>OW240922.1:54881614-55130527 GCA_933207985.1 Pelobates cultripes
TTGCAGAGCTCGCAGGTTTGCTTCGTTGGGTCAGTGTTTGCAGCACCAGCGGGGACTGGGATAACCCCCTCTGACCCAGAGGAGGAAATGCGTAGCCCAGGCCATGGGGTCTTGTCAACGATAGACGGGAGACCGGCCGCGTTTCTCACCCCAGTACAAATAGCAGGCGCAGTAAGCTTCGGGGCCCAGAAAAACCTGTGCAAAGCTAAGTAAGTCAGTCCAGGAGGTTGTCACAGCTGTCTCCCTGAATCATGAGTCGATTTCAGCTGCTCAAGGTGAATATTTTATGCTTTATATGCTTGTATCACAGGATGATCTGAGGAGCTCCCTCAGCCTGTGTCCTGCTCGCTTGGCAGTCAGGCCCTGCCCCCGATCTTGCACTTTAATGGTCATTGGAGTGGTTACCATGCAGATATTTAAAAACCCATAGGGTTTTGGGATAGCAAGCAGGCACCTTTTTGTGCTTTTGTTCTATATATTTGAGGTAATGAATACCGTAGCTATTGCTGCCGCCTAGCTAAATTTTGTGTCTTTGAATCTGTCTATAATTGGATACGTCTCTATTTTAGACTACTTATTTGCAAATGATATTTTTTAGACAGTTTATTAAAAATTCTAAATGAATATTTGAGTACAGTTTTATAGTTTTTGTTCCTCCTAATATTTCCACAGTGGAAATATAAATAGATGGCCTAAATATGTAAAACACTTTTACAAAGTACGTCCAGTTAATCTTCTTTATTACACATTTGCTTTTTCTCATGCAAAACATGGATCAAAATACAGACAGTGATGTTTTGTTTATCTGCAAAGTTCCCCTTTTCATAGGATGTTAATAAGCTAATAATTAACTATATTTGCATTATTTGCCACTATATTTTATATTCTGGAAAGGTTGGGGAGAAAGAATATTGCACAACCACAGATCTGACGTCTTACATGTGCTCACAAAAGGCAATCTGTTTTGCAGCTTTTAGGACCTTTTCAATAGTAAGTAGTTCTATAACACACACACACACATGTATATGTGTAATATTATATAATATTATATATATATATATATATATATATATATATATATATATATGTAATATATATATATATATATATATATATTCATGTATATTTCCATTGGTGAATGGTAACTCACTTTAGTGTTGCACAGCTGCCACTAATAGGCTCAAAGACCTCTGGTATTTGCACTGTTTCTGGAACCAGGCCTGTGTTTGTATTCAGACCCATTCAGAGAGATATTACCCCTATTTTTATTTGTGCATCTCTGACATTTTATTGAGTGTTGCACAGCTGCCACTAATAGGCTCAATAGGCTCAAAGACCTCTGGTATTTGCACTGTTTCTGGAACCAGGCCTGTGTTTGTATTCAGACCCATTCAGAGAGATATTACCCCTATTTTTATTTGTGCATCTCTGACATTTTATTGAGAATAGTTTGTTGTATAAATAATATCTTGGAAAGCCGTGAAGCTTGCATTTGCATAGTTTTATGTTAGGATTGAGATATAAATGAATGTATTTTTGTTTTTTGTATCAGTTGAGACATTACTGTGTTTTATTCATTGGGTTTGGCATTTAGATGTAGTTGCATACAAGTTTAGGAATAAGCAAGATAATAATGATATATAGAACATACATTAGATTTGTAGAATGCAAGAGGCTACTTACACTGAGAATTAGAAAGCTAATGGAATGGGGAAACCACAGCCTGGAAAAACAGATCAGGGGCTAGTAGACAGTGGCCTTTAACAGGGGGTAACCCTAAATGTAGGAGTCTACATGTAAATAAAAATAAAAGTGCAAAATAAACAAGTGCTGCCCATAAATGCAAAGTGACAGGGAACAAACAGCCCTGTTTGTTATTTACATGTAGACATCTTTGACTATTAGGGCTAGTGGTTCAGGTAGGTACTAGTAGTTCCACTAATGTGCAAGGTATTCCTGGGCTAGCTATGAGGTTTTTTTCGGTCCATTGTCCTCCATTTTTTTGACTTTCGGGATTTTTCCTTCCCTATTTTATTTTGTTTTATTGAGGGTGTTTGGATAGGGGTTAGACTAATTTTCAAACCCCTTTTTTTTCTTTTGGGACCGCTTGCATATATCTCCTCTGTTCCCTCTTGTAACTGCCTCAGTACACAAGTCCTGCCTGGCTTCTTGTATCTGATTATTGGAGCCACCCTTGGGTGGGATCAGTATATATATATATATAATCACCCCCTCCCCCTACCTTTTGGGAACTGATTATTTCACACCCCTATATTTCAGACTAGCCCATGGTCTTAGTCGTTCCCCCTTTTATTTCTTGTCCACTTCTTAATATCTTAGATGCAATAAAAGTTAGAGCCTTCTTTTGTTTCTTTACTATTCTCCCTCTCTTTAGCCGTCCTTCTGTTCTGGAGAGACCCTGCTCTTTTTTCATAAGAGGCTACTTATCATCTGAGTTTTGAGGCCTTGTCTGTCTGAATTTACTGGTATTATTGTTTGTGGCTTGCACTTCAGTATTGACCCAACGTTCATGTTAAGCAGGGCAAGGACATCAAGCTTAGGTAACACAAACTAGTCTAATGGTATTTTTTGTCCAGGTGGCTCATACTACCTCTAGTCCACTATCCTCTAAGCAGGGCACTATCATCCAAGAAATATTGAAGTTGATGTCCTCTGTTCCTGCTTCTATTCCAGTCTCGCCTTAGTCATATTTTCTGATTGATACTTCTCTGGGAGTTTGATGACAGACAGAACACAAAAAATAAATAAAACAGGTGGCTTTCAGTCGACACACCCAGGTCGTCTTCTGCAAAATGGATCCAGATGCAAGACACTCAAAGTTGACTTCACTAAGGTGAATGTGAACCTCACATAATGTTGTATTGCAAAAAGTGTTATACCTGTTACAATTGTCTTCTCCATATGAGACCACCATGGTCTCCAACAATATTTTCTGGAATTCATGTTTAACTCTTGTGTGTACAGCTTATGTACAGCTGCTCCAGATCTTTTAAATGATTGACAACATACAAATCTACAACCATGATGTACACAATATAACAAGCAAATATGGTACACAAACTGAATGATATTCTTCCATGATAATTTGTTTTTGTTAATTCTTCACTTGACAGAAGAAATTAACTAGATTGACCCTATCTGTTATACACAAAGTATAGTTTGTATATGTAGAAATTTTATGGTGAACTTGTTCCCATAAAATGATGTGCCTTTGCTTAATTTCTAAGTATTTTTATTGAATGTGTGCTAATGTTATATGAATGTTTGCCATTAGGTGGTAGCAAAGCAAAGTGTACTACAGCTGAAATTATTTTGGTTCTTGAGCTGATTACGTCATTCATTCGCCTTTTTATGTAATAATCCTCCAATTAAAGAATAGTTGTTTAAGGAGTGGGTAAGGAGCTACAGCTACACACTTTCCATTTGCCCATCCTATATTTCAACATGGATTAAGTAAACATTAGTGTTACATCAAAACATGCAAACAAGTAATCACCTGTAGGATTTCAGACTCTGAAATCCCACTCGTGGGAGTACTTTCCATTGTGAATGGTGGGACTGCCCTAACATAGTACTTTTCTACAAAAATATCAATGACTAGGCTCTTCACAAATATACCCTCTGTCAGTGGGAGCACAGACTGAAGCTCAACACTATGCTTGTGTGTGGAGCCTAAGAAGAAGTTTGTAATTCAGTTTAGGGTTCCTGCTCCTTGTCTGCCCTTGCCTCCATGAAGACAAAGTCATATGCATCTTGCAATTGCCTGGCGGTGAACTTTAAGAAACATGCCCTTTGAAGAGCAGGAAGTGAATCCATAGGTCATTTGCTTAATAAAAAGGATATTAGTTTGGTAGTTGCTGTTTTTGTAGAAAAGTACTATGTGAGGGCAGTCCCACCATACAAGATGGAAAGTGCTTGAGGAAACCTGGCATCACTAACATACACCATTATGTAAAAGGTCAATTTAGTAGAACCTGTGGCTTTTATACCACTGTAATAAACTTTTATAAGCTAACTCTTGTGTTTAGCTTGCAAGCAAGCAGTGATGTACTAAATCACATGTCTTTTCCTGTCGAGGGACCATAAAAGTAGTATTTAAGGCTATGTCCCATCATCTGAAGATTTTGGAACTAGGGCAACCATGTTTTCATTGGAGGATATTATAGAGAAAAGAGATCCCATGCTCAAGTGCCTCTGTGTTCAGGCATAAATTCTCAAAGTCCATCAATGCTGACCAGGAAGGCAGTTATCTGGTGGTAATGAAATTGTTGCATAAAGGTTGGTGTGGCCAAACAACCCTCTTATAATTTCACTCTCCTGTTCATGCCAGCCTCCGTTACATTACACTTCATCCATACTTATTCCCTTGTCTTCTTAGATTCTGTTACCTGAGTTCCACCTCTCTTGCCTTTCTCTATGCCAGTTCACCCCATATTTCATGTCAGATTACCTTTTACTCGATTCTCCTTTCCTGTGTCCCTTGTCCCCTTCTCTGTCTCCTTGGAGGACACCTTCTGTCCTTTTAAAAAGATCGCCTATTCAGGATATGAGCTGTCAACTTAATTCATAGCCTAATCCAACAATTATAAGGGGTTACATTGACACACATGTTATCCTCTATTATATTTCACATACATGTGCTTGTATTTGTCTTATATTAACTCATCTACCAGACTCGTTTTCTGGTGGTGTTCTTTATGAGGAATGTTTTCTGCCACCAATGTGTTATGCATGATCACATATCCAGAATTGTTCAATGAACATTTTAAAATAGAAAACAACCATCTTTCCTTTTTACAATCTTAACACATGGAAATCACACACATATGTTTCCATAGCAAATTGGACACGCAATATAATATAATGATATAAAATAAAACAGTTACAGGAATACTATATACTATACAGATTTATTTTTACAATTTAGATGAGTACTTTAATAGAAGGCCATATCTGTTACCTTTAAATTCATTTAATTACATAAATATATATGTAATATTTATTTAGGTTACTGGATAGAAAACATTAACCTCCTCCCACCACAGGAAATTGTACTTTAACAAACATACATTACCTCAATACCTCAGTCATGCACATCCTGGCATGATATTGTCTTTACTTACTGCTGACTTCAGCTCGGAAACTGTGATTTTAATTTAACAGTAGCTCATAGCTTTCCTGGCAGTAACATGTTAGCAATAATGTCTTAAAACTGAGGAAAAAGGAAGAAGGTCCTTCTTAAACAGTAAACATTGTTGCATTTTGATACCGTTTTTGTAATCTACGTAATAATATTCCATTCTTTATATATGTATATAATTAAAAATGTTTATTTTTTATTTTTTTTATATCAAAGGATGGAAAGTTAGCATTAGCAGGTACATTGAGCATGATTTCACTGTGTCCCTTACTGATCTCACAATATGCAACATGGTAGGGTTACCGCTATGATCTCACAATATGTGACATGGTAGGGTTACCACTATGACCTCAGAATATGCAACATGGTAGGGCAGGGGCAGGCAACCTACGGCACTAGTGCCATGCACGGCACTCAAGGTGTCTTTGCACGGCACTCAAGGCTGCTAGAACCAAACTGGCTCTGGCCTATCAGGAGTCCCAGTAAAACTTCAAATATCTGCTAATACGAAAAGGTGGTGAAGGATAATCCTCAATTTAAGCATTGCAGCACATAGAGGAAATTAAATTAATGACTATAATTATTCAAAGATGTTCCTTTGGGATCGTTCCAGCAGTGTAAGAATTCTGTATATTGCAAGACAGCACTTTTTATATACCTTCCAACAGTAAGAAGATGTGGTATCTGTCCATGGACACATGGTGGATCTGGCAATCACAGTCATGTAGCAATGCATTCACTTCACAGAAGAAAAGACATTCCTAGGTTATTTTGGAACCAAGGGTGTAATGCACAATACAAAGTATAATTCCAAGGGGAACACACTCCCCTTGGAATTATACTTTGTATTGTGCATCTCTCAACTCCCTTCCATTGTGTGTCTCTGTCTCCCTCACCATCGTGTCTGTCTCTCCTAACCCCCTACCCTCTTGTATGTCTCCTGACCTCCTAATTCCCTTTTACACCTTATGTGTCTCCTAACCCTCCTTGCTTACCACTTGTGCATCTCACCTAACCTCCTCACCCTCTTGTGGATCTCCTAACCACCTATCCCCTTCTACCCCTTCTGTGCCCCCTTTCCTTCTTGTGTGTCTCTTCACCCTGCTTACCTTATTTTGTCTCTCAACCCAATACCTCTCTTGTGTCTCTTCATACACCTACCAGTACATCTTACCCCAACCACAGTAGAGGATGAGGCTCTGCAAGTTCTACTAAATTGTCTGTTGTAAGATCTCTGAGCTGTGTCTGAAGGAATGGTCAGAGAGGAAGGGATAAGACAGTGTCTCCCTTTCCCTGCTTGTAGCTTCAGTTGCAGATATAGCAGAGGAAAATGCAGAGACATATTCTGCTATGATCCCGCAAGACCTTCCTGCAAGGAATGACAGTGCGGAGAGGGGATACTGTATGCAGCCATATTACACCTGGGATGAACCATTCCTTTCCACCTCCTTCCACGTAGAAATTAAAGTATGGAGGGTAAAGCCACATAATATAATATATATATATATATATATATATATATATATACACACACACACACACACATACTATAATATATATATATATATATATATATATATATATACACACACACACACACACATATTATAATATATATATATATGTATTATTAGATACAAATGCATTATGACTAGTATACTGCATAGTGGCGTGATGCATCTTGAGCTAAGAGTTAAAGTTCTAGATATAGCATTGTGCAAACTACTAGGATTTGCAGGGCACACATTAACAGTCCTCAAATAGCTAGTGGTAGCAGTTAGAATGTTATTAGCTGTCCCCTGGTTTCCCCTCATACTGCTTCGGAGCAGTCTGGCAAAAATCACTTACACTTTATCTGTCCTAAGTCATAAATATCCTGCTGCCTTTGAAATGCATAATAATTTTTTAAAGTCTAAAATCTTTGAATGCAACCTTTTTAATTTGTTTATTTTTTTAAATACAAGTATGCAACATTTATGTAGTGTACAAAAACATGCAGGATGTATGTTGCTTGAGCCTTCAGTAGCTAGCATTTGCAGACAAGTAATGTTGGACAGCGCATGTGGCAGATCGAGTGGTTGCAGAGACTAGATCTTGGTAATGGGAAAATTAGTAAATTACTTTTTTTGATTTTTTTTCTGTTATTTTTTTAGGGGTGGTGTGGACCTTAAAGGAACCTCATAGGGTCAGGAACACAAACATGTATTCCTGACCGTATAGTGTTAAAACCACCATATGGCCCCCCTGGCCCTTCCTTGCCTCTAAATATAGTAAAGTCTTACTTTTGCTCAAGTCTGCAGCTTATCTGCCTGTTTGGCTGAGATCATCAGAAGTTGTGTTCTGAGCCAATCACAATGCTTTCCCATAGGATTGGCTAAGACGGTCAAGGAGCCAGAGCAGGGGCAGAGCCAAACACAACCCTCATAGAGATGTACTAAATCAATGCATCTCTATGAGGAAAGTTCAGTGTCTGCATGCAGAGGGTGGAGACTCTGAATAGCAGTGCTGCACAATGTTTAGCACTGCCCCAAGAAGCACCTCTAGTAGCCATCTGAGGAGTGGCCAGTGGAGTTATCATTGGCTGTAAAGTAAACACTGCATTTTCTCTGAAAATACAGTGTTTACTGCAAAAAGCCTGAAGGCAATGATTATACTCACCAGAACATTTACAATAAGCCGTAGTTGTTCTGGTGACTATACTGTAACTTTAAATTAAATGCAAAGGTGAACACTATAGTGCTAGGAATACAGATTACAAAAATCTGTATTCCTAACACTATAGTGCCCTCTAGTCCCCCCTCCCTTATTTACTCACCTAATTCCAGTACTGAAGTCCCTCGCCACTGGTTCGGCACTCTGCCTCCTCCAACGTCATCCCACAGGGGGAACTAATGCACATGCGTGGTGCTCTGCATGAGGACATCCAGCATCATTTAGTTGACCTAGATTCTGTTAGACCACCAGACAGCCACTAGAGGCCCTGCAATATAAACATTGCAATTTCACAAAAACTGCAATGTTTTACATTGCAGGATTAAGAGGGGTAGGGACATTGCATCCAGAACACTTCAATGAGATGAAGTGGTCTGGCTGCCTATAGTGTCTCTTTAACCCTACAGTGTCATACTGAGCCTCTAGCGGCTGTCATACTGACTGCCACTAGAGAGACGCTTAGAATAATAGCCGACTATAACTCATACAGACCATCTGATTGGCACAACACAGTGTTTCCCAGCACATGGGTACTAGTCTCTCAATCTTTTCCTATGGGAAAGTATTGGATTGTCTGAGATCATTGATCTTGATGATCTTAATCAAAGAAGCAGGGCCTGCCATAGACAGAGCAGTGCGGGGTGGTAGAAAAAGAAAGTAAACTTATGTTTTAAACAGTGACTTGGAAGGACACTATAGCACTAGGAATACACATTTGTATTCCATACACTATAGTGTTCCTGCAGGCTTTATAAATAGAAGCTGCATAATGGCCTGCAATCAGAGGGGCTCCTAGTAAGCCAAGTAACCACTAAGAATAGGAAGAAACCGCAACTTTAAAAATTTTCATGTTTTTCACAGCAAGATCTCAGAACAGATGAAGAACGCAAATAAGCCCAGAATAGAAGCAATCTCTGATTCAAATGCACAGCTGGTAATCAGGTGTCTGTTAATTCAATATATCCTGGACACGTATTGGGGAATTTCCATATTCGAATGTGGAATGTGAACAAAAGTCAGAATGTATGCCACTTCCCTACTCTCTTTTGCAGACCATGCTTTTCGTAGGTTCTGTTCTGTCTCATTGTGTTGGCGTGGTCAATCTGAAATCTCAGCTGGTTCTTACTGCGAGGTGAAGTGCCCTTTAACTAAAAAATTGTTTTAATAAGTGGTGAGGACAGGACATAAGAGTATTAAGAGAATAACATGCAAAGAAAGATTTTTTTTAAAAGCATGTATCCTTCTTTTACAAGTAGGTTCAGACACATGAAATCAACAGAACCTCACGAAACCTCATGAAAAATGTTTTTTTTTTTTTTTTTAAATACCAGCAAAAAAAATCTTCATTGGTATGCTTGCAATTTGGATGTGAGTGAGAGAGCCCAGACATCCTCGATGATATAGCTCACAAGAACGTGTCATAAGATTGAGTATCACAGAGCTCCACAGCAATAAAACTCACACTAATGTATGTACACAGTGTATGAGTGCATCACAGAGCTCCTAACAGAGCAATATAACTCAGATTAAAGGACCACTATAGTGCCAGGAAAACGAGTATAGTGCCCTGAGGGTGCCCACACCCTCAAGGTCCCCCTCCCGCCGGGCTCTAGGGTGAGGAAGGGGTTAAACGTACCTCTTTCTCCAGCGCCGGGCGGGGAGCTCTCCTCCTCCTCTCTGCCTCCTCTCCTCCTCCTCGGCTGAATGCGCATGCGCGGCAAGAGCCGCGCGCGCATTCAGACAGTCCATAGGAAAGCATTCTTAATGCTTTCCTATGGACGCTGGCATCTTCTCACTGTGATTTTCACAGTGAGAAACACGCAAGCGGCTCTAGCGGCTGTCAATGAGACAGCCACTAGAGGCTGTATTAACCCTAATATAAACATAGCAGTTTCTCTGAAACTGCTATGTTTATAGAAAAAAGGGTTATCCCTAGCTGGACCTGGCACCCATACCACTTCATTAAGCTGAAGTGGTCTGGGTGCCTATAATGGTCCTTTAATGCTGTATGTGTTAGTGTATAACAGAGCTCACAAAGCACTCATTAGTAAAACTCACACTAAGCTGCAGAGTGAATCCTAGGTAACATGCAGAGTGTATCACAGAGATCCTTAGAGAATATACTGGGATCTGTTGTGTTGTGGGAAGATTTTAGGTGGAGTGATTGTGTTTAATGATGGACACAGTAAATTAGATAAAAATCTAATTAAACTGCAATATTGCAGGAGCGGCACCATGGGGGCGATAGTGTGTAGTGAAGGGCTATGGCTGTTCATAGATCCACCCTGTAGTGTCACTGTGGATGCTGTTTTCATAAAAATAAGAGTGAACATTCTTTACCTCTTGATTATAATATGCACTACTAATGTTTTTGGCGTTTACTGAGCTTCCAGTGATGTACATTATGTCTATCACTATATCTACAGATTTAGATAATAAATAGAAACTAGAAAAGCTACAATTTCTGGGGAAATTGTGTGAAGTGTTCTTGCCTCCACCAGTAGTCTACAACTGGAGTGGGCAGAGTAACTGTTATCATTTATATAGCACATTTAATTGCAACGTTGTTGCACAGTTACATTAAACCATACATTTATAAAAATATTAGCAGGTGTTCAAAAGGCCCTGTCTATGACATCACTTGCTGCTGCAGCCTGACACAGGTCAGAGTATTTTGGCGGTTGCCATCTTCAAACGGTCGTATTTTAAAAACTATAAATCCTACAGTGAAGAGCTTTATATTGTGAGAATCACAAGACCCAGACCTACATTTTGATGCATAGTATGTCTCTGAAGTATTAAAAATGAAGGCACAGTCGCAGTTTAGAAATTGCACTTCAAATTTGAGCTTTGCAGAGTGAAGTTTCAGTGAATGTCAATGGACGGCGTTAGTTGCAAACAAATGATTATATTGTGAAAACTATCAGGACTATGGCTTAGCCGTTGACATGTTTAGTGGCAGCAGGGATAGCTGAACGTTTTGATATAAGATTTGTGTAGGTGGGCCTGAAAATAAGGGAGTGGTGGCAGTTTAGAAATCATGTCCTGATTTTTCAGCTTTTGACAGCTCCCACTCTAGCTTTGCCATTCATTCCTATGGGACAAATTTCGCCACAAGAACTACGATATTCCGTGAACCATTCGGCGAAACGTTCCACAAAGTAATAGCAATCCGATCGGGAACAATCTGCAAGTTTTGGTAAATTTTTGTCTATGTAGTGTAAAAACTGTGGGAGGAGTTAGGGTGGCAAATTTGGCTATAATAAGAATAATAATATATATGTGAGATAACAATAAGTGGTCTTGCTATGCAAGAACACTTAATAACAGTGTTTTATAACCCTCTCTGGTTTAACTAAATACCATTTAAGAGAGTAGAATTCTTTTTTTTTGTTTACCTCATTGGTCTGTAACTTTTTTTTCACAAACTCAGAATATTCAGTTGCACTCACATTTCATGACTTGTTACAGTCTAAAAACAGGCTCACAACAATAAATATTCAAGATCAATAGACAGAAAACAACCATTCTGAGCTGGCAGAGGATCTTGAACATATTGGAAAGTTGCAAGAGAGAGGCACAGGAAGTACACCTTGGCCAACAATTGCAACGAGGACCATCGGGATTGGATTGTTTATGTCCTTTACAAAATAATGCTTCTTATCCAGTCATTTATTTTAACAGGACTCTAGAATGGGCATTTTTCTTTCTTAAAAGGACAGTCCAAGAACTTTGACACTTGTACAAGTGTGCAAAGTATGACACTTGCCAGGGACACTTTGCCCCTCAAGCCTCTAGCATATTGGTGTTTGTGGGCTGCAGCCTCATACCTTATGTGGGTTAAAATAGTATAAGGTGCCTCAGGATGACTGTTGGCAAACTACTTCCAGAGAGAGGATTTGTGCATGGTCTGTTTAACAGTGGAGGGTGTTTAGCAATGGAGCTGTAAGAAACAGAGTCTGTGTCTATTAGGCATGCTGAGATAATCTGTCAATTATCCTAATATCCTCTAATATTGATGGAGGAACCTATACAAAGCTCCACCTAACCTTATTGGAAAGGGGTTTTATCCTCAACTTGACAGCTGCACTCACAAAACTGCTGCTAGTTTATTTGGTAACAACCACAGTGCAGCTGCTATCACTTTCATTCTTCATAAGGGATATACATTTGATAAAAACCCATGACACGCTCCAATGGAAACAATGGGAACCTCCTGATTGGATGATATACTTTTTAGTTTGAGTTCAATGCAAAATCTAGAAACTTGACAAATGTGCAATATCTAAAAGCAAATATCTACCTTGTTTATATATTTATTTTGCACATTTTTTTAACATTATTTAAATAAATTAAAGTAGGGGTCCTTTCATTCCTGAAAAGTCCCATTTAAGTGCTGCCCTTCTAATTGCATTTTAGAAAGTATTATCTAGTCTAAAGGAACAATCCAGATTTGAAATTTGTTAATTTTTTAATACAGATTTTTAATACAGATAATCGTCTTTCACCGTCGATCTTTTGCATCAAATCTGCATTTTCTGTCGAGACCAGGAAGTAACCATATTTATATCAGCCAGTTTTGAAACACAGAATTTTAGCAATTTAAATCAGAATGACAAAACTGGAATGAAAATAGTGATTTGGAAAAATTATACAATTCAGCTGTAGTCACAGCTTGACTATTTCAGCTTGAAATATTCCATTTAGATTTAATTCTCTAAAATTCCTAGATTTTACTATTAACATGACGTAAAGTCATGATTTTATTAAAGACACGGAGGCGAGTATTATGCTTCTCTTTCTTTAATTCTCCCTCAGCAGCGAAGAGAGATATATGCAAAAGAGAGAAAAAAGAACAAATAACATTAGCATATTGACAGTGCTATCATAGGTATCCACCCCCTTAGTATATAAGGTGTAGCACTCCATGTTTCTTCCTCTTTCTTCCGCCATCCGAAGACCCGATCCATAACCAAACTATAAACTTGGCCCGAACAGGAACAGTGGGCGATAGGTAAATGTCCAATCTTTGAGGTTAGACTGTAGCGCCTTGTATCGGAACTTCAACACCTTGATAGTATGATTCAGGCTAAAAAGAGAGGAGAAAATATGGTAATATTTGGTTGGTAACTGGTTGTATCATGTATCCCCACGTATGTTATAACTTGTTTTGTACAAAATTGTAGTCATGTCATCTTAGTTAAGATTCTGTCTACTTGTATCACATAGCCACTTACCTGAGTGACGTATGAAAAACCTTCTAATAGGGTAATTTGTTCGTAGGAGCCCACCCGTTGAAATCTGTGAGAAATCCAATCCCTCCATCCAGGGAGGGCGGGAGGGAATAATACTCGCCTCCGTGTCTTTAATAAAATCATGACTTTACGTAATGTTAATAGTAAAATCTAGGAATTTTATTAAAGACACGGAGGCTCCTATTATGCTCTTTCAAAGCTGAGCAATAACTCTTTCCGAGAAATGTTGGATTGGTTTAAAATAGAAATTCCGGAATGTGGATTCCGTAGACCAGTCTGCGGCCTTCAGGATGTCTTCTAATCGACACCCTACTGTCGATGCTTTAGAAGCCATAGCGCCTCTGACCGAGTGGGCCGAAAAAATTGTAACGTCTATCCCGGCCGAAGCTAATAACCATTTGGCCCAAAGGGCGAGAGTAGGTGTAGCTACCGGGAGGTGCGGTTTCTTTAGTGAAATAAACAAAGGGCCGTTGTATGATGGTCTTAGGGAAGAAGTACGGGATTCGTATTCTTTTAAGCACAGTATTGGGCACAGCTTTGGTTGGTTTGGAAGGCGTGGATAGAAGACTTGCTTAGTTGCCGATTTTGTTCTCCGTGAGATATCAAAAGACACTCCTTCTGGGGGGGCGGGGCCGGACCGCCATACTGAGAGGTCGCATACAAGACGAGCTCCTGCAGAAAAGCGACATTAATGCCGGTCAAAAGCGAATAATATACCCATCTGCAGTGTAGAAGCAGCGGTCCTGCGGGCAAAGAGGCACTGGTGCTGAAGTCACTCTGACCACAAGCGTTCTAACCCCTGAGAAGGCACATCGGCATAGCTGCATCTGAGGCCTACCCGGGCGGTGAGTAAGGTGGATGGCCGCCGCCTTGCTATCCTGCCCTGTGGTTTCCCTTTGGAACTCTGATGCCACGCAATACAGGCCTCGTTTCCCCCCCCCCTTTGGACCGGTGGGGGTTATCCCGGTCCCAGGAGACTGTCCCCATGACCCGCAGCACCTAAGTCACAGAGGGCCCCCATAACCAAAATGGCGGTAGTGGCAGGCAGACCTGAAATGGCGGGACAGCCAGAGACCACCATGTCACAGCAGATCAGAAGTCTCGAGGCTATACTGATGGTTGAAAAGCAAAAGGGCTCATTAACACAGCTAAATCACCACTTACTGACCTACAAACATGTTGGATTTCAGGCTCCTGCGGCAAAGTACAGTCGAGACCTGCTACCCAGTCCCTCACCAAGCAACACTGATAACCCTGCCGACCTGCATGACACTCCTGCGTTCCAGCTGCCTCCCAGGGAGGATCGGGCAGAAGCAAGACATCACACACTGGGAGTGCACTCACCCCTCTCAGCACACATCATGCTGGACTCACTCCTGACATGCCACAGGTTTTGCAGATCGGGGGTTGGATAAGCCTGCACTGTCGGGAGGACTCTCTCAAAGTCTGGGCTGCATTCAGCGGAGATGGCTCCTGGCAGCCCTGCCATCTATACATCCTGATGTACTCTCTCTACACTCTAAGTAGTTAAAACTACTTGCATAGTTTAAGCTTTTTTCACCTACTCTCCTATTAATTTAGCTCAGCATTAAGTTTCTCATGTCATAAATCACTACAATTGTGCTGTTTATCATATATGCAAATCCAGCACTGCAACTGTTCTAACATATCTTGAACATTAACGTTGTACCTACTCTGTTTTACTACTCATTCCTGTCGTTATTATACAAAAATGTATGTCACTCCCTTATGCACAATTAAGCACAATCATATTAATGCCTAGCTATTACTGCGATGATACTCTACATAATAAGCATAACTTATATATATTCACAAAGCATGTTAAACTTAAGAGTTATAGGACTAGCCAAGTATAATGCTACTAGCTGCTGAGACATAAAGGCTTTTCTGGTAACCTTAACTCTTCCTTTTTTTCTTTCTCAAAATGTGCAGTGTTCCTCATGTCACATAACTACTAAACTCTGTTTGATGTTGTGCATGCACCAGCTGTTGTGGCAGTGCATCCTTGTATATCTAACCTATGCACAAATAAAATAAAGAATAAAAAAAAAAAAAAGACACTCCTTCTGGAGTGAACGTGCGGGCTAGCCAGTCCAAGGCCCTTACATCTGACACTCGTTTACAGGATAATAAACATAAAATCATGAGTAATTTTGCAGACAATTGTTTAATTGACAGTGCCGTGTTGTCGGGCCATTCTTCCAGGAATTTGAACACTATGTTGACACCCCAAAAGGATCCGTATCTGGATTTAGGTGGACGTGAGAAACGTATACCTTTGAGTAGGCGACATACCAGGGGGTTCTGTCCCAGAGGAATTCTGTCCACAGTATCATGACCCACTGAGATAGCAGATCTGTAGATGTTGACTGTACGGAATGCCTTGCCCGATTCGAACAATTGAGTGAGGAAGTCTAGTACCGTCTTTACAGAAACTGATATGGGATCCACTGATTTTTCCAGGCACCAATCGGACCAAGCTCTCCATGCCGTAGCATATGTGCGCCGTGTTCCTGGTAGTTGTTCTTGAAACTTCCGTGATTTCCCAGGGTCCCCGGAAAGGAGCCATGCCATGAGTCGGAGGATTCCCCGTTCTATCAGGTCGTGGTTCTCCCCATCCGGGTTGGTTAACAGGGACGTTTGATCCGGTAGTAACCGTGGGAAGTCGATCGCCATTTCCAGAAGGTGAGGGAACCAGGGTTGAGATCTCCAGCTTGGTGTTATCAAGACCAATGTGGTTCTGTAGCGTCGAATGTACGCCAGAGTCCGAGCAATCAGGTTGAACGGGGGAAAGGCGTATGCTCGTCCCCCCGTCCAGTCCTGAAGGAAAGCATCTGTTGCCGAGGCCTCCGGGTCTGGTCGCCAGCTGAAAAATTGAGGAAGTTGTGTGTTCAGTCTGGACGCAAAGAGATCCACACTCAAGGGACCCCATAGTCGTGCGATCCTGGAGAAAACTTTCGGTTGAAGTCTCCAGTCCCCTAAATCCCTCAGGTATCGGGAGTTCCAGTCCGCGGTGTAATTGTCTAGGCCTGGTATGTGTTCCGCGGTTACCGACACATTGTTTTGCAAACAGTAATGCCAGAAGTCTCGAGCCAAAACCGCCAGGATGCGTGACTTGGTACCTCCTAGATGGTTTATGTATCTGACCGCCGAGATGTTGTCTAACTTGAGGAGGATTGAGCAAGAGATGCCCCTGGGTGTGAGGCTGCGGATGGCAAATGAGGCTGCCAGTAGTTCCAGTGAGTTTATGTGCAGGAATGATTCGTTTACTGACCATCTGCCTCCTGTGGATATGGAGCCGCAGCGCGCGCCCCAGCCATGTAAGCTTGCATCCGACTCTATTATCATATCTGGAGTGGAACCGAAAATCGTCCGTCCGTTCCACGCTTCCATGTGGGTTAACCACCAGTCCAGTTCCTCCTTGGATTCTTCGTCCAGAGTGATGTTGGATTCGTATGACTGACCGTTCCATAGGCAAGGTGCTTTCAGGCGTTGTAGCGCCCGATAGTGGAGTGGTCCCGGGAAGATTGCCTGTATGGAGGCCGCTAGTAAGCCGATTACCCGAGCCAGTTGTCTTAGAGAAATGTCCGGACGGTTCATTATCCTCCTGATCTCCTTTTTGATGCTGGACATCTTGTCCGAAGGGAGGCACAGAATTTGTCGTACAGAGTCGACTCGGAATCCTAGGAATTCCATCTGTTGCGAGGGTTGCAGCACCGATTTCTCCCAGTTCACCAGGAAACCGAGGTTCTGCAGGAGGTGAAGGGTCCACGACAGGTGCGACAGCAGAAGAGATCGTGTCCCAGACAGTATGAGGATATCGTCCAGGTAGATAATGAGACGAATTCCGTGTAACCTGAGGAATGCAACCACCTGTTTCAGCACTTTCGTAAAGCACCAGGGAGCGGAGGACAGACCGAAAGGAAGGCAACGGAAGCGCCATTTCTTTGTGCCCCACTGGAATTGTAGCAGATTCCTGTGTGTTGGCGTTATCAGGATCGAGTTTCACCATCCAGTCTCCTGGGAGATGGAGGTCTCGGAGGCAGTGTATGCCCTCCATTTTGAAATGCCGATATTGGATGAAGGCATTGAGGGGTCTTAGGTTGATAACTGGGCGGACACCCCCGCCTTTCTTCGGCACCAAAAACAGGTTGCTTGTAAAACCTGGGGTATCTAGAGGGATTTCCTCTATGGCATTTTTGTTGTGAAGGACCTCTATCTCCGTGGAGATGAGGTCGCGGTGAGACTGTGGCATGTGTGGCACACGTGGAAGGGAATCCTGGAAAGGAAGACCCGTCAGTTCTAGGTGGTAACCCTCTACAGTCTGTAGCACCCAGCTGTCGGACGTGATAGTGGCCCAAGTCTGAGAAAACAAAGCCAATCTGCCCCCCACATTTATATGGGAAAAAAGGGGAAAAATCGTACTCACCATAAGGGCGTTTTCCTGGGGTAGTTCCTCTGCCGCCACGGGTATTCCAAGATCTTCCTCGAGAGGGGAAGAATGGAGTGTAGGAACGCTCCTGGTTTTGCCTCTGTGTGTGGAAGGAGCCTCTGCCCAGTCTGGAGAAACCTTGGGGGTTGCGGCCGGATAGACGGCTCCTACCTCTACCGGCCCCACCGAAAACCTTTTGGTGGAAGACCCTTTTAATGGACGATTGGGCTTTATCCAGAGCCGTGAAGGTTTTGACATAGCAGCCCAGATCTTTGACGAAGGATTCGCCGAACAACAGACCCTTAGCCGCGGCCCCTGGTTCAGAGGAGGCCATGCTAGCCAGCTTGGGCTCAATTTTCAGCAGGATAGCCTTCCTGCATTCCGTTGACATGGCAGTATTGGCATTGCCGATCATGCAGACCAAGCGTTGGAGCCAACCAAACGCCACCTCAAAGTCTAATTGTGCCTCACCCAACTGAGCTGCTTCCAGCAGTTCATACAGCTTAGTGATAGGACCCAGGGTGTCTAGGAACTTGTCCTGACAGTTTTGGAGGGAGTAGTCCAGTCCCCTCTTAGATTTCCAGCCGGTTTTGGCTAGAAACTGGGCTATCTGAGGGTCCACTTCTGGGGTTTTTGCCACAGCATCAGGAATTATGGGTCGGGGGCATTCTGCTCTCAACTTATTACGGCCCTCCTGAGAGAGGGACTTACGTACCCTGAGGGCCAGGTATCGGGCGATGTGTTCGGAGGGTTCCCACTCAGCAGAGCGTGGGTGCCTTAAGTTGTCAGGGTCAAATAGCGGAACATCTTTAGGGTCGCGGGCTGCTTCCGCCCCGGGCGCTCCTGAATGTGCAGAGGTACGTGTTGGCGTCAAGGGGAACTGTTTTCCCTGGAGGCTTTCACCCTCTGAGAGCTCGTCCTCGTACGGGTCAGAGTACGGGACGTCTGACCACTCATCCCCCTCCTCGTCTGAGTTAGACAGTATATCTTGGGTTCTTGCCCGTTTCTAGTCTCTGGTAGCCGTAGCTCTCCCAGAAGCTCTATTGCGCGGTTGTTGCGCGCCATCATGGACAGCCTGAGGCATGTCAATCAGAGCAGGGTCAACCTGCATGGGGGGGGGTCTTGTGAATGTCTGCGTTTGGTTAACGCTTTGCGCCCTGGTAGCGTCCCTTCAGGAGGGTTATGGGTCAAGGCAGGGGTAGTGTGAGGTTGGACCTGCTTGAGTGCTTGTGTAATGGAGTCTGAGATGGTAGAGGACCCATGGCTGATGATATGGCCTTGGAAATAGATTTGGACATGGTGGTGTCTAGAAGGCATTGGAATTCTTCCGAGCCCAGGGTCAACCTGGGGGTCAGGATCAGTAATGGCCATAGAGGGGCTAAGCTTGCCAGGGAATTTATCACCAGATTGCATGGTAGATAATTGAGTGCAAGTGAGAAAATAACAAATAGAAGACAACAAAGTGAAAGGCAGAGTACTAGGATTGATTAACCCAGGTACAGGATGGGAAGGTACAGGGAGATGGAGGGTAACTCCAAGGTATAAAGGATATAAATAGACTGTACCCGTCTGGAGAGCTGACAGGATCGAAATCCAGCGTGTGAGAGGGACAAAAATCCACGATACACGGTTTATAAAATGGCCGCCGCCTTAACCGGCGACCAGAAACCCAAAAAATGGCTGCCGCGAGCTACCGCCCATGAGCGTTGCTCGCGAGCGGCGAAACGAGAGTGAAGAGAAATCGCCGCGCGGACTAAAGTAGGTCCGGCCAGCGGTGCCGAAAATAGTGCCGGGAAGCGCTGCGGGGGTGCCAGACGAGCCCCGCTGGCGAAACCCGGCAGAGTGTGACCGGGGAGGGAGCCCCAACCGGAGGGGGGGCGGGAGGGAGGGAAACAGCCAATCCCTAAGGGTAAACTGAGGGTACCACGGTCACACTAGGAAAATGTAAAAAAGGGCACATCAAGAAAAACCAGATAATAGAGCAAAAGAAGTGGGAAAAAGAAAAAAAGGGGGATAAACAGTAAAGAATATCCCAACAGCAGAGTAAAAAAACAGAGATAAAGCAATACAATATATATATAATAATATAATATAATCCCACAGAGCACACTATAGAAATAAGAGGAGAGTGTACTTATCTTCTGAGGGAGCAGCGAAGAAAGAGGAAGAAACATGGAGTGCTACACCTTATATACTAAGGGGGTGGATACCTATGATAGCACTGTCAATATGCTAATGTTATTTGTTCTTTTTTCTCTCTTTTGCATATATCTCTCTTCGCTGCTGAGGGAGAATTAAAGAAAGAGAAGCATTATAGGAGCCTCCGTGTCTTTAATAAAATTCAGATTTTCTGGAGTAACTCAGTACATGTAAATCTGATATCAGCCATGACACTGACTCTATGAGCTTACTAAATATCTAACTTCTAAGCGATGTAAACTGGGGGTGGGGGAATAAAATCCTTACAAATTATTTTTTGTCTGTCTGGCATTCATTGACTACAAAGCTTGGGGAAAGGTTTAACCAAGTGTGTTTGTCTTCAGACTTGTGTTGTAATTTCCAGAATTGTTTGAGAGACTATCATGAATTGAATATTCACTAAAGCGAGAATTGAAAGTGAATTTCAAATTTAAAATTAAAAGAACTAAACTGTAAAATTCTGTTATTCAGTTATGCTTTCAATTTAGCTAAAGTTGACATTTACTTTGAATTCTCACATTAGTACACAATTGTGTACGTTTACGTCTGTGCACTGATTTTATGTCTATGCACTGATTATTCAGATGAGTTGAGCCGAGATTTCCAACGAGAAGTCTATATCAGCAGAGCTAGGAAACAATAGTAATCACATGTAAGATAGAGCAATGACAATCTGCTTCCCACGAGATTTTGCAGAATGGAGTGTTATGCTTTATTTGCATCTGGTGTCTAACTTACTATGTAACGGTCATTGAGAGGGCAGCTGTCCACACGCCAGACTGACTTTCTTTCCTCTACATTATGTTTGTTGTTTTGTGTGCTTTTTTTTCCATTTTTTCCTTTTTTTTTTTAGACAAGTAAATATCAGTAATCAGCATCTTACTGTTTTACTGTTCCAAGAAATAAACTCTATCACTTAATAAAAGAAGAGAGGAAAAGAGACTTGGAGAAATTGGCGATTAGAAAGTAAACACAAGAAGAAAAAAAAGATCCTTTTTGTCTGTGGAAGGAACAGGTGCCGAGAGCTCAGTACCAACCTGTATTGTACATACTGTGTTTTACAAAGCATTACATGTACTTTTTATTACTATTAATTGTCCAGACTCCGCAGTAATATGCAGGTTTTAAACTCCCATCCATGAATATGCTTGTAGCCTTCTTTAATGAGATGGATTCTGAAAATAAATCTTCCTTCCTTGATGTGGAACACGGAACACTCAGCATGCTAATATCTACTCTTTTGCTTTTTTGCATCGATTATAATTTGACTTGTGAGTTGTTGTTTTTTCTTTCATTTAAAGTATATGGAGAATGTATGTTTTCATATCTCTTCACTCCTCGTGCCAGTCCAGGGATTATTGATCCATGTGGATTCTGAATTGTCCCTGTTGCGTATTTGCAATGTTACATATTTAGCTTTGACGCTGTGCATGCAACAGAAAATATTGTGGAGTATGGCACAGTATTACGTCTCAGCGACTGGGGAACAATAAATACATAAATTAAATACATTCCAATACATAGCAAGTGTAGCTGGGAACACATAAGAAAGAAAACTAACTATTTTAAAAGAGTTATATTGCAGCTGCTATGGTCCTATTTCGCTGCAAGTGCCTGGAGCTTTAGCTCTAATAGACCCTTTGTTATTCTGGCCCTTTCTATGGTGATGGACTAATTGTATGTGTGCCATGGCTGCATTCAGTGTCTGCTTATTGCATTGCAATCTATATTGGAGGCCAGTTGAATAGTCCAGAGCAGAAGGACTGCATGCACCAAAAGGACTACATACCAAATATAAATGTTTATTTCTACATTATATGCCATTGAATGCAGGTTTCATTTAATTAGTGAAACTACTCCCATGTTTTCCTATCTTCAAATCAACAGCATTATCATCTCCTCTGGCTCAAAGACTTACTTCCTTGGCTTTTTTCTGATTTTATCCTCTCCATAAATCCAGTCCATCACCAAATCCTGTTGCTTCAATCTTTAAAACATAGCTTAGAACTGCCCAGCCGGATGCAGCTAAGGTGGTCATCCATGCTGCTATCATCTCCCACCTTGATTACTGCAATCCACTTCTGGGTGATACACCTCCCTTGCCTCCCCACTCCGTCAGTCCTTACTTTTGATTCCATTAAGATGTAGAGCTCAATTTGAAATTCTTATCCTCCCCTACAAATTACTTCACAACACTGCTCTTATCTACCTGTCCTCATTATTGCACAAGTATGTCCCATTCAGGTCCCTCTGCCGAAGACCTGTGTCTATCCTCTATTCAAACTTGCACCTTTGACTCTCACCTTCAAGACTTTTTGATGGCTGCACCATTCCTACTAAACTTCCTTCCCTACTCCATTATACTCTCACCCAGTCTCCATTCCTTCAAGAAATCATTGAAAACTTACTTACAGAAGACATATCAATTAAACTGTGTTTCCCTCCACAAACCTCACTAACCCACCTTGCTTTCTCTCCTGCAACTATGTGATCAGAAAAACTGCACTGTAAACTCTATAGCAGGATAATTCTTCATACATTAAATACATCTTACCCTTACCTCTTGCGTCAGTTGACCCCATTTTTTTTAGAATGTAAGCTTGCTTGAGTAGGGCCTTTGGCACCTTCTGTTCCTAAGCGTCCAACCTTTCTTTGCAACAACGGGTTTGTTAGTCCACCTATTGTACAGAGCGTTGGAATTTGTTGGCGCTTTATAGATAATACTAATAATATTAATAGTTACCAGCCATTGGACCCAGGTAGCAGTATACATCTGGATATAGCCCAAGGCATTATATATTAACTAGTCCATGGCTACAGTTCCCTTATCCTGGTGAACTAAAGTGGTGGTTAAGGTAGATCTGACTGTTGCCAGAATAGTGAAATTGAGTGCATGGCAGTATTCTAATAGTCATTGATTTTTTTTTGAAGGAAGCAGTTGCAATATTATCATAAAGGCATGGAATGTTGGTGATATGATGGCAGACGTCAATGTTATTATGGTGGAACATTGTTTGGGAGAGAGGCAAACTAAAAGTGTGGGAGGGGGATGGGGACTAAATTCAAAAAAGCAAACATGATCTGGAGTGGAGGAAAGATTAACTGACACAGTGATACAGTGAATTAATGTAAAAGGGATGGTGTGGGTTGGGACTATAGAGGTGGATTTCAGAGGCCAATGCAAATGAAAGAGATGTACTATAACCTCAGTTTTCCACCCATTTACTAGATTTAGTACCACACACCAGACATCCATGTTGTGTGGGAATGGAACCATCTTGTTTAATTGGCAGATCTATGGATTCCTGTTTCATGTTATTAATTTTTACTAACTCTTTTCTGGCAAATTTGTAAATTATTTGGGATTTACTTACCAAGTGGTTTCTTGACTTAATCTGTCTATTTTTCTCCATTATTCATAATTCAGACTATGTGCCAGAGTCTTTCTGACCCTATTTGAGTCTATTTTGGATTATTTCATAGGTTGCTATTTTGGGCCGTTATATTATTATTATTATTATTGCCATTTATATAGCGCCAACAGATTCCGTAGCGCTTTACAATATTTTGAGAGGGGGATGTAACAATAAATAGGACAATTACAAGAAAACTTACAGGAACAATAGGTTGAAGAGGACCCTGCTGAAACGAGCTTACAGTCTATAGGAGGTAGGGTATTAGAAACATTAGGACACGAAATATCAAGTAGGAGTGAAGTTATATGGACAATTCTTTGGATTTAAAATATCTTTTTGCTCTGTACCTCAAACTTACCTTTCTCCTATTGTTCCCCTTTCTCTTCCTCTGTTACAGTCTGTTCTTCTTTTCTTCATTTCTGATCTAGTTCTCTTTAAAGATAACACATAGTCTTACTACTACTTTGTCTTATGTATTTTTCCTATGCTTGCCATTTTTGACAAAAGGTGGAGCTAACATTTCCCACAATACTCACCTCTCTATCCTGTCTTTCTCCGTCGCTTTGTGGGATTTTAGAGCACTGCGCATGGGCCAGGTCATTTTCATCGCCCGCAGCTTACTAAGCAAGCACGGCCACGTCCGTCTCCTATTGCTTCCCCATTGCATACTATAGGCAACAGAATGCCAACGGCGGCACTGGAAATTAGGACCTGGTTCTGCGAAGATTGAAAGCTTGAGGAATAGGTGGGTGAATTGGGAGCAAATAAATACAGATCGGGGATGAGTTATTGAAGAATTTGCAAAAGGGACATAAAATATTAACATTATATAGTTGATTTCTTACTATGCATAAGGTTATTTTGAAGTGTTTTATTTATTTATTTATTTTTTTTATCAAACAGGCATTTATTATTATGGCTAACATTGCTTATTAGCCATACGTTGACAGAATGTGGAATGTAAAGTTGTTGCCTGTCCTGTTTTATTGAAGGGTGGGGGAAGAAAATTTCCTTTGCACTTATCACTTCCTGAACAGAAGGTTTCTGTGATACACAGCAGGCAAGAGGGAAGGGGAAGTTGATTACCCCAGACTGAAGGGCTAAATAACATCTAAAAAAAAAACATGGAAAATGCTACAGAATATGTTGGCACTCTATAAACAAGCTAAAAACTGCAGAAATAATTACACATCGTTGTTGCAACAACAACAACAAAAAAAAAACAACAACTTAATATGGGAGAAATGTTAATTATTGTTTTAATGAAATTTATTTTCAATGAAAAAAAATACAATAAATTTAAAAAAAAAAATGTTTTTATTACAGTTCCCTATTAGTCATTGTAATAAATTCTGTATTTTGTACCTGGTTGTCAAGTTTGGAGAAAGCATCCAGAGAAAAGGAGAATTGAAACCATGTTTCTATTTCTCCTGTTTATTTACAATGTTTGCACTGGCTTTGCCTTATCTGATCTGTCAATGTGTTACCTCTTCTAACACTTTTAAAAGAAAACAGAACTCAGATTGTAGGTGCATTTCATTGTTTTATTCAATGGTATTAATTCCAGAGGAGTGACAGTTCCCCTTTAAATTTCTAGAAAGTTAAAATTGATGCTTTATTACTGTTTAATCTGCAGAATGCCACAATGTATCCATGCCACACTATCTGCTGCTGTATCGGTAGCCCACATGTGTGTGTGTGTTTGCTGGTGTACATGCAACCTCTGTTGCCAAGAGTCAAACTCCTTTGATTGGCAGAGAGGTCTGTGATGGAGCTGGCCTCTTTTGCTCTAAGCCCTCCCCCCCACATCCTCCAGCACACAGACAGTCAAGGCTTATGAAGAGAAATATGTTGCAGTAGAAGAGTTTCTCTCTAATTCAACGTTCAGCAAGGAAAATACCAGCCTGCGAAAGACTTGCTTTTACCTCCCTGCCCAACCCAGTTTCCTCTTGCTAAACCCCTTTGAAGGAGACCCGAGTGATATCTGGGACTGTGTCCTGCATGGATTTTACTGAGATGTACAGGGATCTTTTGAATCCTCTGAGATAAAGAAAGACCGTATTTCCTGGTTTTCACGTTTCATTTAAACCCTGCTTGTTGAGCTCAGAGGAAACTGAATGAACAGCTGAAATTAAGGTACTTCTTGTCAAGAGGTCTACATGTATTGATTGGCCCGTTGTGATGTTTTTTTGGGGAAGATAGTGAATTATTGAGAGTATTTGATTTTTTTTTTTTTTAAACTCTTCATCCATAAGTATTTAGATGAATTTTAGACTAGCCACTTCTCAGCTGTGTTTATATAAATGATCTGGCTCTGCAGATTGCTATACTTTCTCATTTATGTGTGAGTCATGGCAAATGGGCTGTACACCGTAAAATGTAGCAATGCAGTTTTCTACAGCACTGCAGTCTATGTTGGTGCTATGCTAATTAAAATATTTGTAACCATCCACCCTCATCCATTTAATATTTACCTGAACAGAGCCAGGACATAAGTTGATGTACCTGATTTGTGCTGATTTTTCAAAATATGGCATAAGAAACATGTTGGCACTGTATGTGGAAGCGTGCATTGCCTGTATTTACTGCATCTCAACTTTACTCCTTTGCTGCAGGAAGGATCAGACACCTGTGTATAGGCAGTAAGCCCTTGCCTATGATACATGGGTGAGTCTACTTAAATGTCAGTGTGACCCTTATAGTCAGGTTGAACTGTGACCCTCCCAGTATCATTCATTCATTCTCATTGAGATGTCTGCAGTAAAACGAACAGCTTTATTATACAAAGAGTGAGATGGAGATGGATTTTAACCCTTTATTAGTTCAGGATCATTTAGTAGAAGCTTTCACCCAAACAAGTGAGTGGTATGGCCCTGATTCTGATTCACTGCTTGAAATGTGAGCTGCAGTAACAGTATTTCGAAAATCCCAAGGTACATGTGTTTTATTGTGAGCCATCTGCACTTGGGCAAATGGATCACATCATAGCTCATAACTGTGTCATCCAAACAAGTGGCCTCTGTCCTCTCAGCTTTTAATTGTTTAAAACTCCAGCAGTCCTTCTATTTAAACATCTGAATGCCAGGGAATACTTATGTTCTCTTTAACTGTTTGAATGCCAGATTGTCACCCAAATGTAATTATGCTCAGTCTCTTTAATCTTTCTGGCCTTACACCAGATAAAGATCTTTTTAATATTTGTTTTTAATATTTTTTTTCCACAAACCCAAGTTCCTCTGTTCAGAATAAAGAATTATTTTTTTTAAAGTAGTTTGTTTTTGCCAAAAAGCTGTCTCGTACTCATTTTATTGAGAGGAAGCTTCAATTTCATGCACATCAGAATAGTATCAAATTTAGATACAGGCATGTGTTACGGTTGGAATGAATATGTGTGTTTTTAAATTTTTATTTATTTATTTATTTTTTCCCCCAACTCTTTAATGAAAGGCTACTTTTAGACATAAAGGCCTGCATCTCCTGCACAGCCTCTTGTTTCAACAGTCTGAGGAGTGACTTCTGAAATGACTGCAATGATTGATGGCTCAGCTTTCAAAATACAGCTGAAAACTACTAATTTAACAACTCTTTTGCAGTTTTCCTTGATCAATGGAACAATCCCATTCCCCCTGGTTCACATCAGGTGTGTGCTGTTAGTTTACACAGTTTGTTTAGTTAAACTTCTTACAGAGAACTTAAAAGCAGAGCATTAAAAGACAAAGATCAACACCTTTTGTAGTAGTGAGTTATTTGAATAATGAGCCAAGTTTATTCTGCTCTGTCTTATGTGAGTCTCTTTTAAGAAGGGGTTAATGGAATGTGTGCCTTCTGTGTGATGGCAAAGATACTGGGCATTTTAGGAATACTTTGGAGATTCTGTCAAGCATTTGAAATGAGCTAGAATTAGAATTCTCCTTTCACATTTTGCTCCTGTTTATGCTGAAGGTTTTCCCACACACTCAAAGCAACCCACTGCCTTTCAAACCCTTTGTAATCCCCCCAGCCCCCTGCCTAAACCATTATGACTGTTTTCTCAATCCAGAGTCCTCCCTCCCTGTAATTCTACACCCAGCCCTTAATTTGCCACACATATTTTATTCTCAAAACCTAGACAAGCAGAAGTTTGGGAAAGACACTGACTAGGTCATGTAACTATTTTTTTTTTTTTTATATATATATAAAAAAATAATTTTATATTCGGTGTCTTCGATTCTAATAAAATTCTAACAATTGAAACAGTAGGTTTAAATTGTCTTAAATAGTGTGTGGTCAGTTATTACAGAAAGTGGCTGCTGCCTTAGTACATTTGATTGGACAAATACAGACCAGTGAGAATGTCTAAAAGTTGCAAAATGTTCTAAAAATAAGAATTTTCTTTTCTCTGGTGATTGTCTCACTTTTAGGGCTTTGTCGCAGTTTTCTGTTGGCAAAATATATTCCATTCTGACGGTTAGGATACTCCATGTAGACACTTTCCATATTCGTTGTGAACAATAAGTGAAATGTATGCTTTTTTGGTAAAAAATGGTCTGTTTTGCACCTTTATAACAGCACCCTCTGTAAAATGTATTTGTAAGCTGATTGGCAGAAGAGAGCCCACAGTACTTGAGAGATATATAGGACGATTATATTAACTCATTGTTTTAATATCGTAATATTAAAGGACCTCCTTTGAAAAATAGAAGGAAAAATAAAACTTCATCAGGGACTTAAAGGGACACTATAGGCAACCAGACCACTACATCTTAATGAAGTGGTCTGAAAGCAGTGTCCCTCTAGTTTTGTCCCTGTAGTGTAGAACGTTGCAGGTGTTCACTAAATGCCTCTAATGGCTGTCACTCAAACAGCTATTAGAGGTGCTTCTGACAAAATGCTGCAAAACTCTATTTCTATCAAATGGCCTATCAGATGGTTTTCCTGCGGGAAAGCATTGGATTGGCTGAGATGATCTATCTCGATGATATGATCCAAGGAGGCAGACCAACTGTGGATAGAGCAGCAAGTTGTGGGAAAAAAAGGTAAATAAACTTAAATATTAATTCTTACACTAGGGACATTGGACAGAAACACCTAACAGGACATTATAGCGTTTGAAGTACACGTTTATATTCCTAATGCTATAGTTACTCTCTAAGTGTTCAACCACCAATAGATGCTGTTCGTTCCAGCCAGGCACAGCATCACCAAAATAAAATTCTTGTTTAAACTATAACCCACTATTTTCATTTGCCGGTAAGTATCATGACATTTGGAGAATGGAGTACCCTCTAACACAGACTTCCCCAAACTCCAGCCTTCCAGATGTTGCTGAACTACAACTCCCATGATTATATGAATGAAATAGATAGGTTGAGAATCATGGGAGTTGTAGTCCGGCAACATCTGGAGGGCCGGAATTTGGGGAAGCCTGCTTTAACACTTTAAATGTACCCCCTGTGGTACATGAACTGTGTCTTGGAAAACTGGACTTTCTTGTTTAGGTTGCTTTAATAGCTCGTATTTTATCAGTGTATTTCAGCAGCTTACTACAGAGATAGCTCGCTTTAACTCCCAAAGATGTTTAACCAGCCATATAGCAAGAAACCTCAATTCTTGAGTGCATATAACTTAGTCAGCAGCTCTACCAGTGTGACTCATTCACCTATGCTCAAACAAGACAAGTTCTAAACAGCACTTGATTTAAAAATTCTTTTCAGCAATACAGTATTCTTTTGTTGCTGTCATCTTTAATTGGCTGATCATCATTGATTGTTCTAAAGTACTTAATGAACATGCAGAATATTGTTTGCGACTCAGGGGCTGAGCTTGACTAACCTGTTCACTATGTGAATACTGAAATTGATACCCATGCTTAAAGAAGGTTGAATCATTCTATTATGAAATGAAATATCCTGTATATGGATCACATTATCCATATTCTTATATAGAGCAGAATTTTAGTTGTTGGTGCACACACTTTGTTTATAACACGTTTTATTCTGCTGGTTATCCCAATTAATTGTGTGAGTGTAACGTGTCGATACTTTTAAGGTGGCATTCCATCACGGTTAATGTGTATATAGAACTATCATTTTCTTTGCTGGTACTGTGTAGTTGGATAGTTTTCTCATGCTTTTAGTATTCATAAAACCGTGTCCTCATTCTTTATAGAAATATATACATTTACTTATAATAATAATAATAATAATAATAATAATAATAATAATAATAGTATTTATTATTATTATTATTATTATTATTATTATTATTATTATTATTATTATGTGGCATATTCTAAGGCAGGCATCCCTAAACTCCAGCCCTCCTGCTGAACTATAACTCCCATGATTCTATGAATGAAATAGGCTGAGAATCATGGGAGTTGTAGTTGAGCAACATCTGGAGGGCCGGAGTTTGGGGAAGCCTGTTCTAAGGCATTGTGAGACTTTATAAAAAGTGTTTGAAATTTGTACGAAAATTGATATAGCATGAAAACAATTGTATTACAAAGATAAATTCCTTTAATTGTTATGTTTTATTGGGTGCAATCTGCATACAGGTTTGGTTTATTTAAAAGATTAATTTGTATTCTCTTATGGGTTAGAAGTGCAGCCAATTAATACATGGAAGGTTAATTACTCATTGCATACTCAAGGGATGGATCAGAAAAATAGAAAAGGCTTAGTAGTAGTAGTAGTAGTAGTAGTAAGGCAAGAGAAAATCCTTGGTTCTGCAATGATACGCTATGCCAAAGGATGCTATACTAATACAACCCCTGCTTTAAAGGGACACTATAGTCATCAACACAACTTCAGCTTAATAAAGCACTTTTTGTGTAAAAATCATATCACTGCTCAATTGACTGTCATCTATTAATTAAATGACTTTTGTTTCTGTTTATGCCGCCCTAGCCACACCTCCCCTGGCTGTAACAGACACAGCCTGCATGAAAACATAATGGTTTCAATTTCAATCAGATTTAACTTGCTTTAAAAGTTTTTATCACCTGCTCGCTAAATTGAACTTTAAATCACATAGAGGAGATCCTTCCGGGTCTAGCAAGCTATTAATAGTTTAGGAGAGGAGAGATTCTAAATGAAACAGAATGTGCCATAAAGGAAGTGTAAACATTAGATGACTCTTTGCAGGAAGTGTTTAGGAAGTCTCTGTATGCCGCAGGTAGATGGGACTAAGGCTTCATAAACAAAGTGATTTAACTCCTAAATGGCAGAGAATTGAGCAGTGAGGCTGCAGGGGCATGTTCTGTACACCAAAACTGTTTCATTAAGTTAAAGTTGTTTTGGTGACTATAGTGTCTCTTTAAGAATTGTTAGGTTGAGGGCCCTTAACAGACCACATGATCTGAATTAACTGATGGCTGAGATCTCATAATATTTGTAAAGCAGAGTAAAGAGTACTAAATAGGCATAATATTTTTCTTAGCTCTTTGAGCCGACACAACTCTATTAAAGGTGATCTTGATAACTAAAAACATTTTTGTGGAAAAAAAGAACCAATGAGTTGTACTTTATGGGATAAAGTCCCTCCTATCTCAAGGAGTTAAAAAAAATAAAATAAAAAAACATAGTATAACGCTTTGGCTCTCTAACACCTTGTTGTAGCCCCTCCTCCAAAATCATTGCTTCGGTTTCTGCCTGCCAGTGGAAAGGTGAATTTATTGAAGCTCTGATTTTTAAAAAAACATTTTTTAGAAGCTGGAGATGTGTTAAATATTGAAAGATACTCCCTGCTTTGTCCTACATGGCCCAGGGATTAACCAAAGAGTCTAAAGTGTTTTTGCCTGTATTTTTCCAGGTAACACGCAATGTTCACTACACTGGTATTCCTCCACTTTGCTTAGTCTGTAATTTGAGCATTGTTATCGGGATGTTTCACCTGATTTCCACCTACCCTGCGTCTACTGTCCCTAAAGCTTTTAATGCCTTTTGTGCAAAAACTGTAAGCGTTATATCCAACCCGATAATAGTATTCAAAGCGCATACAAAGTGAGGTGTGCAGCAATATGGAAAAAAAAAAAGCAAAAAACATAATTTTGCTCTATATTTGGAGCTCTGATCTTCCTAAGATGCCCTGCAATTATCTTCAGGCACAATGTTCACTTGAATTCTTGTGCACATTTGTCCTGGAACATTTAAAATTCAACAACTGAATGACTTGCTTCACAGACTGACTTTTTATAAAATTAAATAGAGAAAATAAAAGCCAGCTAATGAATACATTAATTTTAATTAGCTGTTATAATCTACCTTTCCCATTTCCTCTTTTACGGTGTTTGATTCAGCTCATTCTTCTTGATGATTGTTGCAAGTTTCTATCTCCGTGAGATATAGAACTTTCTTTGTCAGCAGTTTTACCACCCAGTATTCTGTCTACAAGACTCTACTGTTAGACACTACACTACAGCTAATAACAGAGCATTAGGGTAAACTTCAAAGTTTTATGAACGTGTTAAACCCCTGCTTACATTGCAGTAGCAAAGGTCTTGTGCATTTTGTGCTTAAATGAGCTCTTTCATCTGTTTTCTCATCAAGCACATTTGAATCTGTGGGTACATTAATAACATAAAATCTATAGGCCTCAAAAAATCAGGTGCCCAGGAATGCATAAGGTAGAAATCTATAGGTGATCGCTGTGGTGGCTGGTCAAGTTTTAAAGATGATAGGGCGTTGGGTATTCCCCCCTGACTTGTTGGACTTGGCGATTTATTTCCATGTTCTGAACCACTAGCACAATCCGAGATCATGCCCATTTCAACGCTTTGTTTACATATAGATACACAAGTTTAGGAAACAACCTCTTTAAAAAGTCCAACTCCCTTGAACATGAGTAGGCAGCCTTTGGCACTCTCGATATGGACTACATCTCCCCTGATGCTTTGCCGACACTATGGGTATAAGAATATTATGGGAGATATAGTCCACATAACATCTGGAGTGCCAAAGGTTGACTATCCCTGCTCTAGAAAACTGCAATATGTAGGCTTGACCTTTTTTATAGCATCTGGGAACTTATAGCCCAAATGTCAGAAATCATGTTAGTTTTTGCAAATTTATGTTAACCTTAATACAAATTATTGATCGCATTGTTGTGTCTCATTTTGTTCAAAAGTCTACTTTAGCTAACTCCTATGGCAGTGAGTAAACATGAGACCATTGTTTTAAAATGTATATATTTTTTTTCAGCTAGTTCGATTTATTCCAAAGTATTGGAAATCCCTACTATACTGACTAAAAAATAATTTCTATCACTGGTTATTAAAAATAAGGGTCATGAACTGGTTATGAGTCAATCGTCTGCAACCTTTGTGCCATTAGGAAAGTTATTAATAAATAATGTGTACTTTTTTTTTTTTCTTTTTTTTTGTAATAAGGTTTATACATAGTATATAGTCAAATAGAATAATTTAATAAGTGTACAGTGTTATGTCCGAAGGTCTAATTATTTCAATAGGTCATATATGTTTGCAAAATAATAAGGATCCCCTCTGTGACTTGCCCTTCTTATTCCTCTGTTTACAGGGAGTGCAGAATTATTAGGCAAATGAGTATTTTGACCACATCATCCTCTTTATGCATGTTGTCTTACTCCAAGCTGTATAGGCTCGAAGCCTACTACCAATTAAGCATATTAGGTGATGTGCATCTCTGTAATGAGAAGGGGTGTGGTCTAATGACATCAACACCCTATATCAGGTGTGCATAATTATTAGGCAGCTTCCTTTCCTTTGGCAAAATGGGTCAAAAGAAGGACTTGACAGGCTCAGAAAAGTCAAAAATAGTGAGATATCTTGCAGAGGGATGCAGCACTCTTAAAATTGCAAAGCTTCTGAAGCGTGATCATCGAACAATCAAGCGTTTCATTCAAAATAGTCAACAGGGTCGCAAGAAGCGTGTGGAAAAACCAAGGCGCAAAATAACTGCCCATGAACTGAGAAAAGTCAAGCGTGCAGCTGCCACAATGCCACTTGCCACAAGTTTGGCCATATTTCAGAGCTGCAACATCACTGGAGTGCCCAAAAGCACAAGGTGTGCAATACTCAGAGACATGGCCAAGGTAAGAAAGGCTGAAAGACGACCACCACTGAACAAGACACACAAGCTGAAACGTAAAGACTGGGCCAAGAAATATCTCAAGACTGATTTTTCTAAGGTTTTATGGACTGATGAAATGAGAGTGAGTCTTGGTGGGCCAGATGGATGGGCCCGTGGCTGGATTGGTAAAGGGCAGAGAGCTCCAGTCCGACTCAGACGCCAGCAAGGTGGAGGTGGAGTACTGGTTTGGGCTGGTATCATCAAAGATGAGCTTGTGGGGCCTTTTCGGGTTGAGGATGGAGTCAAGCTCAACTCCCAGTCCTACTGCCAGTTCCTGGAAGACACCTTCTTCAAGCAGTGGTACAGGAAGAAGTCTGCATCCTTCAAGAAAAACATGATTTTCATGCAGGACAATGCTCCATCACACGCGTCCAAGTACTCCACAGCGTGGCTGGCAAGAAAGGGTATAAAAGAAGAAAATCTAATGACATGGCCTCCTTGTTCACCTGATCTGAACCCCATTGAGAACCTGTGGTCCATCATCAAATGTGAGATTTACAAGGAGGGAAAACAGTACACCTCTCTGAACAGTGTCTGGGAGGCTGTGGTTGCTGCTGCACGCAATGTTGATGGTGAACAGATCAAAACACTGACAGAATCCATGGATGGCAGGCTTTTGAGTGTCCTTGCAAAGAAAGGTGGCTATATTGGTCACTGATTTGTTTTTGTTTTGTTTTTGAATGTCAGAAATGTATATTTGTGAATGTTGAGATGTTATATTGGTTTCACTGGTAATAATAAATAATTGAAATGGGTATATATTTGTTTTTTGTTAAGTTGCCTAATAATTATGCACAGTAATAGTCACCTGCACACACAGATATCCCCCTAACATAGCTAAAACTAAAAACAAACTAAAAACTACTTCCAAAAATATTCAGCTTTGATATTAATGAGTTTTTTGGGTTCATTGAGAACATGGTTGTTGTTCAATAATAAAATTAATCCTCAGAAATACAACTTGCCTAATAATTCTGCACTCCCTGTATTGTTATTTGTATTACTGTTTTCATTATTATTGCAAAGTTAACTGTTATAACTTGTTAAAAATTGTAAAAGTATTTGAAAATAAATAATGTTGCAGCAAAATAAGCCTTTTTATACCCAGAGAGGAGGGCATGTTTTAATCAAAATTATCCTAAAATTTTGACATGATTAGTTGTGCATTCTTCAAGCAGCTTCACAACCCACCAATGATAGTGAAAGAGGAACTTGCAAGAACTAATCTCATGACAGACACAAACATGTTTTCTTTGTTTTTTTTTTTAATCTAAAATCCACATATCATTAATCATTACCACAACTGTAGTCATGTTTTTTTTTTATTATTTATTTTTTATTACAGCAAATAATGTGTCTACTGTCTATACAGTGCAATGGAATATGCTTTCACTTTATAAATAAACACTTGGTTTTAATAAACATGTTTTACTGACCCAGTAACCTACTTTTTATAATAGAGAATATTATAGAATGAGTACAAGAAATTATTTAAAAAGTTATGTTTTTAGTCAAATCAAATAAGTAAAATAAATATTTCCCTATATCAAAGGAAATGGGTTGTTTTCCTGGGAAGCAGACTTACATTTCCTGTTGCTTTAAGGTAATTAGATCCCTGTGGGTAATCTCAGTGCTGTTATCTTTAGTGATTGCTCATTAAAAGGACACAACAATGAAAACTTTTATTACCATATTTGCCTTAAAACACAACCTCCAATGTTGTGAATAGTTTCCAGGTCAATATAGATGTCAGCTTGCATACAGTTGTTTCTTTACAGGTTGAGTCTGTTTACAAAGTTTATCTCTTTCATTATTCTGTGAAAATCTGATCTCTTTTCTCTGTTCTGCTCTGCTAGAAACCATTTATTATGTTAGATTTTGGGAGAGCCTACCCACAGCAAAGCATGTGGATTTCAAGGTATATGTATAGGTATTAAAAATATAAAAAATCTTTGTGTAAATATAACGCTAAACGTGCTTATGCCATAAAGTGCAATAATAATTGTGCTACAGTGCAAAAAAGTGCTATGGTTTCTGTGCAAAGAAACAGTGTAAAGTGCCACACTTCACTTACACACTATATACTGGTATGAGTTGACTCCACATTAAGGATGGACATGTAAAGAAAAGAAATAGACAAAAGCTCATGGGTATCCGAGTCTCCGCAACAGATTTCCCACAGCCGGCAGTGGTGAGATCTTGGAAGAGAACTCTATCAGTGGGGTGAGAGGCTATCCGTTATTCTGCAAGTTGCTGCTGTTTTTAATGTGTTCAAATAAAGAGCGGAGCAGAGCCCATAGAGATATATTCTGAAGCTGTTACAGTTAGAGCAGGCTCATCTGCTCTACACTTGTGAGTGTTCCTTTTGAAGCCTGAATATCTCCTTAAGCGTATTTTGCAATATTGCCCTATGAGTTTTTGTCTATTTCTTTTCTTTACATGTTCAGTCAGTTCATACCAATATATACTGTAAGTGAAGTGTGGCACTTTACACTGTTTCTTTGCACAGAAACCATAGCACTTTTTTTGTGATTTATTTATTGCACTGTAGCACTTTAATGTGATTTTTCTAGTGCACAGTTGCACAATTATTATTGCACTTTATGGCATAAGCACTTTTAGCGTTATATTTACACAAAGATTTTGTATAATTTTATTGAGGACACGTCTTAGACACAGCGCACCTTAATTTTTATTAATATCGTATTGAGTGTCATTTTTTGGGGGTTTGTTCACTATGTGAGATGCAGCTCCAACTAAATTATTTTCTTTGGTCTGTTCATTAGCGCCATTGTTTTTTGAATTTATTTGTTTGTATATGTAAAGGGATTGTCCTAACTATATAGTGCAAGTTGTTAAAGGAAACATGTATTCCTAACGCTATAGTGTCCCTTCCCTAACTTAATTGGCCCCTTCCTCCCTATCCCAGTCCAAGATGTAAAGGATTTTAAAAACCCTTTTTTTGCTTACCTTAACTCCAGCGCTTAGGCCCCCTCGGCCTTTGCTAGCTAGATTGTGGGACCTAATGCACATTACCAGCACTGACCGGACAAATATTAAAGCTTTTTTTTACAGGAAAGCACTGAATCAATGCTTTCCAATGGGGAATTTGAAGATGTTAGGGGAGCTCTGTTGGGGAGCAAGAAGTGTGTGGTAGAAACTGCAAAGTTTTACATTGCAGGGTTAAACAGACAGGGCCACTGTACCCAGACCACTGTAATGAAATGAAGCACATAATCTTTGTCCCTTCAAGGTTTTGCCAGTAAGGTTCTGTGGCAAACCTAGCCACTCGGACTATAACTAGACACTATGCCTTTAAGGGTTGCCTATAGGTCTGGAGAGAGATGCATTGTACCTGTATGTGCCTGCTTCATGTATTCCCTGCATTGCCTGTACCTATCTGTTCCGCCGAATGCAAATGGCGGTTTGTATGGGGATTCCCGTTCGTTTCGCGAACGGCACTTTGGAGGGCCGTTCGTGAAACGAATGCGATACCCCCTAATAGCCCACACACTTAGAGGCGTGTGGCGCTAGTTAACCGATTGCAACATTGTTGCAATCGGTTATTAGAGGCTCTCCTGGGTGGCCGTCGTTCGACTACCGACCATGCGGCGGGCGGCCATCTTGGATCCCTGGTTCGTCAGCGGGTCCGTGTCGTCGAACGCATAGCATTCCCAACAGTTATTCGACGGCACGAACACCGTTAAGCCTCCAGGACGTTCGGGAGTTTCAGGACCAGGTTCACTAAAGACAATCGGTTCTTTTCATGTGTTGTGAAAGAAAGGTGTTTTCTGTGCGGCGTTCGGTTATTTTAGCTGGGATCTGAGCGGCAATCTCACGAATGATGCGCCCAGACCCCAGCTATCTACCGAACGTCCATTCGTGTAAATCCACCGTATATTGTACCAACTGTGGATTTTTGTGTGAATTGCCGGTTCTGCTGCACGAGGGGATAATCCCCTTAACGGTGCATTCTGGGAGGATGATCCCTCTCGTGCAGCGGTGCCTGATGGGAGAAATATGTAGTACAGTAAGTCCCCCATGTAGTCCCCTCCTGTACAACCCCTGTAATGTCTGTTTGGAAACCCCTTGCATGGGGAATTGCATAAATACTGTGACCTGTGATTAAAACCTCAGTTGACTCCCAGCCTATGTGTCGTCTAGTTCTTGGGAAGGAAGGGTTACTGCAGTGCTGTTTGGATTATTATATGCTGATTCCCTGGAATATCCTTTGTTGTTCCTGTTACCCAGCGGAGATATCGTGGATCATACTGCCTCTCCGCTACAATTGGTGGCAAGCGACGGGATTGAATTTACACAGCAAAGCAACGTTCGGCAGATTTTTAAACGACTCAAGGAACAAGCATTCGGGAATCAGCGCATTCGAATAAACCTCACGAACAGCAGGTGAATGGGAACAGACTACACCCTGCTAAAACGGAGCACATTAAAGGAGCTGCTGGAAGCAAGAGGAGCAATCGCCAGTAACAAGGCAAAGGCTGTCCTAATTACGGAGCTCATGGAAGGAGACAGAGCCGCAGCTGCTGCAGCACCTCAAATGGAGGGACAAAACAACGAATTTACAGCGGAATTCCGAGCACGAATGGCTTTATTTCCTGAACCACCATCTACAGAAATGTTTAACCGGCTGTTCGCCGATGTACAGGAGTACATTATGGCTAGGGGACCGCCAGGAAACCAGCAAGCCAGAGAAAGAGCCGCAACGCCAGTCCATAGTTTCCCAGGGAAAACCAAAATCCCATATCAAGCCTTCAAAAGCTATGTGGAGACAGAGGGTGGCGTTGACGACTATTTACAGGATTTCGAGAGACTGTGTTTGCTGCACGAGATTAATGATGCAGACAGAGTACCCCTACTAGCGGGGAGATTATCTGGGCGAGCCGCCGAAGCGTACCGGGCAGTACCAGACGAGGATAGTAGAGACTACGCTAAAGTAAAACGGGCCATCCTAGCCCGGTATGCCATCACCTCAGAGGCATACCGAAAGAAGTTTCGGGACATTAAAAAACCCAGTAAGGACACCCATGTGGAGTGGGCGCACCAGCTACAACGAGCTGCCAAAGGGTGGCTGGAGGCCGCCCAAGTTGATACATTGGAGGGTCTGTTCCAGCTAATGGTACTGGAACAATTCTTCAATGGCGTCCCGACCTACCTACAAAACTGGATCCGGGACAGGAAGCCACACACCCTGCAGGAAGCGGCTAATATGGCAGACGATTTCCAGGACAATCGGAGAGATCAACCCATACCAACCCGAGCCACCATCCCCCCTACAACGGCCAGCCCTCCAGGGGGCCCCGCAACGTACCAGCGACCAGGGGTAAATCAGAATTCCTACCCCCCCAGATATTCAGCACGTCCACCAATCCGGTGCCATACCTGCAACCAACAGGGGCACATCCAGAGAGACTGCCCACGGAACCGGCCTCAACCCAGCTGGAATAACGCCGCCCCGAGCAACCGTGCCGCAGTCCACTGTCTACAGGCCGAATCCGACCAAAATCTGGAGTTGGGGACGACCCGGGAGGAACCTCTCGGTACTCTACACGAGGTGAACCCTATCCAGGCCGCCTCCGATAACCGCCAAGGGCACCGCCAGGAAGTACACATGGAAGGGAGGAAAGTACAAGGACTTCGTGACTCGGGAGCCACCCTAACTCTAGTACGCAGTCATCTGGTACCAAAGCCCAAGCTCACGGGGGACTGTGTGGCTGTGCGGGTGGCTGGGGGAGCCATTTACAAAGTACCCACGGCCAAGGTGCACTTGAATTGGGGAGCGGGGCACGGGAATGTATATGTGGGGATGATGCAAGACTTGCCAGCGGATGTGATTTTGGGCAACGATTTGGGGGAGCTGACTTCGGCTTTTGTTCCCCAGCCCACCGTACAAGAAGCATACCCGGTTGTGACCCGGCAACAGGCCCGCACCACTGCACCATTCGAACACTCTGAGGCTCAGGTAAGCAATGACCCTCCCCTACCCCCTACCCTGCCCTGGGCCAATTCCCTAGAGTTCGGGGCCGAAGTAGCCCTAGATCCTTCGTTACAGGTGTACAAAGACCGCATGGATAAAAATCAAGCTGGGTTAGAGGGGGAAAGATATATCTGGGACAAGGGGCTACTATATCGGCACGCAGAGAAGGTAGTGTCCGGGTCAATACCGTTGCCCATTAAACAGCTAATAGTGCCTCGAAAGTATAGGTTAGAGCTGTTACGCATAGCCCATGATATCCCCCTGTCTGGACACCTAGGCATCAGTCGGACCAAGCACAGGCTGACCCAAAATTTCTTTTGGCCAGGTATTTCCCAGGATATTAAGCGGTATTGTCAGACCTGCGATACCTGCCAAAGGGTAGGCAAGAGGGGGACAGATACAAAGCCCGACTACGGTCTCTGCCCATCATTGAAGAACCATTCAGTAGGGTGGCAGTAGACATTATAGGTCCCCTCGCAAAACCCAGCCCCTCCGGCAAGAAGTATGTCCTAACTGTGGTGGACTACGCCACCCGGTACCCCGAGGCAGTGGCCCTAACGAACGTACACGCAGAAACGGTAGCCGAGGCCCTGATGAGGATATTCACCCGGGTAGGATTTCCCCGGGAGATTATCTCCGATAGAGGCACCCAGTTTACTGCGGAAGTGACCCATCAGCTCTGGAAAATATGTGGGATACAACAAATCCTCAACTCCCCATATCACCCCCAGTCCAATGGGCTCTGTGAACGATTTAACGGAACCCTGAAACAAATGATCCGCACGTTCATGGACACCCAAAAGGACTGGGAGCGGTTCTTACCCCACCTACTGTTCGCGTATCGAGAAGTGCCACAAGAATCCACCGGATTCTCTCCGTTCGAATTATTATTCGGGAGGAGAGTGAGGGGACCTCTTGACTTGATACGGGAACACTGGGAGGGAGACGAAACCGTTAATGGCACCCCTATCTTACCATATGTGCTCGAGTTCCGGGAACGCCTGGAGAGGCTAACCCAGACCGTCCGAGACAATCTCCAGGTAGCGCAACAACGACAGCGCTGATGGTATGATAAGGGAGCCAGGGACCGCAGCTTTCAGGTGGGGCAGAAAGTCCTAATCCTGCGACCCGTCCACAAAGATAAGCTGCAGGCTTCCTGGCAGGGCCCATACAAGGTGGTGGAACAGATTTGTGACACCACCTATGTGATCGGCCCGGTTACCGGCGTGGGAGGCAAGCGCATGCTCCATGTGAACATGCTCAAGCCATACCACGAACGGACGGAGGAAGTCACCGCAATCTGTGCCCCTGCCACGGAAGATTTTGATAACCTACCCCTACCCGATCTCCTAGACCAAGAGGGCCAGAGCGGAGATCTGGGAGAGGTACAGTTAGGAGAAAGATTAAATACCCAAGAACGGGCCCAGGTACAAAAGTTGCTTCGGGAAAAGAAGGCCACGTTTTCCAATTTACCCGGCTATACCCCGTTGGCTACCCATAAGGTAGAAACGTTAGATTCGACCCCCTTGCGCCAACCCCCCTACCGCACTCCAGAAGCAGTCAAGGAGAATATGCGCAAGGAAATTGAGGAGATGATTCAGCTAGGAGTAATAGAGCACTCTGACAGCCCCTGGGCCTCCCCGGTAGTACTGGTGCCGAAACGGGACGGGACGACCCGTTTCTGCGTAGACTACCGACGGCTCAACGATAAAACGACCTCTGACGCATATCCCATGCCCCGAATAGACGAACTCCTCGACAAAATGGCCAGGGGTCAATACCTAACCACTATAGACTTGTGCAAAGGGTACTGGCAGATTCCCTTAGCGGACGACGCCATCCCTAAGTCGGCTTTTGTCACCCCGTTTGGCCTGTATCAGTTTAAGGTCATGCCATTCGGGATGAAAAACGCTCCAGCTACCTTCCAGAGAATGGTGGACAGACTGTTAGATGGGTTCCAGGAGTATGCCTGCGCGTATCTAGATGATATCGCCATATTCAGCCACTCCTGGCACGAACATCTGGTTCACATAGGAGCCATTCTAGACCGAATCCGAGAGGCCGGACTGACCCTAAAACCCAGCAAATGTCATATCGGTATGGCGGAAGTCCAGTATCTGGGACACCGGGTAGGGAGTGGGCAACAGAAACCCGAACCTGCTAAAATAGAGGCAGTCGCCCAATGGCCTACCCCTCGCACCAAGACCCAAGTGCTCGCCTTTTTAGGGACCGCCGGGTACTACCGGAAGTTTGTGGCCAACTATAGCGCCCTCGCCAAACCCCTCACAGACCTGACCCGCAAGAACCTCCCTAAGTTAGTAGTCTGGGCCCCAGAGTGTGAGCAGGCGTTCCAACAGCTCAAGACGGCGCTGGTTAATTCTCCTGTACTTTCTGCTCCTGATCCAACTAAACGCTTTCTCGTCCACACAGACGCTTCTATGTTTGGATTGGGAGCAGTACTGAGCCAAGTTGGACCCGATGGCGGCGAGCACCCCGTAGCTTACCTAAGCCGAAAACTTTTACCCAGGGAAGTAAGCTACGCCGCCATTGAAAAGGAGTGCCTGGCTGTGGTGTGGGCCCTCAAGAAGTTGCAACCCTACTTATACGGGCAACCCTTCACTTTACTCACGGATCACAACCCGTTGGTGTGGCTGAACAGGGTGTCCGGAGACAATGCCAGGCTGCTGCGCTGGAGTTTGGCGCTGCAGCCTTTTGACTTTACTATCCACTACCGCCCTGGGAAGCAGAATGGCAACGCCGACGGGTTGTCTAGACAAACCGACTTGGAGCCGTGATTCGTGAGTACTCCTCCGGACATCCCCAAGCCGATCCGTTGGGATCAGACTGTGTATGCCGGCTTGGTTCTGGGGGAGCATTGTGGCAAACCTAGCCACTCGGACTATAACTAGACACTATGCCTTTAAGGGTTGCCTATAGGTCTGGAGAGAGATGCATTGTACCTGTATGTGCCTGCTTCATGTATTCCCTGCATTGCCTGTACCTATCTGTTCCGCCGAATGCAAATGGCGGTTTGTATGGGGATTCCCGTTCGTTTCGCGAACGGCACTTTGGAGGGCCGTTCGTGAAACGAATGCGATACCCCCTAATAGCCCACACACTTAGAGGCGTGTGGCGCTAGTTAACCGATTGCAACATTGTTGCAATCGGTTATTAGAGGCTCTCCTGGGTGGCCGTCGTTCGACTACCGACCATGCGGCGGCGGCCATCTTGGATCCCTGGTTCGTCAGCGGGTCCGTGTCGTCGAACGCATAGCATTCCCAACAGTTATTCGACGGCACGAACACCGTTAAGCCTCCAGGACGTTCGGGAGTTTCAGGACCAGGTTCACTAAAGACAATCGGTTCTTTTCATGTGTTGTGAAAGAAAGGTGTTTTCTGTGCGGCGTTCGGTTATTTTAGCTGGGATCTGAGCGGCAATCTCACGAATGATGCGCCCAGACCCCAGCTATCTACCGAACGTCCATTCGTGTAAATCCACCGTATATTGTACCAACTGTGGATTTTTGTGTAAATTGCCGGTTCTGCTGCACGAGGGGATAATCCCCTTAACGGTGCATTCTGGGAGGATGATCCCTCTCGTGCAGCGGTGCCTGATGGGAGAAATATGTAGTACAGTAAGTCCCCCATGTAGTCCCCTCCTGTACAACCCCTGTAATGTCTGTTTGGAAACCCCTTGCATGGGGAATTGCATAAATACTGTGACCTGTGATTAAAACCTCAGTTGACTCCCAGCCTATGTGTCGTCTAGTTCTTGGGAAGGAAGGGTTACTGCAGTGCTGTTTGGATTATTATATGCTGATTCCCTGGAATATCCTTTGTTGTTCCTGTTACCCAGCCGAGATATCGTGGATCATACTGCCTCTCCGCTACAGGTTCCTCACTGATGTGGCTTTTGAGAAGTTGAAACAATTTTGTCTGGTTTCTATATATCTTGTTCAGAAAGTACCAGATTATCAATACAGTTCTGAAAGGTCAATATGAATGGTGCCAGTGTGGTATGTGAATTGTGTAGTTCCTTCCTGCAATGGCATGAATGCTAAAACTACTTTGAACCCAGTAGAAACTCAGTTTAAGGCCAGTAACCAAGCTGAAACAGTCTGTGTGCAGAGAACTCCTGACCCACCGATAAAGTTTGTGCACGTCCATGTCTTGGGCTCTCCCCACAGCCAGAGAGAGGAGGAATTAAATATATGTGCAAGTTGTGCGTGCTTGCACACTTTAACAACAAAGAAACAATATTACTTCCTATTTTATTTATTTTTTACCCAGAATGCTAGAGCTTTTAATTTAGAATTTTTAAAACTGTTTTATATATTTTTATGCAAATCACTGTAGTTATAAGCCTCTGTGTGCTGTAAGGCAGCAACAAGTAGACAGTACTCCCCATAATCTTTGCAATGATGCAAAAACAGTTATGGTGCTTAGTATGATCCTTTAACCCCTTAAGGACAAATGACATGTGTGACATGTCATGATTCCCTTTTTCTAAATAAAGCAGTTTTAGTGTATAGATCATTCCCCTGCAATTTCACTGCTCAATTCACTGTCATTTAGGAGTTAAATCACTTTGTTTCTGTTTATGCAGCCCTAGCCACACCTCCCCTGGCTATGATTGACAGAGCCTGCATGGAAAAAAAAAACTGGTTTCACTTTCAAACAGATGTAATTTACTTTAAACAATTGTATCTCTTGCTCTAAATTGAACTTTAATCACATACAGGAGGCTCTTGCAGGGTCTAGCAAGCTATTAACATAGCAGGGGATAAGAAAATCTTAATTAAACAGAACTTGAAATAAAGAAATCCTAAATAGGGCTCTCTTTACAGGAAGTGTTTATGGAAGGCTGTGCAAGTCACATGCAGGGAGGTGTGACTAGGGTTCATAAACAAAGGGATTTAACTCCTAAATGGCAGAGGATTGAGCAGTGAGGCTGCAGGGGCATGTTCTATACACCAAAACTGCTTCATTAAGCTAAAGTTGTTCAGGTGACTATAGTGTCCCTTTAACACTTTTTAACCTTATACTATTATCAGCTGTTAATGGTGTAAGGCCAGTGCATCATTACTGCATTACAATAAGTGATGATAATTCTAAAACTTTGTTTTAACAGAGATGTTTTAAATGTGTACTGAATTTATCAAATTAAATATAGGAAATACAGGTAAGAGTATTTAAAAGCCAACTTGGCTGTTACACTGTACCTTTCCCATTTCCTCTTTTACAGTGTTTGATTCAGCTCATTATTCTTGATGATTGTTGCAAATTTCTATCTCTGTGAAATATAGTACTTTCTTTGTTTGATAGACAATTTTTAGGACACTTTTCTTTAGTTTGTTATACATCTAGTTTAAAAAAAAGTAAAGCACTGAGGATTATATTGGCACTATATAACAATAATAATATTTCTCTGGGTTTTTTTCCATTAAAAAGTGGTATTTAAAACCGCTAAAGCTGACTTAAAGGACCACTATAGTGCCAGGAAAACATACTCGTTTTCCTGGCACTACAGTGCCCTGAGTGTGCCTCCACCCTCAGGGCACCCCTCCCGCCGGGCTATAGGATGAGGAAGGGGTTACATTTTACCTCTTTCTCCAGCGCCGGGTGGGAGACTCTCCTCCTCGGCTGAATGTGCATGCGCGCGCGCATTCAGCCAGTCCATAGGAAAGCATTCTCAATTGGTTTGTTTGTTTGTTTGTTATTGTTTTTTGAGTTCGCACTGAACAAAATGTAACAACGTTTCAACATGAATCAATAACTGTTTGATCTATGCATTCAGTTACTACTTCAAGTGCTACTTTGGCCAAAAAAATCTGTTCTGAATAATTAATAAAATACATTTCTTAAAAAAGGTGTTTGTTGATTTTCCATAATGTTCATGCTTGAAATGATTGACACTTCTTTGTTTTTATCTTTAAATCGTGAGTGAGCATATTGATTAACTTTCTTCCCCTCTAGTTATTGTTGTGGCTGTGAGTGATGGGTATTTGCAGTTAATCAACAGTTTCTCTGATGTATGCTCAAGATTCTTTTAGAACTATTTTGGGTGAGCATGCTTGTATTGAAGGCATTTATAGAAATGTAAAGTATATTGGTTTTTATTTTCACTACCCAACGCTGGCTTTGTTTCTGGCAGGCTTGAAGGAAGATTAAAAGTCATTATAAAGCTTTGTGGTTGTTCTGCTGGAAAAGTACAAGTAATTACTATTAATGAATATGAATTTGGGCTGGTGGGGTATGTACGCTTTCTGGTATAATATTTGGGCCATCTCTGGGGATATTGTTTGTCCTGTTTTTTTTGGCATCCCTGCTGGAAGTTAATTTTTCATCCATAAAATTGTAACCCATATGGAGGAGGACTGACTAATGGTGAAGGATAAAGATTTGCACTGGTAGTGAAGGGAGTATTGAAATGCTTTCAGCTTCTCGGCCTGCGTTTAAGGGAATGTTGGCATTGTTCAGGAGAATTGCAGATCCAGCCGGATGGATTGTGGAAACGGCAATTCTGTGTAATTTCTAGCTTTCTAATCAGACACTGGTGGCTTTCTATGAATAGAAACAAATTGTAGTGTTTGCTCTCAAAATAAGCAGTTCCTCTGTCAGACAGTGTCTGATGGTGTCAAGCCCTAGTGTCCTGTGCCAGGCTGTTCTCAAATATCCTATATTAGCGTTAATGACAACCTGTAGTGCATTGCAGCACATGTCTAGAGCGTACTGTGTGATGCTGTGTATGAGAAGCTAACTGAAGGGAAATTACAATTTATTCACTTATCTGGAAATTGTAAAGAACTAGAAATTGGACATTTTGTGGCTAAAATTGCCTCGTTGGAATTTTTACAATTCACCCTCTTTTTATTTTGGCTTGAAATTCACTCATCAGTTCTCTACAATTCCTTCTTTTATGTTAAACTATGCAAAAATGTGTTCAAACGAAATTTTGGTGTTTTTGGTTATTTTTTACTATTCTCAATAAAACAAAAACACACATTTAAAGGAACATAAAAAGTAAGTACATTGTATTTTTTATGTGATTTAATTTATTGTGTTTAGATTTATGAGCTTTCCATATTTTTAATGCAAAACATTTAAAAACACAAATGAATTTTCCTTTCTTCCAGCGCAGATATAGACTCCTGCTTGCAACCTTCTCCTATTATTATTAAGTTTTTGGTTTGATGACCTTTGTCTATTCTGGTTTGATGACTTTTGTCTCGTTCAGGTGTAGGCAACCTTCGGCACTTCCGGTGTTGTAGACTACATCTCCCCTGATGTTTTGCCAGGATTGCTGTAAGAGCGTTATGGAAGATGTAATCCACAACATCTGGAGTGCCGAAGGTGGTCTACCTCTGGAGTTATATGTTTACCATAAACAAGTATTAAACATAAGCGGGGTGAGCGAGAGCTAATCATGTGTATATTTAGAAAATTAATAGAAAGAACGGAGGGATGGGGGCAATACAATAAACATAACAAGGAAGAGTAGTTTGACTGGCAAAATGTGCACGTCAGGGGCTCTGCTACATCCATATTTTTTTTTATTTTTTTTTTTTTTATTTATAGACTTGCGACCATGCGAGAATTGAATCCTTTTAACACAACACTTTCTATGGCAGTACAGTTACTTTTGACACATTACTTTTTTCGGACAAATATGACTTATTCCACTAATCCTCTTGCATATTTATAGGTTTATTTTAGAGATACCATATTGAGAATCTTATGATGAATGTGCTACCCAATTTATAGGTGCCCTTAGAGGCACAGTGTTGGTGATATCCGTTGAATTCTCTGTTTAGCCGATAAGTGCCCTTAAAGGAACAGGATGCATGTTGACTGTATCTTTTGTATTTATAGATTAATCGATAGGTCCCTCAGGCTTAGAGTTACTGTATACTTGTTACTATATTGCTCAGGTGATCGCTGTCTGCTTTAGGCACAATAGAATGATTTCTGTTACTCATACTTGCGCAGTGGACCACACTGCAGTCGATCACTGAGGGACTCCTAACTCTGCTGTATTACATCCAGTTAGGTTCATAAATGTTTGTTTACTACCATCGCCAGTGAGCAGTTTAGTTTTAACATTTTCATTGTTTGAGTTTGACCTTTATGTGAACCATTCACGGACTACATCGCTTAAGCAGTGGAAGCAATGATTACTACCTCCGCAGTTATGCTGTGGTGGGGGAAGTGAGCGCGCTCAAAGCTGCTATAAGTATATACTCTTCCGAGTTGCAAAGTTTTTTCATATACTTAGCTTTGTTTAGATCGCTCAATATTTTGAGTAGTGCTATTTACCAGTTAGGTAGGATATTCCAATTACCTCCGCTATTGATTCTTGACCGAGATCCCTGCGGGTAACTTATAACCTGTCACTAATGACAGGGATAGTTTAGTCACTTTCTATTTAAAGAGACACTATAGGCACCCAGACCACTTAATCTCATTAAAGTGGTCTGGGTGCAGTGCTCCTTAAAGGACCACTATAGTGCCAGGAAAACATACTTGTTTTCCTGGCACTATAGTGCCCTGAGGGTGCCCCCACCCTCAGGGTCCCTCTCCCACCGGGCTCTGGTGGGAGGAAAGGGTTAAACTTACCTCTTTCTCCAGCGTCGGGAGCTCTCCGCCTCCTCTCCTCCTCTTCGGCTGAATGCGCATGCGCGTCAGGAGCTGCGCGCGCATTCAGCCAGTCTATAGGAAAGCATTCACAATGCTTTTCTATGGATGCTGGCATCTTCTCACTGTGAAAATCACAGTGAGAAGCGCAGAAGCCCTCTAGCGGCTGTCAATGAGACAGCCACTACAGGCTGGATTAACCCATTTATAAACATAGCAGTTTCCCTGAAACTGCTATGTTTATATAGAAAAAAGGGTAAAACCTAGCTGGAACAGACACCCAAACCACCTCATTAAGCTGGGTGCCTATAGTGGTCCTTTAACCCTGCAATCGTAAATATTGCAGTTATTTAGGAACTGCATTAATTACCTTGCAGGGTTAACGCCACCTCTAGTGGCTGTCCACCAGACAGACACTAGAGGGGCTTCTTGGTCCTTAGTGGACTTTTGGTCTGTGAAATGATGCTGGACGTCCTCACGCTTTGCATGAGGACATCCAGCGTTGCTTAAAACCCTATACACAATGCTTACCTGTGGGAAGTCCCAATGCAATCTCACAATTGCATTACTTACTCCATGCCGGCTGATGTTGACGGAGGGGAAGCCTGACCCAGCACTGAGGGACATTGGTGCTGGAATAAGATAATTGATGACTGGGGTGGGGGGGTGGGGAGGTGGGGAGGGAGGGGAAGTGCTAGGAATACAACTTTGTATTTCTATCACTATACTTTATCTTTAAGCATTCTTTTTATATTTACTTAGAGTTTATTTCCTGTATTTTGGTTTTACACATTCAATTTAAATATATATTGTTTCACCTGATTTTCTTCTACCAGATAGCCCTGTTACTCGGCAACAGATGTATCTTGGAGAGAGTTACATTGTACAGACATTTGTTGCTATTTAGCTTTTTTTTTTGGAAGTGAAAACTAGCTGCTAATTATCCTTTTGTTATGTGGATAGACAAGTTAGATTGATTACATTGTACACGTAAATTTTACCATAAATTGAATATTTTATTGTCAATTAGTTTATAATTTTATATTTAGTTAAAGTTACATATTAGATTTTACTTTTTTTTTTACTTTGTTGAAATTAACTGTCTTTTGTGTTATGTTGGTATCTAGATCACATGTATAACAAATGCCATGATCATCTAATCAAATTCTTCTCTATAAACTCCTATCATCTGGTGTCACCATACTTTGAAGGCTGATATCGGATATAAAATAGATTCAATCACAGAATACATACAGAATGCTACCGTAGAACAAGTTCTGTACAAACTACATCTTTAAATTTCAATTCTAAATAATTTAAGAAATATTTAAATAAATCGTGGTTTACCACAATTGTTAAATACTATTTGAAAGAAAAAATACCATTTAAACTCACACAGCGGCAATGATGAAAACATACATCAATATAACTCAATAGTGTCTTTCATCAGGCTTTGTTTACAAAAAGGCTGTGGAACAATGCATTATATTTGCTTCTGTTTCAGTGAAGTGTGTATGTACAAAGAATATCAGAGTGCAAGGAACAGAATAAAAAGGGAAGTGTGAAATGGTAAAGTTACAAATCTCTGATAATGAGCTGTGCGGCCTGATCCTATGATAACTATAATTAACTAAGCAATCATTGCTGTAGGATCATGTTCTTTATGACTTGTTCATAGATTTTCTTTTTCCCTAAGGGTCATATTTAATCTCCATAGCTTGCACCACTGTACAGCAACCAGAACTATAAGGCAAAGATAACAAAACTGTAGAACTATAACTCGTATGATGCTTTGTCATCCTTAAGCATGTTGGTCTCTTGCTAGAATTCATTCTTTAACATTGTTCCAAAGCCTCATCGTTTACTTTATTATACTTTAATCCATCACAAAAGTGCGCTAATCAACTTTCAGCCTACATGGTTTTTGTCAAACCCTAGAGCCAAGCTTGATTCTTTATCCTTAAGGAACACTATAGGGTCAAAAATACAAATGTGTATTACTGACCCTATAATGTTAAAAAAACTCTATTTAGGTCCCTCCCCCCCCCCCATGCCCTCTTTAAAAAGGATTAAAACTCCCCTTTATTCCAGTGCTTCGTGACATCATCGTAACAATCTCAACCAATCCTATAGGAAAGCATTGGGAGGCTAATGCGCATGAGTGACCATGCATCTCTATAAGGAAAGTTCAGCATTAGTGATGTGCATATGCGCTGTTCGGTCCGCCCCCTATGTCATCATTGAGTAAACTTTGACCCTGTACCTCACAGTCAGCAGACAGATTCCAGCCTATCAGCAGCAGACCCTCCCACCTCCTCGACAGCATCCATTTTACATTCATTGTGAAGCTGCATTCTTAGTGAGCTGTCCAGGAGGTGGGAGGGTCTGGGAGGGAGGGTCTGCTGCTGATTGGCTGGAATGTGTCTGCTGACTGTGAGGTACAGGGTCAAAGTTTACTCAATGATGACGAATAGGGGGCGGACCGAACAGCGCATATGTTCGCCGTCCGCGGCAAACCGTTCGGGACATCAGTATTCAGCATCTCTGCACTGCGTGGAGATGCTGAACGTCAGTGCTGCATGTTGTGCAGCACTGACCCAGGAAGCACCTCTAGTGGCTGCAGGCAGTGATTACATTGCATTAAGCTGTAGATGTTCTGGTGACTATAGTGTCCCTTTAAAACAACACTACGTAAACATAACCATTTAATCTTAATAATGCAGTTATGGTGTCTGGAGACTCCTAGCTCAATCTTACCAGTGTAAAACCGTTTCTGCATCAGATGCGGCTCTCAGCCTATCACTGGCCTCTCGTTGCAGGAACAGTTTAAATAATCTACATTCATTTACTTGTGATGACTGGCTTTCACCGTATCACTGTTGCCCCTACATGGTTCAAGTGAATGATTCTGCATTAGCTAAGCACAAATGGAGAGGAAGCATATGGGTGGCTGGAGACGCTGCTTCTGTGTTAAACTGTCCAAACATGGTTTAGATGTTGGCAAGAGATTCCAAGCACCATAATCACTTTGTTGAGTTGAAGTATTTGTGGCACACAGAGTGGTCTGTTTAAAAAGTTATTCAGCATTAGTTAAAAAGATTTAAAACTTTGTTACTAAATTCTAATAAATAATAAACCATCTGTGTTGACTCAAATATTTATGACCACTAGGTTGATGTATACACAAAATTTGCTGCCCCAACCTGATCCAACCTGGCTAATCTCCAAATTAGCCCCAGGACAAATGTTAAATAACACAATGGTGTGTAGGTGGCATTGCCATATTCGAGTCTCTATAATTGTATACCACTTAGAGCAGGCTTCCCCAAACTTCGGCCCTCTAGATGTTGCTGAACTACAACTCCCATGATTTTAGCCTATCTATTTCATACATAGAAACATGGGAGTTGTAGTTCAGCAACATTTGGAGGGCCAGAGTTTGGGGAAGCCTGACTTAAAGTAACAAAGAAACTTTGTTTTCCTTTGACAGCGTATATTAACTACGTTTGATTTATAAAACTGGTCCCATAGCATAGTTGGTTAGCATTATTAATTTTACATTATAAATTGGCTAAAAGCATCAGCAGACACTACTCAGCCAGTGAATATTGTCTGAAGTTGATATGCAAACGTATAATTAGAAAGGCCTGCTTTAGCATATCTGTTCAGATTGGAAGGAAAAAAATTGCTCAGAAAAGGCAGTTGTATGTAACATTCTTGCAACAAATGATTGCCTGCATCCCAGGAGAATTTCTGTAATTTGCTAAGGAGTGAAAAAAAATCACTACTCAAGTACCAGGAAAAAAACCCCAATAATAATGGGACAACCTCCATTTGTAGACTTAACATGGTATGATCCATCAGTTCTTTCACCCCTCCACCAAAATAACATGACTAGCAGGCTTAGAGCTACAGGTCATGTTTTGGAATGTTTGTAATACAAGTAATAATGGTTAAAATTAATATCAACCAGCAAGTGGAAGGCTGCCAGGTAGTTTTAGAGATTACTGCTGGATTAATATTAATAGAGACAAAGAGTTGATATCCTGTAATACACACAAATTAATGTGTGACCTGATATGCTTGATAGAAAAAGCTAAATGAATTAAAGAAACTAGTTAACATCACCAAATTATATGACTCTATTTTTTTATTATTAAAGGGACACTATAGGTACCTGGACCACTAAATCTCAATGAAGTGGTCTGAGTGCCATGTACCTCACCACCTCCCTGTTTCAGAGAAACTGCAATGTTTACATTGCAACACTAAGACTGCCTTCAGTGGCTGTCTCCCAGACCGCCCCTGGGGGGCGCTTCCTGCATCCAAATGGACCTTTGGTCTGGTATCTGATGCTGGACGTCCTCACGCTCTGCATGAGGACATCCAGGGTCAGATTTTCCCCAGAGGAAAGCATTAATTCGGCTTTCTATTCCTTGCACTTATAGTATCCCTAATATATGCCCTACAGATTGGGGCTGGTAACCTTAACAGTCACCATTATTACTATTACATTAGGAATACACATTTGTATACTTGTAAGGCATGTAGTAACATGCAGTGAAAACGATCAATATCATAAAAGAAGTTAAGGACCCAGAGGAAGCCAATAAGGATCTCTCCAGCTTTTAAAGAACTATATCTCTTCTACTACTTTGCAACGCTTATTATATCCCTGGGAAATAATCTTTTGATATTATTGCTAACCGTTCCAATAATAAACTGATGATAACATTAATTGTACTCATATGCAGTTGTATGTACTACTGATCTATAGGAAGTCATCAAGGACCTGGAAAGTATCTTGAGAGGTTTAGTACTTCAACAGTTGCACCTGTTACCTGTTTCCGACCCCAGCCACAAAGCTTAATTTTCATTAAGGAACTTTAATTGTGGTTACTTCTTCAATTTAATTATAGCTTTGGAACCTAAAATTTAAAGGACGATGGTATCAGGGACTCCCATACCATTGGCACTTCCTTGGTGGGCAGCTATAATAGTTTGACATAGAAGCCTGAAACTGAAGAAGTTGAAGATTTTTATCACACCATGAACTAAAAACAGAAATAGCACCAATATATTCCCATATATATATAGAACATAAAACATATGTTTCTAAATTACTCACTATGGAATCTTTGAAGAGAACAGTGATTTCCTGTGAGGGCCGAGTTAGGTCAGCGGCTCCGTTCACACTGATCTCTCATTGGCTGAGCTATATCGTTTACCTTCCAATCAGAAGTACATTTTGTGAAAATGGTGGGTTTTGCTAAGGAGTATGATTATACTGCAGAATGCTGCAGAACCTTTTCCTTTTTTAAAAAATCAAAACTAAAGATATTTGGGCATGGACAAAAACACAGCATGAATATGATGAGCTGAAATGTACATGCGGTATGTAATGCTTAGTAAATCCACTCCAGTTCAGCACAGGAGTGTTTAGACTTGCGCACTTTATCCCAGTCCTCCCGACACCATGTGACCGAGCTGCATGGTAAAGTGATTGGGGGTACTGTTTATTATAATGTATCACAGTATTCTGTCATTTGACTTGACAATGCCCAAACTCCGAGTTTCCCTGTCCACTGTTATTTTGAAATTCAGCTAGTCAGCCCTGAGAACCTGTATTTCTGTACACAGAATGGAGGCTGGGGCACAGGGAACTAAATGGCTTCCTCTTATATTTAGGCATAGAGTGGGACTTTGGTATAAAGAGCAAGTAGCCCCCACTAATGCAGGCAATACTGCTCATACATGTACACATATTGCAGGATTGGGGGGAATAGGTAGATGCCATCCCACTATTAATTATGGAAAAGGCAGGTCTCAATTTTACTTATATATTCAGGTGCACTGATATAATTAAATGATATCCAGTGGCAGAGACTAGTATGGGGGAGCTCATTGAGCTTTTAGGGGGCAGATACCATAAGCCGATAACGAGAAGGAGGAGCGTTCCCCCGCCTGGCGCTGGAAAAAGAGGTAAATTTAACCCCTTCCACCCCCTAGAGCCTGGCGGGAGGGGGGCCCTGAGGGTGGGGACACACACCTAGAGACCCTATAGAGCCAGGAAAACTAGATAAGATTGTTAAATAACAGATTGCCATAATGACTGTCAGTGCTTAAGGTTTTAAAAATTGTAAGTCAAAACCCATAACCTGTATTATTCTCACGTTAAAGGAAGGTCTATTTTTTACTCGGCATTTACTTCCAGAAGTCTTGCATTATTGTACTGCTCCTCTACTTAAAGCATATTGTTTAAAGTTAATTTAATATATCCAGGATATTAGAATGAGTTATGTCTTTGTCATTGTGTACAAACCTTTGTTACACAGTATTGCCTGAAGGCTCTGCGCTGAGTTTGAGATGCCTTCCGACAGGGCACAAATCCACAAAGAGAGCATGCATATTAAATATTTCAAACGGGGTTAAAGTTTGGTTTAAACATGTTCTGCAGTGGATTATAGAATGATTATGATGAAAGCCCAGACAGTTTGCAGGCAAACACTGGGAGCATGATTTTTTTTTAACCTTTGTACTGCCAGATTAGCTGATTGTCTATATAGCAACAGAACTAAACACTTTCTTATCCTTTGCTGCCATAAGAACAAACAATAGCTTGCTATATCTAAAAATAATTATTCCATCCATTGTATGCCTATCGTAGCTTATCCCACCTACTCCGTAGCCCTCACTTTAAAATGCCACTAATTTATCTCATTTTTCTGTTTACAATGAGCCTCCAGGTTGCAATCTGACCTACCTCCACTGATTTGAGTACTATTATTTGGTATTTTATTTTTCTGGAACTCCATTTTGTCCTTTTTTTTTAGCACGTAAAGAATCTTTTTGTTTAAATTTTTTTTTTTTTATATTTTAAATGTTGTCGTGCAGTTGTATTCAATTGCACACCTCCAGTTCATTTTTTACTACAGACGGCAAATCGAGTGAGTTATGTCTCCATGTTTAGCAATCTGTGATCTTGGATAATTTTTTTTAGTTTTTGAAAAGATTGTGGTTGTGGAAAAGAGACAACACAAGGAGATTTTACATCAAAATATCAAATTTCCCACTAATTTTGGCTGTTTTTTATCAGTTACTTCAGCGTCGTGGCAAAATTCCAAATTGTTGTAGGTCAGAACACAATTCAGGTTTGACATTCAGCTTTTGTAACTCTGTGGATCTTTGTATGGACTATAGGATCAGTTTTCCATCATAACAAATAGGAACCCTGCAGCTAGTAGTGTAATGAATTCATGGAGCTCTAAAGAGTGAAAATATGTATTTAGTAAATTACATATTGCAGTTCTGTATGAATGAACTTCCGCCAATCCCTGCATTGCACTTAGTGTGACACCCAACTAATGCTTACGTAATATTGGAGTGATGACATTTCTTGTTTGAACCATTTGCCAAAGGGGAGCGATTGGTATTGCTGAATCATATTTCAGTGACTGAACAATAGGACTAGGGTAGTTGCTAAATATTCTAGTTCCTACGGCTAAATTTTATATAGTTCCAAATGTTAAAGCATGGGCCATACAACCTCTCCTCTAATTGTCTACACATCACCCCTTATTCCCACTCTCTATTTGTCTTCCTGCCAGTCGTGCCTCTTCCCCTCCCATCAAAACCTTTACTTTTCATGCCATAACAGGCCTTCTTATGCCCATGTCCCTCATATGTCTCTTCATACTCAATGTCTTTTATGTTCCTTTTTATCACCCCTCGAGCCTCATGTGTCTCTTCATGATCCCCCATCCATCGTGTGTTTTGCCTCTATCTAGTATCCTCAGTGGGCCTCCTGTGCCAGGTGCTAGTATAGGAGAAAAGGGATTGGGATGTGGTGATCCTGTTTTCACTCCCCATCTAGCACTCCAATAGTCCAATAACAAAACAAGACAGAGGAAATTATATAACTTTATCCAGTTCCTTATTGCTGCGTTGTATGCAGTATGATCCTTTGTAAGGTTAACTGTGTGTGGTTGCAGCATCTTGCATAGTGTGCATACTTTTTGCCCCTATTCTGATGCTGTGTGTCCTCCTTGCATTGATGCTGTGCATTGCTCTGGTGTAGTTTTTGATGCTGAATGATCCATAAGTACATGATGTTTTTGTTCAGAACATGCCTCAATAGTAATATATATATACACACACATTGATCCATCAGTTGTCTTATGCCCTTTTGTGGTTACTTCCTGGTCCCAATAGCTTGTGTTGTGTTGAAATGGTATTTGACAAGCTTTCATTGAACATTTTGTTCTCTGGAATCCTTTGCCTGCCTTTGTCTCTCGAAAACCTGATCTCTCCCTCTGACTCAGTCTTGTCTTTGACCTGTCTTTCACCATTTGTTCATTTGTTTAAGCCTGGCCATATTAAGGTAGGGTAATAAGTTACAGTGTGTCTTTGTCCCTGGTGGGTTCACACTCTGAGTGTTCGGGTACATACCGTAAAATACATGACACAAAGCCTTCTTGAGATAGGCAAGGTATGTTATATTGTTATTTATGTTGTGTGAATTAAGTGCACGAAAAAAACACATTCTCTCTATATATCCATAGTGGCCACCAATAATGAAATTTTGCATGGAGATACAGGAAAATTCCACTCTCCACTAAAATACTCTAAGTAGACAAGGGATACTGGTAGGCAACCCATTGATGGCCTCCTATTAATTATGATACATTATTTGGATGATGATGGTTAAGTCTCAATCTGTAGAAATATGTTGCAGAAGCATTTGTGGAACACACAAGCAATTGTGTAGCAGTCTTAAAAGTAGTGTGCCATTTCAAAGACTTTAAAAAAAATAAAATAAAATTTCTCCATCAAGCTTCATTGTGTTGATATCTCCATAAAGTTGAGGAAAGGGATAGGAATGATGCAAACAATACACAGGGATGTGTTTAAACAATGATCCTGAGCCACTTTATCCTTCTAATACTCGAACTTCAATTTTATTCATGACATGAAAAACACTTCAAAGTTCAGCCTTGTAGGGAAGAAAAGTGCATATCCATAAATATAAAATGTATTTTTTTCCAGGGGTTTTTGCATTTTTAAAAGCCATTAGTTAACTTTTTTTCCTTCTGGTTCATGACTCAGAAATATATATATATATATATTTTTTTTATGCATTAAAAATAACCCTGTGCCACAGAAGACTATGTATATTCTGTCAAAGAACCATAACATCATGTTTGTTTTAGGTTAGGTTTTTTTTTTTTTCCTCTTCCCTTCTTTACTGAGCTTCCATTTTTCATAATTAGAAACTGAGATTCAGATTATAGGGCAAAAGTAAAACAATTGTAATAGGTGCTGGCACTGCTGTAATGCTCCCTATCTTTATTGGGTTTTTATTTCTAAGTATGATGATCATACTAAAATTGAAAGTCAGAGTAAGAAAGAAAATCACTTTATTCCATAAAAGGTAAAATATAGCAAAAACGATACCCAGTAGAGGAGGGAAAATAATCTCAGCATTGAAATCTTAATCATCTGAATCTCACTGGCAATTTTATTAATTAATATATAAAAAAAATATTCCCATGGGAGCACATAATGTATTTCTCTGAATTGGGAACAATAATAGTCTCTAAAGCAATGGTCTTTTTTTTTTTTTTAGATACTAGTATTCCAAGAACACGAATTCCATTGTTTAATGTCAGTTTTGTTGATTCCTGAATTGTATACTGGCTTACACCGCTCTTCCTAAAATTTCTAAAAGTTGTAGAGGGACTTTATTTTTTATTATTATTAATCTCAGAGTGTAGTTAGGGTTTGTTAGTTAGCAGAACATTTGAGACTATTAAGGTCACTATTCATGTGTTTGGGCACATTATAGAGCTGAAAGTACCTCTGCTTCAAATATGTGTAACCTTTTTCATGATACCCATTTTTATTTACTCAACACGTACCTTCCACAATTTCAGGTGAAGAGAAAGAGGTACTTGGAGACCCTGTGAGTTGGATAGAGGTGTAGTTAAAGGACCACTATAGGCGCCCAGATCACTTGAGCTCAATGAAGTGGTCTGGGTGCCAGTTCCATCTAGGGTTAGCCCTGCCTGCTGTAAACATAGCAGTTTGAGAGAAACTGCTATGTTTACTTTTGGGTTAATCCAGCCTCTAGTGGCTGTCTCATTGACAGCCGCTAGAGGCGCTTTCGCGCTTCTCACTGTGATTTTCAAAGTGAGAAGATGCCAGCGTCCATAGGAAAGTATTGAGAATGCTTTCCTATTGTCTGGCTGAATGCTCACGCGGTTCTTGCCGCGCATGTGCATTCAGCCGATGACGACCGAATGAGGAGGAGAGTCCCCAGCGCCGAGGGAGCCCGGCGCTGGAGAAAGGTGAGTGTTTAACCCCCTTCCTCCAACTTTCTGGCACTATAGTGGTCCTTTAAGGAGAGTGACTGTTCCAAGAATTTGAATTCATGACTTACCAACAGAATGTAGTCGATTTGTCTAGGTAATTTTAGAAAAACCTCAAATATTGTAATTCTTAAACACATGCACTGCAGTTCATAGACTCTGTAATGTGTTTAATCGCTTTGATGGACTCATATACAGGAAATATTCAGAATGTCTAGTAAATGGTAAATTGGGGCATAAACAAGGAACAGGACTTGGGTTAGATGATGACCTACCAAAAGACGGATATTTGGAAGATATGCAAAGTAACATATGTACATATATATTACATTACCACATACACACCTGGGTTTGGTTCATTTCCCACTGTCACCATTTTAGGAACACAGGGTACTTGATGACCACATCAGCAGTGGTCTCTGCAAGGTCCTAAAGGTTGGGGGCCAGCCAGAGAGACCCTTTCAGTGGGCAGATCTACCCATTTTCTGGGCAATCCTGCCATTTTACCCACAGTACTAGTGAAGCCCATTAGGGGCCCACCCACCTGTTCAAATCTTATACCTCCTATTGTTGGGAGTTGTGGTACAGTATGCATGACCCAGAAATAAATATAGGAAGAATGTTGTATATAACTTGGATCCTGAAGAGGAGATAGTAAGTTTATTGCCATTGTGTGTGTCACCAAATATTTGCTGCCATAAACCATCTAGTTTTCACAATTTTTTCCAGCAGGCTTTTGGAAATATTTTGTACTGTTGGCATTGGCATATTTCTTTAGAACCAATGTGACATCAGCCTTTTAATGATATCCGCTTGCAGACAGAATGCTTCAATGATATCTGAATGCCCACAGAAAATGATGACGTCAGCATTCCAAATATAATTTAGTGATGTCAGAGAGCTCGCAAAATAGTTTGATGTAATGTCTGTCCACAGAATCATTAAATGATGTCAGCTGGTGCACAGAATAATGACATACACTGACACATACACACACAGAAATACACACTGACACCTATACAAACAAACACACACATACATGTAATAATTTTTATATTTTCAGCTACCCTCTTGTTAACATACCTCTTATATGCAAGAGGGTGGTTTCCTTGGGGTCCTTTTGCTGTCTGAGTCTAATGGTAGTGTGGGGCTGGCCGGAGCTGGATCTCTGCCACCTACTATTTTCTTCTTCTTCTTCTTCCCACATGGGCTCTCTAGATAAAGCCGGGAGGAAATGACCTGCATTCACTTCCTCCCACTTCTACCGGTATTACAGGGGCCCCTGATGCACTATTAAAAGGCCATGACTCCCGACAGGGTCTTTGTTCTGTATTTTGTAACTGCATATGCCACACAATGGACCCGGCTGCACTGGCAGTAGTTCCAATATTGGGTTGAGTGGGTCTTACCCAACAACATTTTTGATACTTGAGATGGTAAGCAGTTGTAATAACTAATCATACAAGTCTTACAAATCATACAAGTCTAACAGCCATAAAATCACAGGAACAAAACTTGTTGGAAAGAGTGATCAATTGTTGAAACTTCTGACAGCAAAGGATATGCTGTTTGGCTCTTGCTGTAGATTCACAAACTGAGCAGACCTTCCTACATCCAGTGTAAAAACAGGATGATGATAATAGGTAGTGATTTTTTTCCAGTTCTTTATTATTTTAAATCCTGCAGCATTATGTAGACAATTCTTTACATGTGCAAAAACATGGTAAGTTTATAGTGGTATCTGCAGATACAAATGTATTGCTCTCTGATTTTCAACTGTTCTCATGTTTTTTCATAGCAACACATACAGCCTCCGGGCACCATGACCACTTCGAATCACTGAAGTGGTCATTGTGCTTCGAGTAACCCTTTACGCTGTGGCAAGTTGTAGAATACTGTCAATATTTGTTACAGGCACCAAGATGCATCAATTACTTAGCTTTTTGGGGTTTTGTGCATTTATAAGCTGATTCTCCTCAATTTAAAAAAAACATAAATCTATTGTTTATCTTGTTTAAATAAAATATTATTGCAAAAGAAGCCAGATGTCTCTAAGCACAGCCAATCCAAAAACATGGCCAAAAAAAAAAACCTCAGATGATGCTCTCAGCCATATTTAGAAATGACCCTGTTGGTGTCATTACTATTTGCAATTCTCTGACGCAGAGGTGCAGGGAAAGGTATGTTTTACTTACCTAAAGCTATCCCTCATGGCCACTGCCATCAGCATACGGTGTGTGTTCATCAGCTCCTGGCTGCATGAGAGTACCACATTAAAGGGACGCTATAGGCACCAAAACAACTTTGACTTAATGAAGCCATTTTGGTGTATAGACCATGCCCATGCAGTCTCACTGCTCAATTCTCTGCCATTTGAGTTAAATCACTTTTGTTTCTGTTTATGCAGCCATAATCACACACACACAGACTGTATAAAAAAGGTTTTATATTCAATCAAATGTTACTTACTTTAAACGTTTGTATCTCTTGCTTTGTAAGTTGAACTTTAATTACATGCAGGACGATCCTGCTGGGTATAGCAAGCTATTAACATAGCAGGAGATACATTTGAAATTAAACAGAATTTGCAATAAAGGTTGTGCAAACATTACATTACTTTTTACATGAAGTGTTTAGGAAGGCTATATAAGTCACATGCAGGGAGGTGTGTCTAGGACTGTATAAACAAAAAGATTTAACTACTAAATGGCAGAGAATTGAGAAGTGAGACTGCAGGTGCATGATCTATCCAACAAAACTGCTTAATTAAGCTTAAGTTGTTTTGGTGACTATAGTGCCCCTTTAATGTCTATGGATCACTAGTGATGGCTGGGGAAAATTGCCTTTTGTCAGGCGAAGGTAAATACATAAGATAAAGTAGCCCCTTATGTACTTTAGGAAAAATATAAGAGAAAAGAAGAATCAATTACGGTAAGTATGCCATGACAGAGACACTTGAAGGAGCAGATAAGTTGGCTGTTATGCTGCTAAGGGGCAAATTAAATATATACACTTGCTAGCACAATGCATAGAAAACTATAATATCATTATATATTAATATTGATATTCTTTAATATTAGCTAGGTTGTGTATTCCATGACAAATACACTTTAAATTAATCCACACTCAAAAATTCTAGATGAATATGCCTCACATATGGGAAAATCCCTTCTTATCAACTCTGGAACAAACATTATTGTCTCTTCTTTCTTTGTTTTGAAAGAGAAATGTGTTTTTTACAGGAAGCAAAAGAGGGAAATGGCGGAGAACACATAGTTTCATTAGCTCATTTCCTGAAAGATTATTATTATTTTTTATTTTTTTTTATTTTTTTAGGGTTTCTGACATCCTTTTTACAATCAAACATCCACATGTCAATTTTAAGGTGCATTTAAGAAAATAATGGTGCAAAAATAACCATCTTATTTTTCATTGTAGTCTACAGCTGAGCTTACTCAAGTCCTCTTCACAGAATTGAAATACAGCTTTTGTAGATGTCGCCTCAGCTGCCCCTTTACCTTCTGTAATACACACCTTAAAATAATTATGCTCAGAAAGTAAGACGTTTGCTCCTCCCTAAAGGTTTTATTTTATACATCGGAAGATTGGAACATAGTGTCAAATTATTAAAGGAACACTATAGCGTTAATAATACAAATGTATATATTTCTAATGCTATAGTGCCCTAGTCACAGTTTAGGTGACAAGCCAGCATCGCCATGGTAAAAAAAAAAAAAACCTTACCTTTCTACACTCGCTATGCTGGTCTCCTGTGTGAAGCTCCACCTCTTTGGCTGAGATCATCGAAGTCGATGATCTCAGATAATCCAGTGCTTTCTTATACGAAAGCATTGGGTGTCTAGTGCGCATCTGATTGATATAGAAGAGTTTTATTCTGCTATTTCACAGAAGTGCCTCTAGCGGTTGTCAGTATGACGGCCACTACGGGGCAGGTAAACCTTGCAAAGAAAACCTAGCAATTCCTGCAGAATGGCAGTGTTTTCAGATGCAGGATAAAATAGGAGGCACGTGGCACCCATACTACTTCATTGTGTTGAAACGGGCTGTTTGCTTATAGTGTTCCTCTAAAGGAAGTTGATCTGCGGGCTAGATCAGGTGCTTAGAACAAATTTTCCCACTTCTTTCCCCAGTTATCTAGTGCTAGGGTGAAGTAACCGCTTCTTTACTGGTTAAGCTGAGGAAGTAAATATGGGAATGTAACATTTTCTCCCATAGAGCGCCACGCACTCTTCAGCAGGATTAGGCAATGCAGTATCGAATTGAAGTACCTCTTCTCCAAATATGTGTTAACTGCTTCTTGATACTCCTTGTTATCTTGGACTGGTAAAAGAAGTGAGGCTTGATGAACAATTACACAAATACGCCAAGCCTACCTTGCACTGCTGCTCATACCCTCTAGTGATCAACAGTTTACATTTAAGCGAATGAGGTCGCTGAATTTTACGTTATAAATTATACACTAACCTCAAAAAAAAATGAAGCCATTTATTTATAAGCTCTGAAACATAGGCTGCAAGACACTACCATCACACCTTCAACCCAGGTGTCCTATTTAATCTGCCTAAACACGCTGTGGTAGAACACCCTGAAATTGGAAACTGCTCCACTTGTACCTGGTTTTAAGATTTTCGTGTGAACACACATTAAACTATTAAATTGGAGAATCTTTATTGAATATCTTCTTCATATGAGTGGGCCCTTTTTTAAAACCTAAACTCTTAATTTCGTTTGGTGGCTAAAGAATATCATAATATAAATCACAACTGGCAGTGAGTTAGACAGTGTGTGGTGGAAGTGTGAAAAGATGACTCCCTTATGGCATAAGACACATGACGTGATCATTCTTTGCTGAAGCTTGTTCCAACTAAACCAATTCTGCAAAATCACTTGTTGCTCAGGGAGTTCCCCATTTAGAATGTTGGGTTAGGCTTCAAACATGCAGGTTTCATCCACAAAGGAAATCCCTGAGGGAATTAGGCTGTGGATTGTTCACTTTTAGGCAGCCGCACAATAGCCAAGCCTGATCCGTATTTGTTTCCTTTTCAATCTGCGGAGCACAGGACAGATGCATCCTGCAGCTGTGCAGTTTTCGTATTCCAATAGACACTTGTCTATATATAGTAGCATTGTAATTGAAATTCTATACCTCTTCTTCCCCTATTTACAGCCAGCACAACTCTGAAGTTATGTTAAAATATCTTCTGAAATAATTCAAATTTTTTTTTTTTTTTTTTTATTTAGCCAAAGGCCTACATCATTGCCTAACGTGCTTCAATGATCAGCAACCTCTTGGTTTGAGATCCTCCTAATGTGTCTGATGTAATGATGCATGCTTTCATGTGGTGAAGACACTGCGTGTTGTTATGTTCTAGAGGCTGGCCCGTTTTATTAACAGTTAATAGTTATCCTTTGTTTAGGCTCGAGGAACACAGTCATGTGCATGATGTTAAAATGTGAGTGCATACCTTATTCACCAAGAGGCCCGTTTTCACAATCTGCGGAATTTAGTGACACACCTACTAAAGAACTTCCTTGTGTTGCCTTTTCTGCTGGGAAATGGTAAAAGTGAGATAAAAAATAAAATACTTTGAGCCGGTTATTTCCTTTTTAAATGGCAATTCTCCGTTACTTATCTCGTTGCATTGGGATTTGTCTTTAGCAGACATGATACAGACATGGAAGTTTCAGATCTCCAATTAACGGAACCTAAATCTGAGGCGCTGTTCCTTTAAGAATAAATCAATAAGTTTGTACTACAATAAAAATGTACACTCTTAAATTTTGCTGCTGTCCTCCAATCCTCAAAAACAAACAAAATATGAGGTAGCACACTATATATCAATACAATTAAATTAAATATATGTAAATTTATATGTCTCTGTATATATTGCTAAATCTATTAGGACTCCTTGATTGTTAACTGATAGTAATTTTAGTCCAGATCACCATAAGTCCATTATACCATAGGAGTTGGAACTTTCATCAAATACTTCCAGCACTCCAGGGGTAAAGCACAGAGAGTACAGGATCTATGTAGACAGAGGCTTCCAATTGCATAAAATTGCCTTATATGCAACTCCAAAATATTCCACCCATAATTGTGCTCTCACCTTCATAAGGAGTACATGGAACTGCCCCTAATGTAATATATTACAGTAATCATTCAATTCTTGTTTTTCATAACCTAAAAGGTCAAAGTAGAAGACAATCTCTGATTGTGCAACATTTAGAAATAGAGGAGTTAAAGCCCCTGCCCTTAGTGTATATCTTCACTTTGAAATATAAGACTAATATTCTAAATGGTTAGTATAGACCTTGGAACTATTTAGCAAATTTGTGAAAAAAACTTTAATACGGCTGCAATATCATTCTCATAATTGAACTAGGTGGAATGAACCACTGAAAGTAAACAAAGTGAAGCATTCATATTTGAATACAAACCTACCCTTTTTATTAAAGGGGAAAAAATGAATGTTGAAGAAATATAACTGAAACAAGATAAAGTGACAAAATATAGTGCAATATGCTTGAGATGATTGGAGTGGTTTCAGGTGTATATAAAACGCACTCACATGGAACAGAGCCCTACAAGGATAGGCTCCAATCTCATCAGCAGGGGTATATTAAGGCAATACCGGACCTCTTCTATGACCCCAAGGAACTCCGAAGAGGAGATAATAAATGAAGCAAATGTGTGTGTGCCTGTCTGTGTGTGTATGTATGTGTGTGTGCCTGTGTGTCTGTATGTCTATCTGTGTGTGTGTGTCTGCCTGTATGTCTGTGTGCTTATCTGTTTGTATGTATGTGCGTTGTGTATGTGTGTGTGTGTGTGTGCCTGTCTGTGTCTGTGTCGGTCTTTATGTATGTGTCTGTGTGTGTATGTATATATGTGTGCCTGCCTGTTTGTATGTATATATGTGTGTGTGTGTGTGTGTCTGTCGGGGGGTGGGGGGCCCACGGATCAGTTTCGCACCGGGGCCCCATGGATTGTGTGTACGCCACTGAAGCAAACACTTCTAGTGTACTATCCTTAATACAAGTATAAATAATTAAATAAACAAGTCATTGCTCATCTTTAGGTATAGTAGTATACAGGGAGTGCAGAATTATTAGGCAAGTTGTATTTTTGAGGATTAATTTTATTATTGAACAACAACCATGTTCTCAATGAACCCAAAAAACTCATTAATATCAAAGCTGAATATTTTTGGAAGTAGTTTTTAGTTTGTTTTTAGTTATAGCTATGTTAGGGGGATATCTGTGTGTGCAGGTGACTATTACTGTGCATAATTATTAGGCAACTTAACAAAAAACAAATATATACCCATTTCAATTATTTATTATTACCAGTGAAACCAATATAACATCTCAACATTCACAAATATACATTTCTGACATTCAAAAACAAAACAAAAACAAATCAGTGACCAATATAGCCACCTTTCTTTGCAAGGACACTCAAAAGCCTGCCATCCATGGATTCTGTCAGTGTTTTGATCTGTTCACCATCAACATTGCGTGCAGCAGCAACCACAGCCTCCCAGACACTGTTCAGAGAGGTGTACTGTTTTCCCTCCTTGTAAATCTCACATTTGATGATGGACCACAGGTTCTCAATGGGGTTCAGATCAGGTGAACAAGGAGGCCATGTCATTAGATTTTCTTATTTTATACCCTTTCTTGCCAGCCACGCTGTGGAGTACTTGGACGCGTGTGATGGAGCATTGTCCTGCATGAAAATCATGTTTTTCTTGAAGGATGCAGACTTCTTCCTGTACCACTGCTTGAAGAAGGTGTCTTCCAGGAACTGGCAGTAGGACTGGGAGTTGAGCTTGACTCCATCCTCAACCCGAAAAGGCCCCACAAGCTCATCTTTGATGATACCAGCCCAAACCAGTACTCCACCTCCACCTTGCTGGCGTCTGAGTCGGACTGGAGCTCTCTGCCCTTTACCAATCCAGCCACGGGCCCATCCATCTGGCCCATCAAGACTCACTCTCATTTCATCAGTCCATAAAACCTTAGAAAAATCAGTCTTGAGATATTTCTTGGCCCAGTCTTGACGTTTCAGCTTGTGTGTCTTGTTCAGTGGTGGTCGTCTTTCAGCCTTTCTTACCTTGGCCATGTCTCTGAGTATTGCACACCTTGTGCTTTTGGGCACTCCAGTGATGTTGCAGCTCTGAAATATGGCCAAACTGGTGGCAAGTGGCATCGTGGCAGCTGCACGCTTGACTTTTCTCAGTTCATGGGCAGTTATTTTGCACCTTGGTTTTTCCACACGCTTCTTGCGACCCTGTTGACTATTTTGAATGAAACGCTTGATTGTTCGATGATCACGCTTCAGAAGCTTTGCAATTTTAAGAGTGCTGCATCCCTCTGCAAGATATCTCACTATTTTTGACTTTTCTGAGCCTGTCAAGTCCTTCTTTTGACCCATTTTGCCAAAGGAAAGGAAGTTGCCTAATAATTATGCACACCTGATATAGGGTGTTGATGTCATTAGACCACACCCCTTCTCATTACAGAGATGCACATCACCTAATATGCTTAATTGGTAGTAGGCTTTCGAGCCTATACAGCTTGGAGTAGGACAACATGCATAAAGAGGATGATGTGGTCAAAATACTAATTTGCCTAATAATTCTGCACTCCCTGTATGTGCTTTTAAGAAGCCACAGGTCTTCTTTACAATGGAGCAGGATACACAGGAACTCGCTGGACTAAGTAAAAGTGGCTAATATACTTATTTACATAAATAAGTAAAACAAAACAACTTAAAACAAATAAAAATATGCCAGATACCAAAATAATAGTGTCCACAGTTTTTTCTGGTGGTCCGAGACGAATTTCCCTTTTCACAAGGCTTTATCATCCATAATTCCGTCTCTCTACTGAATCCTGTGTTTATACCTGTAGGCTGTCCAGTAATTGGTTGCTGTGTCGTTTTTTTCCTCCAATCACGGATGCGGCATGGGGAGGTGTGTGATGCTCCAGCTGAAGCACATATGCGCATCATTCGTGTCCTATAAACACAGGATTTGGTAGAGAGCAGGAATTCCGGTTGATAAAGCCTTGTGAAAAGGCGAAACACTATTATATTGGTATCTGGCATATTTTTTATTTGTTTCAATTTTTTATTTTTTTTTCCTCTTTCCCCTCTCGCTCTCTCCTCTCGCACGCTCTCTCTCCCCTCTGTGTCTTCTCTCTCTTGCTTCTTTCTCTCTCTCTCTCTCTCTCTCTCTCTCTCTCTCTCTCTCTCTCTCTCCATATAATGTGTATAACATCAAATGCATTACACTTACAGCACCCGCAGGATGTCCTAAATAAAAAAAAAAATAAAAAAACCTCCTCCTCACTACACACGTCTATCACATACATCCTGTCTGATTTATTTAGTGGTTTTGATTTAAGTAATATATATATATTCTATATAAATAACACATACTGTTACAGGTGTGTGTGTATATATATATATATATATATATATATATATATATATTCATTTATTTATTTATAAAATATTTTACCAGGATGGGTACATTGAGAGTTCTCTCGTTTTCAAGTATGTCCTGGGTCCACAAAACATTGCATTGTTACAATAGATTTCAATATTACAAAAATACAATATACAAACTATAAATTTAATACATAACCGGTAATAAATATATTCAAACAAGACAGGTGCACTCTGTGCTGAGGTATATTACCATAGATCTCTTAAAAGATTTTAGATTGAATGAAGATTTGACTGTGTCCCTGAGGTTACTCTATAGTTGCGGTGCTCTGTAGGAAAAGAAGGATCGAGCCACTTTATTTTTGTATTGCTGTGTGCTAGTATTGGATCAGAGGTTATAGGAGGTGGGAACAGCTGGGGAGAGCATTCTACTCAGGTAGGGTGAGAGCTTCCCAGAAATGCTCTTATGCACCAGGCTGGAAAGATTAAGAGTGCGTCGGGATTCCAGCGATAGCCAGTTTAGATCTTTTAACGTCACAGTGGTGGGTAAAGTAATTACATTCTAGTACAAAGCGGCAGAACAAAAGCTTGTTTGGTAACCCATTGTAGCTCAGTGATGCAAATAAAATAGAACTATGCAGTGAAACACACACACTGCCCGGCACAGACAGGGCCAAGGAATTGGCGATGACACCCGCTACCCCTCCCCCTAGTCCAGGGGTTGATCCCGGTTCCCACCCTGATAGCTCCCAGGCCCCATTGGGGATATGTGAATGTGCCGCAGATGCCACTGATAATGCTGGAAGTACCTCCAAAATGGCGGTCACAGGAAATACAATAAACTCCGATACCTAGGGCTCTTAGCCTGCAGAACAACTCTGTGTGGGACTGTTGTCTACCTGTAATGGAGTTAGGCTGACTGCCATGATGAGCCTCCTGCTACTTGTCTCACTACAGTTTGTTGACTCTTTAGCATGTAGCATGATCTACTTGTTTTAGCTTACATCCTATGTTTCCTTTTATTTTAATTTAAAATACTCCACACTAGCAAGTTTTCTGATTACAAAGCATTGTGTCTTTACTTTCCACCTTACGCTGAAAGTCCCGGGCATGTCATGGGAGCTGTCTGGGGTGCATTACTCTGCTGAGTGTGCACTCTGACTTAGCATCTTAGATATGTTAGGCTAGCCTGATATTCTGTTGTTGTATATACACTAACAAGCCAGTGCAGTATTCCTGTTACACCTATGTTCCCTATTTAAAAAAAAAAAAAAAAAGTGCAGTATATGTGACCTCATTGACACGATTCATGATTCTTTTTCTATATACTCCTGCTGGAAAGTCCTTACAAAGCTTGTCTTGATCTCATACACTGAAAAAATAAAGAATTAAAGAAAAAAAAAAAAATTGAATTTATTTCAATACCACTGCATAGCTTTCTGGGAATGAATAGAATTATAGAATACAACGAGGGAGATGTCTCATGGCAAAATAGGTGATTTTCTAGGGGCAAAATGCTGAGAAACATTCTATTGGTTTTCATAGTGTTTGATAGTTATTTAGCACTTTGCCAAAAAAATAGCAATTGTTTTCACCTTGATGAATCCCCTAATTTCCATTTTTTAAAATTATTTTATTTAAAGGTTTTTCTGTGTGTGTGGGTGGCAGTTTTTTAAATCTATTTTTCATATGTTGACAGGGCATAATAGTTTATTGTAGACTATCGATAGATACCATTAAAAAGATGTACATTATAGAATAATGAAATCGTTTGGATCTGATCTGTAGTAAACCATATATTTCTGGTATATGTAGTTCACTTCCATGTAGTCAATGTTTTCATTTTGAATTAAAAAAAATATTGAATGCCCACCGTTTTGCAGTACCTAGCAAAATTATTACTGTAACTGGCCAACAGTCCAGAAATATATGCAGTAGTCCCACTCCTTGTAAAAGATGAGAACATGCTTTTATTTGAACCTTAACATGAAACAGTCACTTCTCTGGAATTTAAATCATTCACGAAAATAGTGAAAAACACCTACAACTTGAGTTAACTTTTATATAAAACTTTTTCCATAGGATGCTCTGTTTTTCTTTTAAATTTGTATCACAGATTTAGCAAATGATATGATCGTCAAGTTGAGACAAGAAAAAGAAACTCAGGGCAAACTGCAATTGAAGAAGAGAAATTGAAATTTATCACACCTTACAAATACCTATTGTTATATACAGGGATTAGTAAACATAATATTCAAAATGTTCAGAATTCACAGTGCGCCTTTAAATACTGCTCCATTTTTACCACTTTGTAATCCGTATCAAGCTGTGGTAGCAAAGATTTGACAGAGGCGACATGGTGCCCAACATTTTAAGTTTATGCAAGGAGTGCTGGACTGCTTTTTTTATGTTTGTTTTATAAATCCATTTTTTTGTACACGTATTAATAACAGTTATCAGAATAAATTTTTTTCTCTCATTTTAATGTGCTTTTCTGTGTGTGTCCATGCCGGCGATTGCATTTTTCGACATCAGAAAAAAACATGTATTGTCACTGTAATAAAAATGTACCTGCTGGTAACTAGGATTTCGCATAGACATGAGTAACTACCCATGGGAACTCGTTTCACAAACTTGGATTCATTCCAATTACACTTTTCTACAAAAACAAGCTTGCAAAGAGGCTAGGAATAAATATGCTCACTTGACATCTGCACTGGTTTTTTGGTTTTGCTATTATTGAGGTTAGGACATTCGCCAAATGTTACTATTATTACAGAAAGAATATAATAAGCAAAATAAATAGTCTAGAATGTACAAGGGAATACAATAAACAAAAGAGAAGGAAGCTGTAATACAATATCGCTCATCAGTTAAATTTTTTGGGGGGAAAATGATTTCAACACAAATTGTTGCCACTATTGTGATACATAATCCTTCTAAATCGATATTAAAAATGGAGATACAAGTTAAAATTAAAACTGAAGTAAAGGCATTCTTTCTAAATGTACAATACAAGTAACAATAATATGGTAAGAATATATTGTAAAATCCCTTCACTTGTGAAACAGAACATTTTTGTTCTGTTTTTTTTGTTTGTTTTACAACGCTGGAATTTTAAATAATTACAAAGGAGTTTACTCACTAAGCTTCGGATTGTAGCAAATTTAAAATCTGAATGTCAAAATTAAGACTAAAATAGCTGATCTTGAAAATTTCGCCAATGTATATTTTGCTATTTGGATTACATTTTTCTACATTTTGGGTCTTAGCGGGGTTATTTATACCAGGGCTTCACAAATTTGCTTTGAATCTAGGAGCCAGCTAAAAAAGTTAGGAGCCAGGTTTTTTAAATTTTTTTCCCAACGTCGAAAATACAATTCTTAAAGGAACACTACAGTCACCAGATCCACTACAGCCTAATGTAGTGGCTCTGGTGTCTATAGCCTGTACCTGCAGGCTTTTCAATGTAAACACTGCCTTTTCAGAGAAAAGGCAGTATTTACATTGCTGCCTAGTAACAACTCTAGTAGCAGTCACTCAAACGGCGACTAAAGTGTCTCCTATCTGCATGGAGGCGTACACTGTTCCCCATGGAGATGCATTGATTTAATGCATCTATATGAGGAGATGCTGATCGGTGCAGCATTTTGCCGCAAATGCTCAATAGCTACCAATGTTTTCCTATAGGAAAGCATTGGATTAGCTGAGATCATCAAGCTTGATAATCTCCGCTATGGAGAGAGGCCAGATGCGGCAAGACTGGCACGGTGTTAGGGAAAGAAGTTGAGTAAAAACACAATTCCCAAGCGATCGAATGGGGGTTGGTGACCTCAACATACACATTCACTGATACACACACACACACACACACACAATTTTTTTATTTATTATTTAATACACTCAAATAGTAACACACACAAAGATTTTTAGGTACACACATGATCGATACACACGCAGTCACAGATACCCACGTAAAAAATAAGACCTATTTTTAGCCAGGGTGTTTTCACTGTGGTCTGGCTGATGGGAGTGGGCTACCGCTCTGTTCAGACTTCCCCTCCTCCTCCTGTATCTCTGTTCGCCAGGAGAAATAAAATTTTATTACTTTATCCTTGCGCTAAGGGCCACACAGGGGAAGGGACGGGTAGCCAGCTCGGCAGAATGGGGATGGGCTGGGAGTGGGCTCTGCAGAATGCTTGCGTGCTCTGTGGAATAAGGGCAGGCAGCAAGCAGAGATTTTTTTCCTGCGCGGCCTTCGAGCCAAAAGGAAGTCATTACAGTTTCCCTCACTTCTTCCTAGCGCATGGATGGACAGAGCTTGCACGAGCTTGAGACATGAGGAGTGAGGAAAGGGCTGACCTATCCTAAAATTCTTAGTCGCCAAGGCGACCTGGCCCCTGGGATTTGTCGAGCCCTGCTTTATACCAACAATGCGTCAACATGGTTCAACTGTTGTGACCTATTTGTCAATTCTCTATTGGTTCACAGATAAGGAACAAAAAATAGCCTTCAAAACAAATTGGTAAGGCAACTAAAGTTAGAGCAGAATCGAGAAAAATAGACTTGACAGTAATAAAGCATACTATCCATTATTTCTTTATCACATCACATGACAGCTCTGTTTGACAAAAGATTTTACCTCAGTATTCAAAATCATCCAATAAGGTGCCACTCCCCATGCTGTAGTAGTTATGGTGCCAGGTGTGTCCTGGCATTCTACAATTGTAAAGTGGTCAAACAGTTTTAGCACCATTTAATTTCTTACCTGAGGTTCACCAGATGCAACTCCTATCTCCAGTGTTTCCTACTAACAGCTTCTTGCTCTCTGTTTGAATTAAGTCTGGCTGTGCATTGCTTAGCTCATTGGCTGAGATTGGTCAGCTGTAGTGCTCAACCTGCAGAGCTTGGCTCAGGAGATTTGATGGAACCTGCTGCTTAGGAGTTTCCAGCTCTCCAACTAAATTAATGGAAGAGGGGAGTGGATCCTGATAACAAGTTTGACTATATATGATCGGGGTATGCCAGGGCACCCTTTGCACCATAACCACTGCAGTATGCAGAGTATACAGAGTTCCTGCAGGAGTTCTGTGTTTGGACTTTGACATGGACACACGTGATCACCAGCAGAAGTATTGCTAAACTACAGCGAGCTTTAATGGTTAGATGCTTGGGACAACCCTTAATATGCAAAAAGTAAATAATGAGTAGTGTCCATTTAAGATTGATTTGCATTTTATGTCCATCTGCTGTTGGGATTATTCACAGAGCCAGAAGAGGTCTGGTCGAAAACATTTGTATATTAGCACAGCTATGGATATAAAAATTCTAGTTGATGCGCCTATCTAAAGACAATCATTTATATCAAGATTAGTATACAGACTGTAGCATTTTGGCATAGCTCCTACAAGAACATGTTTTTTTAAATCCTTTTAAACAATGCACGTTTATCCACAATAACACAAGCCATAAAGGGCTGACTGCTACTTTAAAAGTAAGTTGGCAAGATGATGGATTTATAGCTACTTTGGCATCATTATACATTCCTATAACTTGGCATTATCATCTCATAGCATTCCACTTTGTGAGATAGCCAAGGTGGGGATATAGAGACTGATAAAACATGCACTGCATTTCACAGAGTAGGATTTTTATTTATGATTTATGTACTCTGCCTGACAATATTATAGTACACTTCTTCTGTTATCTGTTTTGATCTTTTAGGGAATTTACTTTTCTGTTTATTATTTGGACATTTCCAGAATATATTTTTAATCCTCATTTGTCTATCGGAATATACTGTATTCCAATGTTTTGTAGTATTTTGTTTAACCCCTTAGTGACGTTTGGGCATGCTATGCCGTTCTACAAAAGGAGGGCTTTAACGCCATTAGGGTGGCATAGTACGCCCTAATGACTTGCCCTCCCTCTGGCAGCAATACTTACCCTACGAACAGATGACTCGGAATGGCCTTGTTGGCTGGAGGGGAGCTGCCTGTGTTGTCAGGCAGATCCCCCTAATATTAATGAAAAAAATAACATAATTCTATATAAATACACTTAGAATTACATTATATATAATATGAAAATGTTATATGAGCATTTTATATATTATTTAGATATAATTAGATTTTAATAATTATATATTGGGGTACCTGCCTAACAACCCAGGCAAAAATTCCATAGAAAAAGCCATATATTTGACCCTGTAAGTTTCCAAAACCCCCATAAAGCCTATACATGGGGGTTATGGTTATGCTCGTGAGACATCGCTGAATACAAATGTAAGTGTTTTCGAGCAGTGAAATTTATGGCAATCAGTGAACGTGCAGTTTTTGTGCGCAAAATTGCAAAAAAACATATATGAACATTAACTTTGGCATATATAAATATTTAATGTGAAATAAGATCCCTATTTCTCCTGAACAAAATGATAAATATTAAGTGTGGGTACAATTAATATGAAAGAGGTAAATTATAGTTGAACAGGCATATAGCTCAAATTTTAGGTTATGTTTTGGTTCAGAACTTAAAGGGATCCTATAGGCTCTTGGAAAGCCCCCCTGCACTCTGCGCTGAAGGGGTTAAAACCCCTTCAGCCACTTACCTTAATCCAGCGCCGGGCTCCCTCGGCGCTGGTGACCTCTCCTCCCCTGCCAACGTCAGCTCCTGAGTGGTGCCGAATGCGCATGTGCGGCCAGAGGCGCACGCGCATTCAAACCCGCCCATAGGAGAGCATTACTCAACTTATTTGATGCCGAACTCTGTGAGGACGACAGATAAGTGCAATTTACTGGCTGTAAATCTCGGAAGCGGCCTTTAGTGGCTGTCAGGGAGACAGCCACTAGAGGCTGGATTAACACTCAGTGTAAACATAGCAGTCTCTCTGCAACAGCAATGTTTTCAGCTGCAGGGTTAACCCTCTATGCAGGGCCGGTGCAAGGATTTTTGCCGCCCTAGGCAAAAGTAAAGTTTGCCGCCCCCCCATATGACATCACAATGCCCCATTTTAACTAACGCAAGTGCTGCAGTGCCGCCGTGTTTACATTAAAAGGCCTGCAGGGACAGGCTATAGACACCAGAACCACTACATTAAGCTGCAGTGGTTCTGGGGACTAAAGTGTCCCTTTAATGTGAGGTAAATTAGAGCTTAGTGCCACGAATAATATACTAGATTGCCTACTTACAATCAGATGAGGATGGTGATGGGCTCTAGCTGCAGTCTGGCTCCACTCGTCTGGAGGCTGTTTGTGTTCTGGGAGAACGGGAAGCAGCTCCATTTTTTGGGGGCCCTTTACACAGCTCAAGGTCTGGGCCCCAGGGTCCACCTTCATGTTCCACCAATTATTTTGTTCACAGGAGTAGGGGATGTCCTGATATGTGTGTAAGGAATGCATTGTGTGAATCTGTGTTTGTATGTGTAAGGGCTGCAATGTGTGTTTCAATGTATGTACGGGATGCAGTGTGTGCGTCTGTAAGGGGTGCATTGAGTGTGTGTAAGGAATGCATTGTGTTTCTGTGTGTGTAAGGGATGCATTGTGTGTAAGGGTTGAATTGCTTGTGTGTGTGTGTGTGTCTGTGTGTGTAATGCATTGTGCGTTTTTCTGTGTGCAAGGGGTGCATTGTGTGTGTGTGTGATGGATGTCAATCTCTCCCCCCTCCCTTGTCCCTCTCTTCTCCACCTCTCCCTCCCTCGTCACTCTCTCTCTCTCTCCCCCCCTTGTCCCTCTCTTCTCCCCCCCTTGTCCCTCTCTTCTCCCCCCTCTTGTCCCTCTCTTCTTCCCCCTCCCTTGTCACTCTCTTCTCCCCTGCGTGTCCCTCTCTTCTCCCCTGCGTGTCCCTCTCTTCTCCCCCTCCCTTGTCACTCTTGTCTCCCCCGTTGTAACTCTCTTCTCCCCTCCCCACTCTCATTCCCCCTCCTAACCCCGTCAATTCCCCTCCCTGTCAATTTCTCCCCCCCACCTTGTCAATTTATTCCCCCCACCCTGCCTGTCCATTTATCCCCCCACCCTGCCTATCCATTTATCCCCCCCCCACTGTCCATTTATTCCCCCCCTCCCTGTCCATTTATTCCTCCCCCTCCCCTCCCTGTCCATTTTATTCCCCATTTATTCCCCCTCCCCCACTCCTGTCCCTTTATTGCCCCCCCTCCCCTCCTGTCCATTTTATTCCCCCCCCTCCTCCCTGTCCATTTATTCCCCACCTCCTGCCTCCCTGTCCATTATTCCCCCACCTCCCCTCCCTGTCCATTTATTTCCCCCCTCCTGTCCATTTATTCCCCCCTCCTGTCCATTTATTCCCCCTCCTGTCCATTTTATTCCCCAAGTCCATTTTATTCCCCCTCCCCTCCTGTCATTTATTCCCCCCCCTCCTGTCCAGTTTATCCCCCCCTCCCCTGCCTGTCCTTTATTCCCCCCCTCCTATCCCATTTATTCCCCCCCCTCCCCTCCTGTCCAAATTTTATTCCTCCCCCTCCCCTCCCTGTCATTTATTTCCCCTCCTGTCATTTTATTCCTCCCACCTCCCGATCCATTTATTCCTCCCCCTCCTGTCCATTTTATTCCTCCCCCCCTCCCGTCCATTTATTCCTCCCCCCTCCCTCCCATCCCTGTCCATTTATTCCTCCCCACCCCCCCCACCCCGTCCATTTTATTTCCTCCCCCCCACACCCTCCCTACCTCTATTGTACCGTGGCCGAGCCCTCTATTGGTCAGCGGGTACAGGTTGCTTTTGTTTCCTGTACCCGGCCGGACTAAAAGGAAGTGAACACTCAGTGTTCACTTCCTGTTAGTCCGGCCGGGTACAGGAGACAGCTGCTCCCTGTACCGGTCGGACCATGCCATAGAGGGCTCGGCCACGCTACAGAGAGGGAGCTGACAGGTGGGAGCGCTGAGCGCTTCCCTCCTGTCAGCCTCTCCTCAGGCTGCGCCCGGGCGGTGCGGTCTGCCCTCATGGACGCACCGCCCGGGCAAAGCTGCAGCCGCCTGAGGCTCAATACAGAGCGCTCGGGCGGCTGCAGCATTAGGGGGGCCGGCGCTCCTGGCGGCGCCCCCTCCCAAGGGGCGCCCTAGGCGGCTGCCTAGTCCGCCTTACAGGTAGCGCCGGCCCTGCCTCTATGGACCTGGCACCCAGACCACTTCATTGAGCTGAAATGGTCTGGGTGCCTATAGTGGTCCTTTAATAATTGACTCCATCCTTAAAAGGTTAACACGTTTTTTTATTTTTATATTTTCTAATAATTTCTCTTAAGTTCTTTTATTTATTTTTTTCAAGTTGCTGAATGGGTTCTATGACATTAAATAGACATTGAAAATATCTACTAAGTAAATCTGAACCTTAACACGATGGGCATCTTTTTGAACTTTTGTACTATTCTACTGTTGTTCCTTAACTTTGCATGAGAAATAACTGAATAAGCTGTGTGGATCTTGCAAATCATCCTTTGCTCCGTAAAACGTATTGAAGTTGTCATGCGTATAATGTAGGTAAAGCTGCTGACCAGCTTTCCCTGTAATTGGTACATATGGATATGTCACTTTCATTTTGGCAATGCTTTATACATGGATTCCCTTAAGCTTACATGCGCTATTTTACTGAGCTGTTAATTAGACCATGCTCTCAATAGAAGACTATTAGCTATTCTTGCATAATGAAGAAATGACAATTTAGCTCGTGAAATTATACACAACATTGCAAAATCATGAAGATCGACTTGCTGTAACTAGTCAATGGGGAAAAAAAGTATGTGTTTACTAAGATCGGGAGTAGCTGATTAATTTTTTTAGCAGCTACTAGCCTAATTGCATACAGAATAGTTGCTGGTGGGCTTAACTGTTAGGTTCTGAGTAGCCCGGGCCTGATTTTAATTATCCTTTGATTATTTGTTCTGGGTCCACTGTAATGTTGAGCGAGATATAACACCTCCAATTATATAATTTATGACAATGGCACTTTGATGTGGCTCTGTCATTTTTCAGTATTTCAAAAAGATAGAATCTTTATGAAGTACTGATGCTGATTGCGTTGGAATTTTATTAAAATTCCAGCACAGTCCAAAGATACCACAGGACAAAGTATGGACTACTTTATTTTATGGTAAAGCCGGAGGTTCACAAAAGTTGACAAAGTTCCACTGTTAACTTTTATCCCGTACTAGCAGTTGTCACAAATGATGGCTGTGAGATTCAGGCATGTTTTTTTTTTCTCATTGCGAGATGTGGTCTATATGGGTACAGAGTTTTAATGCAGTGGATGCTTTTTTTAATGCTGCAAGTTCCAGGTTATTGCTGCTGGTGCGGAGATCATACAGAATGGTGTGGAGATAATTAATATAGGTTTATATAATACATTGGATTAATTCACAGATTTGGTATCCTAATGTAATCCAAAGAACATGTTCGGGTTTACAAATGGACATAAGAAGTGATATAGGGTGGGGTTTCAGAAGGTGAATAATTTAAGTCAAAATATGTGGAAGAGACCATACAATTTACACTTGAGCTGAAGACCCTAGTCTTTTTGCCACCTAGCAACACCACTTTATAATAGACTGATTTGGCGTGTTACCATGCTTAAAGGGGCACTATAGGCATCAAAACAACATTTAACCCCTTAAGGATACATGACGGAAATATTCAGTCATGATTCCCTTTTATTTTTAAAGTTGTGTCCTTAAGGGGTTAAACAGTTTTGGTGTATAGATCAGGCCCATCCTGTCACACTGCTCATTTTTCTGCCATTTAGGAGTTAAATCACTCTTGTTTCTGTTCAAGCAGCTCTAGCCACACCTCCCCTCCCTGTGACTCACACAGCCTACCTGAAAAAAAGTTGAATTTTCAATCAGATGTTGGCTTACTTTAGAGGTTTTTATCTCCTGCTCTGTAAATTGAAATTTAATCACATAGGAGGCTCCTGCAGGGTCTAGAAGACCATTTACAGAGCAGATGATAAGAAATGTTTAATTAGACAGAATGTGCAATAATGAAAGTGTAAACATTAGCTCTCTCTGTACAGGAATTGATTAGGAAGGCTGTGTAATTCGCATGCATGGAGGTATGGCTAGGGCTGCATAAACAAAGTGATGTAAAATCTAAATGGCAGTGAGACTGCAGAGGCATGATCTATACACCAAACCGGCTTCATTAACCTAAAGTTGTTTTTGTGCGTATAGTGTCCATTTAAAGGATTACTCTACACTCTAAAATCGTTTTTTGTTTTTTAAATCAATGTTTAGCAGATTTACCCCAATGAATATGTACATGTTTTCATGCATGTATTCATTGGGGTATAAATGAAAGGAGCCTGTTCTTATGAACTCCAGTCTTTGCAAGCTCTCCCCTTTTCACCTGGAAGAAATTGGCAGAGGCTTATCATCTCTGTACACATGTACGAGCCTACACCGCATTCAATTTTTTTGTGCTAAAAAAGCCCCACTCGGCTTATACTCGAGTCAGTGTCTGTATTATGGCAACTTACATTGCCATAATACAGACCAGGACCGCCGGGCTCATTAGAAGCCCAGCGGGCCTGTTGGAGGCTGGAGCAGGCTGTTACTTACCTTTACAGCAGCTCCGGTCATCTCCGTTCACCTCCCCCGTTCAGTTCCCTGTGTAAATCTCGCGAGACCCGTGGCCGTCACTCTATTCCGGCTGTTTAAAGCTTGATGTTTTGGAGAGCGCATGGGCTATGCGCATCATCATTTCCTAGCTCTCCCTATGTCCTTTGCGTTACATACTTGTCCAATGAGCAGACAACCTGCCCAGAAAGTGTCATGCAGCACAGAAAGAGTGTGCATGTGACTGATTAACAGCATCTCTGTCTAGCTGTACTCATGGCACACCAGGTGCAGATCGCTTTTGATACACTCTCACATGGGCTCAGTGCCTTGAGTTTACACTGTGTAGTATTAGCACATTTAATGATGCACTCGCCTTGCTCTTTCTGAGGACATTTTGGTACACTAGGGTAAAAACCGCAGTCCAGGAGACCTAAACCAGGACTGTCCCCCAGAATACTGGACTATTGGTAGGTATGCAAAAGTCATCTCTTCTCAGGACTCGCTTGTCTACTACCTTCCGCTCTCTCCCTCCCTCCCTCCCTTCTTACTACCAGACAGGAGCTGGCTTCTGGTTTTCAATATGGGACAGAGGAAAAGGTGGATGTAGTGAGTGTAGCAGGAAAGGGATGTGCCACACTGCCATCTATTGTTAGGATGATGTTGGGTTGTTAGAATTAAAGAGATGGAAAAAGCATTTGCACAGTACATCTTTAGATAACTCATTGATGACCAGTCCATAATAGCTTAGCTTCCCTCCAGCCCCCAAAGCAACAACAAAGCAGAGGGAAAAGTTATTTTAAAAAAATTAGGATCCATGGGTGATGGAAGTTCCATCAGCCTTAGGTTAATTCAGTCCTGACGAGAGCACTTCAGCTGTGTGCTAGTTTGCTACCATGTAGGGCTGCCTGTCTTGGTATAAATAGGCACAAAATGTGGACTATGGAGGATCGTCCTTAGACAATCCTGCGCAATATGATTTCTATTTGAATCAACCATTGCAACCAATGGCAGATGGGAAATGATGACAGACACCTCATCTTTTTTACCAAAGATTGACAATTGTATGCACTGGGTCTTTGTCAAGCAAATCTTGCCACTTGTATTAGCTAAATTGGGCAGATCCACCCAAAGAATAGCCAGGTCAGGCCAGTGAATGCATGCCAAACTTACTGCCAATCTCGCGTCCTAGACAGACTGTTATGGCAATGTCTGCATGGTCCTAGTCCCCTTAGTATATGGTGAGTGCTCCTAGTGATGTGCTTGCTCTCTGGGTACAGCTCTCCAAGATAAACTCAGGATGGCGGGACAGGACCTTGAAATAGGGACTGTCCTTTCCAGACTTGGGACAGTTGGAAGTATTGCAACAAATCCTCCTATCTAGTAGTAGTGGTTATGGTGATTTGCGTGTGTTAATATTTGAGTCAGTGATGGTCCAATATAGATGTACAAGAGATGTAAACATTAATAACTTAAATCAATAAATAAATAATTTAAATAGACAAAAACAGAAACCAGCATGCAATCCTCCAACTCTCCAAGGAATGACTCATAATTCCCTGTTAAATGCTTAACATTTGGCCGTACTTTGAATCTGCTCTCTGTGGGTTTTTAGAATGCAAATCATAAATCTGAATCAAACATAATGCAATCCCTTGTGAGTTTGGAGAGCGAAAAATAACACTAATGGCTTGGTGAACTCCGGACCATTTGAATAAGAATATGCGATTTGAGATATTTTTATATATTACATTGAACCAGACAAAAGCTGTGGGAATGAGTGCCGTCTACATCTACTGATTCATATACATTGATAGAGGCCATGAAACAAGTAAATCTTTGTTCACCCAGCCACAGTCTTATTTTGTTTGATTTATAAACCATTTTTACAAGAAAGAATATTCTAAGGTTCCTATGACTTCAAGTATGCTCACAAGAGTGACACAGTTCAAAAGTTACATATTTGTACAAAAGAAAGAATGGAACTTCAGATAGAAGGGGTTTTTAACAGTTAACGTTTTATTTTAGCAACAAAGAAGCAACAATGGAATATGACTTTCTCACCATGTCAGAATGAATGGCTTCAATATACGATTAAAATAATAAATATTACAACAAAATTTTCAGAACAATTACAGGTTTCTTAAATGACCCATCCAAGCACAATTCCCAGCTAAAGAATACCTTAAAGGGATACTTCAGGCACCCAGACCACTTCTGCCCATTGGAGTGGTCTGGGTGCCAACTCCCACTACCCTTAACCCTGCAAGTGTAATTATTGCAGTTTTCATAAACTGCAATATTTACCTTGCAGGGTTAAGTCCTCCTCTAGTGGCTGTCTATCAGTCAGCCACTAGAGGGACTTCCATGTTCTTAGAACATGAAAAGCTTTTTAAGCAACACTGGACGTCCTTGTGCTATGTGAGGAGCTCCAGCGTCGCCAAAATCCCCATAGGAAAGTATTGAATAATGCTTTCCTATGGGAGGTCTAGTGCACGTGCGAGGCCATTGCCGGCTGATGTCAGGAGAGGAGAGTAGGCGTAGAGTAGGCGGAGCCTGACCAGTGCCGAGGGTCATCGGCGCTGGACTCGGTAAGTCACTGAAGGGATTTTGACCCCTTTAGCAACTTGGGATGGGGGGTTTGAAGGAGAGGGGCACTGCAGGGTCCTGCAGTGCCAGGAAAACTAATGGTATCCTGGCACTGTAGAATCCTTTTAAGGACCCTTATTGTAAATATTCACCAGTCAATCATTTTAGATCAGTTGGACTTCTTACTTAGGGATGCTGGGTGATGCTCCCTGCCTTTAATACATGCAACAGAGAGCTGAAAGCTACATATCTGAACTAATCCAGTGGTGCATGCTGAGAACAATCAGAACTACTTACTCTTTGCCAATGAGCTAGCCCTGCACTGCATGGCTTAAACACAGAGAGCCAACGGAAGCTTCTGTGTAAGAGATTCTGGTTCTATGGTGGAGGTTGGGTGCGAAACCCAGTGGGCGCCTGGTAGGAAGTCAAACCGTTAAAAAATATTTTGACTACTTACACTGGGGTGGCACCAGGGAACTTATAACACCATAACCACTACATTGCTCTGTGTTGGTTGTGATGCTTGGAATGTTCCTTTAAACATGTATTTCTCCTTCTTCACATTTTAGATAAATCAACTAGCCTTTAGATCTGGTATAATCAACAGGCTGCTCTTCAGCTGCAGAACTAAAAGTCCTGTAATGCGATTCTTGGTGGCTGAGTTTTATGTGAGTTATGAGTCAAGAACTAGCTATGAGTTGGCCACTGCCGATCTTTACATATAACCCAAATCCCATTTATTGGTAGTAAATTAGTAAGCCTATTTGCACTTGTGAGAACATTCACAAGTGGGGAGAGGGAGATTGTATTATGTACATAATACTCCGTACCAAATAGCAAATCCTCGTGCTGCAGATGACAAATACATAACCTATTCCCTTCCAGTCTTCTTACGTTTAATGTGCTGCCATCTGGGGTAGGTATGATATAAATACATTTAGGGAAAAACTTTGTAAACATTATTCTAGCAAATTGTTTTGTATAATTAATAGTCCCCTACCATTTTGTTTGAGAAATCTTGTTGTTTTTTTTTTCCATTTGTTTTTCATTTTACTGCCAATCACAGCTACTAAATATGTATTTTTATGGGCAGCATCAAGTAGGCAAATTGACAAAGGTTGAAAGCTTGTCATTTTCTGAATGGCTTACTGAGCTTAAACATCTTTGGTAAATGGTTATAAGCGTTCTCACACACCAGCTAACTCCCATTCCCAACCCACACATTTTACCAAAACACTCAACCGCATTCAAACCTGCCAGGGAACCGTATCGGTTGTCCGTCATTGGGTAGATACATTTCTTTTGTGGATTGCGTAAGCTGTTACATATGAGCATTACAGGAATTGCTCAGTTCAGTTTGAGTTTTATTTCTTTAGGGGTGTTGTATTCTTGCACGTAGAAGCTTTAGAGACTGAGAGCATTACATTCCTTGTTTATTTTCTTTGCATACCTACCTCAAAGGAACTGGCGAACCCCTGGATTATAAATGTTAAGTATCCACCTTTTCTCCTTAAATAGTGGGTCATATGATTTTATTATAAGGTGTTTTCAGCTAAAGGACCACTATAGTGCCAGGAAAACATACTCCTTTTCCTGGCACTATAGTGCCCTGAAGGTGCCCCCACCCTCAGGGTCCCCCTCCCGCCGGGCTGGATGGAGAGGAAAGGGTTAAATCTTACCTTTTTTCCAACGCCGGGCGGGGAGCTCTCCTCCTCTTCTCCTCCTCTTCGGCTGAATGTGCATGCGCGGCAGGAGCTGCGCGCGTATTCAGCCAGTCCATTGGAAAGCATTCACAATGCTTTCCTATGGACGCTGGCGTCTTCTCATTGTGATTTTCACAGTGAGAAGCATGCAAGCGCCTCTAGCGGCTGTCAAGAGACAGCCACTGGAGGCTGGATTAACCCTATTATAAACATAGCAGTTTCTCTGAAATTGCTATGTTTATAAAAAAAAAAGGGTTAACCCTAGCTGGACCTGGCACCAGACCACTTCATTAAGCTGAAGTGGTCTGGGTGCCTACAGGGAGTGCAGAATTATTAGGCAAGTTGTATTTTTGAGGATTAATTTTATTATTGAACAACAACCATGTTCTCAATGAACCCAAAAACTCATTAATATCAAAGCTGAATATTTTTGGAAGTAGTTTTTAGTTTGTTTTTAGTTATAGCTATGTTAGGGGGATATCTGTGTGTGCAGGTGACTATTACTGTGCATAATTATTAGGCAACTTAACAAAAACAAATATATACCCATTTCAATTATTTATTATTACCAGTGAAACCAATATAACATCTCAACATTCACAAATATACATTTCTGACATTCAAAAAACAAAACAAAAACAAATCAGTGACCAATATAGCCACCTTTCTTTGCAAGGACACTCAAAAGCCTGCCATCCATGGATTCTGTCAGTGTTTTGATCTGTTCACCATCAACATTGCGTGCAGCAGCAACCACAGCCTCCCAGACACTGTTCAGAGGGGTGTACTGTTTTCCCTCCTTGTAAATCTCACATTTGATGATGGACCACAGGTTCTCAATGGGGTTCAGATCAGGTGAACAAGGAGGCCATGTCATTAGATTTTCTTCTTTTATACCCTTTCTTGCCAGCCACGCTGTGGAGTACTTGGACGCGTGTGATGGAGCATTGTCCTGCATGAAAATCATGTTTTTCTTGAAGGATGCAGACTTCTTCCTGTACCACTGCTTGAAGAAGGTGTCTTCCAGGAACTGGCAGTAGGACTGGGAGTTGAGCTTGACTCCATCCTCAACCCGAAAAGGCCCCACAAGCTCATCTTTGATGATACCAGCCCAAACCAGTACTCCACCTCCACCTTGCTGGCGTCTGAGTCGGACTGGAGCTCTCTGCCCTTTACCAATCCAGCCACGGGCCCATCCATCTGGCCCATCAAGACTCACTCTCATTTCATCGGTCCATAAAACCTTAGAAAAATCAGTCTTGAGATATTTCTTGGCCCAGTCTTGACGTTTCAGCTTGTGTGTCTTGTTCAGTGGTGGTCGTCTTTCAGCCTTTCTTACCTTGGCCATGTCTCTGAGTATTGCACACCTAAAAGTTGCCTAGTTATGCACACCTGATATAGGGTGTTGATGTCATTAGACCACACCCCTTCTCATTACAGAGATGCACATCACCTAATATGCTTAATTGGTAGTAGGCTTTCGAGCCTATACAGCTTGGAGTAAGACAACATGCATAAAGAGGATGATGTGGTCAAAATACTAATTTGCCTAATAATTCTGCACTCCCTGTATAGTGGTCCTTTAAGCAAACAAGGTTTCATTATTTTTAATGTTTCCATAGTCTCTGCAGAATTAAATTGCGTTGAAGATCTATCAGGAGGGGTATTTGAAGAAAGTTTCCAGTTCCATTGTGATATAAAACATTCTGCATAAACAAAATGGGGAACTTGCAAAGACAGCTGATTGGGAGCAATGCGTTCCATCCAGAACTTGAGAATATATTCCACAGCTATAAAAAGGAGATGGCACAGTGCTTTCATCTAAAGTTTTGTTACGGTGAATAATGTCATCATAAATTGCCAGCAGTAGAAAGGGAGTTTATGACTCTCGCCTCTTTCATGTAAATGTTGACTGTATCGAGCCTTTGGTATATCACAGAAAGCTTGCAATGTTATAAAGTTTTGGAGATATTGAATTACATATAAATATTTGGATAGCACAGTCTAAAGTGTTGACTCCTGTTTAGTGGCTTATGGGAGCCTTGGAATTTCTCCTTAAATAAATGAATCCATGATGGAAAGGTGGAATAATGGTCACTTAGCTAGAATTTCCATATTCATGTAGAAAAAAGGCAATTAGTATATAATTTGTACGATGGCTCATTTTCTTTAATATGTATGCATATCTTCACTTAGTATGCATGCTGTACAGAATATAAAATGTACCACGTAACTGCAGCTGAAAATTTGAGTTTAGAATTTGCCCATGACACAGAGTAAATATGCATTGTTAATATAATTGGAGAGGCAGCCCCTTATTTGACTTGATACCAGCTACTTTAAAAGCTTCACGTTGCACCATGGGATGTCATGCCGAGTCGTGTTTCGCTCAGATAACATAAACGCTGCCTATTATGGTGAGGCCTGTGATGAGAACAAGGCTGATGGGAAGAGTTGCTGTCCTGCTCGCGTTGGCACACACACAAACACGGCTATAAAGATCTACTAGTTCATGTGAACTTATGGCCCCCACTGTGGTGGAATCCAGTTTAGAGATAAGCTGCACTAGCAGAATAAGAATTCACAATGCTTTGTAAGAGAACATTCTGAAGGTGTCCAAACTGTTCTATACACTGGAGCCAGCCTTAATCCTGCTATTCTGGAACATAAATAAAATTATTCATCATCATGTAATCATATAAAAGTCTGAACCAAATTAAACGTACAGGGGTTTGTCCACTAAACAATGAATTGAATTGAAATCAAATTGCAAAACTTATTTGAAATAACCAAGCTGGGTCTTTAGTTGCGTGTTAGAATTTCCCCTTTTTTTTTCTGCCTAAATTTTGCATTTCAGTAGTGAGTCTAGATTAAGGCATTTTGTAGTAAATAAATAACAGTAGGAAAGCATGATATCTTGACATTATTCATGGCAAACTCTTCATATGCACGTTTGGAGTCCTGTTGTCCGAAATATGTGGCTGGAAAAAACAGGGCAAAATTTCAGTATATGAAGGAGTATAATATCTACACAAGATCAGCTAGAATCACTGCATAAACCTGATAGCATGCTTATCTCAAGCTATTTCATTAGTGCATCCTTTTCTTATATAAACAATGTGGTAAAGACTTACAGAGCAACAAAGTAGAAAAACAATCCATATGACAATAAAACTCCGAAAACTGCTCTTTCATCATATTTTGCAAATACCTCAGATTGTGACTGCTCTGCTTGCTCTGTGGTGGCCCAGGGGTCCATGGGAACTTAGTTTTTACTTACCTGAACCTGTTCCTCACTGGCCACGCCATCTTCTTCCTCAAGGTCCTCTCCTACGTCATCTGCCAGCAGCCGACATCCGTGCTGTACTCTCTCACATGTGAGACTGCAGAAAACCTCCAAAGAAAGAGCCTTTTTCCTATTAGTCGTCACTAGTCACCCTTTGTCAAGCTTTTCAAACATAGGAAAAATACATAAGATAAAATATTTCCTACCATGCCTTATGATATCTTTTGACTAGGTTAGAACGTCAGTGAGATTTTAACATTGTCTTTGAGCATTTCATAAAGATTGTATCTTAATAAAATGCTATTTAAAAAAAAAAAAAAAAAAAATGTGTTGGGAGCATAGTGCCGCTTTAACACATTTAGATACTAAATCTCCAGAGCTGTGAATTTAGTATAAGAGATGTTTTAACAATATAATGTGTTGTATAACTTGTTGCACTTCACTTCTATTTTATTAAGGATTCTTTTCGGTTTCACTATTCTGGCATAGATTGTTATTGCCAGAATGCAGATTGCTTACTGCTAAATTATACTTCTAATAACCCTTATAAGCAATATTACGTAATTGAGAATTCTCTGATGAAGTGCTGCTGGGCACAAAACGCGTCATCGTCATTTGTCTGTGCCAGTCTCCATGATTTGTTTCAGTCAAATCCCCAGCCAAGGCCTGAGCAAGCAATAAAGGTACCTTTTTTTTTTTAAAAAAAATTTCAAACTGTTATGAGTTTAAAACTTTTTTCCCTTTATTTATTCATACTAAATGAGTGTTAGGATCAATTTCCTTTATTATACTATATAACAGTACAGATTAATTGTCCAATAATGATCATGGAGCTTATTTACTAAACTCTGAAGTTATTGTGAATTGAAAACTGAATTGCAAAATGTAGGCTAAAATAATTAAAGGATTATTTCAACGTCCATGACCTCTTCTGCTTTTTGAAGTGGTTGTTGAGCAAGGAATCTGGCTGTGCAATGTTTCAGCTGTAAACACTGCACTACCAGAGTAATTAGCACTTGTGTGCGGTGGGCTAGTTGCACCCCCAACACAGGTGATATTGGCAGCCCAGAACTCATTTTACATCTGTCATCAGCGTGACAGACATAATGTGGTTCTCATGAGGTCACCCCGCTTTCCCTCCCTGCAGACCCCCCACCTCCTGATCCCCTTTGTATAGTGTTTTTTTTTTTTTCCATCCTCCTCCCTCCACACCCCCAACCCTTCTCCTCCTTTCCCTCCCTCCTCTTGCTGGCTCACAGTGTGCGCCTGCGCTTTGAGCTGGCTTAGTGGTCCAATAAAATGCTTATCTATGAGACTTTTTTATATTAAGGTAAGTAAAACTTACTATAAACATACTATAAAAACTATTTATATCCCGGTCGGGACAGGGAGGGGGACAATAGGGAATTATTCATTTTATTTAAAAAATCCGCTATGAGGGATGGAGTAACACTTTAAGAAGTGACTATTTCTGATCATGTTTGAACTTGGCTTGGTTCCATGAAACTTCAGTTGAACAGATGAAGGATGGCATTTAGCCAAGTCATGTCATTATGATGGATGTACGCCACCCAATGCCATGGATGTTGCTTTCCATTATCTTATGTACAATAATATACTAGACTTTTGATTATGCGACTGCGAGTCTGTTCCTATTTGAACACTGGTTATGCCACTTTGTCAACATTCAACTACAAATGTTCTTTTGACAGTTGAAAGGAAATCCCTTAGAAGATGAGGCATTTTTAAGAGGAGGGCACATCCTTATGCAATATTTAGCTTGGTGGCCCAGCACAAAAAACACAATTAACCTTCCTCATTATCATTCTGCCAGTGTGCCGCACGGTGATAATGCAAAAAAGGAAATGCCTAGCAAATGGCATCCTCAAACGGACAGAAACAATGATACATTTTGGGATTATCAGCAGTCAGAATTAATGTCCTGGTCAGTTTATAATGTCTTGTTCCTGACAAATATCCCACTGCTTTTCCTGTTTACATAGAACACGCTTGTATAGCTATAATGAAGTCTAGCTTGTTAACTTGGTCAAGATGTTGTGAAACCAGGATTTGTCTGAAGCCAACACATGCTAATCTGCATAAATTGAAGACAAGGGGATAACAGGGGGTGGGTGAGAGGCCCGTCTAGAAAAGTTCATTAGTTCATTTGGGACAATCACTTTCATAATTCACAGAACCCCTCTGCGAGTTTATTATGAACTGTATTTATTTTTTGACAAAGTCCCACAATATGTACATTATCTAATCCTAATAACCCATTCTTTAATTTTTAAAGGAATTCAGTGACCCATTGTAATACAATCTATGATAAAACACTCTTTCTGAAAGACACCTGCATTAGATAATAGAATGTTCCCAGTGTACTGTGAGGGGTGGACTGAGCACTCTGGTAAATTTGTCATGGCCCTGCTGGCAAAGCCCACTTAATCTTTGCTCGTCTATGCTACAGTAACTGGCTGCAGAGGTTGCTCCAGTGTAGCATACTGAGGGACAGCCACTGGGCTGTCTCTTGTATCTGAAATAAATCGAAAGTACCCAAACCGTACAAATGAGGTGGGTGAAAGCCTCATTATTTATTATTATTACATAATGACTGACTTTTATTATTAAAGGGACACTATAGTCACCAGAACAACTATAGCTTAATGTAGTTGTTCTGGTGATTATAATTTGTGCCTGCAGGCTTTTTGCTATAAACACTGCCTTTTCTTAGAAAAGGTAGTGTTTACATTACAGCCTAGGGGCATCTCTAGTGAGCCACTACTCAGATGGCTACACTGCACAGTGTGCAGTACTGACATTCAGTGTCTCCACCCTCTGCATGGAGACACTGAACTTTGATGGAGATGCTGATTGGTCAGAATTGACAATCTCAGCCAATCCAATCCTTTGTATGTTTTTATTTATTGTTTTGAACTTCCTTCTGTTGCTTTATACACCTAATGAGGTGCTTCAGGGATAAGGTAATGAAGAACTGTCACTGTCATGGGAGTTGTTAAGGAAACGTCTGTCGGGGCTGTAGCCCCAAGTGGGGTCCTGAATAGCCCAGGATATAATGTGTGTGTTTTTTTTTTTTAAATTTATTTATTTATTTTCCACAACCAAAATGTAAATTTTTGTTTCCATTAACCCATTCACTGGCAATTATGTATATAGACCAGTCAAACTATACCACTAACTATGCCACTAAACCCTGCAATTGTGAATACATGATTAGCATAATTGCAAATTAAATTTATTACCAATGAATATACTATATCTACAGTCAGAGATTGCACAACGCAGTGGCACAGGGAGCCGTTACACTGCAAGCCTCTGAAAGCTGAATACAGAGACTGTCTCTCTGTATCCAGAGCTGTAAGCCCGCCTTTCAATATAACTTGGGTAATGCATGCCATCCACGCCTCTGTCACTCTACACACTCTTCCTGTCACTGTGAGGAAAATAGAGAAGCAACCGGATAGAGAAGGGAGTGAGCGTTGCAGCAAATGTCATGCCGGTGAGGTGGGCGCTGATGGGTGTCTTCTATAGTACTAACTGAAATGTGAAGGGAAGGTGACATTTTACCCTCCCAATATTTCCAGTATACTTTGAGTGTTTGTATGTATGGCTCTGAGTGTAAGTGTATGGGTGTGCCTGTCCTGTTGGTGTGCGTGTATGAGAGTCTGCTTCTGTCTGGTCTTGAGTGTGCCTGTGTCCATGTATGTGCAAAGAGGTAATATTACATGCAGCATACATATATAGGAACAATATGAATACATACTGAACAATTTATACAGAGAATGCATAGGTCCAATGCGAGTGGATGATTGGAATATGTTGAGGGAAAATGTCAATTTTACATTTAGAAACATTATGTAGTTATAATGCAGTTTCCTTATCTGAAACCTGGTAAATTTGTTTGAAATGTTTCTGTTAACCCCTTAAAGGAGCACTATAGTGCCAGGAAAACAAACTATATATAAAAGTGTGTCTATGTATAAATGTTAATATCAACATAAACTTAAAAATATAATTTCAATTGTGACTGTTCGGGGGGAAGGGGCCAGCAGCACTCAGCAAACTCTAGAATGTAGTGCAATGCAATTTCAGGGGTTCAGCTTTTTCTGATATGTCGATATCATCACGCCTGGCACCAACCAATCATATGAAGGTTAAGGTCTCGTGTTGCTTACTAATGTTCCACATTTCAATCCTTGTTAAAATATCAATGAATCCTATTCTCTATGTCTGCATAATTTATATATTAAGTTGCAGCCACATTATTTGTCGTAACAAGCAGGAATATCTTCTGGGTGCAACCTGCTTTTTGTTCTATATATATTTAACTACAAATTTAATTCATGTGTTTTTTTTTTTTTTTACAATACAGTGCAGCGAAATAACAGTTTATTGGCCAAGAGTTAGTTCTTATTCTAAATGCAGTCACATGTGACCTATGGTCTACTAGTTTGTCAATTGTATTAGTATGAGAATAATCACTGTGAAAAAGCGGATGTTTACCATGTTACAGGAAAACCTCATGCCTGAGTTTGCGCATTGGTAAACTAAACCACATGTTGTGTTATGATATGTGAAATATTGCTCCCTTGTACTGAATTATCCAGTTCCAGTGACACGTGTCTGTTTTGAGCCAAGCAGATTAATAGAGGTGATATACTACAGAGCACATAATATATATTGTAACAGAGTGTTGGGGATGGTGGTCAGGGGTGTATATCTGGCACCCAGACTTTTGCACAGCCACTATCCTGACATGTGGGTAAGCACATGCAGCCCCAGGGAAAGTTAAGTTTAAATGTAGGTTTATTCCTCTGTTGTTATTTGGGTCCCTGGGGTGGAGTATTCAGAAGAGCAGGGTGGGCCGATTCTCCACCCACTGTCAGAGTGGTTGTGCATGAGTCCAGCCCAGGTTTTCCATAGAGTTCTGGCTCACTGCCTAACGAGGTCATTAGCCTCACCTGTAGGGGCTGTGAGCAGCTATATAACTGCAGTTAAAGCAGGGTGAAGGGAGGGAAGTGTTTTGGAGGAGAAAGAAGGTGTTTTGTGGAGAAAGATTTGCTGTTCATTGTATCCTGTTACTTCACAACAACAGAAAATAAATAGGCCAGAGGCCTTTTTGAAACTGGACTTTGTCTTGGCCTGGTTTTCTTACCCTAGAGGGCTGTGCAGTTGCCAAAGGAGCCTGGAGTGAATTTACTACTGGCTGTCCATAATTTAAAGGACCATGCCACACCCCGAAAAGCACTTCAGCTTGCTGAAGTGCTTTATGGGTGAGGAATACCCTAATTTAACCGTAGTTTATAAAAGTGCCCATTTCTATGACAAATCAGCACTTTTATAAATTAACTGGGGAACTCCCCCCCTGGCTGTCAGTCAAACAGCAAGGAAGGATTCCTTCCTACTTCCATTAGCTCCCCTGAGCTAATGGAAGTGGCAGGCACGCTCTACTTGAGCTTGCCTGCCTCCTCCTCCCTCCCTCACAGACCGTGCACGCTGATGTGCGTGATTGTGCACGAGCTGGCTCACATGCACACATGTGTGGACCAAGTCATAGGCTTCTCAATGAGAACCTCTGATTGGTTATTTCCCTGTGAAGAGACTGAAAGTCTCTTCTGGGGGAAAAGGGGGGGTGGGGTAGCTTACAAAGGATGCAGTCATAAGAAGTGCAGCTTTTGTAATCTATGTTAGACTATACTCCCAATGAATAATTGCATAAAAATAAAGAGTTTATTGTCCAAACCGATGCATCTGAGATTGGGTTAGGGGCTAGATCTACTAAACTGTGGGGGATTTTTGGGGGGTGGGTTGGAAGAGTGGAGTGGTCCTTTAAGCCAACCCACTTAGGGCAGGACTTGCAGGGAGCACAGGTTCAGTGCTCTCTGCAGGGTCCTAGTGCCCAGAACATAGCTCATGAGCATGTAATGATGTGCTCGTGCTATGATTGTTTTTCCTTGGTGCCCCCAAAAGGAAGACCCCAGGGAACGAAGTCAGCATGGTGGTAGGACCCAGAAATTAGGACTGCCCCGCCAGTATCGAGATGTTTGGGAGACATGGACTTGCTGTGCATGGCACTATAAACATACGCAGCACTGGAGACCATATCTCCAGAAGGATATTGATACTTTAGAGAGAGTTCAGAAAAGGGCTACTAAACTGGTTCATGGATTGCAGGATAAAACTTACCAGGAAAGGTTAAAGGATCTTAACATGTATAGCTTGGAGGAAAGACGAGACAGGGGGGATATGATAGAAACATTTAAATACATAAAGGGAATCAACACCGTAAAGGAGGAGACTATATTTAAAAGAAGAAAAACTACCACAACAATAGTCTTAAATTAGAGGGACAAAGGTTTAAAAATAATATCAGGAAGTATTACTTTACTGAGAGGGTAGTGGATGCATGGAATAGCATTCATAATGCTTTCCTATGGACGCTGGCGTGCTCTCACTGTGAAAATCACAGTGAGAAGCACGCAAGCGCCTCTAGTGGCTGTCAATGAGACAGCCACTAGAGGATTAGAGGGAAGGCTTAACCCATTCATAAACATAGCAGTTTCTCTGAAACTGCTATGTTTATGAAAAAATGGGTTAACCCTAGCTGGACCTGGCACCCAGACCACTTCATTAAGCGGAAGTGGTCTGGGTGCCTAGAGTGGTTCTTTAATTGAACTTTAATAACACATGAGGCTCCTGGAGGCTGTAGCAGGCCATTAACAGAACAAGTCAGAATACATTCTAACTTTAACACAATGTGCAATAAAGGGAGTTTAACAATTAGTATATTTACAAGAATAATGTAGGGAGGCTGTGCAAGTCACAGCCAATTGAGGAGTGGATAGGACTGCATAAGCAGTAACAAAATGTATTAAACTCCTACATAGCAGAGAATTGAGCAGTGGCACTACTGGGTTGTGATCTATACACCAAAAACACTTCACTAAAGCAGTTTCATTGATTAGAGTATCCCTTGAATTTATTTATTTATTTATTTTTGTGGCTGTGATTTCCTGGTTCTGAGCTATACATTGATATATTGTAAACTTTAAATTCTTATATGCTGTTATGTTCTTTTATTGACTTCTAAAGGTGAATCACATTTTAAATCACCAATGTCGTGGTGACCTTTAATACATATTATTGTTCTTATTTGTTAAAACCGTGCTAATGGAAAATAACATGTTATACAGCCTATTTGCAAGTTTACAATTACGTTAACGGTTGGGTAAAAAAGAAAGTAAGAAATTGATCAGAAAAACTGCTCCCGATGCTATTTGATATCTTTTCACCAAACTTGAATGACTCCATGGTTTACAGTTATTAACTTGCTAGCACTGAGAATGTGACCGTGTCATGTTATAATGAGGTGATCAATTCGTCTCCTAGAATGCAGGCCTAGACTTATCAAGGACAAGGAACAGAGTAAAGTGATAAAAAATAAATAAAAAAAATGTTACTGGTCCTTAGGGTGGTTGGGATTAAAGGAAAAACATTGACATGTACCATATAGTGCTTAATAAGAGGACAAATACTACAGTGTGATTGAGAGAACAATGAATTTACAGTGCAGTTGGTAAAGATACAGCGTTTGCAGGATTTTTGATGTTCCTTGATTGCAGTAGTCCCAGCATACTGAGGTTTTGATGTAACCGCTGTCACCTGTTTCATAGCGCGTACCAGAGAGGACTTGTTTTTTGTGAAATTACAAAAAAACTAAATGTGCGTGTAGTAGTGATAGGGATTAATTGACAACAGTCTGGACCCCCAGGAGGCCAAACTTAGGTCATGGGGCCCCTCTGAATTCCAGTACATACATACATGTAGAAATACGAATACATTTACTCACTAAAGATTTCATTGTCATGAGTTGAAAACCAAAAATTTAGGACAAAATTGCTGAGTTTAAAAAAAGATATACCAACATAGTCACAACTTGACTATTTTGACATGAATTTTGCAATTTGGTCTTCAGTTTATTCTTTAGTGCGCAAACCCTACAATTGGTTAACATTAAATATTGGAAGAATGACAAGGAATTTAACATTTTAGGCTAAACCATCTTAATAAATTAGCTGGTGCGTTTACACGTATTTTTGTGTATAATAATGTGTGCAGATGTAGAGTTTGTGGAGATTTGTATGAACTTTGTGAGTGAGTGCAAGACTGTATTTGTAAGGCATATGTGTTTGTGTGTGTTTGTATGTGATTGTGTACCGGAGTGTACTTAATGTTGCCATGTTGTGTTTGAGCAGTATGTGTGTACAGGAGTGTATAGCCTCTTCCAAAGCAGGTTTGCTCCTATACCATCCCCCACTTTTGGTCCCCCTCAATCCCAACCATTTTGTCTCTCTTGCCCATCCTGTGTCTCTGCATCTATTCCTATCACTCTTATCTGTGCTTCTATACAATATCACCACTTTAAAAAGTCAATTTTCAAATTAAACTCTTGGTTGTCCTCCCTTTTTATCAGCCTCGTTCTCATGTGGCCATGGCTCTGTGCATTAAGAGGCGGGATATGATGTACGATACTAGCCTTGCATCCATCTTAATAGGTAGTGATTCACCCTAGCAAATCGGGATTTCAGCCCGCAGCATCTTGGTAGTTGCACTTACAAAAAAAAAATTTTGCTGTGCTGGTTTGGACGATCTGCTGTTCTTCCCATTTGGCCCATAATTTCTGCTGTAAGTGTGCCAATAGGCACATGATACATAGAAGCATACTAATACATTTATCCACAATCTTCAAGAGTACTGAGGCCCTACATATTCCAAAAACGTATCCTGGATAATAACAGTCTTCACTTTGTCGCTTTTGTTCAGTTCCATATAAACCAAGTGTCTCTTAGTGTAGACAAAAAATAACATTCTGAAAGCCCTGGTCAGCTGTGATCAGTGCGAACTATAAAAATTTAAACATGCCACTTTTAGAAATGTTTTGAGGGGCTTTTTAAATAAGTGAATATTTTTCACATTACGCAAGGCTTTCATAGAAAAAAATATTTTTTGTATATTTAAATTTCGAAATTTATTAAATACAGCTTAAAAAAAATCTGTTAAGTTGTTTTCATTTTTTTTGTGAGATACACATTAGAATAATAATTATGTTAAAAAAAAACCCATAAACTCCTTTTACTTGCATTGCCTGTTATTTTATTAATGAAACATAAACTAAAAAGCCTGCGTCAAAAAACATGATCTACTGTCTGCCAAGCTCTGCAGAGCAGTTCAAGTGTCTGTAACTTTGAGATAAACATAAATCGGAAGTGATTCTTCCTGCCAGGCGTTACCTCTTCAATTTATTATCACACCTCCCCATCTGTGCGCTGAATAAAAAGGTTTAACCCTTTTAACTGAACTCTGTCAAAGACAGCAGTAGCTCTTAAAGAATTTAAAGTGTACCGCTAGATTTTATTTTATTTTTTTCCAGGCCAAGGGTGTCCATCTTTGACCTAACAGCTATTGTCAAACAGTATTTTCCAGAAACCTCTGCCAGCCATTAATCTAAAGCATCGAGGATGAAACACATTTTAAATTTTTTATTACCTTTTTGAATCACAAAATTTGGACGTGCAGAATTTTATTTCATGTTCGTATCTGATGTGTTGTGTATGTAGTATGCTATTCTTGAAATGAATAAAACAAAAAGTTGCTAATTTCTAGGCTGAAGCTAATGAGCTCCTTTGTAGGCTTATTGTAGATTGGCAATGCACAAAAACAAGCATGATATTGGCCGACGTGTGGTTATGTGGGGAAGGTGGTTAGGTTTACCAAAACTAAAAGGAGTTTTTTGATTGGACATCCACAAAAGTGCAAAGTTACAACCCGTTTAACTTCAATATCTTCGTAGATTAGTTCCTTCTTTTTGAATTCTTTAATGTGCCCTGGCAAAATGATGTGCACAATTTTATATGTATTGCAGTGAGTGCAACTTTAGTTTAATTTGCACCCTGTTTGATGCCAATCAGTACATGCATACATGTTTGTCTTTTTACATCGTTACATAGCTGAAAAGAGACATGCGTCCATCAAGTTCAGCCTTTCTCACATTTGTTTTGCTGTTGATCCAAAAGAAGGCAAAAAAAAAACTCCAGTCTGATGTGCTTCCAATTGTACAACAAGCTAGGAAAAAGTTCCTTCTTGACCCAAGAAGCTATTACCCAAATAATTAAAAATTATATCCCTGTATATTGTGTTTTTGCAAGTATTTATCCAATTGCTGTTTAAACATCTGTATAGACTCTTTAGATGGAGAATTCCACATCCATATTGTTCTTACTGTAAAAAACCCTTTCCTTTGCATTAGACTAAATATAATTTCTTACATTTTCTTTCTTTTTTTGCATTCATCGTCCCGGTGAAGGCGTTTGTGGAGTATGGGTACAACTGCCAGTGCAGCCCAGCAGGCGGCCTCAACAGTGCCCCCAAATGACAACATCCAGGGAAATGGCAGTGGAAGCGCAAGTGTAGAAGACCGTAATTCTTTGAGCATTCATTCGTTCCAGACAGTGAGCATTCACAACAAGGCCAAGTCTATTATCACCAACAAGGTGGCCCCTGTAGTAATCACGTGAGTATGCAGTTTTTGAAAAGTCACTCGCATGCAATTCTATAATGTGGCAATCTGGCAAAAATCAGTCATGCCTAGTAGCAGTGTAATATCTATGTAACGTGTCTTAAAAGACATTTCATATAATTCAGTAAAGAGTGTTGAACTCCTCAAGAAAAGTCTCCAGCATGAAAGTCATATTCCTCTATGCATATAACGAGATGACCGCTGACAGTGTACCACTTTCCAAGTTTCATTCTTTAGATGTAGCTTCTCTACTTTGTAGCAGTTTTGGTTGTCTTCATATATGCTTGTTGTGAGCTGTGCTTGGAGGTTGATGGCCTTTTGGAATCCTGATTTATCACCTACTAGCAACCTGGGCTGGATACCAGCAGCAGCAAGTTTCTTCTGTTTTGTGAGTACTTCTCACCACAAGCATGTTGACGAGCATTCCTATCCAGAGCATGACTTGATGTAGTCTTCCAGGTTTGAGGAGAACACATATGGTCTGGAAAAAAAACTGATCTTGATCTTGGTTAACATGTTCGGCTGTATTATTATTTTTTTAAGATACAAAACAAGGGAAAGTCATCGGTTTGTTATAGTGTTGCCAAACCATCAAACCAATTTTCTAATCATCTCAACACATGCATTAAAAGGCTGAGAGGATCAGTTCTTAGTGCCTTGTTAAAAGTCTAGGATTTGAGTCGTGGTTGTCTTGCCAAAGTATTACTTTTTTTTTAAATCCGGTTTTCCTAGTGAAATCCTAGCTCAACTGGAGGGAGACTATTGTGGTTTACACACACAACTGAGAATTTTGGAGAAATAATAAAAAGGTTCCAATTTATCCAGCACGAAGAATGGAGGAGTTTAAAGGAGTTTTCTTTAGTAAATAGGCCATCATGGAGTTTCCTTGAATTGGGAAGCACTCGTATTGGTTCATCTTTTCTTTTACAAAGGACCCTTGGATATTTACTGTACATAGTGAATACAAAGAGAGGAAACATCTTAAATAATTTAGGACTAGTTAACCATTGTTACTTATATCTGCCTTTTTAGGTATAACTGTAAAGAAGAGTTCCAAATCCATGATGATTTGCTCAAAGCCAATTATTCTGTTGGAAGGATTTCAGAGACAATGCCAGAACACTATCTTGTACAGGTACATTCATTGTAAAGGTTCATCAACATTTTATAGCTAAATAAAATGTATATTTTTGTAGCTGGACTAATTATTGCATATATACTTGTTCACTTTTGTATCCATAGTTCTTTTTTCATTTTTTAAATTTTTTTTTTGCATTTTGAATTGGCTGTCCTTTTTTTTTTTTTTTTTCTTTTTTCCTTGATGGATACTAAGTGGTACACATTTATTTTAACTTGTTTTTTTTTTGTATGCCCTTGGCAGGGTAAATATTTTATGGTCCGTGATGTATACAGCAAGTTGGATGTGTTAAACACTACAAGCACTTGTGGAGCGTTAAACTTTCGGCAAGCCAAAGGAGGTTATGAGGTTTATGGAATGGGTCAACCCAGCCTGAATGGATTCAAACAAGTGCTACAGCAACTTCAAAATGGCGGGCACAAGGTACGAATAAAAAGGCTTAGAATAACAATTCTGTAAAGTATAGAAACAATAGTATGGTAGATGTCAATAGAACCAATGTGTCCAACAGCAGCAGTCCAATGGATGCTGGACTCCGGTTGTAGCCGGAACCTAGCAGATAATTGTGTGACTAGTGAAATTAGTCGGTGTTTGTGAGTAAAAGCTGACCACTCACAAATGGGAAATTTCCTAAGCAAGTACTTTCCTATAGTGTAGTGTAGTTACCTGGTCCATATATACGTGTGTGAACCTTGTGCCAATTTGAAAATAAGGTAAAAATAATCTACCAATGTGCATCAGGCCAAAGAATCGATGAATAGCCACAGCAATAAGTATGACAATATTGCCATCATGAAATCATATGTAGGCTATTTAATTGTAAGTATTATAGGCTGAAAACAATTGGGTGCATTAAGATCAACCTTGCTTATTTCATGGTAGTTTTTTTGTTTGTTTTTATTAAATGTCAATAAATATGATGTATTTGAAAAATATTTGTACTTATTTAAAAAAAAAAAAATGTTTGTACAGGAGTGCATCTTCTTTTGTGTTCGTGAAGAACCTGTGGTGTTCCTGAGATTGGAGAATGACTTTGTGCCTTACACTCCCAGAAGGAAGGAGAACTTGCATGAGAATTTGCATAATTTGGACAAGGGCATCAGAGTGGAAAGTCTAGAGCTTGCCATTCGAAAAGAGGTACAATAAACTACCACATACTCTCCATGATCTCCAGGTAGATCACTTGGTAAAAGATTTTGAACTGTAGTTGTTAAATGTAAATGTCACTTTTCCAATTTGGGTGACTTTCAGTTTACTTTCCTTGCATCTTGAGTTGTCTCAGGAGCTTAAAGGACCACTATAGGCACCCAGATCACTTCAGCTCAAGTCCCTCTAGTGTTAACCCTGCAGCTGAAAACATTGCAGTTTCAGAGAAACTGTTATGTGTACACTGCAGGGTTAATCCAGCCTCCAGTGGCTGTCTCCCTGACAGCCGCTAGAGGTGCTTCCGCGATTCTCACTGTGAAAATCACAGTGAGAAGACTCTTGACGTCCATAGGAAAGCATTGAGTAATGTTTTCCTATGGATGGTTTGAATGCGCTCGCTGAAGTCGGCAACGGGAGGAGAATTCCCCAGCGCCGAGGGAGCTCGGCACTGGAAAAAGGAAAGTGGTTTAAGGGGTTTTAACCCTTTCAGCCCAGCGGGCGGGGGGCCCTGAGAGGGGGGGGGGAGGGAGAGACACCTAATGACTATAGTGGTCCTTTAACTTTGTATTAACCTGATTCACCCTAAAAACAGAAAGGCATACTTAATCTATTTTGACCTTGACGGCACAAGGAACCCAAACACATTTAGTGAGTGACCTGGGCCAAACTAGACACATGCATTCAAGTGAAATGTTGCATCAGGATTCTTCAGACCAGCCAACAGTTTATAGAATAGGATTCATAAGTAGTTGTCATCAAAGTTGATGGATTCTGGTAAGTATAGAAAAAGCAACAATTTGGACAGTAAGGTAATTTGTTATTCATAGGTTGCCCTCCACTCTCTTGAATGAGTTTCCTAACATTTGAAACAATAAAAGTAGGGTAAAAATAAAAACATAAGTTATACGCAATTTGCTGTACATATTTTAGGATTGTAACACCTACCTGATTGAAAGGTAAATTTTATTAGTGGTGTGTGTACGGTATGTCTATGCACACACTTTTTTAAAATCTCTGCTAAAGGGTAACATTAAAGGTGTATAAACACTTTCAAAGTATTTATAAGTTGTATACAGAATGACTGGAAAAAGTTATCACATGTTTTCACGAGAAGAGCATGTTTAAATGAAAATATTTTTGTTGCTTACGTAAGACAAAAAAAAAAAATTGTTTAAATGTGGTGCCCAGATGTATAATATACACATTTCTGTGAATCCTTTATAGTTATAGTTTTTTTTTTATTTTTTTATTTTTTTTGATTTCATTAAAATGAAAATATCAATGCTATAGTGCTGAGTGCTATATTAATTTGTGCTTTGTAGCCATCATAAACATACATTTAAAGTTTCCATGAAATGTCAAAACCTAAAATAAAACCAATATTTAATGTTGTCAACTTCTTTTACACTTTTAATCTGAATCATTTAAAGTACTTTCAACATTTGTTTCTTTCTCACCTTAAAGGTGCACTCCATGTAGTCCACATGATTGTTGTTTTCTTTTTCTTGTTTTATAACTTTGTATTGCACATTATCAAAGCATGTTTATCATATTATGTCTAAAAAAGAAAGGGTATGGCAGTCTGACTTTGTTCCCTTTTTTTCAAAACTGATATGGTAAATAAGGCCCCATATGTCTAAAGAGCCTTTGATGTATGTATACATATATATCATTTCTGCTGTCCACGTGTGAAGGCCTTTACATGTATATATGTAAGAATTATTTTAACTTGAGTTTCACTTTGATAAACTGAAAAGTTCCTTTTATTAACAGGAAGTAAAGATAAATCACCTCGTAAAACACTCCTTGGCAGTATTTTAGTTTATACTTTCTTGCATTAAATCGAGGAAATAGAAATATCATCTTAGAGATGTTACTTACAATAAACAGAGAGATTTTTTGAAAACCTTTTATAGACACTTCCTTGCTTTGTTGAGATAGTTTGAAATCCTTATTGAAATGTCAATGCAACATTTTTGTGTATATCAACACAGACCAGTCTGTATACAATTTTCTTGGTTTACTCAACATTGGGTTCCTTAGAAGCTTATAAACGCAATATGATAAGGAGCAGGAAAAGGCTGAAATCTCCCAGCCAATCCTGGCCTTCACAGAGTTCAACAAACGAACTGTGCATTGCCCATAAATCGCTGCCTAGCCTTTGAGAACTTGGTGGTTTAAATTATGATAAGCGGGTGACTGTGCAAGCCTTTTCTCTGTACAGCATTAAAATGCACTATATATATATATATACACACACACACATACAGCAGTTTATGTATTTGTATTGTATATGCTCTTGTAGCTATAATAAGAAAGCATCATAGACCGTTATAATGCTTGGAGTGCTCTTTTATGAATAATCATCCAAAATGTTTATTTTGTTAAAGAGACACTGTAAGCACCATAACCACAGTAGTACACTATAGTTAAGGTGTCAGATACTACACTTGGTGATATACATGTGGACAGTAGGGGCTGAACAATACATGCTAAGAGGAAGTTTACTGGGACTGACGGATATTGGCATTGTGGAAGATTTATTTTTTTTTTAATGTGTTGAAACCGTGATGAAAACTGTAAACCAGTAGAAACGGTAGGTTTATTCCACACTGCTAATTTCTATACTTTTACAAATCTTCAGCACATTTTAGATCACAACACTCTGATAAGTCTCCTTCATTGAGTGGAACAGTCATCGATGGGTGAAAAGGTAGATTCATATCAAAGGGATGTGGATGAGTTTTTGTGTTATGGATTTCGCATGGGGAAGTGAAGGCAAATAGCAAAAAAAGAAACCAGAAATATTAAACAAAAGGTTTATTAGAAGGGGAGCTGATATAGTGGGGGGGAGGCAATCTTTATATAGAAGAAACAAGAAACCTAAATTTGGTTAAGTTATAGTTAGGCTGATCAAAGAAGAAAAGTAGGAGAAATGAAAATAAAAGTAGTTTGAACACTTTTTTTATATCGTTTCATTGGTTATAGGAGCTTGGCTTTAAATCTCAAAAATGTTTGCCGTCACTGTTCTAGAGCAAGGGTTAGGGTCAAGCAGCACTCTGCAAGTAGCAGGCTTTGGGGACCAGGATGCATTTAGGCACAGTCTGGGTGTTCCACGTTTATTTATTTATTTTTAGAAAAAACCTGTGTGTGTATTTTTCATGATCATATATTTTTACTCGGGCTCCAATGCTTTTATTTCCTGTTTTGTTTCAGCTCTACGACTTCGCCCAGCTAAGTGGAAACAGTTATTATGTATATAACGATATTGAACTGTTTAAAGATGAACCTCACTCTGTTAAAATCCAGTGTGAAGAGGATATCCATGTCACGGAAGAAGTGTATAACAGACCAGTCTTTTTAATGCCTTCATATAGGTAAACACTACTTGTGTGTCTCAATAAAACTGTGGAAGAGCTCACTGTTTAATTGTAGTTTTGTTTAAAAAGTGACCTGGAATCTTCAGATTATCCAATGTCAATTTAGACTGGAAGAACATATATAATTGGATGTGTGAGCAGAAAGAATGTTACTACATTTATCTTTTCTTTCAAATCGAATGTTACTAATTTTCAATTCCATTTTACACTATAGTAATCTAGCTCGCAGTTTTTAAGATTGTCATAAAGGGCTCATGCTTCCTTGATCAGTAATACTGTCACTAACCTTTTCATAGTGTGTTTGGTGCAGACAAGGTCAGCCTGATTCCCCATCTGTAGTGAAAGAGACCTATGGTCTTGGTAGACACCAGATGCAAGCACTGTGTCAGAGCCAATAAACTGAGAGTATTTAATTTTCCCTGCTTACGTCAACAACATTGTCAGAGAATAAATAGCCCATCTCCAGTGGTATATTCTGCTGTTGTTGTTCGGCACAGAAGATAGTGCCACCACTGGTTATCTGATGACAACATGTTGTGCATGCTAGCATCAGACACCAAATTTGTGCTGGCTAACAATGGTGGCGGAGGTGGAGTTACACCTCTGAAAGCAAATGGGTTAATCTCTGTCTGTGCAGCGTTTCAAAGGGAAACGCTGCACATTCAGACTCCAGGCACATTCAACACATCTGTGTTAAGCATTATCACGCTCTAATAGCCTTCTTAGGAAAAGTTAATTCCACTCATTGATGTAATTACTATTATCAGAAAGAGATAGTAAAATGTTCCACATTATTATTGCATTACTATTGCATAATTAAGTGATAGTTAACAGAGCAGACATTCTTCGTATGGAATAATGGGAATCTGTTTATTCTCATCCACAAGGTACCACCGTTTGCCTCTACCAATGGACGGTGCACCGCTAGAAGCACAGTTTGATGCCTTTGTAAATGTTCTCAGGGTAAGTAGCTTAGCAAGCTCAGTGCATTTTGAAAATCTTGTTCAAAAAATAAAATCTCACAACTATCTTTGGTCTTTTACTGATCTCCATTTCTGTTTCTAAATATATGTTTGTGTATTATAACACGTTCCACTCTGCTTATACGTGCTTTTTCATTCCATGTAGAAATTAATATAATCCCACTTGCACATATACAGGGAATTCACAAAAATGTACCTTAATTGTTTCTGCATATACTTTTTCATATAGCCTACACTGTTCAGCCACAACATTAAAACCACTGACCGGTGAAGTGAATAACAATGACTATATCATTACAATGTCACTTGTCAAGTGGAGGGATATATTAACCAAGTAAACAGCCATTTATTTAATGGCAGGGTGCTGTTGGGTCATGTGCTTTGTTTACCTGGAAAGAGATGGCAGCAGGATGCACTATGAGAAGAAGGTAGGTCGGTAGAGGTAATGTTCTGCTGGGAAACCTTGGGTCCTGGCAATCATGTGGATGTTACTTTGACACGTACCAACTACAAAGAGATTGTTGCAGACCACGCACAGCCCTTCATGGCAATGGTGTTCCCTGATGGAAGTGGCCTCTTACCTGCAGGATAATGCATCATGCCACGCTGCAAAAATTGCTCAGGAATGGTTTGAGGAACATGACAAAGAGTTCAATGTGTTGCCTTGACTTCCAAATTCCCCAGATCTCAAGCTGATTCAGCATTTGTAGGATTTGCTGGAACAACAAATATGATCAATAGAGGTCCAACCTTGCAACTTGCAGGACTTAAAGGATCTGCTGCTGATGTCTTTGTGTCCAGATACCACAGGACACATTCAGAGATCTTGTGAAGTCCATGCCTCAATGCATCAGCATACTTTTTTGCAGCACAAAGGCGACCTACACAATATTAGGAAGGTGGTTTTAATGTTGTGATTAATCAGTGTATATAATGCATTAAAGAATGGGTAACTGCAGCTCGATATGTTCTTTTCAATCATCCTTTTAAAGAGTACGTCATGGTACACCTAAAGGAAAAGTAAATGAAGTCCCCCTATACATTGTGCTTGCTAAAAATGCTACTAAATATATAGATTTATATATATTTAAAACTGTTTTCCTAACGCTATAGTGCCCCTTTCCCTAGTGCCCCTATTAAAGTCTCCCCCCCCTCATCCCCCCATTTGCCATACATTATTTACTTACCTTTGTCCAGCTCTGAGGTTCCCTTGTTGCTGCTCACCTCTTTATCACCCGCAATGTCATGGAGGAGTTATAGCTTCTTACAGTGTGATCCAATGTGCGCACTGCAGGTGAATTTAACCCTGACGTCTTCCCAGTTTCTAGAAAACTGCAAAGGTTAACATTCCAGGGTTAAAGGACCAGGCCACTGCACCACACTCCCTTTAAGAGAAAAGACAACGCTGATGCTTTGGCAATGAAGTCAGCATGTAAATGTCATGGAGGAGTTAAGCCCTGTTTCTGAAAATTGACCCATGTAAGGCCAATAGCTCATGAGAGGGACAGGAGCTGGATTTGGATATTTCACTAGTGCAAAATACACAAATTTAGGATTATGTTGCCACAGGCAGTACCGAAAAGGAAGTGAGTATTTAGTTATTAACTCTATTAGCAAAAAATATAGAATTTGTAATGATGCTAAATTACATATTTATTGCATACAGAGGAATTATAGTTTAAATGCACCTGTCATGACAATTTCACATCCATCCATTTTTATATTTCTTTTTGTCAAGCTACAATCATGTCCGTTAAGAGGCTAATATGCTTCATTCCTTCTCGATTAAACTCTCTCTGGAGTCTCTTCACATGCATTTCCACGTTGACACACTAATCCAACCTCTTCAAAAATAGTGACCGTTTTATTGCTACAAAATCTCAGTCACTGTGGTCATACTTGTATAGCTTTATTAAAACTTGATTACCATTCATGCAGTCTAAAATGCACATTATTATGCAATAAAGGTTTATCCAATAAACCAAACATTTATTTGTAGATTAGGAACGGTTTGCCAAACAAACTACTGTATTATTATCATTATTATTGCCATTTATATATCGCCAACCGATTCCGTAGCGCTTTACAATATTATGAGAGGGGGGATTTAACTATAAATAGGACGATTACAAAAAACTTACAGGAACGATAGGTTGGAGAGGACCCTGCTCAAATGAGCTTACATTCTATACGGTACACATATATGTACAATATTCTCTTTACATACAAGCAGTCTCTCTTATTACTGAGCTTTAACTACATTGCCATCCTTTCTACAATACTATAATAAGAGTAGAAGACCCCGTTGTATTCTTATCTACAGACAACCACTTTAACAAGAAGCACAAGGACAGGAAGGCACTAGTCACCGTGAGTTAACAGGTAATGTCTTAGGTCACCACTAGCAACGAGACATTCCAGAACATAATGCTATCCTTTGTACCCAGGGCTTTATCAGGGATATGACCCTCAACGTGGAAATCAATCTGCGTTTAAATATTCTGATGGATCTTCCCTTTAAAACAACTAAAACCCATTCTTGTTCTTCCCTTCCTGTGCTGATTCAGACTTGGCTTGGTGTAAACTGATTCTCTTAGTGGCATGATGGATTTATATCCTGGAGAAGTAAAACCAGATTATTCTCTTGAATACCCTGCCTCTAGTGGTGACTTAGGGTAATACTGTTTTATACTGACTACAGCACCACAAAATGTATTTAAATGTATTTAAATGTTATAATTTTTAGCTTATTTGCTTAGATTTTTGGAATCTTAACCAGAGTTTTGTTCCCACAGGAAAACCCATGTCTTTTAAAGCTCCATGATCCCAGCCACCCTCCACCTGCCCTACTTTTCAGCTGTCAGACAGGAGTAGGCAGAACAAACTTAGCCATGATTCTGGGAGCGTTGGTTCTCTATCACCGCAAAGGAACACCAGAAATGTGAGTGAAAGTCTCTCTAAAGGTTTACATTTGGGACTGGATTGCTATCACACTTTACTCAACAGGGAACTACATAGGACTGGAGCATCAATAGGCCAGCGTATGAGTTTTTTTCTGTCCATGTGCAATTGCTGTGTCAATGCATGAGCTATAGCAAACTGCAAACATACCACAGCAGCAATGTGAATAATCAGAAAGAACCTTCGTGCATGCATGTCTTGTATTTCTGTGCATGCTTAACCAATCAGTGTGACCACATGATCAGTAACAATGTGTACACTGGACCGATAGGTATTTGAACACAATTACTTCTTATTTTTTATTAAATGATAATAATAGAATCTGATCTCCAAAAGCAGGTTATTTCACCAATTATATTCAGATGGGGAATTTTTTTTTTATTTTTTTTTTTGGTCTAGTGCTATTGCACATTTACTCTAAAAATAAACTATGATAGTGTTAAAATGTATTAAGGCTTTTATAAGCACTAGCAAATTGAAAAAAGCCTGTGATTCATTTTATATCGATACTTTTCAGACATGGTCTGGAACCTTACCCGCCATTAATATAGCAAAGCAGGATGAAACCAAAATTTGGCATCCAGATGTCTATACTCACACACGTAGCTTAACCCTTGAAACCATAGGTGGAGGAGTAACATTCTTAAATTTCTATGTCAACCCTCCAATTGTGGTAGCCAGATTAATTGTAATATGTTTCATATTAAAGCAAACCATGCTTTCACCATCACAATGAATGCTTCCTAATATCTCATATGGGTAAGAGGGTATACCTTATGGGATTTAGTTGAAGGTATGACCAAGACGTGTGATCTTTTTTTTTTCCAGGAATATTTACTTGAATTTCGATTCTACTAATCGCTATTTATGTGATTGTTTTATGCATTTTAGAGTGTAAATAAAGTATTCTAAAGAATACTAAGCAAATTAACCACAGTTGAAACAGATACTAGCAGTATTCGTTTGTAGTGGTCTATGATACGCATTTACAAAATAAATATTCTGAGCCTCTAGAAGTTGAGACCGGATTTTGGCTAGAGGGTCTACCTCTAGAGCAGGCTTCCCAAAACGCCGGCATCCAGATGTTGCTGAACTACAACTCCATTGATTCTCAGCCTATCTATTTATTTCATAGAATCATGGGAGTTGTAGTTCAGCAACATCTGGAGGGCTGGAGTTTGGGGAAGCATGCTCTAGAGAAAGGCATTTGGGAGATATTAGATTGGTATTAAGCTCATTAAATGCAGTGACCGTTGTGACCATTGTCAATCTGGAAACCAAGCCATTTAAAGGGACTGTTGGTAGACATTAGCCCTATTTCTAAACCAAATATTTCATAAGCAGACTTATGGTATTATTCACTATAGTGAGAATTGTCAGAAATCCAAAATAAAATTCAAATTTAAGACCAAAGATTGTAAACTGGAAGCATCATTAACTTTGAGAATTTTTCCAGTTTTGCTATTTTGGCCTTACATTTTAACTTTGTGTTGATTAACTTTTAACTTTCAACAGTTCTCACTGTTTTAAGATCATCTGATCTTTTCATTTTACTTTAATTTGTTACCACATCAAAAAAAAAATGCAAACCAATAAATCTCTTGGTTCTTACAAGCAGTAATATGCCTTGAGACAATGGCAGCATTTTGTCATATCATCTGTGGAACAAAGCTAACTATTGTAATTATTTCTGTGATCTCTGTATTAATTGTGGTATTTATTTTATGTACATTAGCCATTGCTAGTTGGTTGATTATTTTTTTCACTGTTTTGTATATTATTGAATAAATAATCAGAGCAATCGTGAATTAAAATGTCTGCTATTCATTTAGCTTGCATACGCAGCAAATACTCTAGATTCTACACTCTTGCAGCCCCAAATGTAATGCAAATCAGATGTATTTACATGTTAACGTTTATAGATGGGAGTAGGTTGCCATGGAAACGAAGCCTGTAACTTCCATTAACCCAGCAATACCGATATAAGGGTTGTAACTTAAATTAGCTTGATAATACTTCTGTTTCTGTAAGTGAAGCTTTGCATGAGAAATGTTATTGCTTTCTTCTAATTAATTATTCTAAAGCAGTGGGACATAACTAATTAGTCAGTGAATGTTTTTTATAATCTGTATAATCTGTACTGATTTTTCTCCTCCTATTTAAAAATATACTTTTTTGTTGTTGTCACTTTTATTAAGGGTTTTAAGTTGTGCAGAGAATAAATTTGTTATAGGTTTTAAAGGAATACTATAGGATTAGGAATGCAAACCTCTATTCTTAACACTATAGTGTTTTCTCTTTATTTAGATTCAGACAGGGTGAGAGGGGGACAAAATCTTAAATGTAAGATAAAGGGTATAACTTAACTTTTTCTCTAGCACTGCTCAATCAACCTCCCACAATGTGATGCCAACTCTTTTATTTTAACCAAAACATGCTCCCCTAAAAGCACACGCGCAGCCTGCATTGTGCTTCTTTTAAATGATATGGAAGTAAGCCATAAAAAAATCGAGTGTGAGTCAGTTCTTACAGTGGAAGAGCCTCTAGTGGCTATCAGGAAGACATCGACTAGAGTCGTATTTAAGCCTGCAATGTAAGCACTGCTGTATCAACTAAACGGCAATGCTTTACATTGCAGGATTGCAACTTAAGGACCACTGCACGCAGAACAAAATTTATTGAGATGAAGTGATTGCCTTTAGAGGTCCTTTAAAAGCCAGAAAAACTAACAAAAAAAGTTTTAAAATGTATTTTGTGGTTATTTCTTGTGCTATTTTCATGAACAAAATGCCAAATCCCAGGTACAGCAGAACAGAAAGGAAATACTCAGTTCTGCATATTTGATGTTTCGACTAAAATAACCTTCCTCAAGGAGTTCCGATAAAGCTGATTAGTTATTCATTAAAATCAATTTCTCAATTTCCATAAACAGATGGGTTCTTTCCCCTTCGCTATTATAGACCATTGCACCCAATTATGTAGCATTGTTATCCTTATCATATTTATAGAGCGTCACATTATATTAAAAATACACTGAGCAAAATTATAAACGCAACACTTTTCTTTTTGCTCCCATTTTTCATGAGCTAAACTTAAAGATCTAAGACTTTTTCTATGTACACAAAAGGGCTATTTCTCTCAAATATTGTTCACAAATCTGTCTAAATCTGTGTTAGTGAGCACTTCTCCTTTGCCGACATCCATCCATATCAAGATGCTGATTAGACAGCATGATTATTGCACAGGTGTGCCTTAGGCTGGCCACAATAAAAGGCCTCTCTAAAATGTGCAGTTTTACTGTATTGTGAGGGTCCGGGGGGGTCCAAAAACCAGTCCGTGACCACCATTTGCCTCACGTAGTGCAACACATCTCCTTCACATAGAGTTGGTCAGGTTGTTGATTGTGGCCTGTGGAATGTTGATCCACTCCTCTTCAATGGCTGTGCGAAGTTGCTGGATATTGGCAGGACCCGGAACACGCTGCTGTATACGCCGATCCAGAGCATTCAAAACATGCTCAATGGTGAGTATGCTGGCCATGCAAGAACTGGGATATTTTCAGCTTCCAGGAATTGTGTACAGAGCCTTGCAACATGGGGCTGTGCATTTTCATGCTGCAACATGATGTGATGGTTGTGGATGAATGGCACAACAATGGGCCTCAGGATCTCGTCACGGTATCTCTGTGTATTCAAAATGCCATCAATAAAATGCACCTGTGTTCATTGTCAATTACATACACCTGCCCATACCATTAACCCACCGCCACCATGGGCCACTCTATCCACAACATTGACATCCGCAAACCGCTCACCCACATGACGCCATACACGCTGTCTGCCATCTGCCCTGTACAGTGAATCACCGGGATTCATCCGTGAACACCTCTCCAAAGTGCCAGACGCCATCGAATGTGAGCATTTTGCCCACTCAAGTTGGTTATGAGACCCCAATGAGGACGACGAGCATGCAGATGAGCTTCCCTGAGATGTTTTCAGACAGTTTGTGCAGAAACTCTTTGGTTATGCAAACCGATTGTTGCAGCAGCTGTCCGGGTGGCTGGTCTCAGATGATCTTGGAGGTGAAGATGCTGGATGTGGAGGTCCTGGGCTGGTGTGGTTACACGTGGTCTGCGGTTGTGAGGCGAGTTGGATGTACTGCCAAATTCTCTGAAATGCCTTTGGAGATGGCTTACGGTAGAGAAATTAACATTCATTTCACGGGCAACAGCTCTGGTGGACATTCCTGCAGTCCGCATGCCAATTGCACGCTCCCTCAAAACTTTCGACATCTGTGGCATTGTGCTGTGTCATAAAACTGTACATTTTAGAGTGGCCTTTTATTGTGGCCAGCCTAAGGCACACCTGTGCAATAATAATGCTGTCTAATCAGCATTTTGATATGCCACATCTGGGAGGTGGATGGATCATCTTGACAAAGGAGAAGTGCTCACTAACAGATTTGTGAACAATATTTGAGATAAGTAGGCATTTTGTGTATATACAAAAAGTCTTAGATCTTTGAGTTCAGCTCATGAAAAATAGGGGCAAAAACAAAAGTGTTGCGTTTATAATTTTGTTCAGTGTATGTACATTGATGGAAAGATGTGTTAATGGCCAGCTCGAACAGCAATTATTTGGCTGCACTATTGAAAACTGTTCATAGATAGAAAGACAGTCGTTCTGCACAGTAAAATGTTTAGTTATAGCGTAGCGGAGTGATAAAATCATTAGCATGAAACATCATTTGTATTATTTGCAATTTTCTTCATTTGTATTATTTTCTGTCTTTTTCTCAGTACCACCCAGGAGTCCGATGATTTGCCAAAGGAACGTTTTCAGGTCATTCAGAACTTCATTAATATGGTACCAAATGGAGAAAAAATAGTTGATGAGGTAAACTAAATAATAGTGAGAAAATTGCAGTTTCTGCATCACAGAAATTAAATGTTTAAACAACATTCCTAATTAAAATATTAGAATGAGCAAGCGTAGAGAGTTTGCTAAAGAAAATTATAGTAGTTTGTTACATATGAGTACAGTATTACATTGCAATTGTATCATTTAGTGACAGCCTTACCAGTCTCAGCTTAAAGGGACACTCCAGGCATCCAGACCATTTCAGCTAATTGAAGTAGTCTGGGTGCAGTGACCCTTTTGCACTTAGTGCTGCAATGTAAACATTGCAGTTCCAGAGAACTGAAATGTTTACATTGCAGCTCTAAGTCTGCCCTCTGTGGCTGTCTAACAGACAGCCACTAGAGGGCTTCCAGAATCCAAACCGACCTTAGGTTGGTTATCTGACGCTGGAGGTCCTCACGGACCTCTAGTGTCAGATTTTCCGCATAGCAAAGCATTGAAAAATGCTTTCCTATGGGGGGTGTAATGCGTGATCTAATGGCCATTGCCGCGCATGCGCATTAGGTCTCCCCCCGCCGGCTGACGTCAGTGGGAGAGGAGCATGGGCAGGCCTGACCCAGTGCCAAGGAACATTGGTGCTAGAGTCAGGTAAGTAGCTGAAGGGGCTTTAACCCCTTCAGCGACATGGGATGGGGGGCACTCCAGAATTCTCTAGTGCCAGGAAAACAGGTTTGGAGTAATTATTCATCTTAGTTAAATTTACAACTTGGCTAGTTTTAGCCTAAATTTTGCCACTCGGACATTCATATTTTAGTGAATAAACAATTCGGTATTTTATGATATGACTTCATCTTAATCATACTCGTTTGTTTATAAGAGCAAACCCATTTTTCACAAGTGAGGCTGCAATTTTTAGAGTTGGAGTAAGCAGAGTGGATGTGGCAGAATTGAACAAGACCTGCTATACGTTTAAACAAAAAATAAAAAATGAACAGTATTTTGAATGTGCTCTCATTGCCATTTAAAACATTAGCAAACAATAAGCAGAATATAAAATATATGTCGGTAAGCTTGGCCCTCTTTATTTTTGTTTCCCAGGTGGACAATGCAATTGCCTTATGTTCTGAAATGCACAATATTAAAGCTTCAATATATGATTGCAAGAAGAAGCTGGAAAAAATTGGTGAAGACTATCAAATCCAGGTATGATTTTTACAGATGTGTTCACAATGTGTTCTGTCTATATGCTTATTTTGTTTTTTGTGGAATATGGATTTTGTGGAAAGGTCCTAAAAATGAGAAGTAGTACATTTCCTTAAGCTGTAAGTTTGTTGTATATTTTTGTGTCTTTTCTATGCAATATGTGAGATGCCTGGCATTTCCATTGAATATAAGTCCAAGGCAACATTGGCCACATGTGTACGCAAGGAGGTTGCCGGCTGTACCCAAAGATGGCCAAACCGCATTCTCATTAGGTTGTTAAACACACTTTTTGTGTTCGCCCCAACTAAGGGTAAAAATCATGGTAATTGATTGCATTGGCATATGATGAGTTACAGACCTGTCAAAGCACATGATCAATTTTGTGGCACATAATAGTCACCCGACAGCCAATATCACAAAGTATCAGGGGACTTTTGAAAAAAAATACAGCACAAGTTTGATATATGCATCTTTAGGAGTTTTTTTTGCTATTTAAACCTGTATGCATAGCACACATCATCAGTGACACTAATTGTGTATGGGCAGTATCCAGTTTTGCTTGAGTTGTGACCATAAATGTATCTTTAGTCCCTCTTCCCTTTCTTTTTATTTTCTTTATTATATAAAAAAAAAATTGGAATATAAACGTATTAGCTGCTCCTGACGTTTTATTTGTTTTATTATAGGTTTAGAAAACAGGCATGTTCATGTCTAATTAGACACCTCATTAGATGCACTTGGGCGTGTGTGTGTGGGTGTTCAGTCTGTGTGTATGGGCCACCCCCCAACCCCACACACACAGACTGTGACATACACACACAGACTGAGCCATACACAGAGACTGAACCACACACACTGACTCCAGGATGTCTCTGTGCAGAGCTGAACTTCCTGTCCCTGTCTCTCCACTGCGCTGCTCTCAGTGATCCAAGAGGAAGTCCTCCCAGCACAGTGCCCCCTCTGGCCGCATGTGGGAAAAGGGTGGAAGACAGTGCTGCTGCAGCTTGAGACTCTGCGCTCCAGACTTCAATTTCAATTGGGGGGGCAGTGCATGATGGCCATGGCCCACACTGCTTCCCCCTCACCCCCCCCAGCGACGCCACTGGCCTGGATGTAGGGGAAGCAGGGACTCTTTCCTGCTTCCCTGATCCTGTGCAGCAGTTACCCGGTATTTCTTCTGGGTGCTTTTAGCTCTGCCCTGCTGTCATTTAGCCCCACCCCTGCCCCACGGTTTCTTTTGTATGTTTCTCAGCACCCTACTGCACACGTGTTTATCTCTTGATCCGCCTTTATCTCGCCTAATTCCCTTTCATTTCTTTGCGTGTCTATTAACCGTCTTCTGGGTTTCTTAATGTGATCTATTACCTTGCCTTTTTGTGGTGTCTTAACCCTATTGTATCATGATCTCATAGACTGTAAGGATCTTGACTATCCTCTACCAGGCATGTAGAGCATAGTGTTTAGGCCCCTGGTTAGCATGCCTCTAGGCCTAAATCACATATTCCATAAAGATGTGCTGTACAAGGGCTTATGGATAATATCAGACCTTCGAGACCAGAGTCTCCGGTTTGGTAGAAACTTCTGGTCTGCTGCTGCTCCTGCTTGCCTGTGGATTAGAAAAATCGGCAAGGACAGAAGAGCCTTGTATATTATTATTTATAGTTTTAGTGAATTATAATAATTCGTTAGAAATTAAGGATCACAGCCACATAGAGCGCCTGATGTGACTTTGTACTTAGAAAAATTTACATTAATGCAATATTACATAAATATGTTTATACATGTCACACAAGTTAATTATCAAATTTGTGTTTTGTATATTTGTTTTATTGTACAGAATGCATAAGCCTTTCCTGTTCTGTCTGCTATACTTTGCAGGTAGATACTTTCTAGTGTGAAAGATCGGGCTCAAGCTACTTAATCTGAGAACAGAAAGCTTTCTTCCTTTTTTTCTAGAAAGCTGTTGTAGTTTGCATGCTTCAGTCAGAAGGTACGCCACCTCAAGCGTTAGCCACAGCGTGCATATCACAAACCTCACAGGGACATTAGTTTAAAAAAGGAAGTAAACTTATTTTTCAAGATTCATAACAATCTACATGTGCTGTATAAACAGGACACGCTAAATGTAAACCATGTCAGGAAAGTGCTTTCAGCACACGCAGAAATGTGTCTTTATGACGAGTCCTTTCCGAAATCTTGAGCAAAGTGTCTGTCATCCAGGAAGCAGCAACATTGTGCGCAGTGTTCCAGGAATAGACTTTTAAGGAAGAATTATCTTCATCTGCAGTCACAAAAATATTTCACATGCTGTTTTATACAGTATACATCAAGTTTAGGATCCACAATCGTCTCACGGCTGTTGAAGAAGATCTCAAAACAGTTATCTCAATATATCATTAAAAAGAACAGAAAAAAATCAGCGCTAAATGGCCACAGTAAGAGAAGGCTGCACTCCTCAAAAGGGAATCCCCTATAATTCCCTAATAATTTGAAGAACACAAGACAAACAGTAAAGTAAGGATGCGCCTAAAATATATATAAAATACAGTAAATGATAAAACAATATATAAAAAATGTGATATAAAAAAATGTCCGAAACTTATCAAAGTTCGTAATGGAGAATCCCACGTGAAGCAAAAGAAGATTCTTAGGATGTGGAGTAGGATCAGATCTTCATAGTTGTATGCTTAGAGTTCAATAGAACATATGTGAAGAGAAGAAGAGACAAAACTCCAGTGGTACAGTATGTAGATACGTTGAGAATAAAATAATAGAATAGGTCTTACTCACAATTTTCAGAGCTGAGGATCCAGCTCTGATATTATGTGCGTGAAGTGGAATAATCCCCACTCAAGGATATGTGGAGTAGATTTCAATTGACGATTCTCTGGTACACATTCGACATCCAAAATACAGACCCAGAAGGAAAAAATAAAATATATAGTGCTCTATTGATCAGAGCCTCAAAGGGACAGGCTTAAATCACTTGCACAGTAGTGTTGTATGGACACACTGCACCCTTTTGCCTGGAATGGATTTCCTCAAAGGAGAGAGAAAGGGAGACTTCCTAGGAAACTTAATACACTAGGAAGTCTCCCTTTCTCTCTCCTATATTTTAGTATATATTTTAGGCGCATCCTTACTGTACTGTTTGTCTTGTGATCTCAATATATCATGCATACCAATTTTTTTCCACTGAGCACATCCAATTTATCTTCTGCAGGCGATAAGACCGTTGTCGTTTGATTCTGATACTGATATTCTGCTGTACTACTTTTGATGTCATTTATCAGATAGATAATGAAAATTCTGTTCAATAACATGCAAAGATAAATATTTTTTGCTGCCAGTTTTCTGTTGGGGTTATACAGACAAAATCATCTTCTGTGTAGCTTTGAAGGAAATTAGACTGATATGATTATGTTGTCTGTCTGTGTTGATTAGTATCAACAGCACTCATGACCAAAAAAAATGAAACGAGTAGTATTCGATTTTATATCTATATAGATATGTGTAAATATATCACATTTTGTAAAAAAATGCTCTGCCCTCCAACTCCCTTCATCTTTATTTGCCCAGTGCTCGAAATTACATTTATGTATATTGCAATATGAATCAGCACTCTGGGTCCTATTTCCTATTCCATCAACAAATAAAATGTAACGTTTCAGTTTAACGGTAACGGTTCTGAAGAATGATAGCTTAGTCTAACAGAAACATTGACAATAAACAATGTCATGTATGAACCTTAAAGCCAGAGTGCCATTTATTTGGAAGGGGTGTGTGTATATAATAGCATATCTCCCAACATTGGGAGATGTGAGATCATGATAGGTGGGTGGGCCCTAAAGAGGGTGTTGCTAGTGACACGACTCATCATGGAGCCTGTCTGGCCAGCCCCCAACTTACATGATTTTACAGAGAGTGCTACTAATGCCATATTGGCAGGGTCTTAGTGGCCATTCACAGTGCTTGCTGCCCGATGACAATTCTGCTAAATCAGGCCCCCAAAATTTTGGCTGTCCCACCAAAATCAAGACTGCTGGGAGGCCTATAATAGTATTGTGAAACTATATATTATATTGTGCACTATATATTATTATTATAATATATCTTATTTTATTATTTTTAATAATTATTTAACTAATACTAAGGATTCACTGTTGGCACGAGAGCTGAATTTTGCATCAGAAATTGTCATTTGACAGATTTTGTTAGATGCTGTTTGCAGACTGGTTGGGTGAAGGCAGGACAAACGGGTGGTTTGCAGCGGTCAGCAGGATGATGTAGTTGCAGCATTTGAGCCAGGAAAATGAGCTACAATATAATAAATAAATGTGAAAGTTTGCAAAAAGTAATCTAAAACTCCCCTATTTAAATATCGTACACACCCTTTACAGGACGATATAGAGCAGACATCCAGATTCCTAAAAACATGGACAAAAGTAATACAACATAGCGTAATACAATACATTAAAAAAAAATTAAATAAAACAACAACGGTTAAGATCAAATAAAAGAACCACTGCATAAGCAGAAACAAAAGTTATTTAACTGCTAAATGGCAGAGGATTGAGCAGTGAGACTGCAGGGGTACCTTGTGTCACAACATGGCGCCAGAGTCTTCACAAGATGGCTTAGCTCCGTCAAGCCTGGGAGGCTCGGAACATTCACTCCCCTCAGCTGATATCGACCTTAAGGAAATTGTTAAAAAAAACTACCTTTTAAATGTGATATCAATGATATGCTGGGGAAGCTAGAACGGTTGTTTCAAACAAAACTGGGCTCCATTGGCGCAGACATCCGCCAGGTGGGAGATCGAGTAAGTACATTTGAAGACGATAGGGACTACCTACAGACCCAAATACATCAACTACAATCATCCCTAAATTCCCACCCCTCTTTCCTGTCACGTCTACACAGATCCCACGATGATGGCAAAACAATCTTCGAATTAAGGGGTTACCAGAGCGTGACCAGGAAGAACTAATGGCCTCTCTGACCGAACTTTTTAATCTCATCCTGGGTAAGCCACCCGACACGCAGGTTTGAATAGACAGGGCGCATAGAGCTTTACGACCACAAGGGGTATCTACTGAAGCGCCCTGCGACGTGGTCTGCAGACTACACTATTTCACATACAAGGAGGTCATGCAGGCCCTGCGCCAGACCTCCCAACCTCTGCTGATTTTCCTGGACTCTCCAACCTCTTGTCACGTTTTGCTGGAACTCTGACAGTGATACGGCTTCTTACTGACGTCAAGATTTCAACTGTCAGCATGAAACTATTAAGGCTATATCTGAGGACACCTTTTCAACACATATATGCGATCCTCTCCCCCCCACTGGACTAAGAGCTCTGCCGTTACAACCTCTGTCACATACCAAGTTCCGACCGGCCGCCCAAGGGGGGACACAATGGACTTGCTCACTTACCAGACAAGGTCTCATCAGTATCCTCTCCTGCCACTCCGCTTGATAAGTACAATATGGTTATTAACAATGTTTTTACTCCAAAGCCCAGTGCATGCAATTTGTTTTGAATATTTTTATTGTGTGCATAATATAAAGTCATACATCAAATTGATTTGTAATAAAGCAAGTGATTGCCCACGCAGGGGCTTAGGCATTGGTTTAACACTGCATATACATTTGGTTGCCTGCGTAGAGGCGGATTTGTCCTAGCTTGTGTTTTTTGTTCACCGTGGGTTGCTTTGTGTTGTACTGTGTTACCTTTTTAGTTCGGTTATAGCATTAATTGAGTGTTTTTAAGTTAACTGGTGTGTGCCAGAGCTACGTGCTTGCTAGTTGGTAAATGCAAATTCTCGCCTGTGCAGAGGCGAGTAAATCAGCTTGCTAATTGGAGTCAGACTTTAAGCGATAATCTAAGATATAAAAACTTTTTCAACTATCTGGTTAGCGCTCTAGACGTACGCTACCGCTGTGTTTAAAACTTGGCTTTTAACTATTAAACATTAGTATGCACGTGGCTGAGAGCCTTATTTGTGGTTAATATTTTATGGCATATGTTTCTTGTCATTAATTAAGCGTTGATAGTTAGCGCGGTGTGAAGTAGCTATCAGCATTGCGACTTTGCCCTATCAACTGCACATCAGGCATGCTGCGAAATATATGTACTAATGTTAAAGATTGTATCCTATGTACAGCTGCTTATGCCCTTGGAAATATTAGCGTGGTTAGCTCTAATAACATGAATTTACACTTTTACCAGTCAGAGCGTTTGTGACTATGTTAAGGCACAGTAATATATAGTGCGGTAATCGAGCGATTAGGTAGGTAGTATTAAATAACCCTGACAGTATATACTCTGCTACATTGATTTCACAGAGTAGTTTTTCAGGCCTAGTAACATACAATGCAGTAATTAGGCAGGTAAATAGGCAGTATTGAAACATGTAAAACTTCTAGTAGCAGTTAAAAACATATCATTATGCCCTTGCTGCTAGGTCCGATGCTCATCAATTTGTACTATCCTGCACAGTTTCAACTAGTGGGAATATGCATACAAACTCTTTATGTTAAGTGCGTTTACATCGCCTAGTCTATTGAAGCTCTGACATGCGAGGAACATATGCTCATATACAAAAAAAAAAATTACTAATAAGGACTTAAACAATACCGGGGCACGGCTGTTCTGGACGACTACGCTTTTGGCTAAATGAGTCCTAGATGTTATCAAGTTAGGTTGGGCCATCCACATTTGGGGCCCGTGGGCACCTCTGTGTCTGGGGGACCCTCTTGTGCCTCCACCCTGGGCAAACTCCGGTCCGTCAGTGGGTAGACTAGCAGATCCCCCCCACGTAGAATCCACCTGCCACCCGTCCCCTGCACCTCCCCGATTCCCCCGGAACCACCCCCGAGTCCCAGTCAGTCCATGCCTCGCCTGGCTCCGGTCTCATACTTGGTACCAGTGCGCGCCCCCCGGCCACCGGTTCACTGGAGGGTCTACGTCTACCGGTCCCACAGGGCTCACTGAGTCAGGGGCAAAGTCCTCTGAATCACCACCAAGTTCAAAGGGTCCGACCGGTTCCCTACCAGCACACCGGTCACCCGAGGGTGGGCATCTGTGGGTCCATCTCTGCAAAAGTCCGCGGTAACCCAACATGGTATGTGCCTCTGTTGGTGCTCAAGCCGCTCATCTGGTTTCCTGGGGGATATTAATGGTAGTAGCCGTTTATGCAGGATTCTCATCGGCAGCCTGCCAAATTGGGGCTTCGTGTGGGTTGTAGTGCCCCATCCAATGGTTGCTTGTGCCCCTTTATTCTGTATTAGGGTGCGTTCCTGGCGGCGTCCATATCTGCTGGCTGGCTGTTTTTTCCCTTTCAGCCGTTGCTAGTGTAGGCAGGCGGCATAGGCCTAGCGCGGGATCTCCCGCCACTGTGCGGGCCACCGCCATGATGCCGGGATAACCCCCACCGGTCCGGGGGGGGAGCGGGGCCGTGCCCCGAGCCGGGGTATAGTTCATGTGGTTTTTCCCTTTCCCGCCAAGTGCCTCTCCGCGGTGCCTGGGAGCACGAGGACAGGCCTGTGTCGGCTTGCAGGCTGAAGGTGTCTGTTTCCGCTCACCCGGTGCGTGTTGTGCCTCCTGCGGGGTATCGGGCTGAAGCTGGTAACCCTCTCCATGCAGCGGGAGCGACTGTTCCGGCATTGCAGCGGTCTATGTCGGCTTTTTGAATCCGTTTCACGAGCCTAGAGCTGGAGCCCATGCAAGTGGCGTCCAGCTGGCTCGGCGGCCCGGCCCCGCCCCGTGCATGCAATTTGTATCACTTTTACTTATCCGCCCAATCTGTTTTCTTGTGGCCTATGCCCCTCCTCTTCCTCTCAAGCTGCCCAGCTGTCCCGTTGCAGTTGTAAGATCCGGCAATGGCCAATGCAATACACCTGTTCCGGCTCCAGGGTACATCCTCTGACGGCATTCTGTAAGATTGATACTGATGTTCATGATGTAATAACCAATATGTTTATCCTGATTGTATACTTTTGCAATATTAATCCAATTTAAAAAAAAGCAATAAACTTAACATTTGTAATTTTACAGGCTTTACATTGTTGATAAAATTGATAAAAGCCTTTCTCCATCCCACAAAAAACGAAAAGATCTTTGAATTTTTTTTATCTCTTATTAAACTCTTACGTTCAATTTCCAAATTTTAAACCACTCGATAAACTTTATTTGGTTTCTCTCCCATGATCTGTTTTAATGTTAAAATATACTCACTATTAAAATTTTGTCACATTCATTTTTTTGCTTTTTGTTATAATTACAATGTAAAAGTAGTTTTCTAACAAGTTTCACAGGTCTACTGAAGGCCTAGCCCTCAAGACATTGTTTGAACACATTTAAAAATGGTCTTACGCAGCGGTTGTCTCCTGTCTTCCTGACACTGTGTAACAGAACCGCTCAGTTGATCACACAATCTTTTCAAGTGACTTGACACGCCTGTGGATATGTTTGAATCGATATTCTAATCTGTTGGCTCATTTTAGTGATCACATGCCCACTGTAGCATGACTTATTTAGTTTTTTTGAGAGTACTTGCTTCCATATCCACAGATTATGGTGTTTTCCCGAATTATGCTTTACAAAGTTTGCAACACAGCTATCTACAGTTCATGTTGATTTTAGTGCTTTCTGCACAAGTTTTAATTTTGGTGGCAAATTTCAATTTAGTCTTTTGACTAAAAAGCCATTTTAGATTTAGTCGTATTTTTGTCATCTAAATTGTTTTAGTCCAGTTTTAGTAGACTACATCTCCAGTAGATTTTAGTAAACATGACTAAAATCTAATGGGTTTACTTAAAGCCTCTATCGGTCTCTTTTGCCCCTTCCCCACCCACTCTAGGTGTCTCTCTCAAGCCCTGATCTGTCTCTTTTGCCCCTTCCACAGCCCCTCTGTGCAGTGTTAATTTTGGCGGCAAATTTAATTAAGTTTTAGTCATGGTTTTTTGACTAAAAGGCCATTTTAGTTTTAGTTGTTTTTTTTTTTTTAGTCATCTGAATTGTTTTATTTAACTAAAATTGTTAGTCGACAAGATTAACACTGTTCTGCACCTCTTAGTCTTCTATACAGGATGTGAAAATCCATGCTTCTTTTGATGCATACTACTTGTTTTTTTTATCATATTACCTGCAAAATGAAACACACCCTCCCTCAAATACATTTTTTGAGGCCTTTGCTTAGTTCTGTCACATCCTCTATCAAGACCGTGGCAGCAATACACGCCTAAGCCACAATACCACTTCTCACATGTTTCACAAATGAAGCCGTATATTCTAGCTTATGTGCAGTTCCTTCCCATTACAGGTTGATCTTTACTATCTGCATTTAAGACTTTGATCGAGAGTTCAGGGTTTTTTTGTGTGAGGTTTTTGACACATTGTAGCCTGGACTTTCTGTTCTTGAGGTTTAGCAGTGGTTTGCATTTTGTGGTAAAGTTGAGGTTATGCAGGTGTTGACTTATCTTTGTTACTGTTTAACTCTTCTCTGCTTACATTCTGAGCACGTGATACATATAATGTATTTTTCTGATTTGATGTATTCCTCTTTTGATTGCGCCCACTTAAAGGACCACAATAGGCACCCAGACCACTTCAGCTCAATGAAGTGGTCTGGATGCCAGGTCCACCTAAGGTTAACCCTGCAGCTGTAAACATAGCTGTTTAAGAGAAACTGCTATGTTTACAATAGGGTTAATCCAGCCTCTAGTGGCTGTCTCTTTGACAGCCGCTAGAGGCGCTTCCGTGCTTCTCACTGTGAAAATCAGTGAGAAGACGCTGATGTCCATATGAAAGCATTGAGAAATGCTTTCCTATGGACTGATTGAATGCGCGCGCAGCTCTTGCTGCGCATGCGCATTCAGAACTGACGTCGGAAGAGGGAGGAGATTTCCCCAGCACCGAGGGAGCCCGGCCCTGGAGAAAGGTAAGTGATTAACCCCTTCCTACCCCTCAGCCCGGCGAGAGTGGGACCCTGAGGGTGGGGGGAACCTAAAGACCCTATGTCAGTTTGTTTTCCTGGCACTATAGTGGTCCTTTAATAGTCTATTTTGCTGATACTATCTGTACCGCTACTTAAAAAGCTAACCCATTTTTCTAGCTTCACTAACTTGACAAGGACATATTTCTTCTACTAGTTTGACCCAATAAATTTGAAATGTTTGCACCTTTAAGAGAGGAGTGCAGGACGCTTTTTGTATTCCTTTCTCTAACGGTCGGCCATCACTCAAGATTTAGATTTTTTCTAAATTGACTGTAGGCTAGACTTAGTCATTACTCAAGTCATTGGTGAGATGGAATAATCTCTACATTGACACAAGATAACTTAGAAAAAAAAAAAGAACACAAATGAAGGGGGGAAAAAAACCAAAGAAAAAAGGTAAAACCTATACACTAAATAAAAATAAAATTGTTTGTCTAATCATTTCCATATGTTTCAGCAGGTACTTTGTAGTCTTCCTGTTCTTTTCTAACAAACTCTTGGAAAGAAAAATAAAAAAAAACATGTTAGGAACTCATTCTTTTCTTTTTTGTTTTCCCACTCCCATAACTCCCCTTCCTAATTATTAATTAAAACATGGGTAAAACAGGAATTTTGTTTTTTCTTTAACTCTGTAACACTTCGATTTTAACATTGTTACATTGCTATGTTTTTTTAAATATTTGAATATGTTAAAAAATTATATTTTTACCTAAAATATTAAATGTTCTGGAAAGCTTATCCAACAGGTTTGTAAAAATATGCGTACTAGGAGAACTCTTACCAGGTTTGGTAAGAGATCTCCTAGTACGTGTAGGCTTTTCTACCTACTACCATTCATTTATTTCTCTTAGCTTTTATGGGGGCTTTTCTTTACTAATAGAGATCTCCTACCTGTTTGTTTCTATCCTTTTTCTATCCATTTTCCACTCCTCAGGGCTAGTGTATTCTGCCCACCACCTATACTTTTAACAATATGCGCCTGCTTCAAATCTCAAATTCCTTTTGATATGAAGAGTAGAATAGTTGTGGCTCCAAGATCAAATTAATGCATAATTGGCATTAGTACCCTGGTACCTTCTTTGATGAAATGCAAGTGTCAGAGGCTATATCCACTTCTTTAAAGGCCACCGTGGTTCCATAAAACTGTTGTGAATGCAAGTGAATTTCGGTTTAAGGCCATATGGCCATAACTGGAAAAAATCTCCACGGTAGTTATTTAGAAGAGCAACCGTAAGTTCCTGGTAAGAACCTTACAGCTCTCTGGAGATACTAGGGACGGAAGATAACTACACCCTACGGATCCTAAGTAAGAAATAAAACCATTTAAAAATAGATTGGCTCCTTGTAATGGGAGGAGACCCATTTCTAACAACAGCAAGATAAACTGGTTATGGTGCTCAAAACATTCCTTTAAATGAATTATATGTTCACTGGTAATCTGGACCTATTATTTTCTAGTGATTTTCTATATAATAATATTTGTCAATAATTCAATGTGGCCTATGCTATCTAATAGCTATATTGTTACTATTATAGAATTAGTAAGATTAGAGTCTGATCATTACTTACCGAGCAGTCCTCAGAACTGTCTCTGAATCATAATAGTTCACTTAGTGGGACGAACTTAAATTAGTCCCAACAGCATGTAGTTGTCCTTTTGACATCTTCTCCTGAGTCTATGTCTTCCTCATCACCCCTATAGACCTAGCCCCCTTCCCTCCAAATATGTATCCACCTTGCTGAAGGTCTCCACCTCACTGCTGGAGATAATATTTTCTCTGGCTGTATTAACTAAGTTCTCTTGTGTTCTTTTCCGAACCCTCTGATTCTCATCAGTTGACTGATCAGTGACTGCCTGGCTGCTTACGTGTGTATAGATGTTCATGCTCTTTAATCCCACTTTTATGTCACATCTTCTACCTGACAAGTTATTTTACCTAGCCGGAGGCATGTTCTCTTACCGTCCAACTCCTCTTCCCCCTCGGGGTCCCCTACTCGTTCCTTATCTTTCGTCTTTCAAACCCACCATGCTCTGCCCATTGCATCTCCCTTATCTTTCATTCATTTATTTCCTTTTGCGCAACAAATTCCTTCTACAATCTGCCAGTTTTACATCTTGAGCCCAGACTTAAATTTCTGACTAAATTGAATCAACTGAATTTTCACCAGAATGATCTCTGCAAGAACACAGACAAAGAACCTTCAACTTTCTAGAGATTTGCAAACTTGGGTTCTTCAAACAGTAATTCTTTCAAACAAATTGTGACTCCATCACTGACCTCCGTATCACCATGGGATACTCGGTGGCCCCTAATGCTTATGTGAAGTAAACAGGAATTAAATTATAGTAGTAACAAAAGGAATTGTCAAAAATGCATTGTTGATGGAGTGAATGGTACAGGGATTGGCAGATGGCAGGAAAAAAAACTAAGCAAAATAATTAATTCAGAACTTAAGCCCCAATCTGCTGTTTTTTCTCTGCCAGCTATTTTAAAACACATTTGTTTATAGAACATTTATCCACTCTGCATTGATGCTATTTGTTCTATCAAGTCCTCCTAAATTCAGAAATATATTTTTAGTAACCCCTTAGATGCAAGAAGAACTTTTCAGCTAGGTTGCGAATGGGTCTCGTCTCTCCGAAACAAGCGGGTTATGGGTAAACATTGCATGTTGTCAGTGACAGTGGAAAATTACTTTGACTGAACCGTAAATTGAATCACTATAGCTGTTTATACACAGCTTACATTCATAATAACATTTTTAAACACAGTAAGATTTACATTAGGGAAGAACAAGCCTTTAGAAGCTTCATCAAGTAGATTTTTTTTTTCCTTAGCCATCTGTCTCTCTCTGAACATTTTAACCTGTTTAGTACTGAAGTCCATGCTGAACAAGTTATCCTGTTAAATCTCAGTAAATGATACAGGCAATAAATAGTCTTTTTTTGTTTGTAATTTATATGAATAGCACAATTTGCCCTCCAGCACAATTGAGGCCCACAATATAATTTTAAAAAACAAAAATTCCAGCAGTTGTTGAAATGGAATTCCGTGGTTATCTAGTGGCCTGTGGCTATCTGTAATCTATTCATACAACATGTTGGGAGTGGTATTCAATGTAAATAATGAAACCAGTAGTCAGTAATTTTGGATATAAAGCTTGTCAGAATGGAGCTTGTTAAGTTCATATATTTTTATCTTAAAATATGCAGCCATAGCCTGTGTGTTCTGTGGTGGAGATCAGTAGTCTTCAGTTCATTGTGTCTACTATGTTTCTCACTATTTACATATTGGCAGAATTTAGCATTTTATTACCAGGTTCATTATTGTCCTCGCTGAGGTTCCAAAGCTAAATGCAAACTTTGTGGGTGTCTTGTACTGAGGAGCAGAAAGATCAGGATGGCACACATTCTAGAAGGCAGACTCCTGGCCTCATTTCTGCTCAAAGCACAACTTAGTATTTTTACCACCAAAGAAAATATGCATATCATTGTATTTGTATGTTTTCTTTTGGGATATATGAAATAATGGCTTGCAGTTGCTGTCAGTGGCTAAATTTAGAATCTGCAGCCACTGCAAGTCTTCCTATTCCTTCCACAGCACAGACTCTCTGTGGTTGTTCAGTCAGACTGCATTACAGCATTGAGAAGTCTCTCGGAATTTGCCTGCCTCTTAAGTTTTTAGGCCACACAACCAGGAAGTAACAGGACCAAATGTCTGATTGACAGCCAAAGAGGACTTGATTTGAATCAAGTAGATTTAAATCACTAGTAAATAAAAAAAACTGATTTAAATAATGATTTTAGATGTAAAGACTCATTCTTGCTGGTTGTTAAAAAATTGTTCAGAGTGTGGACAATTGCCTTTGTCCTTAAGGGGTAAAATATACTTCCTGATTTAAACTTCTCTCTTGATGCATTCTTACATATCACAGTTGAATATAAATATTTTTGTTTGTTTGTCAATTTCTTGAATCCAAGCAGCCAAGCAGAACACGGACACCTGAAGCGGCCCGTTTGCGGTAGCGTGCACCCACACACTGCACCAAAAATCTGTTAGAGCTAGAAAGAGGCCCCAATACAATTGTTTTGAGCTAAATTTATTACGTTATTTTATTGCACCACAGTGCTCGTTCTCACAAGGCACACATTCCTCTTACCCTCCCAACTACAGCGATTTAACCGTAAGTTCATGAGTAGTCCACACCATATAGTGCAGACATCCCTAGCTTAAATTTAGCTAGACAGGAATAAAGTGACATTATGCGATGTTTATATGTGTGACACTGTTCCTTTTACTTTAATAATGCACTTAAAAAGTAGTGTACCATGCCTATACTTGTATGTATAACTCAGATATGCTATAACAAAAATATAAAATAAAATTAAAATTAAAAAACAATAGGGCACAGAAAATCATTAGAAGTCCTTCCTATACTTTTATCAGAAGGGTTAAAAGTAGCTATATCATTCACCTTTTGTAGTGATTCTGTTAAAAGTTATGGATCATACTTTTTATCAATAAATAGCAATTTGACTTTGTCTGATTGTTCCCTACAAACTACTTGATCTGAACAATTCTTTTTAATCCTTAAGAACTGTCCATAAGGGACACTCCTTAGCCATGAAGGATAGTGACAGCTTGAGGTCAAAATAAGACTGTTAAAATCTACACTTTTTTAAAATATGTTTTGGATTTTAAAACTTCCAGGTCTACATATAAAACCGGATCTAAGAAAACAATGGTGGTAAGACTATATTTGTATGTAAAGAAAAAAAAACAACTGTTTTTGATTGATCTAATAAAAAAAACACAATAGATCAGATTCATTTTCTCCCCAAATAAAAAAAATAGTCATCTATAAAACGTTTGTAGCAGTCCCAGTACTCCATAGGTAGACCTCGTCTTTATACCAAAAACAAATTATTGGTAAGAATAGACTAGTAACACTTCATTAAAAATTCTACCTGTTCCATGTGCATATTAAAATCTCAATTTAGAGTATGTTTAGCAGCTTTAATTCCCAAATCATGTTTAATAACTGTATATAGTGGCGTAACGTCACCAGTGGCAAACTAGACATTTTTCTTCCATACCATCCTTTCTGTTATCCATAAACAATCACTACTGTCTTTCAAATAAGATTTAGATAATTTAACAAATAGTTGTAATAAGACATCAATATATTCGGATACGTTAAAGATCCAATGCCTGAAATAGTTGGTCTTCCTGGCGGTTGTGTCAATTTTTATGAATTTTTGGGAGGAAATAAAAATATTGGTTTTCTTGGATACAAAGTTGCTACAAAATCTAATTTTTTTTTGTTACAATGCCTAAGATCTTACCTTTTTCTAAAAGGTTAAAAAAAATGTTAATATCCAATGAAAGGTATTTTTTTTTTAAAAAAAAGTTTATTTTAAAGTACCCTTATCACCTAAAATACTTATAACCGTACTTAATTGCCATAATGACAATACCTGCGCCTTTACCGAGGTGTTTAATAGTTATATCCTTTTTGTCATTAAGTTCTTTTAATGCTCTTTTTTTATTTTATAGTTAAATTATATTTTTTGCCAGGAATTGTTCTTTGAATTTTTCTGTGGAGTTTGAGATGTAACTCTTGGGTTTTTGCAATTTCTCTGAGCATTGCATATCACTGCCTTGGGTGTTTTCCACTTTTGGATAATCTTTCTCACTGTAGAATGATGGACTTTAAACAATTAGAAAATTTGCCTTATAACCCTTCCCAGTTTAATAGGCAGCAGCAATTGTTCCTCTAAGTTCATTGCAGATGTCTTTCTGTCTTGGCATTGTATTAAGACACACCTGAATGCTCCAGACCATGAAACCACAGCCCATCAACTTTTATAGAGGTGGTCACACATGCTGATGATCAATTAATAGCTGTCTGCTATTTGCCTCTTAATTCCTATGGAAGCAATAGCGGTGTACTTAATTTTTTTACACATGGCTTCTCCATCTTGGCTTTATTTTTGTTAAATAAATCATGGCACAGTGTAATATGTCGTATATCCTTCGTCTGAAGTTGTATTTAATTCATTTTAAAACTTGCGAAGGAACATATAATTGTTATTAAGTACTGATACACCATAGAATTCAAAATAGGTGTACTTTCTTTTTCCCATGACTGTAAGAGCATCACATTTAAATACAAGCATGTGAAAAAAGCCAAAATGTACTTACACTTGAAAAATTCACATTTAAAGAGGAAGTGAGATCCATGTAACTCTATGTAATTTGTGAAGGGGCCTTATAAAGGGAGATGGAAAACTACATGAGTCGTATAGTAAATCAGTGCTTCATAATCCCTTTTGTATTTTTTATTAAAGAATTTTTGTGAGAGACCCATAAGTTTTACATATTTGTAGCTATATATTATAAATGTATGTATGTTGAACATGGGCACTTTTAAATGAATTTATATTTAATTAAATTGGTTTAAGCTATGTATATGTGTTGTTTTATATTTTAAAGGACTTTCTTCTATGTGTGCGAAAAATCAAAGGAGTGTATAAATATACACATTGGAAGGGTTTTTTTTTGTGCACCATATTTTGTTATTTTACTTTTGTTTAAATTGTAGTTTTATTATGGACCATGGTATCTTGGTATGGAGAGTGTATTTCAAAAAAGGGGATTATACACTGTAACAGAGCTTCCTGTTCCCCGCGAAGGACCACTTCCTAGCTGGAACAGGGGACAAACCACAGCACTTCTGGCCACAGTCGCCGCGGCTTGACTGGGGCCCTGGAATCGCTCTCTCCTGGAGCCCAATGGGAAATTCGCTCTAGACGCCCCCAGGCACTGGACGACACTCAATCGTGGGAGCTGTAGTCCTTACAAGGACTTTCCCCGTTGAATCCTCCACACATGAACAGTGATTAAAGAGTAGCCCTTTCTCCTCCCAGTAACCAGATGACACATAGTTCTGGGAGTACAAGCTGGAATACTTTAATGGAAGCCACAACTGGCCTTATATGCATGTCCCCATGCAAGGGACACTCCCCCCTGGACCTGAGAGTAAACCACAATAGAAACAAATACACAATTACATTGGCTCTCAAATCCAGGATACTCCCATACATAATCAGATAATCCCTCCTCTGTGCCTGGGAGATAAATGGATCAGGAACTGTACTAATCTTATCCAATTATTTCCAAGCACTGAAAAAACATACTTTTTTCCAAACACCCCAAAAGTACCCTTAAAATACATAAAAGCCCCACAAAAGTTACATCCCCTGATAGCCCTGACCTGGGTGACCAACCTATCCAAAAATCACCCAGATCAGTTCAGGGGTACAGGAATTTCCTGTAAAAAATTTATTTGACCGACCACATGCATGGTCCCATGCCCAAAAAAGTTCCAGAGAACCATGGCTTGCGATCGGTCTAGTTTGGTAGTTTAAAAACAAAAAAACTACAGAACCTATAGTCTTACCCTGGAGCTTGTTCCCATTGTTTGTGGGAACGTTTCCACCAAACAGTGCCTTTCTAAGTGTTGTTGAACCGAATGCCGGCGATCATGGAAGTCCAGCGGTGTTCGAGAGTTTCAGTATCCAAAAATAGTTCCATGAACTCGACGACCAAACAACGCTGCCTGCGTTCATGCGAACAAGATGGCCGCCAGCTTGTGGTCTTTCATAGGAATTGTGGCCACCTAGACGAACACTTAGAACACTGAGGTGGAAATTGTTACAAAGTAGCAATTAGGCTTAACATATTTGGCAAAATTCATGCATGTGTCGTTAAATGTGAGTTAAAAGCAGTTTTAATTTTGTTTCCTCTCTCTGATTTAATTTTGTCGTCAGCAAAATGTTCCTGGTTTTCTTCATTATCACTTGCTACATGTTAATTGTTCAAATTCCTCCTATGGAATAACTGCTAAGAAGAAGAGTTTACATTTCTCAACCATTTTCCATAACAGAGTGAGCATGTTCTATATGCAGATGGCCTTATTTGGGAAGCCTGCCTAGTCTTCCACCATGTATACTGGAAAAATAAATACAAATAAAATGTATAATGTGTAACAAGGTTAAAAATGCAAGTTTACATCCCTCTGAAATGATGATACAGTGCACAATATATTTAAAAAAGTTATACTATGTGAACTCCTACACCATAACATCTAGAGTGTACTTTTCATGGTTTACAAGGTTATTTCATGTGGCTTACTTTATATTTTTTTTAATCATGTTTCCTTTTAGGGAAGTAGTACCAAAGAATATTTCCTACGTGGAACCCTCAATAGCCTGGAGCGTTATTTTTATCTGGTAGCTTTCAACTATTATCTTCATGAGCAGGTAACCTGCAACTTTATCTTACATACTTCTAATTAGATCAAAGGAAAGATAAGCAAATGGTAGGCAACGTTTAGCACTCAAGATGTTGTGGACTCCATCTATACTAATGCTTTGCCAGTATTTTGGCCATTATGGGAGATGTAGTTCACAACATCTGGAATGCCGAAGGATGCCTACCCCTTGGATACACCATACATGGGGTTATTCAATATTGTCTGAATTTGGTTTTGATTTACAAAATTTGGTAAAAGTAACTGAATTTCAACAGATTTGCAATTCGCATTTTTGTTAAAGATAAATTTTGTAATTTAAACCAAAAAAGCTCAGAATATATCTCATTCAGTATCATGCGCTGTAGACTTTAAAATCAGTAATTCTAAAATGTGAATCCCAAATAAAATATATGAGTTGCCTAGTTGCCAAAAACCAGATTTCAACCAAATTCAATGTGAACAAATCCAATAGAAGGCGGATCTGCAAAATATATTCACCTGCAATGTAAGGGAGAGCATACATAAATCTAATATCATTGCTCACTGGTAGTAGAGACAGCCAGTGTACAAAAGGTTGCATATTAAAACATAAATGCATTTAATAATGTAAACTGTAATTATTGAAACAAAATGTACCACTCATTTGGTTCAACTAAATGTGGAGTCATGTATTAGCCAATGTTGAATTTAAACATTTGATTGCGTATCTATAATTCACTTCCGGATTTCAGCCTTTTTGCTTTATCCAGACAAGCTGAAATCTAGTCTAAACCTATTTGATACAAACTGAGTAGAGTGGCACAAGCTTCAATTTCCTATCTTTAGTGCCTACAGACCAGGGTAGTCTGCTGCCAGCAAATCGTGATTATGAAGAGAAATGGGTTTGGCACATGCAGATAGGGCATTGGAGAATCTTGTGAACATGGGGAGAACCATGAGAATTTACACATAGTAAATACAGGAAAACATCAGAATAAGAACTTGGAATGTGCAATGCTATATTCCTAACTTCTTGGCACTATTTACATCATTACTAATGATAAATTAGCTGATGTAAACCAAAATGAACCCAAAAAATGTCAATGTCAGTAGCAAATTTTCATGACTACTAGTATATAGGCATCTTACTTCCACAGTCCAAAAAATTGTCTTGCTGAAAAGTAACCCAACTAAAACATGTTTTGGATATCTTATCTTGAAAAGTGACACACAATTTAAGTGATGTATTTAGTTACATTACCTCTGATGTAACAATAGCAGTTGAGAGGGCATGTTACCCAAGCCCTGTGTTACCCAAGTCCCAAGCCCAGGAACCTTGTACTCCATGCAACTGTTCTTTTTTTCATTCATGGACGTGCAGAAAATGGGAGAGCTGGGGTCCACTGCACAGCTCTCTCTTCTCAGCTCTCTGAAAGAGTGAGTTATTACATTCATAGATTTAAATGCAATGCAGTGGAGTACACTGAAAGCCAGCCATGTGAGATCTTCCACCCAAAACACAACTGTCATGTTCCCGCATTAGGCCTTAAGAGACCATTGACCTCTACACTGAAGGTAAGCACAGAAATTGAGGCATGGCAGGTAAATTGGCATCTCTATGGCCTAAAACAGAGAATATGAGAACTCTGAGATAGGTCAAATGCTCAGAGAAACGCAGTAGCTTGCCCTTCGGTTAGTCCCTGCTCAAGTCACAAAAATGTTTTTGCTCTCTTGTGCCATTACAAAGGAGACCTATACCATTTGCATATCAGACTGACCCCACCCATAAGGGTAGTCCAGTCCATTCCAGTCCAGAACTTAAGTGCCTGCAAGTCCTCTCTACACGAGAGATACAGCTTCCCCGGATAATCGTTCTGGACTACTTTGGGCCTCGTCAGCTGTGTATAGCTAATACCCTCTAGGCACAGTGAGCTCGACCTACCATCGTCTTGGCACATCCACTCAGACAGACTAGACTTGCACATTTCTTGAATCTGATGTTTGTATAATGCAAGTGAATAGATTTCACTTTAACCCCTTAAGACCGGAGGGCGTACTATTACGCCCTATTTTACACGGCTCTAAACGCCGCCGGGCGTAATAGTACGCCCTTCGGTCTTTCTGTACTTACCCGGTCGCCGGCGATCGCGGTTGGGGGGACTCCCAGGGAGCCCCCCGCGGTATGTCCGACCCCCTGGAAGCCCCCCCGGCCATGTGAGAGTGAGGTCCTTGCGAGGACCTCAAAATCACATGGCTGGCATAGCTGCCTGCTGTATTGCCAGCAGGGGGGCTGCCTGTAATGACAGGTGGTCCCCATGCTGGCTGAAAATAAAAATAAAATTAAATTAAAAAAAAGTTAAAAGTGTAAAAAAAAAAATATATACTTAGATCATATATATATATAATCTAAGTGTATATATATATATACACATATACATACACACACGTACACTGTATAGGTGTATTTTACTATTTATATATATATATATATATATATATATATATATATATATATATAAAATTACACGTAGACTGATATTGATTAAATATATATATAATTATTGTTATATATATATATTTAAAATATAAAAAAATTTAATATGTAAATACGTTAAATAAAATAAAAAAATAATTTAAAAAAATATATACATGTGTGTTATTTTGTTCTAACTGTTTTGTGATATTAATATATATATATTTATATCAAAACACACGTAGAATGAAATAATATATCTATCTATATACATAAATATATACGTATATATCACTATATATATATATATACCTATATATAAATAAAAATATTTTAAAAAAATTATATATTCACATACGTGTATATATATATATATATATATATATATATATATATATATATATATATATATATATATATATATATAGTCTACATATATATATTTATGTATATAATTTTACATAATTGGGAATTTACAATTACATTTAGGGGATCCCATGCCAGTAAAGGTAATTTAATTTTACTAGCACTATATTTAACCTATAACTTTCCAAGACACGTAAAACCAGCACATGGGAGTTACGTTTCTACTCGGGGGACTTGCTGAACACAAATATTAGTGTTTCAAAACGGTAAAATGTATTACAATGATGATATGGCCAGTAAAAGTGTTGTTGTTTGCATTTTTCATGCAGAAACAGCACTTACGGACGATATTATTGCTAATGATACTTTTTACTTGTTGTTTACAAATATTGTGTTCAGCCAACCTCCTTCCAACCCCTCATGTACAGATTTATGTGTTTTCAAAAGAGAGTCAAATATAAGGCTTGTGTTTCATTTTTAGGAATTTTCCAGATTGGTCGCGTTTTGCTTTTGAGACCTATGAGCAGCCCAAAAGAATGAAAATTACCCCTATGATGGCATACCATTTGCAATAGTAAGACAGCCCAAGGTAGTACAAATGGGGTATGTCAGTCTTTTTGAAGTAGCAACCCACTTAGTCACAAACACTGGCCAAAATTGGCGTTTTTTGCATTTTTCACACACAAACAAATACTAGCAGCTAACTTTGGCCGGTGTTTGTGACCAAATGGCTACTAAAAAGGACACCCATTACTGCTCACAGCAGGAATTGGCCTCTACCAACAGTGGCTGCCATTATGAAGTGTAAATTCACGGGCTGCACTATAAGAATCCCAAAGGCAGCGTAACTATCTAGCGAGCCTATTTCAAATGTAATGTGCTATATTTGACCCTGTAACTTCCCAAAACACCATAAAACCTGTACATAGGGGGTACTGTTTTACACGTGAGACTTTGCTGAATACAAATATGTGTATTTTATTGCAGTAAAAGCAAACAGTATTATGACATTGACAGTTAAAATGTCATGTAGAACTAAAAAAATCAAACTAAAAATTATTTTCTCCCATTTATTTCATATTAAATTATGTTTCATAGCTAAATATGATATTAAATGAAAGCCCTGTTTCCCCTGAATAAAATGATATATAATAAGGGTGGGTGTATTTAATATGAAAGAGGTGAATTACGGTTGGACAGACATGTAGCGCAAATGCCAGGTTTTGTTTACATTTTGTTTCGTTCACAACGTGTACATTTGGCTCCGTCCTTAAGGGGTTAATATTATTTATAATTTTTCTGATTTGCTTTTTATCAGTATCCTTTGGCCTTTGCACTGAGTTTTAGTCGATGGATGTGTATGCACCCATGGATATACAGACTGCAAGCAAATATGAACCTCTCTGAACTCACGGTGTCTGGGGAACTTATTACAAAAGGGACACGAGTTTTGGTAAGTTTAATTCTTGTCAATGGGACTTAACATATTGTGCATAAATGAACGGTGACCACACTAATCTGACACCACACTGCTAGTAACGTTTTTTTTCTTTTAAGCCACATATCAAGTGTTAACCATTTCCTTTTAAACGAACACTCCAATTTAATTTATTTATTAACCAGTTTTGTAGATATATCCTCAATGAAAACATGCATGCATTTAACCATATCTAAAAACCGCTTACTAACGCTGCAGATCTCTTGTCTGCAGCCTGTGTACGACATCCCCTTCTTCCCCAGTCCAGAATTTATGTGACTGTCCAACTAATCGAGTATTTTACAATCACCTTTTTTGTACATGTACATTTCCTTGTAAAATCTGATTTATTTTTTTGTTGCAGGTGTTGGACGAACGATTCTCACCAGATGTTTTGAGTACTGTGAAGGAGATGAATGTTTCAAACTTTCGAAGGGTCCCTAAAATATCGATATATGGAACCGCCCAACCTAACTCAAAGGTGATTATCCAAGTGGTGATCCCATTCCCTCCCTCCTCATTTTCCTTTTTTTTTTTTTGGGCTAATTATTTAAGGGTCACTATAAGGAAATTGAGCAATGAGACTGCAGGGGCATGATCTACACACCAAAATTGTTTCATTAACCTAAGTTGCTATTTGTTTAATATCTTTTTGGGTAGCTCTGTTTTTAATATATTTATATTTTATTTTTAACATTCTATTAATACATACTGCTACTACCTACTGCTACACACACTGACTCACATACTTAGAAATATATACATACATAGACAAGCCAAAGAAAAACAAGTTACCTGCGCTCTCTCCTTAATCCCTATGTATTTTTAAACAAATGGAGGTTTTTTTTGGTTATCTCCAATGGCCATGAGATGATAAGCCCACCTGACAACTTCAAGGCAGACAGCCCAGGTGGGTCCTAACTCTAACCATTCACCTTGCTTCCTTGAGCTTCTGGCAAAAATCTCTGTGACAGAAAGAGGTATTTTTTATATACACCCCTATATACACATGGGATGGGCGGCTGATTTAACATGTCACACGTCATGTGTCCTTAAGTGGTTAAGAAATTCCATGCGGTTTCGGGTGCTCATTCAATAATTTTTCCATGTACATTCTCTGAATGGCTTTTTTTGTAAATGTCATCTCTTTAAGGAGAATGCAATGGATTTGATTAATATCATAACAGTTTATTGTTGCTTTTCAGCACAGGGTCTAGTTATCTAACCCCTTATATCCATTGCTTAAATTACTTTTTTTTTGTAGAACTCTTTTTTTTTTTTTCTTTCTTTTTTTTCTGTTAACATGTCCTAAACCATGAAACAGGAATAAATTAATACTTCTGCATGAAACATCCAGTGACTTCTCCAGGATTCATACTTAAGGGGGCACATAAGGGGCACATGGGGGACAGTTATAACGTGTGTGTGTGTATACACACACACACACATTCACAGGGCTCAACAAATTCCAGGTGCCAGGTCGCCATGTCAACTAGACATTTTTCCCTGGTGCCTGGCATTTGTCAGCCCTTTGCTAAGCCGCCCAGGAAACATTAAAGTCGGCCACCGCGGGGAGCATGGACACGCACACACAACCCCACACGCAGACTGAGCCATACACACCCACACGTTGACCAGCAGCTGCCTGGATGCCTCTGTGCAGAGCTGAACTTCCTGTCCCTGTTTCTCCCCTGCGCTGCTCTCTCTGACCCAGGAGGAAGTCCTCCCAGCACAGTGTATTAGGGGAAATTGCACGTAAGAAAATGGTGGAACACAGTTCCACAGTGCTGCTGCAGCTTGAGACTCTGTGCTCCCGACTTCAATTTCAATTGGAGAAGTACAAGGAGGGGCACTGCATGATGTAGGAGGGGGTCATGCTCCCCTTCTCCTTTAGCAACGCCACTGGAAACATCACTCCAAACAAATAGCCTTAAAAAAATCTGACATCTTAAAGGATCACTATAGGTGTAAGCACCACCATCTAGCCCCTCATGCCTCCATAAATATAGTCAAAATCTTACTGTATTCAAGCCTGAAGCTGTAAATCTGCATGCTGTTAGACTCAGGAAAAACAAGCAGTCTGCTGATATGTGGTGGCCTGATCCAATCACAATGCTTCCCCATAGGATTGGCTGAGACTGACAAAGAGACCCTATAGATCCAGGAAAACTAGTATATTTTCTTGGCACTATAGTAGTCCTTTAAGGAAGGAGTGAGTAAATTATCAGCACTTTTTTTTTATTGGTTATTTTTTTCTCCGGTATTCTAGTAAAGCAAAAAACTGGAGGAACATTGTGTTTGTATATATATATGTATTTTTGTGTGTGTGTGTGTGTGTATATATATATGTGTGTGTGTGTGTTGGTTATAAATCATTAAAGCTTATTCGTATTGTTGTTTTAAAATCTCAGGCCACAAGCTCTGTACTCGGCTACTTGACTGATGCAAAAAGGAAACACTCCAAAATTTTGTGGGTTAACCTTCGAGAAGATGTTGTGCTGGAAGGCAATGAACAAATTTACACAACAAGAGAACCCGAAAACTTAGAACAGCCTATTGCTTTACCTGTCTCGTCCCCAGAACAACTGGAGGTAATGTATGTGAAATAGAGAGCAACAAGTCCAATATGCTTGGATTGGAATCCAGATTTGACTGTGTTTCTGTGTAGCTGGAGATAATTTTAATTGTTATGTGGACTTGACAATAACCATTGAAAGCAATTACAGTGTGTTCATTACGGCATTGCATGAAAAGTACTAGTGTGGGACTAGAGAAAGCAAAATAAGATGATCATTTCAGAAGATTACATTTACATTTGTGGAGAATAAGAAAGAAAGCTGTATAATGCATTTTGTGATTATGCTGTGTTTGCTCAATTCACTCTCATTGAAATGTTGAGCGCCCTTTTCACATACCTGTTTTAATGGAATTTACTTTGTTGTGCTATGTGACCTAGGCCAAACTTTACATTTTTATTTTGTTGTAAAATATATTAATATTAAACCAGTAATAATGCACAGATTTACAGAAATTACACATGTACTATTTAATTACCTAGTTTTATATCATTTGGATTGTTAAATCAATTCATTTATATAAAAAATAAATAAAACAAATACATTAATGTCATCTATAAACTGCATTTTGTCCTCAAATATTAGAGACTCTTTAAGATGTAACCAGTTTTTATAGAATTATATCCACAAGGGGGCAGTATAGGCCATTATTATAAAGTCCAGCATTTTTGCATTAACAAAACATAGAACCAGACAGATAATTGAGAAGTACATTGACTTGGAGTTGACACGACAAATTGCACCGATTATCAAGTCTTAACTTATGAATCCCTGATTGGTTTATCCAATCTGTACTAAGATATTTAATTCCACCTTCTTCCTTAATTTGCCTTCACCGTCATAAGTGTGGTCTGATATTTTGTGGTTAAAAAAAAACAATTTTGTGATTTTCTTCCTGCTTTGCCATTTCTCTGCAAATTATGTATTTTCACATTCTTCCACACTGACATTTAATAGGTGTATGATCCATTTAGTATTTTCTTGCTAGAACTACTCACTTTTTATAACACCCAATTATTTGTCTTCTCCTTGCCCAGAAATTGGAAGCTGCAGTAGCAAATCATGTCCTCACCTCACAGAAGTGGTTAGAGGTCTACCTTCAACAGGAAAAACAGATGAAAATGTTTAAAACTTGCCAGACTATACTGGAGATGTTTAACCAGCAAAAGACCACATATCCTGGACTAGTGTATCAGAGGATTCCTATCCCAGATTTTTGTGCTCCCAGGGAACAGGTAATAATTAAGTGCTCATTGACATGATATTTACATAAAATATTATCAGAACTGTGGAACCTATGGAAGAGCAGTGTGAGTCATCCTTACTCCATCACCATAACTGGTAATAATGGGGTAAGCGGCAAGTGTCCATCGAGATAGAGCTACGTAGAGATATATTATAATTATATGTTATCCGGTTATTCATGAAATTCTTCTGATAACTTGACATTCACAGTCTACTGTATTTAGTGTAGATTGTTGTTTTTTTTTGTTGTTTTTTTTTACTAATTTGTGTCCTTTAGACGTGCATTTTTTTTTTTGTTGGTGAAACACAATGTAATATTGGGATTAGATACACATTTGTTTTTCAACTTTGCATCTCTGTACAGTACTTGAGATGAGCTTCATTACAGTACTTGAGATGAACTTCATTACAAAATAAATTTAGCTATCCAGCAGCAGATGCTGAAAGTCCTTCCAATCCCATCTAGACTGCAATCTAGAACATCATTTGGCCAGCTGTGTATCACTGAAACATCTGCAATGTCAAGGCTATCTAGTATAGTTATATAGGAATGTTCCTGAAATATTTGATTAAATATTTTATTAAACTGAATTTCTGCAACAAATATAGAATTAATATGGAGAAGGAGAAGGAATATATGCATATAAACACAACAAATCCAAAGTATTGTAATAGGATAAGACTTGTTCTTGAGGAGGTGTTACACTAAATGAAAGGCATTCATTGACTTGTAGCATCTTTCATGTAGGACTTTGACCTGATTCTCCAGTCTATGAAGAGCATGCTTGCTGAAGACTCGAAAGCAGCCTTTGTGTTTAACTGTCATGGAGGCAAAGGGAGGACCACCACTGCCATGGTCATTGCCTTACTCACCCTCTGGCATTTCAATGTGAGTACTAAACAACACTCTATTTTCATAAGAGCTGTCCATTTTCCCATTCAGATTCGATTAAACAATGTCTTTCATTCAAGCCTATTCACTTAAACATAAATAGCCAGGATTTTACCGGGGAATTACAAACCTTGTTCAAAATGTCCAAAATTTAAAATTAGTCAAGGTTATGTTTTGAGTTCAGTTGTTTATATAGTTTGCAAAAATAAGTCCTGTGCTCAGACTCCCACTACTCCTAGGCAGCAGCAATGACCACAGTACACATCAGCCCCAATAATCACAATAAAAACAAAAACAAAGAAAAGAGTTACCTGGGCACTGGCTCATATCCCTATGCATATTTAAATAAATAGAGATTATAAAGTAACTCCAATGGCCATTAGAGATAAGCTCACCTGCACCTCAAGGCAAACCTCTTAGGTAGGTCCTACACTAACAATTCACCTTTCTCACTTCTGCTTAAGGCAAGAAAATCTCTAACGAGACAGAGAGGGGTATTTTTCTAAACCCCTGCATACTTATTAACCCTTAATAGGGAACACAAGGGCTGGGCGGCAGCATTGTAACATGGCTGTGTAGTTTGCAAATTTCTGGTGGATAACTGGTGAATAAATAACTCTGTCATAATTATTATTATTATTATTATATTTATAGAGCGCCGTCAAATTCCGCAGCGCTTTACAATGGGTGGACGAACAGACATGTAGTTGTAACCAGACAAGTTGGACACACAGGAACAGAGGGGTTGAGGGCCCTGCTCAATGAGCTTACATGCTAGAGGGAGTGGGGTAAAATGACACAAAAAGGTAAGGATAGTATTAGACTAGTGACAGTTGCAGAAGAGGAATCAGTCAGGAGCTATTAACAGTTTAATTGATACGCTTTTATGAAGAAGTGGGTTTTTAATGATTTTTTGAAGGAGTGGAGACTGGGTGAGCATTTAACGGAGGAGGGAAGCGAGTTCCACAGGAACGGTGCAGCCCTCGAGAAATCTTGAAGGCGAGCATCAGAGGTGGGAGTACGGACAGAAGATAGACGTAAGTCTTCAGCAGATCGTAAGGGCCTAGACGGGACATACTTGTGTATAAGGGAGGATAGATAGGTGGGAGCAGCATTATGTAGAGATTTGAAAGCAAGAACCAGAATTTTAAATTGAGCTATATATTTTATAGGAAGCCAATGTAGGGACTGACAGAAGGGTGAGGCATGGGAGGTGGGGGCGGACAAGAAGATGAGCCTCGCCACCGCATTCATTATGGACTGTAACGGCGCAAGTTGGGAGCACGTAAGACCACTGAGAAGCGGATTACAGTAGTCAAGGCGAGAAAGGACAGTGGAATGGACCAACACCTTAGTCGCATCTGGCATTAAGAAGGGGCGGATGCGCGCAATGTTTTTGAGATGGAAATGACAAGATTTGGCAATAGATTGAACATGAGGCTTGAAGGAGAGGTCGGAGTCAAAGAGAACACCTAGGCAGCGAGCCTGCGTGGTGGAGCTGATGGTAGCACCGTTGACTTGGAGTGAGACAGACAAAGGAGTAACAACACTTGAGGGAGGAAAGACCAGAATTTCAGTTTTGGTCAAGTTTAGTTTAAGGAAGTGGGCAGCCATCCAGTTAGAAACAGCAGAGAGGCAGTCAGAGACACTAGTCAAGAGGGACGGGGAGAGATCAGGAGAGGACAGGTAGATTTGCGTGTCATCTGCATAGAAATGATATTGGAAGCCAAAGGAGCTAATGAGTTTACCAAGGGAGGCAGTATAGATGGAGAACAGTAGGGGACCAAGGACTGAACCTTGGGGGACACCAACAGAGAGGAGTTGGGGAGAAGAAGCAGAGCCAGAGAAAGAAACACTGAAAGAGTGCTGGGAGAGGGAGGAGGAGCACCAGGAGAGAGCAATATCTTGTAGACCAATATTGCGGAGGATGAGAAGAAGCTGATGAAGATCAACAGTATCAAAAGCCGCAGACAGGTCAAGGAGAATTAGGATAGAGTAGTGACCACGAGATTTTGCAGCGAGTAGATCATTGGATACTTTGGTCAGTGCCGTTTCCGCAGAGTGCTTAGCGCGGAAACCAGACTGAAGCGGGTCTAGCAGAGAGTTGCCTTTGACGATAATTGAGAATTGTGACAGTTGAATGGCTACAAAAGCTGAAAGTCATAATTTGACATTGCTGATTCTGGGGTCCATTTCTACTTCACTGTCTGAAGCCTTATTGGCATTTACTGATGGCTCCAGGATTCCACCGCCAGACGAATCAGAGAAGGCATTTTATTTTCATCTTACTCAAGTACACATACAAATGTGGACATGTTCTTTAGTTATTCTACAGGATAGCTGTGAGGGGTTCAGTTTGCACATGATACAATTTTCTTTAGTATTTAAGTAAAATCAAGTTTATGCTTACATTTAATGCTATTTCACAATAAAAAAATAAATAAAATCTTGTAGCAATTGCAAAATAATCGGTTCCCTCCTCTTAACCACTTCTTTATCTTTTCTACAGAGCATTCCTGAAATTAGTGAGGATGAAATTGTAAGCGTGCCTGATGCCAAATATACCAAAGGGGAGTTTGAGGTAAAGCATTTACACTTTTTTACATGTTCAGTTATCTCATATCACTTATAGACTCCTCCATTCTGTGCCTATCGTTTAACCCTGAAGAACTGTATTATTTCAAACTACTGACACATCATTCACATACTGCTGTAAGAAAGTCTGATACCCACCCTCCCCTCACCACCCCACCCCATGCTCATTATTCCCTTTATAGATTGTCTGTCACACCCAAATTCTAGATAATTAAAAATAACAGATGTACACACTGTACAAGTGGGTATAATTTACTCATTGGTATCATTGCTAAACCTTGCCTTAAGCGATTCTGTCCCAATCAAGGCAAGGTGATATTTAGGGATTGAACATGTGAGAGAAACATTGAATGACATAGATATGCCAGGACACATGGAACAAGGTAGAAATGCATAGAGACATACGCAAACACGGACCGAAAGACAATTACATAACATTGACACTTGACAAAGATGCAGGCACAAAAAACAACTTCCAGCTGAAAATAATTGCTACACATTTTGCAGCTTTACTCTCTGAAAAAAATTGTAATATCATCAAAAAGTACAGGTTTAGGCATGATTCATTGCCTTGCCACACCAAAACCACAGTGCGTTTATTTCCCAGATAAACACATATGGTATATTTACAGTATATAACTTTTTTTTTTTTTTTTATAGAAATCTTCTTTGTGTCCTTTCAGTTAGTGGACAATACAGTTTACTGATCCATCCAGTTTATGTGGTCAAACACTAGTGTACTTCTAAGTGTAACATGCAGAGAAAACACCTTTAAAAAAACATACATGTATATAACTGTGTCCCTCAGCAGAGTTGCTTTAGTGCCGCACACTTGATGGAGGGCTTGTGGTTAGGTAAGCCATGCAGGATGTAGCCTAGACTAATCCACATCTTATAAAGTTATCTGACAGCAGTTAATTTGATCCGTGGCCAGCTGCTATTTGTTACTACATATAACCTGCCCTTCAGAGACTTGCGGCATGCCGCAATCAGACCTCCCACCATCTCATTACAGGAAAAGGAAGCCAAACACACACACACAGCCAGTTTCAGCCCTCTAGTTTTTTAGTTTTTTTTTAGGGAAAATTAAATTTGCCAACTTCCTTTGGTCTTCCCTGACATCTTCACTAAATCACTGTAATTATTGCTAGTGCTCTGAGTGCTCAGGGACAAAAATATGGTCTGCAGCACACACTGCTGCTTAGCATCTTAGATGTGCCATTAATACAATTAGATATGCACATAGTGCTTCCTAGATTATTTATTTTTCTTTTAATTCCAAGTTGATTCATTGGAATTTAAGGCAACACAACTGTTAAACAGTAAGAACAAGAAGTGGGTAACGCAAATAATAGGCATAGTAGCCACTGACTATTGACTCAAGGGAAGCTCCATCTAACTCGCTTATAGTATATACGTTATGCCAAGATCTCTTGGTTAAATTGTTTAGGGCAGTATACAGGTGGACCCCCTAAAGATTCAGTCTTAAACTGCAGCTTCTAGATTTGCCTGTTTCTAGTCTAAATGGTAGCCTTTAATAGGTTGTTCCTCCATGTAATTGGGATTGGGAATAATTCCTAGAATTATTAACGTTGTAATGGGGTCTCATTATGCAAAAATATGACTGTTGCATTATTTACTGTAAGAACCTTGTAATCCCCGTGTTTGTTGTTGTCGTCAAGAACAAACTGACATAAAGATTGAACCCACTTAGTGCCTAACCATTTAGCTTCATTACACATTCACAAATACATTTAATATATCATTTGTATTTATTTTAGGTTGTAATGAAAATTGTTCAACTACTGCCAGATGGTCATAAAATGAAGAAAGAAGTAGACATGGCTCTGGATAGTGTTAGTGAGACTATGACTCCTATGCATTACCACCTAAGAGAAATAATCATATCTACTTACAGACAGGTAAGTGATGTTTACTAAATTGCTTTATCTTGGGGCTCCTACAGGATGTATGTATTCTGCCAACAGATGTGTACAAATGGAGGCTGTAGGCAGTGGCGGAACTACCTGCAGACTTTGGTGACCAATCGGGTAGCCGATACACTTAGGTCAAACCCTATACGCAGGTGTGTCTGATTAGGGACCATGTAAAGTGCTGCGGCCCTTTGGCATCTTGATCTGGCCCATTTAATGTCGGCAGCCAGTGCTGGGAAGTAGTAATTTCCGGTCACTTTGTTGTAGCTTATAGACAGCGTAGAGGCTGAGAGGATAGAAGAGGCATTGCCTTAGACTCCATCCTCAGCCAGCCTGGGAAGCCACTCTCCTGCATCCAAAAGGAATCAGGAGGGTGGCTGAAAAGATGTAAATTGTAATGTGTGTATCTGTGTTTGTGCGAGTGTGTGTATATATCTGTGAGAGTGTCAGTGTGTATGTGTATCTCTGTTGGTGTGCAGCGGTATATGTGTATGTGTGCATACACCATAGCATTCAAACATTAACACAACATACAAACATACCCCTCCAATTAAGCGCCAACACTGCAAACAAACACACTGTTGCAATCAGACATCAATACTACATACAAACACATCTCCGTATTATATAGTACTACATGCAAACGCCAAAACTACACATAAATACGTCCCTTTGTTCAAACACCAGCTCCTCATACAAACACACTACACAAAAGTGTTTTCAAACACACAATTGCATTCAAATACCATGCCAACAGTACACACAAATAGACCCCTATGTTCACACACTCCATTCAAAGACAAAAACTGCCCGCTGGCAACGTATTTTGGGAGATGTACGGCAGATCGGCTTCTACCTTTTGAACACCCTTGCACTGGGGACAAAAAAAAAATCCTTGCACTGAGGGCCCTCTCTACTTTAGTTCCTCCAGTGGCTATAGTGATACTTATTTTTTATATGCATTATGCTTTTTAATGCAACCAGTTGAATTCAGCCATGTGAAACAGGTTTCAAATTTTGTAGAATCTGCAATACAAAAACAGATATTTACTATTTTATTGTGTTAGGTTAGATGGGACATTCTGGATTCATATCATAGCAGTGTAGTGTTGATTGCAAAATTATCAGCATGGATTGAGGTTTTTAAATTCTCCCCACAGGAAAGCATTAAATAGTGCTTTCCTATGGGGAGGTCTAATGAGCACGCTCGCAGCCATTGCTGCACATGCAAGGGTGAACTGTGGGCGGAGCCTGACCCAGCCCTGAGGGACCTTGGTGCTGGATTCAGGTAACTGGCTGAAGGGGTTCAGCCCTATATGAGGGGGGCCCCGAGGGGGGGGACGGGGGGCTATTAAGCCTATAGTGCCAGGAAAATGGCTTTGTTTTCCTGGCACTATAGGATCTCTTTAATACAAAATATACTGTACTGTGTGACAGAATAACATAGTGACAATATGATTTTAATGGATGTATCATATTGTGCCATATACGCATATAACTGGATAAGTTCCATCATTGCCTTTATGAAATGAAGTGTTACCCCCCTTTCTAGTCCCAAACTGTCTGTGTTTAAATACAAAGTTACAGTTTTAGTAATATTAGAGCCAATTCTTAGGTAAAATGTGAATTCCCTGAATTTGGTTTACAGTTGGCGTTTGCCATAATACCTTCATTGAAGCCCACGCAAGTTGTTTATAAAAATATACTAAACATCACAGGTGTTAGAATAGTGATCCAAAAACATCCAACTACAAATGTTTAATATCAATGTAATATTTAATAACACTGTATGAGTTCATTTGATACCCACATCATAACAGCCTACAAATGGAGAGGAGAATATTTTCCATTATACTAGAAATTTAAATAGGATATGCTAGTTCGTAGCCAAACATGGTATTTTACAGTATGGCCACCAGACCATGACAAATAATGGAATAACCTTGTGTGACTTACTGATAAGAATTTGCATTTATAAATCATGTCATACTTGAGCAACAACCTCATTATTGGCTTCTAAGAAAGCCTGTTTCTCATGACATCACCTGATACCCCCGATTAAGTAGAAAGCTACTTTGGGATTGAAGCCACAGTTAATGTGCTCATAGGTAACATAACCCTTCTCATTAGTGCTGTTGTGTTATTTTGGGAAGATTTTAATCCAGACCACTACACACAATATGGGAACACCTGTTTAAAATATGTAGCGTGACTCATGTTTCTTGGATGATCATGAAAATGTTTCGATATCTCACTTCCGACATGCTGTGTGAAAAATGAGCAGGTGGGCCTGCGATGAATCAGACTAAAGTTATTCAGTAAACCCTGCCAGTATGGCATTCATGAATGGGTTACTGACAACTGTGCCATGCAAATTAGATATCTGGCTTCATTCTAGGTGCAGGATGCCACAAATCAAGTTACACCTCCAGAGCCAAAAATGTCAGCAGCTGATTACAACTGGCACAAAAATAGTTATTTAGCAAGCACAAACTCTGGGAGGTTAAATTTCTAAAATTGTTAAACGTGACGATTTTTTTAGTATAAGTTCATTTTTTTTTAATGTGACAACTATTTTCAAAAGAACGTCATATGAAAGCTAGAGGCTGAGATGTCGGTGGTTTCATTTAATATAATAAGCTTAACGGGACACTAGTCATTAGTCACCAGAACAACTACAGCTTATTGTATTTGTTCTGGTGATTATAATCCGTTCCTTCAGGCTTTTTGAATTAAACACTGTCTTTTTCAGAGAAAATCCAGTGCTTACATTACAGCCTAGTGATAAATCCTGGACACTCATCAGATGGCAACTAGAGGTGATTCCTGGGGCAATGTCAGTGTCTCCACCCTCTGCATGCAGACTCTGAACTTTTCTAATAGAGATGCATTGATTCACTGCATCTCTGAGGAGATTCCGATTGGCCAGGGCTGTATTTGGCTTGTGCTGGCTCTGCCCCTGATCTGCCTCCTTGACAGTCTCAGCCAGTCCAACGATTTTCTATGGGAAAGCATTGTAATTGGCTTTGATCAACACTTTTGATGTCAGCCAAGCAGGCAGATCAGGGACAGAACCAGTAGCAGCAGACAGGAATGAAACTAAGGTTTTACTATATTTAGGAGGGCTAAGGGGACCAAATGGTGTATTTAGCACTATAGGGTCAGGAATACATGTTTGTGTTCCTGACCCTATAGTGTTCCTTTAAGAATAGTGTTACAATGCTACACATTATCACTTCCCCAGTTACATAATGCATGACCTGCATTTTTCTTTTCTATTGCCATGGGCCATAACCTTGATATTGTTTATGAGAAATTGTAATATGTTATGTATTTTTGTGTTTGACTTCAAGTTGCATTAGTCAAAATTATATGTGACCTGTCTAACTCTGCAGACTGATACAGAGTTATTTTTGGTGCATTGTCTAGTTTTAATAAAGAGGGTTATTATTTTACAAGATTTATAGCTTGTGTTCAGTTTGAATGAATATCCTGCCCTGTAAAAAGAACAAAAAACATTTTGTTGTTTTCTTATCTGATTAAGTAAAGGAAGTTAGGACAGTGGTCGTCATTGATGTTCTGTAACTTGCTTTTCTGCTATTTGAGCCTCTGCTATGATATCAGAGCCTCTCTCCTTTTAGGAGCTCATAGCTGGGTGATCAGAAGCTGGAGGTTTGTCAGATTAAAAAAAATAAATTAAAAAAAATGCTTCTGTGTAGTCAGAATGGGCCTTTTGTTTTTTTTCTCCCTCTTTTGGCTGTCCTTATTTCCTTTCAGATCAAATGCAACAGAGATCTAATATCCCAAAGGCATTGAGAGCGAACCATATGGTAAAGTGCCCAGGGGCTCGCTTACATTGTAAATAGAATGTTCAGTTGGGATTACTTTGTGATGGAAATTATCACGTTGTGTTTATACCATTACATATATATGTAAATAAACATAATAATTGGCAACACTCAGAAGACCAAAAAAAAAGTCTTTACGAATCCATGTCCAACTAGAGCGACCCTGTCTTGATAAAAGTCCACTATAGGACTGAAACGTTGAACTTGTTGCTGTGACACTGAATCTACTTCAACAAAGGCAATATTTACCTATTTGCAGAGGTAGTATAGTTAAAACCCGTATACCAGAGAGGGCACCACTATCACAAATGTGCAAATATATTTACCATACAGATGTGGGAATATGGCATGTAAAGGAAACATAAGAAAAAATATACATAGTGAAGAATTTTTTAATGATGGCAAAAAATAAAGATAAAAACAATAGATACACTCACAAAATAAGTGGAACAAAGAGACATATATCTATTTGTGCTGAAGAGCTTCTCAGCCACCAAAGGACTTAGTCCCCATACAGTAGATATCAGCCGAAGGTACCTCTGGTTGCCAATCAGACATTTGATTTACCAGTCTTCAACAGTATATATAAGAAGCTGGATGGTTGCCTGTAGACCTTGTGGGCAACGATTCTTGGCTTCAGTCCTCGGGGATGCTCTGAACTGCGCGACACGTTTCGTCTCCTGACTTTCTCAAGAGCTATGTGTCTTTCTCAAACCCGGCAGTTTAAATACAATAGATTGCGTGGCTTTCTATGACCTGCGCATGCGCAGAGCGGGGGGGGAAAACGCTAGTCAAATGTTATAACGTAGCCCATTGCGCATGCGCGCGTTTCCAGCCTGGAACGCAAATAACTTTATTGATAGTCTGCGCTGGAAGACACATGTTCCGATCAGAATTTAGAAGTGATACGGAACCTGGTGCATCAGCGGTAAAAATACAATAACAAATTTCTGATTCCACAACCAAACCATATTATAAAAAAAGTATTCTGTAAAAATTATTTAAGATTAAAAAATATATAAATATAAATGTCAAATAATTTTAAAAATTCTAAATTAAGTGCATTGGTAAATACAATTTATCTTAAGACCTGTTTGTGGAAATTAATTAAATACATGGTAATACAACACTTTAGTATACAATAACAAACATATCAATATACAATAATATGAACTTCACCATAATCGCAATATAAACAAAATGGGAAAATAGCAATAATGAGTAAAAAATATATAATGTAGAAACTCTAAAAATCTTTAATAAATTTAGTTTTTAAGAGTAAAAAGCTTGTAGAAACCTAAACTTTCTAGGATGATATGTACTGATGAACATGTTGATAAAATCAATAGGAAGGATGATATAAAATAAAATACCTGTGTTTAAAATACAATAAATGTGAAAATGAAAAACAGCGAGTAGTAGAAAAAAGACAAGATCTTTATAAAAATATATAATCTGTTCAAAAAATCTAATCAAAAACACCAGTAAATCTAAATCAACATATAACCGACTAGGTGAAATGGTTTTTAATTTGTGAATCCATTCAGTTTCTTTCATGGCCAATAATTTTTATTATATCACCTCCTCTCCAATTTGGAGTGATTGCATCGATCCCTATACAGATAAAAAAAGAACCAGTACAGTTCACAAAATGTCTAGGTACACTGTGTTTAAAATTACCTCTTTTAATGCCATTCAAGTGTTCTAAAAACCTAATATGTACTTTTCTAATAGTGCGACTGACATACTGTATTCCACATTTCCTCTCTGATAAATCTCTAATAAATAAATCATGTTTTTTTGTTGGACGAATAATAAAATGTTTAATTCTAAAAACTTCTTTAGTGATCGTGCTTTTAAATTTTGGGGTCTTTTGTTTTTGGAATTTGCATGTACTACAATTGCCGCATTTGTAAAAACCTTTGGGTTTCTCTCTAAGGAAATTATTCGAAGGTGGATGGTTATTATTATTATTATTATTGCCATTTATATAGCGCCAACAGATTCTGTAGCACTTTACAATATTATGAAAGGGGATTTAACTATAAATAGGACAATTACAAATAAACTTACAGGAACAATAGGTTGAAGAGGACCCTGCTCAATCGAGCTTACATTCTATAGGAGGTGGGGTGTAAAATTTTTGCAAAAAATAAGGTGGGCTGCCCTTTAGGAGAGGGCAAGAGGCCCTCCATAATTTGGAGTGAGAGCATCGATCCCTACAACAGTGGTCAAGAGCGAGAGAGACGAAAAGGACATACCTGTGGAGGATGAGGAGATATAAGAGGGGGGCTTGTTCATAGTGGTGTAGTGAGTTAGTGTGTTCCTCCTATAGCACACACAGGAAATGATGTAAGGACTGGTGAGGTGTGAGAACCGATAGAGAAAATCTCAGCAATAGTTTAATTTTAGTAATATATACTAGGGGATAATATTTTAGGTTTTGTGTTTTTTAAATAATTTGTGTGGTTTTTAGGTTTTTTTTTTAAAAAATTTCTTGTGCTAATCCAGTTTTCTAATGGCCTTCTGAATAATAAGATATGCTTCATTATATTTATTTTATAAAAAATAATATTTCTTGTTTTGGAATTTTCTTATTTTTTAAAAGTTCTATTTTATTTATTTTTGCTACCTATTTCTCAGAATTAATAAGGAGGTTTGGGGGATATTTTCAAATTTTTTATTTAAAACTTGGACTTGTTCTTTAAAATCATTTTTATCAGTACAATTTCTTAAAAGTCTCATATGTTGACCTTTGGGTATATTGTTGAGCCAACTGGGATGATAACAACAGGAGTATTCTATAAAACCATTACTATCCATAGGCTTAAAATAAGTTTTACTGCATACAGTTCCGTCTTTAATAAAAAAGGTAAGATCCAAAAAATTGATAGCCTGGGTTTGAATGTCGGCTGTAAAACTTAATCTGAATGTATTGGTATTTATATATTGTAAAAAATCTTCCAGTTGTGACTTTCCTCTGTTGCAAATAGTTAAAACATTGTCAGTTTACCTCTTCCAGATCACCAGGTTCGCACCAAAGGGATTATGGTTCCAGTTGTTACTAAGTTCCCAGCTTGCCACAAAAATGTTAACATAACTTGGTGCGAACCTGGTGCCCATGGCTGTTCCACAAGTTTGAAAGTAATAAGTTCCCTTGAACCAGAAAAAATTGTGCAACAGGGAATTATGTCCAAAATAAAAATGGCCTGAGACTTATGCATATTGGGGTCATTATCTAAAGTTTCTCTAATGTCCTGTATCCATTTCTTGTGGTCGATTACAGTTTAAAGGGACTAAACGTCGACTGTGGGCCATATATAATTGCTTTTCCAGGTGAAAAAAAGCAGGTTTAATTTTTTTGTATCTTTTTTTTTTAAACTTTGACCCTTTTTAAATTTATTTTTCTCATTGCTGTTTTTGATTTATTTTAATTTTTTGTAACTTTTTCCCCTTTTTTTAATATAGTTTTATTTCTTTGCTGGATTTATTTAAACTTTGTCCCCCCCTTTTTTTTTTCTTCGATATTTTCTCCTTGCTGCTTTTTATTTTTTTCCTCTCTTGTTGTTTATATTCCCCTACTTGTGGGTGCTGCTGCTGCTGAGCTAATTAGGGGGAGTGCCCCTTAATTTCCACCTGTGTGGGATTTGTATTGCCAATATAAACCCACTACTGACTCACAGAGCTTGCTCACTGGAGTTTGCTTGAAAGTAGGCTATTTAAAAGTAGTCTCTTTTAAGTAGGAGTTAAAACAGGAGTTTCAACTACAAAGGAGTATAAACCAAGAGGGGAAGTATTGTTTTTGCTCAGTTGTTTTTGTAACTGGGGATGAGTGCTAGTAAGATTGCAAGTTTTACTCAGTGTACATCCTGCTGCATGTTTGCATGCCTGTATAAATCTGTCCAGGGTCCATACCTCTGTGGTGGGTGTGAGCAAGTGGCTTTTCTGGAAGCTCAGATTGGAGATCTGGAGAGGCAAATTGCAACACTGAGGGAGATTGACAGTCTTGAGAGGAGTCTGCTGCTCACTGAGCAGAGTTTAGTGGGTGCAGGTAGTGGAATGCTGGGTAACAGTGGGGCGAGGAAGCAGAGGGGGAGGGAAGAGGAAGGTTTAGCTAGTCCTGATCTTGTGCAGCCCAACATATTTGCCCGTTTGAGTGAAGATGTTGGGAGCATCAGCTCAGGAGTAGCTGTACTGCAGGAAGCTGTTCCTTCTAACAGCCGTGGTAATAGCCCCTCTAGTATGGGTGGGGCTGAGAGGGTAAGGAAGTCTAGACAGGTTGTGGTGGTAGGGGACTATATTATTAAGAGAGTAGATAGGATAATCTGCCACTCTGATCGACTCAACCGGACAGTTTTCTGTCTCCCGGGTGCTCGGGTTCGGCATGTTGCAGACAGAGTGGAGGGATTATTGGGAGGGGCTGGGGATGACCCATCTGTCATGGTCCATGTTGGTACCAATGACAAAGTCAGAGGAAAATGGAAGGTCCTAAAGAATGAGTTCAGGGAACTAGGAAGTAAGCTAAAGAAAAGGACCTCCAAGGTAATATTTTCAGAAATCTTACCTGTGCTGCGCGCTACAGCAGAAAGGCAGTGAAAGATTAGAGAGGTCAATGCATGGCTAAAGTCTTGGTGCAGGAAAGAGGGTTTTGGGTTTTTAGAGCACTGGGTCGATTTTGCGCTTGGGTACAACCTGTATAGACGTGATGAATTGCACCAAAACGGAAGAGGGTCTGCTGTGCCGGGGGATAGGATGGCTAGAAGGTTGGAGGAAATTTTAAACTAGTAGTAGGGGGGAGGGTCAAAGCAATCTAGAAAATGGGGATAGGATGGAAAGGAGATGGGCTTTAGCTCAGAACAAAGGGGTGGAGATGGGGGGAGGGGAAAGCTCAGAACAGAGGAGGTATGTAATATTGATAATTCACAAAAAGTACAAATGACTCATGATAATAAATGTATGCTTACTAATGCAAGGAGCCTATATAACAAAATCTGGGAACTAGAGGCAATAGCATACACTAAACAATATGATATAATAGGCATAACAGAAACATGGTGGGATGAGACACATGACTGGGCAGTCAACTTAAATGGGTACACGTTATTTAGGAAAGATAGGAAAAACAAGAAGGGTGGTGGGGTATGTTTGTATGTCAATCATGAGTTAAAGTCAAATCTTAGGCATGTGGAGTGTGACGAGGAAAAGGTGGAGGCTTTATGGGTAGATATCTGCTTGGGGCAAACAAAGGGAAATCAATTATTGGTTGGGATATGTTATAAACCACCTAATGTAAATATTATTGAGGAAGAACAGCTGTTAGAGCAAATTGAGAAAGCTGCAAATCGAGGTAACATGTTAATTATTTGAGATTTTAATTATCCAGACATAAATTGGGAAAGAGGGACCAGTACTTCAGCAAGGGGCATCAGGTTTTTGAATGTGTTAAATGACACCTTTATGTCACAACTGGTACAATCACCAACTAGAAAGGATGCTTGTCTGGATCTCGTTATAACAAACAATGATGATTTTTTAACCAATATTCAAGTAGGGGAGCATTTGGATAATAGTGATCACAATATAGTAATTTTTTAAATAAACTCAAAAAAGCAAAAGCACGTGGGGTATACTAAAACGTATAATTTTTAAAAAGCCAATTTCAATAAGATTAGGGCAGCTCTACAACATATCAACTGGCATAAACTCCTTCGTGATAAAAACACTGAGGATAAATGGAAACTATTCAAACAAATATTCGAAAGGTACATTTCTCAGTATGTACCATTAGGTAATAAATATAAAAGAAACAAGAGATTAAAAATAAGAAAAGGGCATTTAAAGCATTTAAATCGGACAAATCAGAGGCATCCTATTTAAGATATAAGGAAGCCAATAATGCTTGCAAAAAGGCAATTAAAGTGGCTAAACTAGAAAATGAGAAATTGATAGCCAAATAATGCAAAACCAACCCAATTTTTTTCAAGTACATCAATTCTAAAAAAACAAAAAAGGAAAGTGTAGGTACACTGGAAACAGAGTTGGGGTTGTTAGCTAATGAAGACCAGGAAAAAGCAGAAATTTTAAATAACTGTTTTTCTTCAGTATATATTAATGAGGATCCTATGACAAGAGATATGCAAATGATTGCTGCAAAAAAATTGCAGATAACTTGTGATTGGATAACTCGACACAAGGTGCTACAGCTATTAAAGAAAATTAATGTAAATTAAGCTCCGGGGCCTGATGGTATTCACCCACGAGTACTTAAGGAGCTAAGTGGGGAAATAAGTGAACATCTGCATTTAATTTTTCAAGATTCTTTTGTTTCAGGTATTGTACCGGAGGATTGGAGGAAGGCAGATGTTGTTCCTATATTTTAAAAGGGTTCAAAATCCTTGCCTGGGAATTATAGACATGTGAGCTTAACTTCTGTAACTGTGAAAATATTTGAAGGGCTATTAAGGGATAATATTCAGGAATTTATTGGGAAGAACTGTGTTGTTAGCAATAATCAGCATGGTTTTATGAAACATAGGTCATGTCAAACTAACCTAATTGCATTCTATGAAGAAGTAAGTAGAAGTATAGATCAGGGTGTTGCAGTGGATGTGATCTACTTGGATTTTGCCAAGCCATTTGATATGGTTCCTCACAATAGGTTAGTCTTCAAACTAAAAGAAATTGGTCTAGATGAATATTCTTGTTCTTGGGTAGAACATTGGCTTAAGGATAGAGTGCAACGAGTTGTCATTAATGGTAAATTTTCAGGCTGGACAAAAGTGGTAAGTGGTGTCCCTCAGGGTTCTGTTTTGGGACCACTTCTATTTAACATATTTATAAATAATCTTGAAATAGGCATTAAAAGCCATGTATCAGTGTTTGCAGGTGACACAAAACATTGTAAAGTAATAAAATGTGAGCAGGATATTGCTTTGCTGCAGATGGATTTGGATAGATTGGGGGACTGGGCACTAAAACAGCAGATTAAATTTGGTAGTGAACTAGGGATAACAAACACGAGAAGGATTTGGGAATTGTTATAGACAACAAATTAGGCAGGAATATGCAATGTCAATTTGCAGTTGCTAAGGCCAGTAAGGTTTTGTCATGTATAAATAGGGGCATAAACTCTCTGGATGAAAATATAATTTTGCCTCTTTATAAATAGCTGGTAAGACCACACCTTGGATATGCTGTGCAATTTTGGGCACTTGTTCTAAAGAAAGATATCATGGCACTAGAAAAAGTGCAGAGACGTGCTACAAAATTGATAAAAGAAATGGAGCATTTTAGTTATGAAGAAAGTTTAAAAAAATTAAATCTGTTTAGTTTGGAAAAACGGCACATGAGAGGGGATATGATAACATTATACAAATATATTCGGGGCCAGTACAAACCTTTATCTGGAAATCTATTCATAAACAGGGCTATACATAGAACAAAAGGTCACACTTTTAGGCTGGAAGAAAGGAGATTTCATCTAAGTCAAAGAAAAGATTTTATTTGTTTTTTTTTACAGTAAGAGCAATAAGGATATGGAATTCTCTGCCTGAAGAGGTGGTTTTGTCAGAGTCATTACAGATGTTTAAACTGCAATTGGATAAATACCTGTAAATAACATACGTGGATATAATTTCTTATTAGTGGGGTAATAGTTGCGTGATCCAAGGAAACATCCAACTGCTATTTTGGGGTCAAGAAGGAATTTTTTCCTAGTTTGTTGCAAAAACTGGAAGCGCTTCAGACTAGGTTTTTTGCCTTCTTTTAGATCAACAGCAAAAACATTTGTGAGGAAGGCTGAACTTGATGGACGCAAGTCTCTTTTCAGCTATGTAACTATGTAACGAATACCTTCTACTTCAGAAATGATACGGGTAGAATCTTTGATGTATGAGGGTGCCTTACTCTTTAGAGAACCAATGCCACTGAGCTCTCCGCCCATCACTGACAGGGGGATTTTCCAATGACTTGTGAATTTTTGGTAAGTAATAAAAAAAAAATGGCCATATTGGGAGACTTAAAAAAAAGATAATCAAACTCGTCTTTATTAATGATTTTATTTTGTAGACCTTTATTTAAAATGGTAAAAAGTAGTTTTTTAAAAATCCCCCCCCGTAGGGCTTGATTTTAAAATCGTATAGGTTTCTTTATCTTTTGGATCAACAGCAAAAAACAAATGTGAGGTAGGCTGAACTTGATGGACGCAAGTCTCTTTTCAGCTATGTAACTATGTAACTATGTAACCTAAGATTCTAGATGCTTCCAACATATAGTCATCATGGTTTAATACAACCGTTCCTCCTCCCTTATCTGCTTGCCTTTTAACGAAGTTGTAATTTTCTTTAGCTATCAGAGCTATCTTTTCTTTTTTAGTAAGCTTTTCTTTTCCACTTTTTTAGAGAACTTGTCAATTTAAAAAAAAATTATATCATTAAAAAAAGGAATAAAATCGCCTCTTTCCCGAGTTGGGAAAAATTTAGATTTATGTTTTAAGTTTGAATGTGTTATTTGTGGAGTAGAACTCTCCACAATTTCTTCAGTGATAATTTCATGATGTTCATCACTTATATATTTTTTTCTTTTCAAAAAAACGTTTAATTGCCTTAGAAATTAGAGTATCCATAAACAATTCAAAATGATTAGGGCCTTTTTGGGGCACAAACTTCAGTCCCTTATTAAAGGACCACTCTAGGCACCCAGACCACTTCAGCTTAATGAAGTAGTCTGGGTGCCAGGTCCAGCTAGGGTTAACCCATTTTTTAATAAACATAGCAGTTTCAGAGAAACTGCTATGTTTATTAATGGGTTAAGCCTTCCCCCTAATCCTCTAGTGGCTGTCTCATTGACAGCCAATAGAGGCGCTTGCGTGCTTCTCACTGTGATTTTCACAGTGAGAGCACACCAGCATCCATAGGAAAGCATTGTAAATGCTTTCCTATGCGACCGGCTGAATGCGCGCGCAGCTCTTGCCGCGTGTGTGCATTCAGCCGACGGGGCGGAACAGAGGAGGAGAGAAGGAGGAGAGCTCTCCGCCCAGCGCTGGAAAAAGGTAAGTTTAAACCCCTTTCCCCTTTCCAGAGCCTGAGGGTGGGGGTCCCTGAGGGTGGGGGCACCCTCAGGGCACTATAGTGCCAGGAAAACAAGTGCTTTCCTGGCACTATAGTGGTCCTTTAAGAATTTTTAATTGATCATTACTAAGTTCATATTTCGAAATGTTAAAAATCCCTTCTTTGTAACTGGTCTTATCTAATCGGTCATTTCTCCCTCCTTTTGGATCCTCTGCAACTATAAGTTTTCCCTTTTTGGGGGGAGTTTGAGCTATCATTAGGGGGTAAATCTGTTTTTGTGATTCCATACATTTTTAATGGGACTTCTTCGATATTGGTTCCTTACTCACCTTTCTAAAAAAAAAAATTCTGTTGTCTTTTTAAACCCTGCCTTTCGTGATATCTTTCTAAGGGTTTGGGTAATTCCTTGCGTCTTACCACTACGTTTTCCTGTTCAATCCTTTTGGATTGGGTGAGGGTGTTTGTATATTGTTTTTTAGTTCTTTCTTGAGAAAGTCAGAAGACGAAACATGTTGAGCGGTTCAGAGCATCCCGGAGGACTGAAGCCAATTATCGTTGCCCACAAGGTTTACAGGACACCATCCAGCTTACTATATATCCTGTTGAAGACTGGTAAATCAAAAAATACTTCATTATGAATATTTTTTCTAATATTTCCTTTACGTGTCATATTCCCATGTCTCTATGGTATATATATTTGCACATTCGTGATAGTGGTGCTCTCTCTAGTATACGTGTTTTAACTATACTACCTCTGCATCATTCTATTTTGGGATTTAGGAAAGTGATTGCACATTTTTCCCACTTACCGTTTGATATTTACCTATTTACCATAGTCCTGTGAGTGCTCTCTTCATCTGTTTGTTTAGTTATCGGCCAGAGCAGCACCCAGGCAAGTACTTTGTTATGGGCTTACTTGTTTATGTGTGTTAGACATGCTTCCGAAGTCCCGAACCGAATTGCCAAAGTCCCAAATTTCGTAAGTGCCGAACCGAACCAAATTATTTGCCCATGCATATCCCTAGTGTGTGTGTATATATGGAAAGGCAGAGCCAGTAGTTGTGGGGTGGGATATCGCTATAAATACACAGATCACCACTTCCTCTGGTTCAGCCCACCCACCAATCCCTTTATCAAGCCATTTAAATTCGTGGGCCCTCTTTTTACAGGCCTACCCAAATGTTGGTTTTGGCACACTAAAATTTGTGTACCATTAACCTATCTCGGCTTATTGTCCCTGACCACAAATATATATATATAGTGGTACCGAAGTTTACAAATGCCTCGGTTTACAAATGAAAATCCTTTGAAAATAATGCCTCGGTTTACTGTTTTTTTTTCGCAATATGAAGCAAGTTTCCCCAGTATGCATTGCACCTGGGAGGTTTATAGCGCCACCCCAGTGCATGCTGGAGTCTGTGGGTAGCACGTGGCGTCGAGTGTGGAGGTGTTGGAGAGGTTTTTGCATAGAGCTTTGTGACTTTTTGGAACATTTTTGGTGCATTTCTCAAGCGGTGGAAAGGTAGGGAGCTGACCTTTGTCGTTTGCGTGCCTTTTACTGTGTGTTCTGCATTGTGGGTTGGTTTCCATGCCAGGTCATTTTGACATTTTTCTGACCTCCGGAACGGATTAATTGGTTTTCAATGCATTCCTATGGGAAGCCATGTTTCGGTTTACAAATTTTTCACAATAAGAAAAGTCCCAGAGAACGCATTCAATTTGTAAACCGAGGTACCATTTTATTTATATATATATATATATATATATATATATATATATATATATATATATATATATATATATATATATATAATGTGTGTGTGTGTGTGTGTGTGTGTATATGTATATATATGTATGAATGAAACACCCTCATGGGACAGAATAAAATATAACTTTTATTGGAACAATGAAAAAGACGTATATCCGACCAATGGATATATTGGTATATATATGACAGATATGTACTCTAGAGTAATAAAAATAAAGAAGTGGAGTAGGAAGTAGGAATAATAGAGGTGAGAAACATGAAAAGTACAACTAAACATAACATTTCTCGTTCTTCAATAAGAAAAACAACGTTGGGACTCGGAGTAAATACTCCCTAGAGAAACCCAGGGTGAAAACAGGTCCTGGAGACCGAGTAACAACAAATATCTCCCAATAGGTGGGGTAAAGAAAGGGGGCTATGAACGACCTATAATGTAAAGGGTTTGTGAAAAGAGAAAAAAATAACTCTTTAAATATGTTTGTGAAACCTTTATTTACTCGCAAACCACAATTCATCCACTACTTTTTCTTTGTAATACGTGACTTTGGTGACATAATCAATACTAAAGAAATGCCACAGAATTGAAATAAGTGCAGGTAAATCACCTGCTTGGGTTTAGGAAGCAACATTCATTATTTCACTTTGTTACCAAAAGAGATTGTTATACAAAATAAACTGCATGTTGCTAAGAAATTCTCCAGACTATCCTTTTTTATTGAACCTTGTTTGAAAAACCACCGAATATCAAGTTGCATAAGGCAAATTCTTTGCTTTCTAGGAATATAAATAGGTCCTTTTTAACTATGCGCACTTGACAAAATGACATTCTGTTTCCCCTTATTGAGCCTCATCAAGGATTCTTGCAAATACCTGGAACATGTATGTGCTCATGGAAAGAGAGGAACATTAAACACAAAAAAATGACAAACAAATAGGGCAGCATTACAACAATGTGGCACACACAAATTAAAAAAAAAACCTCATACAGGCCATGGGTTTACTACCACAGCAATCAGATGCACTTTTACTGTGCATTGTGGATTTAGTGTAAATATCCAGTTTCATCTGCTTTTCCCCTTGTGATCATGTTGTACTGGCACACAGGAGATGAGGTATTAAAGGAAAACTCTCCATGCATTATAAACACTACAGCCTGTTGTAGTGGTTATGGTGCCAGGAGTGCAATGGCAACCTTCCAGAGCAATTTTAATCCCTCCACTCGGATTTCCACTACTCCTGGGCAGCAGCAATGGCTACAATATTAATTGGCTTCAATACATAGTACAAAAATAAGCTACCTGCGTGCCATCCCAAAATACCTGTGCAGTAGTGGGAGTTTGAGCGTAGGGATTATATTTTTGTGTTTGTGCTTGCTTTTTTGTAATATGCAGCCCTTATTAACCATTAGGGGTTAATACGTGTGTACGGGTTCATAAAAATACCTCTCTCTGTCTCATTAGAGATTTTGACTTTTAGCTTAAAGCAGCAAGGAGAGTTCTTAGCATAGAACTCACCTAAGAGGTTTTGCCTTGACGTGGCAAGTGAGCTTACAGTTTAATGGCCATTAGAGTGTCCCTAAAACTCTTCAGTTATTGGATTTGGAATTGTATGCAAGTGACTTTTGTAAAGTTTTTGTACTAAGTAGTCAAGCTGTTCAGTTTGACAAGTGACAGTTCCCCTTTAAACTTAAAACACACTAGGCTGCTTGCTTTGCTATTACTCATAAATATTGTAATAGAGCATCTTTTAACATCCTTGTAGTTACATATTGTTATTTTGACACAGATGTAGTGTGCTTTTTCCTGTGCTTTAGTTAAAGCGGCACTGTCATGGCCGAATCCCGTTTTTTAAATTTTTTTTATTAACTACACTATATCTAAATGTCCCCCTAGTCACCCCCAAATGCCCCTAAGCCCCCTATGTTACCTATTTTTTCATCTTTAATTTCTGCCTGGACATAGGTTCTGGACGTTGCCATCTTTGTGTGGGTAGATTAAGTCTCTGTGGGACACGTCATCTGCCCACACTAGATAGCGCTGTGAAATTCCTGTGCATGTCCACATGCCCATTTAAACACTTGGGCATGCGAACGTGAATTTCATCCATTCATTCATCAGAAAGACGAATAAATTAATAGAAATTTCAAACGAATGAACAAAGACCTCTTCGTTTGTTCGGTTTATTACAAGGAGGGAGCTACCGGCGTGCAGCTTCCTCCTTTGAATATGTAAACATGTAAGCGGCAGGGAGCACAGGCTGCTAACTGTTTAGTAGACTTGCCCCTACTCGCGGTATAGCGAGTGGGGCAGAATTTACTAATACTAAGTAATCTTTACTTCATGTTAGTACATTTGGCTGAAAGACCAATTTAGGTCTTTCAGCCTTTTGGTAGATAGCTCCCTGATACCGTGGGAATTAGGTAGTTATCTACCAAGCGGCTGCAAGATGCAGCCATGGCATGTATCTGATCGGAATTTCATTCCTTCAAATGAAATTCCAACCCCAACAAACTCCTGAATTGCATCCTAACATGAATGAACAAACTGTTCTGATTTTGTTAGAACGAAATTCTGTAGTTTCGCTGGCGTTCTGTCTAAATGACAGGATGTTCAGGAATACTGACAGGAAGCATCGCAAAGTCACAGAGGAAAGGCAAGAATTGTGGGAAAATTTCTCTGACCACAGGAAATGGAGCACACTTTGCTCCTCAGCTGGTCAGAGATTGTCAGGCGTAGGAAACCTCCGTAAGACAAAATAGTCTCTCCCTTGTCTTATGCTTTAAATAAAACTAGAGCAGACAGGAAGAAATGAAGAACAGATCTTGACAAAGGGAGAGAAGAGGAATCGTTTGGGGAAAGGTAAGTTCGACATGACAGTGCCGCTTTAAGCAGCTGCACCCTCGGTCATTCCTAGTGATGCCTTTGGTGACCACATTCTCACCATAATTTCACAATGTCCCACGACATACAAATTTTAATCAAAAACATCCTTGACGCACTAGATAATGAATGTGTTTGCGTTGTGCTTCAGTGATCGTCCAGCCCATGAGTGTCAGTGTTTAGTGGTATATAAACTTGGCCAGAGACGTTATGGATTCTTAATTTAATTACCTTGCCTGAGACTACATTCCAGAGAAAGATGTTTAAGGAATTTTGCAGCTGCAGAATGCAGTTTTTCAGACTTAAGTATAAACAGAATAAGTGCCTGTTAACACTAACAGTTGAATTTGAACAAATATGTTGTTTTTTTTCTTCAGTGATTACATAAGTACAGTGTGTCTGTCTTTAACTTGTTCGCAATCCCTTTCTGCTGTGCTCAACGTATCAAATTATTGTCAACATATGGACAAACAAACCGTTTCGTTCATAGCTACATAACAAATCGATTTTGTTTACCCATAGACTGACAGGCATTTGATACTTTAGGGCAGCTGACAGAGATTGTGAGCAAGTTTACAAACAGATACACTGTACTTATGGTTAGGGTTTTCTGCGCAAGTCTACCTGTTTATACATTGAGTAGAGGAATAGATATAAATATAAGATCTAATATTTAGAAAAATGAAAGTATAAAAAAGTTTGGAAAATTGTCATAGCCATTATACAGTTCTGTGAAATATATTGGCACGTTATAAATAACGGACAGATTTCCTGAAGTCTTTAGAGGCGGTAGATCCGTAGGGGAAGATGACCGCTCAGTTTGTTAACGGATAACGTGTGCAGCTAGCTAAATCTTCAGGGTTGTAAGTCCTCTACTCAGCAGCTTCAACTCAACTTAAGAAATAGTGAAATCTATTAATCAGTTGCCAAAGTGGTTAACAAACATGTGTTAAACACTGCAAAACCTATGGAAACAAAATTCTAAAAAAGAATGCAAAGCAGTTGCAATAACCAGAAATGTTAAAACAACATTCTCCATTGCTTCATGAAATGTTTGGGTAATAAAATGCATTATGTCTAAATGGGAGGTGGGATGGGTGTTAAATAGTTTTTTTTTGCTCTGCAAGTACAGTACAAAAAAATGTCAACACCTATTAGGGAAATGCCTTTCCAATGCTGCTGAATATTCCTCATATCATAGTAGGAAATATGTTTAATAGTAATTGCTGTTTTTCTTGGCAGATTTTTTTTTATATTGCATTTTAGCAAACATAAACAGTATTACTGTGTAGTGCATTTTTGGTGGTGAAACTCTTGATAAAATCATTGTTACAAATAAATATAGTTTTGTAATGAATCAGTTGAAACAAGAGCTGTGCCTAATCATTGGCCCCAGAAAGATTTTGTGTTTGTAGCGATTAATGTAGTAAATATTAATTTTCTATCGGTAGTGATCACTGTAATTCACATATCCTCCACATGGTGATGCTGCAGGGCTATTCTAGTTGGTTGAGTTTGCAAAAACTATTGCACTATTCAGACACGGTGCAATTTATTTGTCCACATTCACAAATGTTGTCTTGCTGTTCACAATCTATCAACATAAAGTTAAAAATAATAGCCCGTATTAGTACATTGTAGCTAATGGCTCAGGTTAAAGTATTAGTTATTATGCATTAGACAGAAATACCATAACACTAATCTTTCAAATATGAAGAATATACATTTACATTTCATATTTTACGCGAAAACCTATGAAAATGTTGTCTTTGTTGCACACTGTTGGTTAACTTCTATTTAAAATACCAATTGTGCACTCATGTGAATATCAGCACAAATAATCATAGATGCACCACTGAATGTAGGCCCTGTAATTGCAGTCACACATTTAAATAGTAAAGGCATTTGTACAAAGTGTAATATAATATTTCCTTCCATCAATAAATAAAAAATTATAACATTTACAGCGGAAGGGTCAGTGTACCTTTGTGGGTGGTATGTATTTTTGTCTGTGCAATGATGTCATTGTACATGATCACAGCGGATCTCGCTTGAGGTCCACACTGACCACTACATCGTGACCCTCTGATGAACATAAGTGGCAACTGGTGAATATCTGGATGTTACCCAGTTATGATCAACTTATTAACTGCATGTCCATATATATACATTTTTGACTTGAGGAAACATTGATTAACTGTTAGGAACCAGGGGAGCCTGTAACCTTTATACTGAGACATAGGGGCTCCCTGGTAACATGGATCTCCTAAAGTACAAACCTCATTATCTCTACTGCAGTTTTTTTAATTTGTGTGTGAGCAAGAGAAGCAAACATTAAAAAGAAAGTTTTGCATCACTTTAAATGACTGATAATAAGCAATCTGAGTGCTTTTCAATAAGCGCTGGACCCTCGGGCTCTGGAGTCTGATGTTTTTGACCTTTTTACCCCTTTCACTGCTGGTTGGTAATAATTGACACCATATGGACATATTAATGGACATCCTGTTCTCTTCCTGTGTTAAACCAGCCATGCCTAAAAACATTTTTGCTAAAAACGTTGTGTGCAGGAATCAAAAGGTACAGACAGAACTTTCACCTAACGATTTTCTCTGTGGATTGTACTGTCAAATGATCAGTCTGACAATGAAACGTGAAATATCTGTGGCTTGTGGCTGAAGTGACAATGTCTCTCTAATATTAAGCTTGTGTAAAGCATGAACGGACACAGCAGTTTGAATTTAGATTTAGAAATTGATACAAGACATGAAAATGATTGCATATAAAGGTTGTTTCATATTTTCACTTTTTCCTACGTTCAATATTTTATCAGGATTTTTTTTGTAGATATTTAAATTCATGAAAAATTATAGGTTTATTAGTCATTTCACATGGACAATAAAGCATAATCAGCAGTGCATGATGCAAGTTAAATAGCATGTAAGGTGATCTGGAACTCTAAGAAAGTGACATGTTTAAATGTAGATATGCGGACCAATAAGACAACATATATTACTAAAAAGAACAAAATTAGCTGGTAAGACCACATCTTGAATATGCTGTGCAATTTTGGGCACCTGTTCTAAAGAAGGATGTTATGTTATGACACTAGGAAAAGTGCAGGCTACAAAATTAATAAAAGGAATGGAAAATTTTAGCTATGAAGAAAGGTCAATAAATTTAAACCTCTTTAGTTTAGAAAAACGTTGCCTTACTGTAGAGGGGATATGATAACAATATACAAATATATCCGGGACCAATTCAAACCATTGTGTGGAAATGTATTAATAAACAGAACTATACATAGGAGACGGGGTCATGCGTTTAGACTGGAAGAAAGAAGATTTAGTCTTAGGCAAAGGAAATATTTTTGGGTTGTTTTTTTTTACCGTACAAACAATAAGAATGTGGAATTCTCTGCCTGAAGAAGTGATTTTATCAGGGTCCGTACAGATGTTTAAACAGAAACAAGATGCATACTTGCAAAAACAGAATATTCAATGATATAATCTTTCAACTGTAGGGTAATCGCTTCTTGATCCAGGGATAAATCTGACTGCCATTCTGGGGTCAAGAAGGAATTGTTTTCCTAGTTTGTTGCAAAATTGGAAGTGCTTCAAACTGTTTTTTTTTTTTTTTTTGCCTTCTTTTGGATTAACAGCAAAAAACTAAAGTGAGGAATGCTGAACTTGATGGACACATGTCTCTTTTCAGCCTATGTAACTATGTAGTTCAAAACCCACACGTATAGTCTTTGACTTAAATGTTCGATAGGGCAGTAATCAATGTAAATAAACCTTGATAGTTGAAACTGTGGCAAAGATCAGAAGAATTAAAAAAAACTCTGGGTAAAATGCATTTCTAAATAAAAGGAAACTAAGAGAGCTGAGTACAATATTGCATAACAGAAATGAAAGGTCTGCAGTGCTCTCATAGATGCAAGGTAGAAGCAAGGAAACAAAAAAGCCATCCAGCCTTGCTTTAATCCTGTTGTGGACATTACTATAGTTTCTGCAAAAAGGCACGTCAATGCCAGTTTAGGTGGCTTGTTCAGTTTGAAATCAAATGCTACTCAGGACTAACTTGTGTGGAAATCTCCAATATGTTATAACAGGCCCAGAAGCCCAAGTCCCTGGAAAAGTCCCTCAGGTTTGGTGGTGCTGAAGAGAAGTAGTGTTGTTTTCTGCCTTGTCAAAGGCCCCATCTGTATTGAATACCTCTGTCTCATAGCATTGATGTGATTTATAGGACCATATTCTATATTAAAGGACCCACCCTCAGGGACCCCCTCCCGCCCGGCTCTGGAAGGGGGAAAGGGGTAATAACTTACCTTTTTCCAGCGCTGGGCGGAGAGCTCTCCGCCTCCGTTACGCCCCGCCGGCTGAATGCGCACACGCAGCAAGAGCTGCGCGCGCATTCAGCCCGTCGCATAGGAAAGCATTTACAATGCTTTCCTATGGACGCTGGCGTGCTCTCACTGTGAAAATCACAGTGAGAAGCACGCAAGCGCCTCTAGTGGCTGTCAATGAGACGGCCACTAGAGGATTAGGGGGAAGGCTTAACCCATTCATAATTATAGCAGTTTCTCTGAAACTGCTATAATTATGAAAAAATGGGTTAACCCTAGAAGGACCTGGCACCCAGACCACTTCATTAAGCTGAAGTGGTCTGGGTGCCTAGAGTGGTCCTTTAAGTTTATAAATATATAAGGTATGTTAAAATTGTCATACAACATTGTTTGCACTGCTTGTGCCAATTCTAGCATCACCATTATGTAAGCCATTGAGGATGAGGACATCAAATAGGGCTTGCAGTGAAGCCAGGTATTATGAGAATTTTCAACTCATCATGTGACTTGCTATTAAAAATATTCTATGTATTTCAGTGTCTTAATGGTAATAACAATTCGTTTCTGTAATGGTCCTCACATAGTTCTTAGCATATTAGGACATAAAATTTGTTTTGGGAGATTGGGAAGGATCATAGAAGACCATGTGTCACATGAAGGCAACGTGCTACTTTGCATGTTTGAATGTGACTACTGTAGACCATTAAAATATTTATTTATTTTGCCCTTACTGTTCTGTCCTTCTTGACATAGCTGCTTGTCTATACTCCTCAAGTGAGGGTTCTACTACATCCTAACATCTGCCCAAAATTCAAGATGACATTATGGCTGGACTCTTGAATTGTCCTTTTAAACAGACCTCCTTCCCAACATAAAAACAAACATAAACTGCGACCAGTTTGTAAAATATGGAATTAGGGTGTTCAATTTGACTTCAGCTTCTATTTGGTGTTCGTGTTCTCTTTCAACAAGACAGGACTCAAGTTTTGATTGCAAGATTTTGGAGGGAAGTAGATGCAATACTTTTATAATATTTATGGGACTGGAATACTGAAATATCTTTGTTTCATTTCTTTTATTTTCAGACAGTTCCTAAAAAAGACAAGAGAAATATAAAATTGGTGAGGGTATTCATGTCTTTTATAAATACCAATTTATGTATTCATTTATTCCATTTGTAATTTCTGTTTGTATCTGTTAGTGCTACCTACATAAAACCACTGCTTTTCAATTCTTAATGTAATTTAAAGAAAGAAAAATAAACAAAGCAGGCTAGTGTATTTTGTACCTGAATTAAATAATAATAGTATAATATAGCGAGTCTGGAATTCACTGCTAATTATATCTTAATTGTTCCTTGTTAACATGTTGATTGTGAGCAATTATGCTATAATGAAATATGTGACATATAAACAAGGGAGAGAACTGCAAATTAAACTAATGTATACTACGTGTATGTATTTAAAAAAACAACAAAAACATAAAGAGTAGACTATAAAGAATTTCTGGCTTTGTGTAGTTAAGCTATATTTAAACAGCTGTTCCAAGACAAGTTCCATTTTCCTACAATACTTTACATGCTTTTCATTATATTGATCCTAAATCTAAGGAACTATTCATACAAATGTGTACAGAACCTTACATGTCGTTAAAATAATCCTAAATCTGTATATTTGTAATATGCTGTGACAAATTCACTATAATGTAGTACGGCGGTCTGGAACAGATTGTCACAAAACTAAGATTTTTGCGGTCTGCTATCCTGTGTATTTATGGAACATTTTGGCATTGTCCCTGTAGTAAAGTATTTTTTTTTAAGGTGATGATTTACTAAACACAAAATGGAAAATCAAATTGTAAAATTAGGTAAGCACTAGCTCAAGTCAAGTTTTGAATGTGTCTGAGCTGGAGAATATTTCCAAAAATGACAGTTTTTGACAAGATTCTGTGATTTGCTTTTCAAATCACTACAATTGAGTGTTTTGTGAATAAACCTCGGAGTGTGCACAAACACTTCCTATATGTGATTATAGGATTGGGTACATTATTTATAAAAGGATTCAGTGTCTTTCAGTGGTCCATTGGGTGAAATAAGTATTAACCTGTTTTCACTTAATGAATAGGGTTTATTATTGAACATGGGACCTTGAAATTTAAATTTGTGGTGTGCTTATTATCATTTTATATAACAGAAGCTATGCCATGCAATGTTCATATCTTGCCCTGAAATTAATTCCCTTCATGGCTGTTTAGTATACACACATTCTACTTAAAGGGATATCCCACTGCCCAAATATAAACAAATTGTAAATGTGTTTAGTTGATATTCCCCCAATGAAAACATGTATCCGTTTAAATGGACACTATAGGCATCAAAATAACTTTAGCTTAATGAAGCAGTTTTGGTGTATGGAACATACCCCTGCATTCTAATTGCTCAATTTCCTGTCACATTTGTTTCTGTTTATGCAGCCCTAGCAACACTTCCCCTGGCTGTGACTGACACAACCTGCACTAGAATTGGTTTCATTTTCAATTTGATTTTAACCTGCTTTAAAAGTTTAAATCTACTACTCTATCAACTAAACTTTAATCACACACAGGATAATAATGCTGAATCTAGCAGGCTTTTAACAGTACAGGGGATATATAATTTTTTTTTAAACAAAAATAGACTGTGTAATAAAGTTAAACATTAGATCTCACGTTACAGGACATATTTAGGAAAACTGCATGAGTCACAGGCAGGGAGGTGTATGAACAAAGTGATTTACCTCCTAAATGGATGATAATTGAACAGTGAGATTGCAGGGGTATGATCTATACACCAAAACTGCTTAATTGGGCAAAAGTTGTTTTATAGTACCTATAGTATCCCTTTAATTGTGCATTTTTCCATTGGGATATATCTAACATTAGTGTGCAAAAGCTTCAGTTCTCTTGCTGTGCTTTTTCTCCAGTCTAGACGTTATGTGGCTTTCCAGTTACAGACTTCTAAATGCACCTCAATGAGAAGTCTCTGAGAGGCAGGTGCTATGGACAATTGGTGACTTAAACAAAGCAGGATGTAACCGGATCTGCTGTCTGCTTGAAAGCCATGGGGTGTTAACCAGGTTTATTTATAAAAGTGTACATTTCTATTATAACTTGCACTTTATGTAAAATGTAAAAACGAGGCAAAAAAACAACTTTTCAGCAATCTGATGTGCTTTAGGAGTCTGGAGTGTCCTATTAAATATTGTAAGTACTTCTTTAGAATATCTTTCATTATGTCATGTTTTCATATAATGTCATAGTGTTTTTTAATGGCATCACACTCTGTGCATGTGTCAATTGGCTGTGTGCTGGATTGTGTTCGTTTTGTAACTGTGAAAGCATGCAGCAGCCAAACACAGAGAGATGGACACAGGTATTCAGGAAGTAACAGGCCTTTATTCACGTACCGATCGGGTCTCAGATGAACTCCTGTTCCAAAAAGATCTGAGAGAAGAAAGCATGGTGTAGATTCCTTTTGTAAGCAGCATATCCCCTCCCATACAGTATAACCCCTCCTATATTCCTCAGACTAATCAGCATTCACGATCAGACCACATGGCTTGTTGAAGACAAAGGAGTTTATTGCCCACTTCCACACATGCTCAGTATACTGATGACTCATCCAACGGTTTGTAATCAGATACTAATTAGCATATGCCATGTGGAGATTTTGGCCTACTAAATTTTGACCATGCAGGAATCCCATCACATTCCCCCCTTTGATGCCTCTGATATAACATTATTCCAGATGCATCACTAATCATAATCTACCAACACCACTCAAGCAACCATGAATCAGTACAGACCTTGTAATCATTCTAACTTAACTTTGTGCTCTCTCATCATTCCTCATCCCGATTATTCTCTCTCTGAGCTAGGGGTTCATACTTCCAGACAGCCATTACATGAGCAGCTGTCTTTCTTTCTATAGTACTCTCTATAACACTACGTATAGATCTGACCACTAGTGGGAGTAGACAAGGCAGAAAGAGACATATAAATATAATAAATACTACTCCTCCTACTAGTGCCTTAATCCCTCCAAGCTGCTCATACCAACTTCCAAACCAACTACTTGGGTTATACCCACTCCAGACCTGAGTAGGTACATGCACAAGTTTAACCATGTGACTGGTAAGTTCAGCCACTGCCTGCCCTTCATCGTCTATGTGCAGACAACAGTTACTTAGATCAAACTTCCCGCATACACCTCCTTCTACTGCTAGTAAGTAATCAAGGGCTAGCCTATTCTGGTATATGGCTGATCGCATCCGGGTATTCTGCTTTGCTAAGAGGTCGAGTGCTTGCGCTGTCTCATTGGTGATAATCTCAACCACTGCCTGTAGTCTTATAATACGGTTGAGCATATATATTGGGGTTCTATATCCATAAGTACCATCTTCTGCCCAAGTAGCAGGTCCATAATAATTAATACGTTGGGGAGGCCACTAATCATCTTCCCAGCTACCTATATTCAAAGATGCTCGCTTCCTTTTATGATTTACATCATAAGCCTTAACTCCCAAGGTCTCTCCTGTTTCGATTGGCAACAAGAAGGAGGATGGTTTGAGCATACCTAGCACACATGCCCCTTCCTAGTCTTGTGGTAACTCTGAATATGCCTTCTTACCACAAAGCCAGTATAGATTTGCTGGGGCTTTCCAATTAGATGTAGCAGATAAATCAAACCATACCTCTTTCAAATTAGTGTAATTGGCAAACGGATTAGTAGGTTCTGAGACATTTGAAGCTGACCACCAAGTAGTATCTTTTGTATCAGCATTATAGGCCTTCTGTCCTAAGCAGGTTAACTCTCCAACAGGTGTATTATACATTGGCCCTCTTCTAGCTAAACATACATGGCCTATGATAGATGTTTTTAATTGCCACTCTGATTTACCTCTGGTACTTACTGGATGATCAGACTGAGAAAGTATCTGTTGTTAATCTGTCTCAGAGCCAGGGTACCATGCTTTCTTTGCTTCCCATGGCGACTGGTCTCCCATGTTAGTACCTCCACATACAAAGCAGTTAGTTATATTAAGACTACCTGCAATACTCTCAGCCAAATCAATAAATAGGTTCTTAACATTATGGGGAATTTTATCCTCAACACTCATCTCCTCATAGAAGGAATGAAAAACCTGATGAGTCTGGGTTGCTACTGTCTCCATTTCGATGCCTACATATATAATAGCCCCAGTATCCAACCCTGTTCCGTATATTTGGGACCCAACTAGATTTCCGAACTTGTCAATAAAGTGCTGCGGATTGGAAATGGTCATGTGAACGGGGTTACACTCCATAGTTTTACAATACGGTGTAGTGGGCAACCTTTGGATAATCATATCTTGATCTACTGTCTTTCCCCAGGTCGCCAAACTTAACATACCAATAGGGGCAGAAGTTAAAGTCTCTATTTGGGCAGTCAGGATCAGTAGATCTTTTGCTAGGGCATAAATATTTATCGTCAAACCCATAAGTCCGTTCCCATTTCAGATTACCGCATACATTCCAAGGTTTTCTGCTACCCGAAATCGCCTTACATGCATCAAATAATGGAATGTATGGTGCTTATCACAGTCCTATTTATTAATGTCCCCTGGGAGTTATTATTCCAAATTACCAACCAAATTATATGGGGTTGGAATTGGGGATCAATACATTTAGGCTCTCCTACTGCTGGGTGACACACACTATAATCAATATCTAAATATCTACATTTATATACCAATCCCTTACATTCATACTCTGAGTGCCAAATAAGAGTTTGGGACATTTGATTACCTGTTTTTGTAGTCTTAATACAACTAACACAGCTTTGAATATCCTTACCTTTACCCTCCTGAAAATTTATAAAAATACTAAAACATGTAATTAAGCACATCATTCTTGTGGTCCTCATCATCGACCGTGCGACGGCACCTCAGCTTCCTGCTTGTGAGTGCTGCAAGGATTGTTGTCCTTCTGATCCTCACTTTCCTTCACAGAGATCTCTTCGAGACACTCTGGCTTATGACACGTAGGCAGGTGGTCAGGCTTTATTATGGCCCTCAAAACACCTACTTGATGATCTTTGTAGACTTTTTCCTAGAATGTCTCGATATCCCCTCGTACTTTTTCTCACGACACGTTCAGTCCAACTGGGTTATGCGCTTCAACTGGATCTTGCAAGGATTCTCAGGATCTGGAGTAGCTTGCCGAGAGTCTGCTAAAAAAGAACAACATACAAAGGCTAACAGGATACACCCCGAGCTTTAACTCAATATGTATCGGTGGGATGTTACAAGCAAGTCCTGGCAGATTATTTTCTGCCCATACTCCTGGAATGTCAAATAAAGTTCCATCACTCTTAGGGTTTGCATTTGTTATTACAGAATAGAAACGCCATTCTTCTTCTTTTGGCACCAATACCGCTATTATGCCAGGTGATTTATTAAACTTCAGAGACTTTGATCCATTAGGTAAAAAAGTTATCTGAGCTTGAAGTTTTGAAAATAGATCTCGTCCTAGAAGTTGGATTGCACACTCTGGCATGTATAGGAACTGATGCTTCACAAAATGGCCCCCTAGAATGCAAGTACGACTCCTGAGAATCGGTCTAGCAGCGCTTTTCCCAGTAGCTCCTATCACAGTTATAATCTTCTCAGAAGGAGCAACTACCAATTTGGTCACCACAGAATGTTCAGCATGTCTATCATGAAAGGACTTCTCTTTCCCCCTATTGATACATCGGCCATAGGCTCCTATCGGCCAAGTAGGATGGAGCCCGGTCTGTATCAATAGTCTTCCATGACAGTGTCAGCCAGACCTACAAAATCTCTATCTTCCCTATCCCTTAATCTCTAGGTAGGGGGATAATATCTCCCTCCAAAACTTCCTCTATCTCGTCCTCTATAGCTACTACCATAACCACCTTGCCCTCTTCTCTCTCCTTGTCTACCACCTGCAATATATCCTCTCTGTGGGCAGTCACTCTTCCAATGCCCTTCCTCTCTACAATATGCACATTGATCTCTACCTAGTGGTACCCTGCTCATCCTATTCTCAACTCCTCTATTCATCGCCCCTCCTTCTCAAGCTACACCTGAAATAGCTACCACTAACATGTCTATTTTCTTCCTCATCTTATGTTCCTCCTCACGCTTTCTCTCAGTTTCCCTATTCATATACACCTTATTTGCAACCTCCATTAGCTGTGATATAGATATCCCTGCAAATCCCTCTAATTTTTGTAGTTTTCTCTTAATATCGCTCTGGGCCTGGCTGACAAATGCTGAGTCTATCATTCGGAAGTTTTCATGGGCTTCAGGATTGAAAGGAGTGTACAATCTATTTGACTCAAGCAGTCTCTCATAAAAAGCACTGGGTGATTCATTAACTTTTTGTAACACTTCAGCCTTCCTGGACATGTTAATTGCCTTTTTCCCAACTGCCTTCATGCCAGTAATAATGGCTTGTTGATAGGCCTTTAGATGGATCATGTCAGCGTCATTTACGCTCTAAAGGTCAGTAATAATTGCTGACAATCAGCCCAGGTGGGATTATGGGTCTGTATAATAGAGGTGACAAAGTCAATCATGGCTTGAGGTTTATCAGTGTACAAGGAGTTATGGGTCTTCCAATTGAACAGGTCGGACGTGGTAAAAGGGACTTAAACAAATACAGGATCTGCCAATTGCAACTGTCCATTACCGTCAATATGTGGTGGGTCAGGTGTAAGTCGGAGGGGCATTTGGTAATGTCAGGGTTGGAGGTTACCAGTCAGTTGTCGGGTTAGTATGGGACTTCGGCAAGGCTGCTCAGTAATAGGTTCCGGTCTGGGAGTAGTAAGATAGGTGTAAGGGGGTGAGCTAATTTTACTAGTAAGCATTTGGTGGATAAAAAAACGAAAAAAAACCTTAACTTTTAATATATTTATACATAAAATAAAAACTTATATCAATAAATATATTAAAATAGGGTAAGCAGTCCTACTCCTGTCTGTTATAAACAATGTATTATCAATGTAACTCCTGAAGATGGCCAGTAGGTGGCCGTAGAGTGCCTCCATAAAGTCTAATGAAGCAGACTTTAATTATGTCCTTATTTTATTATTACTTATCTTAATCACTGTCCACCCTGATATCTAGGCTTGATTAAAGATTTAGTTCTAAGGTAAATTAAACATCTCAGTTTGTATTTTAGTAAAGGGGATATTTTGGACAAAAGCTGGGAGGGGCCCATCCAGTAACTAAAAAAAGGATAATATACCATCTTATACCATTGATAATTTCTTCCAGTTGTATTTTAGACTGTTACTGTTATTAAGAATTCTCCTCACAATTTAACTGTTAATAAAATTCAATGCTTAAATACACTCCTACCAAAAAGGAAGTCAGCTCAAATTACAAAGAACCAGTTTGTACAGAAATACAAGAGTTTGAAACAAAAGAACAGATAGGTATGTGGGTAGGTGGGGACAATAGAGCAGGGGGAGTGCAAATACCAACTTTACCAGTTTTAGCTTGGGAGGAAGAGTGGGGGAATGGCTACTCTGGCTCTGGAGGATGAATAGGGGTAATCAGATGCAAGGGAGGGTGGGATGTCCAAACCAGATGGAATTAATGCCTTAGTTCTGACCACCATGTGGCTCCATTGTTCCTTATATGACACAGTTTAATTCACCAAGGCAATTTTTCAACAATCAGTTTCCTACAGTCAATATATGGAAACTGATCATAGAATTCCGGCCTACTAGTTCCAGCCACATGTACACTCTGAACTAAATTTAAGTCAACACTGCCACATGGAGGCCGTGCGGCCACCAGGACAGGCCACTCCTTACTACACAGGTTTTTTTTTCTCTTTTTAAAACATACAAGACAAAGGACCAACAGCCTTGTGAATCAGAAGATGATTTCAACAGAATGTCTGATTCAAAAGCTGTACAAATATACACACAGTTTCAACAGTCACACCAATCTCCTTATCACCAGCACCACATCGCATAGTTAATAGGCACAAACACACACGTGCACGCACACACAGGATCCTCACATGCTCAACAATATCACGACGTCGCGCACACACAAGTAAAATCAAGACTCACCAAACACTATATACTCATCACTGTAACTATTAATCAAACCAAACAACTATCCACGCTATTAATCCACATATACTAACTGATCGCATAACATTTCAACAATTTTGTCTCTACAGTCAGTGGTTATGGTACAGTTAATAATTGTACAGTTAGATAATTATGGTGTTAGAGTTACATTATCAATTAGTAATAGTTAAGGTGTTACACATACAATGTTAAACAGTAATTTTAGTGTCGTTAATCTAATATCAGTGGCTATGGTATTTTGAAGTAGTTATGGTATTATGAAGTAGTTATGGTACGTTTTTTTTAAAATCACAGGTCAATTAGTAACAGTTATGGTGTTACACGTATAACATAAACCAACAGTTTTTTAGTAGTTATATACAATACACAATGTCAGTAATTATAATATATGTTAGTGGTTATGGTACCATGCACTATTACACAGTTATACACACAATTTACACTCCCACTAGATGGCAGAGCTCAAGCTTTCTAGCAGGACCTACAATTTAACCAATTCACCAACTACAGTATATCTAACAATTATTTACAATAATCCCAACTATTCTAATTGGCCAGCACCTCGAGAACTATCGAACAATTTACAACAAGGTTCGGTTAGTTTACGCTGCCCAAGCACCACATATAGCGAACTAGTGGGCGGAATTTACACAGTACCCATTTAGTCTATTTACGCTATCAATAGTCTAGTGGTTGAATTTACACGCCTCCCACTTAGCCAAGATAGGTTGAGATCTAGCAGACGGAATGTACACCAGAGTTCTGCATAGTCTCCCGGTCCCCCCGACCTAGCGACCAAAATTTACACCTAGATACGCTAGTCAAGACAGGACACCGGTGTCCGACATGAACTATTTACAGCAGAATTCAGTCTGACCCAAAACCACGTGTATTAGACGGGCTGACTATAGAGCGACTAATGTCAACATAAGCAGGGCGCATTTGCTTCTTCCTTCCAGAGGGAAGGGGCAGATTCCATACAACCAAACCAATTCCAAATACAAACCCCTTGTGGGCCTACCGCTCTAACGGTATTAATCTTACCTCTTCGTTCCTGGACCTGGGTTCACACTCATCGACGGAACACCCCGGTACTCACTGCGCAGAAGCAGATTATCTCCTGGACAAAAGACCAGTGGCGCCGAGACGAAAGGAGGTCCACACAGTAGAAGTCCAGGGGTGCTGCGTAGAGTATTTGGTAAAAGTTTACTGTCTCAAATCTCTGCACAGGCTTCCATGCGATGAGGTTCCCGGACCCAATGCACCAGAAATGTAACCGTGAAAGCATGCAGAAGCCAAACACAGAGAGATGAACACAGGTATTCAGGAAGCAAGAGTACTTTATTCACGTACCGATCGGGTCTCAGATGAACTCCTGTTCCAAAAAGATCTGACAGAAGAAAGCATGGTGTAGATTCCTTTTGTAAGCAGCATATCCCCTCCCATACAGTATAACCCCTCCTATATTCCTCAGACCAATCAGCATTCAGGATCAGACCACATGGCTTGTTGAAGACAAAAGGAGTTTATTACCCACTTCCACACATGCTCAGTATACTGATGATTCATCCAACTGTTTGTAATCAGATACTAATTAGCATATGCCATGTGGAGATTTTGGCCTACTAAATTTTGACCATGCTGGAATCCCATCACAGTTTGGCTTGCATTTTTTTTTTTTAATTCATATCTGGCAACCTGATGGATTATGAACAAGACTCCTCAGCTAATTGCAATTGTATTTTTGGTTGCTCAATAATCTATGAATGTGAGAATGGTGCATTGCTTCTCACCTCCGCCCTTGTCCTTCACCTACTTTTTTTTTTTTTTTTCTTGGTCATGCCAACTTCCTATGCCACAGGTCTGTCACCAGAAGATTATATCCGTGAAACTGCTCAATTTCAAAGTTCTAAGTTTTGCACCTCAAATGCAGCTGAATTCGATTTGGCTGGAATGGAACGCTCTCTTGGGATCGTTCACTACATGCCTGCAAAGTACTATTTTGGGTCCGAGTATCTGTTACAAGTATATGTGACCAGTAGTATATTATTTACTTCTTACAATACTTTAGTTTTGTTTGCTTTTTTTAACTATAAATGCCATAGCAAATGGTAAACATAAAACCACCATGGATAATAATACCGGCCTACATGTCCAATCTGAGTTTAATTAAAACTGCGGAAATCGAATCACACTGTGGTTTTCTTTGGATTTAGAGTAATTGTTTTATTTTTAGACATAAAAGACCGTGACAGTGTAAACTGCCAGCGAGATCTGTAACACATTGGTAAGAAATGAGTTGCAGAACCTCTTGGCACTTCTTTCAGATCAGTACTGTTGTATAACATAATTTGATCAAATTACACCACAAACATTATTGTAATTGTTTTGCAAATGAAGGTAAAATAAAGTTTTAAAGTTCACCTACATAAAATTATAATTTAAAAGCAGGTAAAAGGCACCTGGCCAGGCGTGGTTCAAGGATATTTACCTCTCCTAGTGTGCCTCCCCATCATTTATCCCACATCTTCTTTCAGTATCTGTACCTCTCTGGGTTCTCCTTTTGAATTCTCTCTCTATTCATTCTTTCTCTCTGTCTGAAATAGAAAAAAACTGTGTGTGTTTTTCTTTTTAACTCTGCCCTTGAGTTTGATACCCTGTCCCTCCATTTATTATAACATGTATTAAGGACAGTGTACATGGCAAGCAATCACAATAAAGTGATGCATACAGTGAAATCACACTATCCATTTCTTTGTTTACAAAGCAATACCAGGGTTATTTACTAAAGTGAGAATTAAAAGCAAATATGAAATATAAGGCCACAATAGCTGAATTAAAAGCATAGCTAAAAAACAAATCTAGTTCGGCTATTTTGACCTTGAATTTTTAAATCACTTTAAATTCTTACTTCAATAAATAAACCTTTAACAAATGAATGAGATGAAGTAGTGGAACACTTTTGAGGTTTTAGGTATGCAGGGCATCACAGAAGGGAGAGTTCAGTAAAATCTATTCATGTGTTTCCCCCCCAGAAATGATTATATTCTCTGAAATCCCACTTCTTCAAGGTTACCAAATCCCTTTGTGAACATCCCGAGGGGGAAATTCATATGCCGCAGGTACAAGGACATGGGGGACGGGGTTTCAGAGAGGGCAAATTGTATCCTGACCTTAACCCAAATGTGGATGGAGTTCAGTATGACATGGCACTGTTTTCTCATTATAGCTCTCTAAGAGTTATCCAACCATATATGGAACTACGGGAGATTAAATCCCATTAGGGAAGATTCAAGGTTTATCCATCTCCTTAGATCAAGTAGTGCATGCCATAATACAATCTAAGCTAGTTGAGCCACATAATCATATCTGAGAGCCCCTCTGGGTACCTGGTGTTTATAATTATTCCATATGAATTGGTCAATATTTGTCCGCAAACGATCTAAATCTTGTTTAGTACTGTCCACGGAGAGGGACTGGAAAAGAAGTAATAGTCTTGGGAGTAAGTTCATTGTAATTGAGTGAACCCTGCCCAGCCAAGAAATCTCTCACTTGTTTCAATAAACACATTTGAAAATATTTGGAGTGCCTGGATCCTCTTTCTACTATTGGTATCTACTCCTTTGTGCTGGTGCTGGCCCTTGATCCAGTTTTAGCACCTTTTTCTTCATGTGATCAGAGTGCATTTCTTTCTCTATTTTCTTTAAATAAATCTTTCCTTGTCATCTTTAAAGTTTGCAAAATGAGAGTATAGGTAATTTTGAAAAGGGCTGTTGGATCTGAGGTGAGATTGATCCCTAAGTATTTTAACATGTCGTATTGGATAGGCAAGCAATGGGAGGTCTAAACTTCAGAAACCTCAGTGTCCGACAGGTTCAGAGGCATTGTACATGATTCATGGAAATTTATTTTAAATCCAAACAATTCTCCAAATGTTGTAATGATGTGAAAAATGTTGCCTCTTTATAAATCGCTGGTAAAACCACACCTTGAATATGCTGTGCAATTTTGGGCGCCTGTTTTAAAGAAGGATATCATGGCACTGGAGAGGGTCCAGAGACAAGCTACAAAATTGATAAACGGAATGGAGCATTTTAGTTATGAAGAAAGGTTAAAAAAATTAAATCTGTTTAGTTTGGAAAAACGGCGCCTGAGAGGGGATATGATAACTTTATACAAATATATTCAGGGCCAGTACAAACCTTTATCTGAAAATCTATTCATAAACAGGGCTATACATAGGACACGAGGTCACACATTTAGGCTGGAAGAAAGGAGATTTCATCTAAGGCAAAGAAAAGGTTTTTTTTACAGTAAGAACAATACAGATATGGAATTCTCTGCCTGAAGAGGTGGTTTTGTCAGTCCATACAGATGTTTAAACTGAAATTGGATAAATACTTACAAAAACATAACTTACAGGGATATAATTTCGAATTAGTGGGGTAATAGCTGCTTGATCCAAGGAGACATCTGACTGCTATTTTGGGGTCAAGAAGGAATTTTTTCCTAGTTTGTGGCAAAATTGGAAGCGCTTCAGACCAGGTTTTTTGCCTTCTTTTGGATCAACAGCAACAACATTTGTGAGGAAGGCTGAACTTGATGGACGCAAGTCTCTTTTCAGCTATGTAACTATGTAACTATGTGATACATGATTGGAAGTAGAACATCATCAGCATAGGCTGATAATTTGTGTCTGAGCCTGCTTTTATCCCAGTAATAGCTAGATGCTCCCTGATCTGTTGTTGAAGGGGTCCTAGAAAAAGGACAAATAGGAGAGGGGAAAGAGGATACCCTGTCTAGTTCTATTATGAAGTGCAAATGGTTTACTAACTGCTCCCGGTATAACCACCTGAGCTTGAAGGTGAGCATATAAAGCAAAAATTGAAATGACATAGGGAGGGGAGGGAAGCCCCAATGTTGCAGCAGACCAAACTGGTAGGGCTTCCCGACCTTATTTAAAGCCTTTTCGGCATCCAGCCAAAGGACCAGGGAGGGTATTCATCTGTCCTTAGCAGCCCAAATAGGATCTACTGTTTTTATAGTATTTTCAAACAGTTGCCTGTCTGTAGACCTGGTCTGATGGCCAGAGCATGCGAGGTAGCCTTACCCCTTAAATATAAACATTGCAATTTCTCTAAAACTGCAATGTTTTACATTTCAGGACAAATGGGACAGGGACACTGCACCCATACCACTTCAATGAGATGAAATAGTCTGTGTTGCTATAGTGTCCTTTAAGTACTTCCAAAATGTATTTAGAACTAGACCAAATGAAGAAAAGAACATATAGAAATATACATTATTATTACTGATGTTGGTAATGGTACATTCAGGGTTTACCTTTTTGACTGGGAGCAATTAGCTGAGGCTCTCGGGTAGTGAGCTGGAAGCATTTGGCTCTTCTGAAGGCTGAAAGTTATGGTGCTTAGAGCTTTCCTTTAACATTCACTTTGCTTCTTTGTGCTTGAGTGAAACAATTGATTATCTATTTACGCAACAGCAACTGTGTAACAAACTGAAAACTGGAATTGAAACATACAGGCAAAGAGTTCTGAGTTTTAAAAATTATTTTATTCTGCTATAGTGAAAGCTCGGCTTTGAAGTCACCATAGGTTGGGGTTTAGTGAAAACTAGACCACTTTGATAATTTACACCAAGCTATGATCAGTGGTGTATCCTGGTTTTGTGCTGCCCTAGGCATGACAAAACTCAGGCTAATACTTCCCTGGCTATGATAGGAACAATGTGACCTTCATCACATGTTCGTATATGCCTAGGCACATTGAATGGCAGTGGATTAGCAAGAGGAATTAGGACACTCTCGTCTTCCTGGAAGAAAGTGCTGAACTTGAGACACTGTCATTATTTGTGAAAGAACAGAGGGTCAGTCCAAGTGATTAAACCTGCCCTTGAGTTTTAAAGCTTCCCCCTTCTAGGAAAGTTCATAATTAATTCCTAATTTACTTTCAGTATTCTGGCCGCATTCATTATGCCTAGTAGGCATCCCAAAACATTTACAATTCCCTAAGAAGAAAAGTGTTTCCTGATGTGCGTATTTTGCTGTGTGTACCCCATGCTTTCTATAACTGCTTGTGATTTGAGTCAACACCATATAAAATCAGTATGCATAAATGTCTATAAAAGTTACCTGTTGGGTTTAAAAAAAATAAACCTCCACCAAAAATGTTTTAATGTTCCTTATAGTTGACCCTCATGCTGAGCGACTAACCTTTTCTAACGCTAGGTGATTTTCACTTCTTGGCTTTATTGAGCAAATTTGCAGTGTCATCAGTTTTTATTTGTTTAACCAATTATTTGAGCATCTGCAGGAATTTTGTCGGGGTCGGGGTGGGGGTTTGCATAATTGTAATGACATCCATGCTCGGCCACTTTTTGACAGTGTCATAAAGGTTTGGTCATTATCACATAAAGTGCAGGCATGCAAAGGGTTAAGAAACCTGATGCAAAATCTTATTAGAAGAATCAAGTTGAATTTGTTTGATTTAAGTATTGCCATTTCTAATCTGTTTTAATGTTAACACTATTCAATGCACCCCATTAGTCAGACACCCATGATCACGGCACTATAACTGAATCATAAAATAAAAAAGTAGAATCTGCCCTTGGTGTTACATTTGGCCACAGCAATAGGTGTTATGCACAGCACCAGCTTGTACACACAGCTCTTTTCACATCACAGCACCAGATTGCACCCACAGTGCCATGTTTTATATGCCACAGCACTAGACTGCAAACAAAGCTATTACTGCAGTACAGTCCGTGTGTCTCAATCCCCTCCAACCCCTCCATGTGTCTCACCCGCCCCTCCATGTGTTTCATCACCCCCCAGCCCTTCCGTGTGTCTCATCTCCCTACAGCCCCTCCATGCAACACATTCAACTTCCAGCCCCTTCATGTTACTCATTCCACCCATAGCCCCTCCATGTGTGTAATTTTCCACCCTGTGCCTGCTGACCTCCAAGTAGCATGGCAGAGCGGACCGTGGTAGAGGATCTTCTGTTTCCTCTACCCGGCTTGGCCACACTACATGTATTGACTGGTGGGAAGGGAAACACTATGCTGTGTGCTCCCTTCTTCCAGTCACCCAGACATTGCACCAGGAGCTTGAAATCCAACCAATCAGAGTGCTCTGTGTCATTTTAAACAGTATGGGAAAGTTCTTTGCAATTTTCCCATGCTGTGTAATTTGACTTATAACTCTCTGATTGGTTGTTTGATAGCAACCAATCAGAGTGTTATGAGTCAAATTACACAGCTTGGGAAAATTCCAAATAACTTTCCCACGCTGTGTAAAATGACACAGAGCACTCTGATTGGTTGGATTTCAAGCCAACCAATCAGAATTCTGTGACAGGTAAATTTAGAGAGTGACAGGACGTTTGGGAATACTGACAGAAAGCATAGCGGATCAAAGGTGAGAATTGTGGGAAAATTGCTTTGATCACCGGAAACGAAGCATACTTTGCTCCTCCGCTGGTCAAGCATAGGAAACCTCCATAAGACAAATAAGACTTTGTCCTATGTTTTAAAGAAAACTAGAGCAGACAAGAAAAAAATGAAGAACAACTCCTGAGAGGAAGAAAAGAGGAATCGAATAAAGAAAGGTAAGTTTGGTATGACAGTGCGGCTAAAGCTATTTAAATGCAATCTTGAATATGAAAGTCCAGCTGTAAGTTTGTATTGATTGTAGGTATACAGTGTATACCTATCATGTCCAGCAAAATTAAGGTTTAAAGGACCACTCTAGGCACCCAGACCACTTCACCTTAATGAAGTGGTCTGGGTGCCAGGTCCTTCTAGGGTTAACCCATTCTTTTATAAACATAGCAGTTTCAGAGAAACTGCTATGTTTATGAATGGGTTAAGCCTTCCCCCAAAGCCTCTAGCGGCTGTCTCATTGACAGCCGCTAGAGGCGCTTGCGTGATTTTCACAGTGAGAGCACGCATGCGTCCATAGGAAAGCATTGATAATGCTTTCCTATGCGACCGGCTGAATGCGCGCGCAGCTCTTGCCGCGCATGCGCATTCAACCGACGGGGAGGAGAGGAGGAGGATCAGAGGAGGAGGAGAGCTCCCCGCCCAGCTCTGGAAAAAGGTAAGTTTTTACCACTTTCCCCCTTCCAGAGCCGGGTGGGAGGGGGACCCTGAGGGTGGGGGCACCCTCAGGGCACTATAGTGCCAGGAAAACGAGTATGTTTTCCTGGCACTATAGTGGTCCTTTAAATTTAAGAGCATTTGTTTATATCTAGAAATTGTACTAGCAAAATGTATAAATAAATAATATATATTTTAATTGTAATATATTTCAAAATATGGTTCTTCCCCTATCTGTAAGTTAGTCAGTCCTCATCATTAGACCTAAGTGGAGGTTACTCCACCAGGAAGCATTTGTCAAGATTGCAAAGGAAGCATAACTCCAACATAGATGTGATGGCAACAACATGTCTGTGTCATCATTTATGATTGTCCTGCATAGGAAAGTGTCCACAAGCAGGGCCAATCACAACAAAGAGAAGGTGCTATCGTGGCACCAAGTGCCTTACCCATCCATTTCCACCAAGTTAATTACACGTGTGCATTCAGTTTTAAATGGATTGCAATTCGTCTGAAGATCGATTGGTCGTCCAAGTCCCATATCTCCAATGCACCAAATGGAGACTACTAGGACAATCAGGGCCGGACTGGGAAAAAAATTCAGCCCGGGCATTTTTTTATCACAGCGGCCCACTAAGAAGGGGGCGGGGCAGAGAGGGTGTGTTTTGTCATCACTCATGACAAACATGCCCCCTCTCAAAGTGAGCATGTTGGTTCAATGCTCTTCCAGGGCAGACCATGCGCAGAGCTCTGCTGAAGAGCTCTAGCATGAGAAAAAAGCCCTGTATTTGTTCTGCACAGTGCAAGCAAATGTAATAACATGCTTGCACTGTTTCCTTGCAACTTGTCTCTGGTGTCTCTATAAATGGATACCAGGAGACAAAAGGGCCAGGAAAGAGTATTGTGCATGTGTTTGGAGCCTGTTTGTGGTATTACGTTTGTGCAGAGTGAGCTGGTCATGGTGTGGTATTGTGTAATAAGGTCTGTTTTAGTCGTGTTGTGTTTGTGGTGTAATGTAATGCATATGTGTCTAGGGGATGTAGCAAGTGTGTGCATACAGGCTATAGTGTGTGTGTGTATAGGTGATTTAGTGTTTGTAGAGAGTGTGTGTTCAGGGAATGTGGTATGTGTTTGCTTACAAGGAATCTAGTGTGCATATAGGGGATCCAGAGTGTGTGTGTGTATATGATCCAGAGTTGGCTAAAGGATCTAGTGTGTGTCTGGAATGTAATGTGTTTAGGGGTGCAGTGTGTGTGTGAGGGGTGTTGTGTGTGTGTGTATGTGTATATATATATATATATATATATATATAGTTTATATAAATATGTTTGGAAGTATTGTGTATGTGTGTGATGCAGTGTATTGGGGGGTTGTGTGTGTATGTGAGGGGTGCAGTATGTGTGTGTGGGGTGTGATGTGTGTGAGGGTGCTGTGTGTGTGAGGGTGCTGTGTATGATGTGTGTGAGAGTGTTGTGTGTGTGATGTGTGTGAGTGCTGAGTGTGATAGTGCTGTGTATGATGTGTGATAGAGTGATGTGTGTGAGTGCTGTGTGTGAGTGTTGTGTGTTATGTGTGTGAGTGCTGAGTGTGATAGTGCTGTGTATGAGTGTTGAGTGTGATAGTGCTGTGTATGATGTGTGTGAGTGCTGAGTGTGATGTGTGTGAGAGTGATGTGCCTGAGTGCTGAGTGCTGTGTGTGAGAGTGTTGTGTGATGTGTGTGAAAGTGCTGTGTGTGAAAGTGCTATGATGTGTGTGAGAGTGCTGCGATGTGTGAGATTGCTGTGTATGATGTGTGTGAGAGTGCTGTGTGTGAGAGTGCTATGATGTGTGTGAGAGTGCTGCGTGTGATGTGTGTGAGAGTGCTATGATGTGTGAGAGTGCTGCGCTGTGTGTGAGAGTGCTGTGTGTGAGTGTTGTGTGTTGTGAGTGCTGGGTGTGATAGTGCTGTGTGTGATGTGTGTGAGAGTGCTGCGTGTGATGTGTGTGAGAGTGCTGAGTGTGAAAGTGCTGTGTGTGAAAGTGCTATGATGTGTGTGAGAGTGCTGCGATGTGTGAGATTGCTGTGTATGATGTGTGTGAGAGTGCTGTGTGTGAGAGTGCTATGATGTGTGTGAGAGTGCTGCGTGTGATGTGTGTGAGAGTGCTATGATGTGTGTGAGAGTGCTGCGTGTGATGTGTGTGAGAGTGCTGAGTGTGAGAGTGCTGGGTGTGAGAGTGCTGGGTGTGAGAGTGCTGGGTGTGAGAGTGCTGGGTGTGATGTGTGTGAGAGTGTTGTGTGAGTGCTGAGAATGCTGAGTGTGATAGTGTTGTGTATAAATGTTGTGTGTTGGGGGGTAAATAAACAAATAAAAAATTAAGTGGTGGTAAATATATAAAAAAAAAAAAAAACTAAGGGGGGAAATAAACAAAAAAAAAAAAACTAAGCAAAAAATAAAAACTAAACCCCCCCCCCTCCCTTCTTACCTTTAGCCTGGGAGGGGGGGACATGCACGTGGTAGCTGGGAGGGGGGGCACAGGCACTCGCACACCATCCCTGGTGGTCCAGTGGTGAGTGAACTCTCTCGCGAGATCGGGGCGTTGCCATGGCAACGCTCCGGATCTCGCGAGAGAAACCCAGCGGAGCTGCAAGACAGAGCTCCGCCGGGTCCTCTCCCTCCCTCCCCAGCCGCAGGTCTATTTAAATGGGCCGGTGAGGGAGATCTTTGATCTCCCCATCGGCCCTCCATGGAAGACAGCGGGGCCGGCGCTCGGAGAGTGCCGGCCCTGCATAGACCGGCAGGGGAGATCCTGGGACCTCCCCTGCCGGCCTCGGCCCCACGGACACCGCGGCCCACCGGGCATTTGCCCGGTGTGCCCGATGGCCAGTCCGGGCCTGAGGACAATAGGTGGTGATTGTATGGACTAAAGTTTAAAATGCCACATGCATGAAATTCGATCCATCCAAAGACATGTGTTGGTTTTTTCAGGCATTCATTCAGTCAAACCACATTTTCCCCCGTGTTAAGATAATAAAGAGGTTTCATTTCTATACTGCTTTTCAAAATCCATCCAGATCTACTTATAAATAATAGACTGTGAGTGCAGGACTAAATTGTCACAGTGCTCATTTCTGTCCAAATTTACATATATAATTTATAAGTGAAACTTGCCACTATCTCAGTAGCAGCGAAGAGGTGTGCCTTTAAGTGCCTAGACAGCTGGGTGTGAATTCTACAACGCCTTCCCCATTTGCTGTCCCCACTCATTTTTCCACCTCTATTGGGCTTAAAGGGTTACTCAAACCAAAAAAAACAAGTTTTCATAAAACACTGACTTTGGTTAGAGTAACCTTTTCAACGTAAAAAATTAATACTTTAACAAAACAAAAAGAAGAAGAAAAGATAAAACATGCATATGTTCCATTACAGAGCCCAAGTTCTCTCCTCAGCCCAACTCTTGTTGCCTGATGTCACTATCACTGGGGGAAGGGTAGATGGACTAAGGGGAGGACAGGAGAAGCATGGAAGGTGGGTGTGGCACCTTTGACTGTTTTATGCAGGCATGCTCAGTGTGCTGGTGTCCGATACCAGTTTTGCACAGAACTGACATTAGCCCATCCAGAACTGCTCTGGCTGGATAATGATGCTGCTGGAGGTGGAGTTACACCTTTGGCAGCTTAGCGGTTAAAATTTGTATGTGCAGCGTGTCAAAGTGAAATGCTGCACATACAGGCACCATGACCACTAAATCACTGTAGTGGTCATGGTGCTTGAAGTAACCCTTTAAAAATGTATATAAATAAAAACTGTCAACAAGTCCCTAATTCCATGGCCATATAATTCCTCTATAAAAAGGGTGTCTAATCACCCCGTTCTTACCAAACAGGCCCAAAACCAGGTACAGGACTACTGCCTCAAAGGCTCAAAGTGGAGCAGAGATAATGGTTTATATAATGTGTTGTCCAGTGTATTCCAGCTGTTAACCTTTCTAAGGTGGAAGCGTAGGCTGTGAAACCTATATCCTATATCATCAGGTGTAAAGTTTTGAAATGCTGTTGCCCTCACCTCTAAAATGGCCTTGAAAAATGGATTAAGTGGCTGTGTGCACAATATGTGTACTGGGTCCCACAATTCTCAGCATGCGCACACAAGGAGTTATGAGGTTCTCCCCAGTCACTGCGCATTGAAGCAGCTAGATGACAGTCTTATATACATTATTTTTATATTTTGTTTGAAGAACAGAAAAAAAATACAAAACTTCTTATTTTGGTATTTGTTTGAGTTGTATTTCTATTCTTTATAAAATTATAACAACTCATGTTTGTCATGGCAGTCACACGATATTCTCCTCTGGATGCCATGCTTATAATTTTAGAGTTTTATTCCACTCTAAAATAAATAACTAAATCATATATAATACAAAGAAATACTTTTAAAGTTATTTTTTGTAAGAAAATTACTTAGGTACCGTATGTTATTTATTGAATTAGACAACGATCATTATCACAGCTATATGTTCCAGAACAAGTCACTGAATGTCATTTGTTTATTGTAGCCTTTTGGATATTTTCCCACAAACGTTTTGCGAGATGTGATATTTTTGATCCCTGCAAAGACCAAATTTCAAATAATGCAATTAACTTAAAGCCTTACAATACATTAAGTTTTCAATATGCTCATTGTGACCATGTGCAAAGATAGGCAGTAATCTGGAAGAGGCTAAGGTTTCCTGAGAGATGGACCTTCTTTCCAGTTCTCAGGATTATCAGATCTTTAGTTACTTCCCCTGGTTATGCAACCATAAGCCTTTTGTACTTGTGTTTCTCATGTAAATTTCGAGGAACTACTACAAGAAAAACATTGCTAACATTTGTCTGGCATGAATCTCATTCTTAATGATATGGCAGCATTAATGTATCGTAATATTATACAAACCTCTTCCACTGTGTAATTGTAATACCTGCGGATCAACAAGTAAAATACTACAATTCTAGAACGAAGTGTACCCTATTGCAAAATCCACTTTAAAATTCTAGAAGTCACCCTGAAGTAAAACCCAAAAGTCGTAGCCTAGCTCTGGTTAAACTGGCATTTTATCCTATGTTATTTCACAATAAACTTTGTCAGCATGTGAACATTATGTGGTATTGGTTTGGACTTGGCAAAGGGCGACAAGTATCTCTTGTCTCCGGTATCAGATGTCTGTGTCTGTAAATTAAGAACAACTGTGTGAGGATTGCAACTGTAATTACCTTTGCCATATAGAGATGACAAATGTTAGGTTAATTCACTGCCAATCTGTGTCTTTCCAAGAATCCGTTATTTTAAAATTTTATAAGTGAAAGCCATTATATAAGTGTCTGATGTTATGGAAACTCTAGCAAGAAACACAGCCATTTTCCATATTAAAAGAAATGTTAGAAGCGTTAAAGGGTTGCGGAATTTGAAAAACCATTTATAGCAAGAAATTTATTTTTTATTTTATGTTAAAGGACACCTTAAAAAGATAAAGGATTAAGTATGGTAGAAAAATTATGTCAAAATAAAAACACATTGTATATGTATTTATTATTTTTGCTCTTTAAGTGACTTCTTTTCTGATTATATAATATCTAGACATTCCAAACTAAGGCTTTTATTTAATATTATTCAATACGCTTTCCAAATGATTTAATATTTCTGGAAAAACTTTTTGTAATATTGGGATATGTTAATTTATTTTTATATATGTCATGTCTTTTATATATGCTATAATCTTTAACATGTTGAAAAAAAAATTTGAAAAGTTTATCCAAAAATTAAATCGTTTGGAAAGCTTATACAACAATATCGAATAGAGGCCTACATAAAGTAAAATATATATTTTTAATTAAAATAATGCCTGAGTGGCTTACATAATTCTTACATTATGACAGCATTTTGATATGGAATGTGATCGGTCATACTCATATATTCTTCCCTATTTTATCTATATTTAAGCACAATATCCTTCTCTATTTTAGCTATATTTAAGCACAATATCCTTCTCTATTTTATCTATATTTAACTAACTTATTTCACCATCGGAGCATGTTTTTCTGCATTTATTCCCATACACGTCCTGCATACTGCTATTTATCTGAGCCCTAAGGATAAGTCCAAAGAATAAATCCATACGGGGGATTGTTCCGTCCAGGCGCTGATACAGCTGAGCTCTGATATAGCTCAAGCAAATGTGAGTGTAATCACTACAGATCACACGTTACTTGTCGTTTTGCACATACTGTATTGCACTATTATTTTTATCTCTGTTTCCCTCGAGGTTCAAAGTGTATATCATAAATATATACTTGTGTACGTATACCACTTTATACATATTCTTTTGGCGCGGCTTCTTTCTTTTGTTTATATGTTCCACCACTCACTAGGTTGGGAACAGCTGCAGCCCGCTATGTTGGTAGTTTATCTGGACAAGTGATCTCCCAAGACTAACTGTCCTTTTGGCAAAAATTATTTGAAGACTGACACGGTTGGAGATGTGCAATACTACATACCTAGTGTGAGCTCCCTTTGCTGTATTTGTTTGACTCAGCAAAAAATTGAGACATATTTAAAATATTTTGTTCAGTAGAATACAGTACCCCAAGGTCTAAAAAAAACCCCCACAGGTACACCGCTATGGTTCTTACATTGTTTTTCTGAGTACTGATATGGTTATAAAACCCTTCCACTAAAAACATGATATCCATCCGTTGGGGCCCCAAATTGCTTAATTGTCAGGATGTAGAATGGGTAGACATTGAAACCTAAATATTGTAGCTTTCAAAGTGCTTTATCAGCAATACAGCTCAACAAGATAGTTTATTGTTTGGAAGAATTCTAAGAATTTTTGAGCATGCCAAAGAGGGGAAAAAAAACATGTAAAACATATTTGTTGCAATTTATTGGGTATTTTTTATGAGACACTTAAAGCACTTTGTCAAAGCATTCTGGATTCTTTCTGTTCCAGGAATTGTACAGACTAATCTCTTAACTCTACCCGGATAACAAGGCTGAGCATTGAGATCTGAGACTAGCGGTAGGAGTCCTATAAATACATTAAAGTGAATCTGTCATCAACATTATGACTAATCATATTTATCTTTAAGCACAGTCATAACAAATAGTGTCATAATGGTTTGTAGAATGGTGCCGATTTATATTCTTGATTGTTCATCCAGCGTTCTTGGAATAAAGTAGAATTTACATTTCATCACACCTTCAAAGGCATTCCGCTAATATTATATTCCAGGTGTCAGGATATACAATGACCCAACTTGCAGTGTCTCAGTAGAACTACTTATATATATTGTAAATAAATATACAATTTACCGGTCCTTTTAGTGGCTGGATTTAACGTGAATATATGATCAGAGATAAGCTAAGGTCAGAGATACAGAAAGAGTAACAAGTAGACAAGTCAATGGATGAAGGATACCAGAAATAAGAACAGTCAAGAGCAAGCCATGGTCAAAATGCCAAATAGAAACATAAGGTAAATGCACTCTCCGATTACCAGTAAATGGAAACCACAACAAGGCACTGATAAAAACCTAAAATTAATACTACTACCGAAACTCCTGAAGGGCCTCCACACAATCCAAACTGGTGGTAAATTCCCGACAGACACGCTGGCTGCGGTCATAACGGTTATCCCCAAGAAAGGCAAGGACCCTTCTAATTGCTCTAGTTACAGATCCATCTCACTTCTAAATTCCGATCTGAATTCAACACATGGGCTTCAGGCCCCATATGTGCGCCTGAGTGCAGTTCATTTACACGACTCCCACTGCATGCATACAAATCAACGGCCTCTCCCTAGAACCATTCCTGGGGGTGGTCAGACAGGATGGGGGCATTACAGGCTTCACCCTGGGACGCCGAGAGTTCCATGTAGCAACTTATGTAGACGTCATGCTATTCTTCCTTGAATGACCGATGAGCTCTCTCCCCAACCTCCTAGAAGCCTTTAAATGATTCGGAACAATTACCAACCTAAAACAAGGACAAGTCGGAAGTGCTCCACCTCTCGTCCACCCCCGAAGCATCAGCGCACCTTCGCATGCAATACCCTTTCAGCTGGTGCGACGGCAAACTCTGATACCTAGGAATCTGGCTCCCGAGAGAACTTTCACAGCTCTACCAACTCAACTACCTCCCATTACTTCAGACGCTACAAGCGGACCTTCAGAAATGAACCCCACAATACATATCCTGGTTCAGTCGCATTAAGGTGATAAAAATGAACGTCCTACTCAGGATATTATACCTGTTTCAGACTGTCCCGATAGCTATCCTATCCGGTTATCCGAAGGTTTGTATGGAACCTACCCCCACGGGCACTAGGAGAGCAATATTAGAACTACCCAAACTAGCCGGCGGGATGGGTCTCCTCTCCATCGAGACATATTACCATGCAATACACCTACACTGACTAATGGACTGGCAAGCGCACCCCCCACAAAACAATGGGTAGATTTAGAGATCCAACAGGAAGAGAGCAAAATACTCTCCAGGCTGTGGTTAGGCAGCACAACAATTAGCTCCCTGCGCACAAAAAAACCCTATGATTGACGCTACCTTGGTGGTTTGGTCTACCCTGCGATACCAACAACAGCTTACCACCTCACCCATGCCGCTCACACCCATCACAAATAACCCAGACCTAGCAGATGGCATAACCTCAGGAGACATGACTGGTTTCCAACCAACAGATTGAATGTACATGCACCAATGGTGCAACTCCAGCCAACTCAAGACCCTAGCAGAACTATGCCCGAACAGGAGACCAACCCTACTAGACTGATTTCACTACCACCAAGTCTATACCTATTACATGTCACTGCTAGGAAGGGGACACCTACATAGGACCTTAACAAGCTTTGAACATCTATGCACCACTCAGAAACACCTCTCAAGGGGAATTTCAACTCTATACTCCGTGCTAACATCAAGCAGCAGCGACTTATCTCTGGGGTACACAAGCAAATGGGAAAGAGATACGGGGATGAAACTAACCACACAAGAATGGGACACAATCTTCACACTTGTGCACAAATGCTGTATCAGCTTGAAGTTCCAAGAGTTAAGCTATGAACTACTCACATTTTGGTACAGGACGCCGCATGCATACAGAGATACCAGACACATGTTGGCGTTGTGGCTCCGAGGTGGGAACCAATATCCACGTCTGGTGGTCATGCCCCTCCATAGTTCCTTATTGAATGATCCGCTCCAAAATACATGAAATCACTGGCACTGAAATACCCTTAAAACCACTGACCATGCTTTTACACCACACCAACCAACCATTGAAAACCTACAAGAAATCACTGATAACTCCCCCTACTCAATGCCGCCTTAATACCCACATTTTGGAAGCACCCGAATGTGTCCACCCTCCAGCAATGAGCGACAAAGGTAGAGGAAATATACTCTATGGACTTATTGATGGCTTACCTATGGGGCCACTCGGATAAATGTGCACTGACCTGGACCTCTGGATGACCTATACCACAGGGGTGGGCAGAGGGACGACTAGAACCCCGGCTTCTAACGCCACCTAAACTGGGTGACCACTAACACAGACGCAATGGACACACAACTTGCCTTCTAAAGCACCATGGGGCAGAGGCTGAGGCAAGGAGAGGGTGTGCTTTCCCACCCCCCTTTTTTTTCTCTTTTTCTCTCTCTCTCTCGCTCTCTTCTTTGCCCCTTTGCTTCTTTGTTCTCACCCCTGTTCTCCCCATCCCCTACATAGATCTACTTTTAACCTCTATAATCATGACATAACATTAGGATAAGCAGCCCTGACACGAGCCCTATACCTAATGCCTCCTGAGATTTAGTCCACAACTCAGGCAGGGGAAACTCTAGTCATGGACACACTATCCAAGGGGGAAAAAAACAAAAACACCCTTCGCATACGGGCTACAAGGGGAAACACATGGATGTTCTAGGCTATGCCCTAGGGAATGCAACCTGACACGCAAGACTATACTATTTGCGACACTATTATGTCTTATCCCTGTGGATGCTACACCATCTAAAATATAAAAAAAATGAAAAAGAGAATGAAAGAGCTATCTAAGAATCGATGAAAAGCGCATGGCGCGTACTGCCATATGAGGTCTTTGTCGATGGTTATTAGTGGGGTAATGGGGAGGTGGGAGGCGTTAAGTACTAAGTGTAATTTGACTCTGTAATTAGCTCATACTACAGTCTGTAAACACTCTGTACTTTGATCTATGCTATAATGTAAGAAACCCTACACAGAGATCTTCGAATTATTGCTTGATAAATACTCAAAATACTGGATAATGGTTATCCACTCCACTGTTCTGTCTTTTACTCTGACGTCCTTAACAAACTGTTTAAAAAATCTCAAAATAAAGATTGTAAAAAGAAACCCCAAAAACTAACATTAGTTGAAATAGCCCTAGAAGGGTGGGGATTGCAAAGAACTAACCTTGATGACACGTACACATTTGCTTTAATTACATAAAATTCAGAGACGGAGTTATAAATGGGCTCCATAGCACAGCGCCCTTAATCCGTCTGAACACCCCACCAGCTGAGAGCTTCATGGAAGGCAAACTGAATTGAAAGTAAGTCTTCTACCAGGTCCTAAACCATCCTGACCATGTCAATTGGCCATGTGATCGTGCCTCTCTGGCGCTGTAACACCAGGCTTGTGTGTCCTATTTTAATAAAAGTGACTGTCCGGGAGAAATTTGAAATGAAATGTAATCATTGATTTGTATTACAAATGTATGCTTCTTTATCATCTACATATAAACAGTACTCTGAGACTTCATTCACGCATTCCATATAAGGAATGTAGGAAAATAACACAATTACCAAGAACCCAAAGAATTTTTAATTCGAGTATCTATTTAAAAAAACAATAAATGTAGTATGATTTTAGATGTTTAAAGATGGACAGCAACTGTTTCCTTTGGCCCTCCAGAAATTAATTGCATTCCATATAGGATGGCGCGTTGTGTAGACCTCAAATTTAAAGGATAATTTATACCTTTTATTTTAGAACCTGATGCTATGGTTTGATGTTGGTAGTCTGAAGACTGCAGTTTAATGATAATAAAATACCACTTGCTATACAGGACAATATGTTTTTAGAACGGAGTGTTTTTTGTAAGTGTAAGTCAAAGGTAGTACCAGCTGTAGTGGTTTTGGTGCCAGGAGTCACTTTTTCTAATGGCTTGACACTTCTAGGCATCCACTGTCAACTGACTCTCTCAGCCAATTAATTAAGTGAAAATTGTTAAAAAATATGAAGTGGGCTGTAGTGATTAGTCCCATTAATCGCCAGTGAGATAGATGAACAGAACAAAAACAAAATAGATTTTCACACAAAGGAAAACCTTCAAGGAAAACTGTCATTTGAAAAACATAAAAGATTGCACATATTATTGGTTCTTTTCTACATGTTGTTATGCATAGATATAACTTATTGCCCTTTTCAGTGCATCTCTTGACCCTCGTTCCATGAGAACAGCCATTGTTAAAGCCTTTCTAGCCAGAAGTACCACATATCCTTCAGTCCCAGACATAATTTAAACAGCTTAAACTGACCCAAAATTAATATTTGAGAAGTGTAGCACTTTCACATCATACATAAATGTGCACCAGCTCTTGATTACCTGCATGGTCTTTGTTCGGAACAGTGGTGCTTCTCCATCAACGAAGAATAAACGATGGGGCAGTGGTAATCCAGGACAAACATAAAGAAAAGTTATTTATTCATATGTTTGCTTTACACTCTCATACACACATAGAGGCTATAAACATGTGCAATCTGTAGTTTAAAATAATTATAATTTTTGGGTCCCTTTTAATCAAAATCTTAAAGGGTTACGTCAGCATTCATGAAATTCTGCACATACAGAGATATTTGCCAGGGATATAAAGGTGAAGGTGGGTGTAAAGCTGAGATCTCCCTTCTTTGCATTTACAGCTATTCAGTTTTTAAATATCCCCCTCATGCCCCTTCCTCCCCAAAGAGAAAAGGGTTATAGTAATAGTTTAAGCCTGTTTTTCCTAAAGAGCACCATATGCTCTTTACAGTAACACTATAGTATTAGCAATAAAAATATTTACTCCTCAGCCTCCCTCCCCTTGTTGTAAAGGATTAAACAACTCTGTATTCACTTACCTGATTTCAACGCTGAGGTCCTTCTGCCTTGGTCGGTCAGTCTGCTCCTCTGACATCATCCAATGGGGGGACCTAATGCACTTGCACAGTGAGCTCTACAAGCACATTAGGCCTTCCCCATAGTAAAGCATTCCATATTTGCTTTTTTATTGGGCTTTCTCTGATGCCGGATTTCCTCATGCAGAGTGTGAGGACGCTCAGTGTTTTCTCAGTGTTGTCTGGTAGACCGTCACTAGAGGCTGTCTTAATACTGCAATGTAAACATTGCAGTTTCCCTAAAACCTCAATGTTTTATATTGCAGGACTAACGGGGGACAGGGACACTGTGTCCAGACGACTTCAATGAGATGAAGTGGTCAGGGTGCCAATAATGTTCATTTAATCCCACTGCCTCAGCTACTCACTCAATAGTGCCAGTACAAACTACACTGAAAGTACATAGGGAAAGTGAAAAACACCAACTCTATGGCTGACTGCTCTGTGCTAGTGCCTGGGAATCAGGTGGTTGCCCTGTCTGCTGGCATCAGGCCTAAATTGAATCCTGAAGGGGGAAGGGGAAATCTCACACTGAGAAAAATAATGAAACATCATGTAGAGGGGGGAGCAAAGAATCCCTCTTAAATTTTGCCCTTGTTTGCAAATTCCTTACTTTCTACGTATGCAAAGGCTTATGTGGTGCTCTAGGAAACCATGCAAGCCTGTTCTCTGAATGTCGAATGTTTGTATCCATTTACACATATTTAACTGCCAAAAGCCTTGGTCAGTGTTCTCTGTAAAGCCGTAGCTGTGCTAAACAGATGTGAAATAGTACCAGCTGGTGCATACCCCTGCTTTCTGGATTATTTCTGAGAAACTGAGGACTTGTTGGCTCAGATCTAGATCTGAATCATCTTTATTTGGTTTGCAATTTTGTCATCAATAAATTATTTTTTTTTGGAGATGGTTTCTCCAATTCATTATAAAAGGTGAGAGTACAAAAGAATGACGCCATCTGCAAAATGGCAGGCCGAGACATTGCTCATCCAATTGGCACTCAAAGAGTTAAAAGTACATTTACCGAGTCTGAAAAGTTCAAAATATGTCTGGATCAATGTGGTCACAGATGCAGCCCTTCAAGATCAAATAACATACGTGGTGAATCAAAAGTCCAGAACCACCAAAAAACAAAACATTTAATGATAGACTAATGTCAAGATGATCACTTTTTATTATATTTTTGATGGTTATGCACTTTTTTTTTTAAAGTAACACCTACAATGTTCATAATGAATAATTTATGTTTAATGTTGGTGTTTCTTTTTTGAATAGAGCCTTCCCTCAAATTTCGTTAAGAAAAATAAACTGATCTCATTCAGGTTGATGATTTCTAGCTCAGTGTTTGTTACAGAGGAGTATTGAGTACCTACAGCACATGTGGCCAATCACCCCAATCCACCAAAATATTGACTTTGCCTTCCTTTTCGAACTACAGTTTAGAGTAATGTAGGGATTTCTCTCAAAATAAGACAGAAGGGGGCCTTTAGTTAAAGGGACACTCAAAGCACTAGAACTACTGCAACATTCTGTAGTGATAAAGGTGCTAGGAATTCCATGATGCCCCTTATTAAAGTAGTAAACTTTTTAGACTTCTTACCCAAGGTCTGCTGGACAACACTTCCAGGCTTCACTGCAGCTTTCAGGAAACTGTATGCCTGTAGTGTGCTGTAGTATGGTTCTTAAAGTGTTCCTTTAATCCATAAAGCATATCTGCAAGAGTCTTGCTTGCTTTAGTATATAAATCAAAGGCTGCAAATTAGTCACATTAGAACCACTGACAGGTGAAATGAATAGCATTGATTATATCATTACAATGGCAACTGTCAAGAGGTGGGATATATTAGGCGGTAAGTAACCAGTCAGTTCTTGAATTGTATGTGTTGGAAATTGGAAAATGGGCACACAAGTGACTTTGACAAACGCCAAATAGTAATAGATGGACGACTGAGTCAGACCATCTAAAAAATAAATAAAAGGTAGGTCTTGTGGGGTGTTCCCGGTATGCAGTAGTTAAGACCTTCCAAAAATGGTGCAAGGAAGGACAACTGGTAAACCAGCATCATGGTCATGGGCACTCGAGGCTCATTGATGCATGTGGGGAGTGAAGTCTCCCGTATGGTCTGATCACACAGAAGAGCTTTTGTAGCTCAAATTGCTAAAAAAAAAACAAAAAACCTGTTGCTGGCTATTAAAGAAAGGAGTCAGAACACACAGTGCATCACAGTTTGCTGCATATGGGGCTGCATAGCTGCAGACTAGTCAGAGCGCAAATGATGACCCATGTCCACCGCCGAAAGTGCCTTCAATTTGGACGTGAGCATCAGAACTAGACCATATAGCAGTGAAAGAAGGTTACAAGGTCTGATTAATCATATTTTATTTTAGATCAGGTGGATGGCCAGGTGTGTGTGCATCATTTACATGGCTCAAGGCAGCAAGATGCACTATGGGAAGTACATCTTGCTGGGGAAAAGATGGCAGCAAGATGTACTATGGGAAGGTAGGCCGATAGAGGCAGTGTGGTGCTCTGGACAATGTTCTGCTGGGAAACCTTGGGTCCTGGCATTCATGTGAGTGTTTCTTTGACACATACCACCTACCTAGAAATTGTTGCAGACCACATACCACCCCTTCATAGCAATGGTGTTCCCTGATAGCAGTGACCTCTTTTAAAATTGCAAACACTGCAAAAATTGTTCAAGAATGGTTTGAGGAAAATTATAAAGAGTTCAACGTATTGCCTTAGCCTCCAAATTCCACACATCGCAATCTAATTGAGCGTCGCCGGATGTGCTGGATTTGATTAGATCAGTGGAGTTCCCACCTCGCAACTTCCAGGACTTAACAGTAACACTATAGTATTAGGAATAAAAAGATTTACTCCTCAGCTGCTAATGTCTTGGTGGCAGATACCATAGGAAACATTCAGAAGTCTTGTGGAGTCCATGCCTTGACGCATCAGAGCTGTTTTGGCAGCACGAGAAAGACCTACATGATATAAGGCAGGTGATTTTAATGTTGTGGCTGGTCAGTGTATATGTTGATACATATGGAATAGAGGGTAGTGAAATCATATTATTCATTATTAGGGTATCAAAAAGTACTGTCCGAAAACAACCTTGCTATGGAATTATATAAAATTGGTGAAGTGACTTTTGTTGTCCACTTTCTACAATACAAATCAGTTTGCTTGCTTTTGAATTATGTTGTGTAACTGTTACATGTGTTTTTTTATTTTTTTATTAATCAGAATAGATAGCAAAGAAACATTCACTTTATTTACAGTTGTCAAGTGTGTGTCAGCATGAAAGGAAGAAAGGTTTGTTTGTGTGCCAAATTCACTTTCAGAATATGGAACTCTTTCAGAATATTAAAACCTCTTGCATTTTCAGGGTGTCCTGTTGTGCACAGGGCCATCTTACCATTTTCTGATCCATGCCTGAATAAATTGTATTACTCTAAAAGTCAGAAACAATATGGGCAGAAATTACTGGGGGACAGTGGAAGAGCAGCGTTTTGTTATTCCCACTGCTCTGATATCCTTGGCATGTTGTTATTAATTCTATGCCTGGCAGCAGTCTTTATTTGTGCTGTTTGAGCATCAGCAGAGAAAACACATTGCATGTTTTCAAATTTTTCCATGTTTTGAACTCCATTTTATGAGTTTGTTTTTTGTGGCTGGAATGAAGGTTTCATTATGAGAATGCCCACTGCTGTCAGAGACTGACAGATTGCAGTGCTCCGAGGATGATGATTTTCCATAGAATCCTGTGTTAGGATTTACAGAGAGCTGAATCTTTAACACCAATGTTCTGTGAAAATTGAGGTGACATTGTTGCTCTTGTCACTTTGCGGTTCATGGAGAATTCCAATGCCTCTTGCTTGTGATTCTTACTGCATGGTGGCTAACCTTGCAGTGCATTTCACATTTTACTCAGAAAAACCATAGTTATTGGCATGATAAAACGGTCTGTCCATTGCACAGTTCTATAGCTCATTGCCTTTTGATGAACTGTTTGATCTCAACATAGTAGAGATTCCATTACTGTTTACAGATCACAAGAATAAATGGAACTTGCGTGTAGTATTATATTCTCCAGAATTTAAATGCAATATCATAATTGCTGTAGATGCTTTTTTAGAATGAGATTATGAAGTTTAAGGCTGTTGTAAATCTATTTTTCACTTCCTAAAATCAGTGATAAAAGTGTGTGCTAACTCAAGATACCTCCTGTTTAATTAGGTCCTGTGAATGTTTCCATCCAATTGTGTTCTTGAAGTGGCGTGCGTGCAGTGTCCCATGTGTTTTTAACCTTGTAGGGTAAATCATTGCCCTTAATTAGAAACTGAAATGTTTACATTCTAGAATTAAGTCCACCTCTTGCAGCTGTCAGTATGGCAGCCCTCACAGGCGCCATACTGGTGACTTAGGTGACGCGGAAGCCCTATAGGAAAGTGTGATTCCATGATTTCCTATAGGGATGTTTGAATGCACTGCACTTGCCGCGCATGTGCATTAGGTCCCCAGTGCTTCTCTACGAGGTGTATTGGATTGGACCAATACGGAAGAGACCATGTCTCCTCCATGACCTTGTGAAGGGCAAAACAGTAAGCAATGCTGAGGGAGCCTTAGCACAGGAAAAAGGTGAGTAAACTTTATATTTACTTTTTTTTTCTTGCAAACAAGAGGAGTGGGGGCGCGAATGAGCGTAGGGACAGGAATACTATACCGTTATCCCTTAGTAGTTAGTGATATGGGATATGAGTCAGGCCCAAGTTATAGTGTAATTCTGTATTTTGTAACTTACATTTCCAGCAAATTGAATCTGGCAGAGTGATGGCAGATGTAATATTTTCCTTATGCTCCCCAAGGTTGAATGATGTTAGTTGTAGTCCACTCACAATGTCAGTATGTGTGTCCATGTCTCTTTGTTGGTGTGTGTGTGCTTGATGTATGTGTTTGTACACTCATAAACACAAACACACATACTGACACTGCACAGTAACACACACACAGAGGAAGGAAAAACATACTTATAATCACACATACAAAAACACCCACAAAGACACGTCACAATGTTAGTATATGTGTCTGTCACTGTGTGTGCGCAGTACCAGTATGTCTGTTTACACACTCAGAAAAATTGATAAACATACTGACTTGTACACACGCAGACAAACGTACTGACATTGTATACACAGAAACACTCAAGCGCCTTTCACTGACATTGCTACTATATGTATATGCGTTTCTGTGTGTGCAATGTCATTATATATGTTTGTGTAATGTGAGCGTGTGTTCAGTATCCGTATGTATATTTATTTCTATGTTACGTCAGCCAGCATGTTTGTGTTTTAGTATGATTGCCAGTGTTTGTGTGTGTGTATATGTGTTTGAACACACAGAAATGTTCACATTTCAAAAGACTCATACAGTATATATCTGTTTCTGTGTGTGCATTGTCTATGTATGTCTATTTGCAGTATTTATTTATAAACTATTTTACCAGGAAAGATAACCTGAGATTTCTCTTGTTTTCAAGTATGTCTGTTTATGTATGCAATGTCAATATGTTTGTTTTTATCAATGTTTGTGTGTATAAGTGAAATGTCTGTGTATTCCTATTCTGTACAGGCTGTTTTGCACCTCTGTTTTTCTAGGACAGTAAAATGTCTTAAAATTATTTTATTTAAATTTTTCTTGCTGTAATATGTGTAGCTCAAAAGTGACTTGATACATCTGGGCATTGGTTTACAAACATGACTGTAGATTGCGTAAAACACTTTTCTTTCTACATTGTATTCGCGTGTAAATCTAATGTATATAAAGTTGTGGACTGTTTGCTGGAGGAAAAAGACATTCCATGTATGCAGGCTGTGTATTTGGCATGAACTTTTTAGCCGATTGCTCAAAAATGTGCTGTCGTCTTGGAATCGGCAACACCAATGCTATGTTTTACCTAATTTGCTGAACAGCAGAAAGGAAGTTTTGTCAACATATTCAGCCAGGTCTGATCTTACTGTACAACATAAAAAAAAATAAAAAAAAAAATGTAAAAATCAATGTTGTATTAGTTTAGCCAGCTGGTTCGTTGTTTTTATTTCCATTTGTCGGTCGGCCATGTTTTCTTAGCTCAGCTTGGTATCCATGATTTAAATCCACTGACGTAATATGTGCATAAAAATGGTAGTATCCAAACAAAAATATAAATCCTTCTTTTATTGTGGAATTCATTCACCTTGCCACAATCACTCTGGTTATTTTACATTCCTGTTTGTACACTCTTGTAACTTTATATCTTGCAATTTTAGAACCTGTGTGTTTTCTTCTCTGGAACATGTCTCTGATATTTCTCAATGTAAAAAAATAAAAACTGTAACCACTAGTTGGATTCTCCACATTCACAAAAAGCCAGACACAGCCTGGAATTTCATTTGTGTGCTTTAGGGAATAAATGTCTTGGCCTTAGGAATTTTACGCTAGTGTAGGTAGAGTGAAGCACCAAGTGACAGGTCGTTGCAACAAAGGCGTGCGTATTCAGTTAAGAGAAAACATATTGACTATTTATGCTTTAATAATATAAACAGTGATCTGTGATATCTCAAGTAATCAAAGGAACACTCTAATCTTACCTCTGTCAGTAGTATTTACTATTATATTTGTCAGTTACTTGTTGCCAAATATCTTCATTCTAAAATTGGCAAGTGCTGTGGAAGTTATTCCCCCATATAATGGGTAATAACTATCATTTTTTAATATTGTGTTTTTTTATGTTTAGAATGTTGCCAACCCATTTAAAAAAAAAAAAACAAAAACATTTAAATGGCTATACAACATTTCATTCAGTGCTGGGCAGACTTGTCACAGCAGATGATCCTCCCCAGTGAAGTTCCATTTCTGATTATATCTTTTCTCCAATCTGATGTTTCTTCTAGCAAAAACAAATATGACTTTTACATAGTTACATAGCTGAAAAGAGACTTGCGTCTATCAAGTTCAGCCTTCCTCACATATGTTTTTGCTGTTGATCCAAAAGAAGGCAAAAAAAACAGTTTGAAGCGCTTCCAATTTTGCAACAAACTAGGAAAATTCCTTCTTGACCCCAAAATAGCAGTCGGATGTCTCCTTGGATCAAGCAGCGATTACACCACTAATTAGAAATGATATCCCTGTATGTTATGTTTTTGCAAGTATTTATCCAATTGCAGTTTAAACATCTGTATAGACTCTGACAAAACCACCTCTTCAGGCAAAGAATTCCATATCCTTATTGCTCTTACTGTAAAACAAAACCTTTTCTTTGCCTTAGATGAAATCTCCTCGCTTCCAGCCTAAATGTGTGACCTTGTGTCCTATGTATAGCCCTGTTTAGAATAGATTTCCAGATAATGGTTTGTACTGGCCCCAAATATATTTGTATAATGTTATCATATCCCCTCTCAGGCGCCATTTTTTCCAAACTAATGAGATTTAAATTTTTTAACCTTTCTTCATAACTAAAATGCTCCATTCCTTTTATCAATTTTGTAGCTTGTCTCTGCACTTTTTCTAGTGCCATGATATCTTTCTTTAGAACAGGTGCCCCAAATTGCACAGCATATTCAAGGTGTGGTCTTACCCGTGATTTATAAAGAGGCAAAATTATATTTTCATCTCAAATTTATGCTCCTATTTATACATGACAAAACCTTACTGGCCTTAGCAACGGCAGATTGACATTGCATATTGCTGCCTAATTTGTTGTCTATAACAATTCCCAAATCCTTCTAGTGTGTGGTTATCCCTAGTTCCCTACCATTTAGGGTGTAAATTGCTTGTGCATTCTTAACCCCGAAGTGCATAACTTTGCATTTCTCTGTTAAATTTCATCTGCCATTTTATTGCCCAGTCCCCCAATCTATCCAAATCCCTCGGCAGCAAGGCAATATCCTGCTCACATTTTATTACTTTACAAAGTTTTGTGTCATCTGCAAACACTGATACATGGCTTTCAATGCCCATTTCAAGATCATTTATAAATGTTAAATAGAAGCGGACCCAAAACAGAACCCTGAGGGACACCACTTACCACTTTTGTCCAGCTTGAAAATATACCATTAATGACAACTCGTTGTACTCTATCCTTAAGCCAATGTTCTACCCAAGAACAAGAATATTCATCTAGACCAATTTCTTTTAGTTTGAAGACTAACCTATTGTGAGGAACTGTGTCAAATGCCTTGGCAAAATCCAAGTAGATCACATCCACTGCAACACCCTGATCTATACGTCTACTTACTTCTTCATAGAATGCAATTAGGTTAGTTTGACATGACCTATGTTTCATAAAACCATGCTGATTATTGCTAATAACACAGTTCTTCGCAATGAATTCCTGAATATTATCCTTTAATAGCCATTTAAATAATTTCCCAGTCACAGAAATTAAGCTCACAGGTCTATAATTTCCAGGCAAGGATTTTGAACCCTTTTTAAATATAGGAACAACATCTGCCTTCCTCCAATCCTCCGGTACAATACCTGAAACAAAAGAATCTTGAAAAATTAAATACAGAGGTTCACTTATTTCCCCACTTAGCTACTTAAGTACTCGTGGGTGGATACCGTCAGGCCCCGAAGCTTTATTTATATAAATTTTCTTTAATAACTGTAGCACCTTGTCTCGAGTTATCCAATCACAAGTTATCTGCAAGTTTGTTGCAGCAATCATTTGCTTATATCTTGCCATAGGATCCTCATTAATAGATACTGAAGAAAAATAGTTATTTAAAATTTCTGCCTTTTCCTGGTCTTCATTAACTAACAGACCCATCTCTGTTTTCAGTGTACCTACACTTTCCTTTTTTGTTTTTTAGAATTGATGTACTTGAAAAAATTTGGGGGGTTGGTTTTGCATTCTTTGGCTATCAATTTCTCATTTTCTAGTTTCGCCACTTTAATTGCTTTTTGCAAGTATTATTGGCTTCCTTATATCTTATGCCCTTTTCTTATTTTTAACCTCTTGTTTTACTTCTCTACTAAGCCACATTGGTTTTAATTTGTTTCTTTTATATTTATTACCCAATGGTACATACTGTGAAATGTACCTTTCTAATATTTATTTGACTAGTTTCAATTTTTCCTCAGTGTTTTTATCACTAAGGAGTTTATGCCAGTCGATATGTTGTAGAGCTGCCCTAATCTTATTAAAATTGGCTTTTTAAAAATTATACATTTTAATATACCCCATGTGCACTGGCATACATACCGGGGTCGCAGGGTATGTACCCACTGTGGCCAGCCTCTTCTCCTGGGGTCCCCAGGAGCTGGTCACCTCAGGGCCCCCCGAGGCTGGCCCTGGTAACACTCGGCGGATGGGCTGGCAGGCGCGCGAGGGAGCACAGTCCCCTGAGCGCTCTCTGTCCAGCTCCCTCGCGGGCCGCGTACGGATACCGGAGCCGGAAGATGTCATATTCCGGCTCCGGCGTCAGTACGCGGCGCGCAAGGGAGCACTCAGAGGAGAGTGCTCCCTCCCTTGCGCGCCCGCCAGCCAGCCCGGTGACCGGCCGCCCAGCAGCACCACTGGACCCCAGGGAATCCCCTCAGCACTCCCAAAGGTAGAGAGGCTGGGGGATGAATTTTTTTTTAAAACGTGTGTGTGTGTGTGTGTTAGTGTGTGTGTGTTTGTGTGTGTGTTAGTTTTTGTGTCAGTGTGTGTGTTAGATTGTGTGCGTCTCTTAGTGAGTGTGTATGTATGTCTGTCACTGAGTGTGTGTCTGTTAGCTAGTGTGTATGCGTCGGTTCATGAGAGTGCGTGTGTCTTCAGTACTTACCGTTCTCCAGCACCGGACTCCCTTGGCGCTGGGGATCCCTCCGCCTCGATCCGCCTCTCAGCTCCGAATGCGTATGCGCGGCAAGAGCCACGTGCGCATTCAAACCGCCCATAGGAAAGCATTACTCAATGCTTTCCTGTGGACGTTCAGTGTCTTCTCACTTTGATTTTCACAGTGAGAATCGCGGAAGCTCCTCAAGGCTGTCAATGAGACAGCCACTAGAGGCCGGATTAACCCTCAGTGAAACATAGCAGTTTTTCTGAAACTGCTATGTTTTTAGCTACAGGGTTAAAACTTGAGGGACCTGGCACCCAGACCACTTCATTGAGCTGATGTGATCTGGTTGTCTGTAGTGGTCCTTTAAGTGTATATGTATCTGCATGCACTTGCGTACATACCGCGGTCGCAGCCCTGCGACCAGGTGCCCACCGCCATGTGTTGCGGCCCCGACTTGCGCAGAATAAGTGCGGGGGGCCGGCCCATGGATCAGTTTTCACACCGTGGTCGCATGGGTTGTGTGTACGCCACTGCCCATGTGCTTTTGCTTTATTTCAAAAGTTACCATATTGTGATCACTAATGCAACCTACAATGCTAAAACTAGTCACTAAATGTAACTTTTCAACTAACCTTCCCAATATTTGGTATTTTGGTAACTAAACTAGGCATGGCCTAAATGTTTTTTGAGGGTACTGACACTTTCCTGAAGGTCAGCAACAGGAAATGGCCAAAAAGAACGGATTTAATAAGACCAAGAATAAAGTCTGCAAGTTGAGCCAAGTGTCATATGTTCATATCCATTTTATTAGGTGACATTAATATTACAGAAAAATTTAGTAGGAAAATGTGCCTTTTTTGTTGCAATGAGAGAGATTTCCATCCCTGGAGATAGAATGATGCAAATATTGGCTCACTTAATGATAAGTTGCAGCCAAAGGCTAAAAGATGTTTTTTACACAAGTACATTTTTTTTTTTTTTTTATAAATCTTTCTCTTTGGTTAGAAATCAACAATTCTCATGCCAATGGTAAATCCAGTGATGTGTACTCTGCATATTTCTAAATTACCTGCTGTATAGGAAAATATTTTTTATTGACCGCATGATAATAAAATAAGATGCTTATTCCTTTGTCTAGATTTTGAATTTAAGAGAATAAATATTTGAGCTCATGTAAAAATAATATAATATGCAGGAATATGTATCATCAAAACAGCACTTCTTTAAAACAAAAATGAAGATTGCTTAAAAAAAATGTGTATAAACAAACAAAATTGAAAAATTAAAAAACACTTGCTAATTGAAACATTACTTACCTAGAGAATACATAGTTACAAAGGGTGAAAAGAGAGAGTGTCCATCAAGTTCAGACTTCACACCTGTATTTGCTGTTGATCCAAAATAAAGCAAAAATTAAAAAGTTTGGTGCATTTTCCAAGTTTGTAACAGACTAGTATAAAATGCTTCTTGACCTCTTGATGCTGCCTTATTACAATGGCTGTGGCATGGTGCCACACCAATCAGATGACTGGAGCAGCCCTTGGGGGGGGGGTTTAAAAGCCTTAATCGTGTGGCACACAGCAATAGTCACGTCTCACCGAGATTGTGGTTGTAGTAGCCTTTAAATAGCCGACAGGATTAATGTCCTCTGTCAATAACAGAAATAAACCCTGTTTGTCGACTGGCACCCAGGGGTAAATGGGTTATCTGATATAATGCGATCAATGCGATCAAGGCCCCTAAGTGTTCTATTCTTTGTACTGTAAACTCAAACTCGTGGGATGGAAATAATTTACCTAGAAGAAACCATGGCAGTTGGTTAATAAAATATCTTAAACACTATAAATACCATGCTCTACAGTCATGGGGTTTTAATGAGCCCCTGGTTGCTGACGTGGCAGCCGTTCAGGAGATCTGAATGTATTTCACAGCCTACTATAATATAGATTTCATTAGAAAGAAAAGATTCTAACATTTTAATCAGAGTCTCACTTGTATGCAGTAATTTCTTTAACACATGGAACTATTTGGTTATTAAGTGAATGTTTCTTCTTTTAGGATAATTTTCATTTTGTTTTTAATGCATTCTATGGCATGGTATAGTTTGCAGGCACACGTCATTATCCTAAATCTCGCTGCAATAATTTGAGCCAGACATTATTTGGGAATAAGTGTCCTAGTTGGACCACTGAATGCATTGTTCAGCTGGTACATGTAATCAAATATAACTTATGTCTGCTATTGACCTAGGTATCCTACAGTGACTATACACTTGAGGCTGACTGTGAAACATGGGAGTTGCAGACCTGTAAACGATGGAAGGCATGGTTTGGACTTGCCAGTTTATGAAGTTGAAACAGTAGATAAAGCGTTAGGTTGCACACAAACCGTTTAAACACAAAGTGCATGGTGTGTATGTTTTGATTACTATCCACAGCATAAACCCAGATAAATTCTGATTATACGTAACTACTAATCATACCCCTGGTGGCTTAACGAGGAGTGAGGTCTCCCCTTAAAATAACTAATAGTTTTTCTACCTATAGGTAAAGCGCCTACTCTTTTTGATGCAACAAGTCAGATGCTGTATGAGAAGCTGAGATTTTACTTCTTCCAGCTATTGGAAAGATACATAGTATTTGATTATGCTTAATACTGTTCCTTAGTAAAGATAAACATTTCAGCCAAATGTTTATGAATAAAAAAAATCTCCATTCCACCACTGGTTCTTATTGGGAAATATTCTGCTGGCACTCAAGTTGAGACGTTCATACACATCTGTATGGGATTTTGTTGAGGTAGATGCCATTGTTTTCTTGGGAAACATTGTGGTTGACCAGATCATGTCTCTGTAATTTTGGTAATATGGACATCCTTCATGGAAAAGCAACACAAAGTTATTTTTCCGTCTGGTTCTGATGAATAGTATTTAAAGGCCGATAACTCAAATGACTAGCGTTCATCTAAAATTATGCATGCTTGGCGTCCTAAGATTCAGTGACCCAAAAATGCCAAGTTTGGATTTCCCTACATAAGACTTTCTGCAACTGGTTGATGGTCCATGCAGTAGTCTTTTGTGTCCAGGGATCTCTTCTTGCTTTGAGTTTTGTTAAATGTTACAGTACTGACAAATGTTCCTGTAGAATGTATATGTCAAATTTCTGGAGACACACTTATACCTGATGAACAGCATACAAAGGTGACCAATAGACAAAAGTAAATCCAAGCAGATTATCATTATTATAATTGTTTTAATGATTTTCCTGTTACAAAATATATACATTTAGAATACAAAATAGCAGCAAATTTAAATAAAGTCCACACAAATTATTGGCTTACTTTGGAAACAAAATGAATTTTTAATTTTATTATTTTTTCCTTTTTCTCCCCCCTCCCCTCCATCCCCCATAATACTTGGTTCATCATTATGTGACCGGATTCTTTATATTTATTTAAGCATTTACATTTCATTCCACAACAGCTGTAATATCCAGGTGCTTGCCAAAGCTTAATGGACCCCACGCTGCACAGTGTTGAGTCATACCATGCAATCTAGTTTTCATTTCAAAGCATGACATCACATTGTACAATGTGAGATTTTACAACATGATAAACATGATCTTTCCATTAAAATAACACGATGATCATGTTACATATAAAGTTGTGGTGGGATCATAAAGTGATACCCCACCGATTTTAAGTAAAATCTGAAATGTATTGTTGTGCACCAAGACAAGCCTTTTGGGGGAAAAATAAATCTACGGACACAGTTGCTCTAAAACATGTTCCAATGCTCCTTTACAGAATGCTCTACTGAATGTGAAAATGAGCACATAGAGCCACCATTTTTTCAAGACATTGTAAACAACAGAAACAATGCTCAATGTAGTGGTTATGTTGCTTTAAGTCTTTTGGCGTAATCCCCTGGTTTTATTTTAGACAATGTAGCGGTTTTCTAAAAATCTGAGTTCTTCATGACACACTCTGCTGCATTGGTAATGCAGAATTGATGGAGAACTCCAGCATTATAAATAAATTATATTTATATTAATTTGTAATTCTGGAGTGTTCTAATGTATAATTACATTTTGGACCCCACATGTTCCCTTAACATAAAGTATTTACCTCTAATCCATAAACAAGGTAGTCTACTTGCTTTTTCTCCACTTTGCCCCTCTCCACCCTGGTCTGAAATCATAGTCGTGCGCAGCCTATTGCATTAGGGTGTGCACCCTAAAGCACAAACACACGCCGCATGTATGTGTGTGTGTGTGTGTGTGTGTATATATATATATATATATATGTGTGTGTGTGTGTGTGTGTGTATATATATATATATATACATATATATACACACACATACACTTCAGTTTGTGTGTGTGCTGTTAGTGCGCTGTGTGAGGGTGCTGGTAGTGTGCTATGTGGGTGAGGGTGCTGGTAGTGTGCTGTGTGGGTGAGGGTGCTGGTAGTGTGCTGTGTGAGGGTGTGGTTTGTGTGCTGTGGGTGATGGTGCGGTTTGTGTGCTGTGGGTGAGGGTGTGGTTTGTGTGCTGTGTGTGAGGGTGCTGGTAGTGTGCTGTGTGTGAGGGTCCTGTGTGTGTGTGTGTAAGGGTGCTGTTAGGGTGTTGTGTGTTTGTAAGGGTGCTGTTTGTGAGGGTGCTGTTAGTGTGCTGTGCGTTTGAGGGTGCTGTGTGTGCGCGCTGTTTGTGTTAGGATGCTATATGTGTGTGCTGTATGTTTGGAGGGATTGTGAAGGTGGGGGCAGATTAGTAAATATCCCCCCTCCCTTCTTACCTTATGTAGGGAGGGGGGATCCTTGCTGCCATGTGCCATCCCTGGTGGTCCAGTGGAGCGTGAACTCTAGCCTGTGGGGCTAGAGTTCACTCTTGCGAGATCTGATAGATGTTGCTCAGATCTCGTGAGAGGAACCTGGCAGAGCTTCTGTCTAGAGCTTCCCGGGTCCTCTCCTGCCTGCCTCCATGCTGCTGTGGGTTGGTGAGGTAGATCTTTCTCCCAAGATTCCCAACCCCAAAAATATACGTGTGTGTGTGTGTGTGTGTGTGTGTGTGTGTATATATATATATATATATATATATATATATATATATATATACACACATACACGTGCACACACATACAGACACTCACAATTTTTTTTTTTATTAAAAATGTCCACCCAGCCTCCCTGCCTGGAGAACTGTCCCTGGGGTCCAGTGGGTCGGGCGCTTGTCTCCATCTCAGATGCGGTGAGGGAGCTGTGTGCTCTCTGCTTCCAGCTACAATTACAATTACAATTTGTAAAGACTCCTGTCCCAATACAAAACCCCCGCCCCCTTCTACAAAATCCCTGCAGCCCCACACACTCAGTTACAGACAGTCACACACTCAGTTACAGGCACAGTCACATACAGTCACAGGCAGACAGTCACACATACACATTTCCTCCGTGCGGCCAGTTTATCAGCTGTTTGCTTGTGTGAGCTGTACTGGCCGCACGGCACCCTAACTACCATGGGACACTGTGCGGCCACAGCTCACACAGCCCCCTCCAGCCAGGGCCGGTGCAAGGATTTTTGCCGCCCTAGGCAAAAGTAAAGTTTGCCGCCCCCCCCATGTGACATCACAATGCCCCACCCATATGATTTGCCATGTTAACTAACGCCAGTGCTGCAGTGCCGCCGTGTTTACATTAAAAGGCCTGCAAGGACAGGCTATAGACACCAGAACCACTACATTAAGCTGAAGTGGTTCTGGGGACTATAGTGTTTCTTTAATGTGAGGTAAATTAGAGCTTAGTGCCATGAATAATATACTAGATTGCCTACTTACAACCAGATGAGGATGATGATGGGCTCTAGCTGCAGTCTGGCTCCACTGGTCTGGTGCAGGGTTTCTGGAGGCTCTCTGGGCGGTTTTGTAACCTAATGGTCACAAAATCAATGTTCTGGGGGAGAGCGAGCTTAGCTCCATTTTTGGGGGTCCTTTACACAGCTCAAGGTCTGGGTCCCAGGGTCCACCTTCATGTTCCTGTGAGTTTGTTCTGGGGGGTGGGTGTGTGGGGATGTCTGATAATATTATTGTAGGGAATGCATTGTGTGAAATTGTGTTTGTATGTGTAAGGGCTGCAAGGTGTGTTTCTGTGTATGTATGGGATGCATTGAGTGTGTGTAATGAATGCATTGTGTGTTTCTGTGTGTGTAAGGGATGCATTGTGTGTAACAGTTGCATTGCTTGTGTATGTGTGTCTGTGTGTGTAATGCATTGTGTGTTTTTCTGTGTGCAAGGCGTGCATTGTGTGTATGTGATGAATGTCAATCTCTCCTCCAGCTCCAATTTCCTTCTCCTCCTCCCAATTTCTCTTTCCTCTACCCCCCCCTCCTAATTTCCCATACTTTCCCCCTCCTAATTTCTCACCCCCCCTCCTAATTTCTCTTTCCCCCCTCCTAATATCTCTTCCCCCTCCTAATTTCTCTACCCCCCCCTCCTAATTTCAATTTCTCTCCCCCTCCTAATTTCTCTTTCCCCCCTCCTAATTTCTCTCTCACCCCCCTCTCCTTTCTCTTTCTCTCCCCCCCTCCTTTCCCTTTCTCTCCCCCCCTCCTTTCTCTTTCTCTCCCCCCTCCTTTCTCTTTCTCACCTCCTTGCCCCCCTTTCTCCTCTTTCTCACCCTCCTCCTTTCTCCACCCCCCTCCTTTCCTCACCCCCCCTTTCTCCTCTTTCTCCTCCCCTTTCTCCTTTTTCCTTTTGCCCCCCCCTCTCTCCCTCTTTTTCCAAGCCCTTTCTCCTCTTTCACCCCCCTCTCCTTTTCACCCCCTCTCTCCTCTTTTCACCCCCCCTCTTTGTCCCCCTTTCTCCTCTTTCACCCCCCTCTCTCACCCCTTCTCCTTTTCACCCCCCCCTCCTTTTCACCCCTTCTCCTCTTTCACCCCCCTTTCTCCTCTTTCACCCCCTCTCTCACCCCCCTCCTTTCTCACCCCCTTTCTCCTCTTTCTCACCCCCCCTCTCACCCCCTTTCTCCCTCTTTCTCACCCCCCCTCTCACCCCTTTCTCCTTTTCCCCCCTCTCTCCTCTTTTCACCCCCTCCTTTCACCCCCCTTTCTCCTCTTTCACCCCCCTCTCCTTTTCACCCCCCCCCCTCTCTCCTCTTTTCACCCCTTTCTCCCCCTTCAGCTGCCCCTCTCTCCACCCCTTTCTCCTTTTACTTTCTCTCTCTAACTTTCACCCCCCCTTTCTCCTCTTTCACCCCTCTCCACCCCTTTCTCGCTTGCCCCCTCTCTCACACCCCCTTTTCTCCTTTTCACCCCTCTCTCCTCTTTTCACCCCTCCTTTTCACCCCCTTTTCTCCTCTTTCTTCCCCCTCAGCACTTCCCATCACCCCTTCTTTCTCTCTCCACTTTACAGCACAGCAGCCCAGGCGTGGCGGGGCCAGTATAGTCCGCGGGTACAGAGAGCAGCTGTCTCCTGTACCCGGCCGGACTAACAGGAAGTGCACACTCAGTGCTACAGCAAAGGAAGCTGACAGGAGGGAGCGCTCAGCGCTTCCCTCCTGTCAGCCCCCTTTCTCAGGCTGCGCCCGGGCGGTGCAGTCCGCCCTCATGGACGCACCGCCCGGGCAAAGCTGCAGCCGCCTGAGGCTCTCTACAGAGCGCTCGGGCGGTTGCAGCATGGGGGGGGCGGCGGGGCTGTCCATGGCGGACCGCCCCCCCCGCCCCTCCCTTAGTACGCCACTGCCGCACGCCATTTGCTGATGCCGGGAGCTGGAATATTCCGTCATATTCTGGCTTCTGGCATCAGCAAACGGCGCGCGGCGAGAAGGAGCAGAGAGCACACAGTTCCCTCGCTGCATCTGAGATGGAGTCAGGTGCCCGGGGGGTGGGGGGTGTCCATCACCTCTTGCCCCCCCCCCATGACATGGGAAACACGGAGGGAGGAGGAGGGCATTTGGGGGTGGCAGAGTGCCTGCAGGAACAGTGGGAACGGTGTTCCCATGCGTTCCTGAAGGACTCACAGGTATGCCGCGGGGATTAGGGTGTGCCCAGGCACACCCGGCACACCCCATGCGTAAGCCTATGTCTGGGATATGTTCACTAAAGGGTATATCTTGCCCCAATCTAAAGCTTCTCATTGGGGTCCTCTAGTGCATTGCTGCAATTGTTGCAGTGTGCAAAAATAATTAACCTCATAGAGAAACATTGATTTCAGGGCTTCTTTATGAGAAGCATTGCCTTCGGTTTTGAGCAAGCACTACAGACAAATATGAAAGTATGCCCTCCCAGCTGTCTGTCTGAAGGGTGCGATTTGTGACATTTATAAAAGTGCCAATTTCTCTTGAAATTAATGTTTGCTAAAATAAGATAAAGTAGACATTTACAATGTACATATGTATGTGTGTGCTTACTTATACAGAGTGAAAGAGAGATAAGATTATTAATAAAAGAAAATGCACTGTTAAAAACATTATTTTTTTTCCACAGTGAATTAAAATTTTCTTCAGCGAAGATTTTTAAAGCATGATTTTGTTGTTTAAAACCTACAGACACATTCTGCTGGTATCTTTAGCCCTCTGGCAATATATCCATTTCATCTTGTCGAATTGGTTATAGTGCCTCAAATCCCTTGGCACTGTCCCTCCATTCACTGTTAAACAATGCGTCTATCTCATATATTAGTGTCCCCTTTTACGTTGCATTACTGAAATAAATGAACTTTTACATGATATTTAAATTTTTTGATTATCACCTGTAATTTAAACTGTTAGCAGGTTTTCATCTCCCTCCTGCCCCATTACTCCTCTCCTGCAACTGTCAAAAATAACCTACTAAATTCTCAGTGATCACTTTTCAAGCAACCCATTTCATTACCCCTACTTATACCCTTTGTGCCACTATACCCTACTCCCTCTAGAATGTAAGCTCATTGAGCAGGGCCCTCAACCCTTCTGTTCCTGTGCATCTATTTGTCTGGTTACAATTACGTGTCTGTTAGTCCATCCATTGTACAGCGCTATGGAAAATGCTGGCGCTATATAAATAATAAAATAATAATATATACCCTCAGTATACCTCAACGTTTGTACTGCCTCCACCTATGTTATTTGCTGTACACTCAAGTGATGCGCTTCTCACTATTGATACCAATGATGTTGTATTATTCCTGATGTTTACCCACTTCCCTTTCTTTATTCTGTAATCACTGTTTTTGCTTAACCAAATATTGAAAAAAATATAAATCAAGAATTTATATTAAAAAAAAGTCACAATCACCACCATATTGAATTAACATGAAACTCTCGCTCTACTCTTTTCACTGATGTGCTTATGAACTTTTTGTTTGCAGATAAAAACTGCTAAAAATGTTAAAGAAATGCAGCTACTCCAATTAAGAAGTCTTCAGTACTTGGAGCGATACATCTACTTGATACTATTTAATGCCTATCTCCACTTGGAGAAGAAAGAGACTTGGCAAAGGCCTTTCAGTGCTTGGATGTATGAGGTGAGTGAAAATGTATTTTATTGCTACCAAGAAAATAATGGCATATTGTGAGCAAAATCACTTAAAAAGTCTTGAGTAAGCAAACAGATTTTCATAAACTGCAGCTGGAATTTTCTCTTGTATTCATGGTTGCAAAAAATAAAAGTACATCTTGAAATAATTTTCTAAGAATTCATTTTTTAATGTAGATGTAAATACAGTCTAAACACCATAAACACTATATCTCCCCGGCACCCATAACCTCCCTTGCTGCCCTTATCCAAATACTACACTTCTGCGAACACATAATGATTTGATAACAAATATATAGACGGAGCCTACAGATTCATAGTATCATAAACATGACAAAAGCTCTAGTTGTTATGGTGCTTAATGGGCCCTTTCTTTTCAAAATGAAAAAATAAATAAATAAACAAACTGCTGACCGTTTTCATAATACTCCTATACAGACAGTGGCTGTGGGAATGGGGAAATGGTTCTAGTGCTTTTATAGTAGAACCCTGAATCAAATACGACAATATTGGAGGAACAAATGTAGATAAGTAAAGCTTAAAACAATTGCCTACAAATGTTGATAGTGTAACGTCACCTATGGCTAAATAATTCCATAAGGCCAGTGTCTATAAAGATCACACAGAACAGGGGTGGCATTGAGCCATTGGAAATATGAAAATAGGTGGAAATTCCAACACTTTTAAATGATAAATTACAGGCTCACTGATAAGATACAAATGCATTAAACAGGACACTCATAGCTTAAAGGGACACTATGGTCACCAGAACTACTACAGCTTAATTTAGTTGTTCTGGTGAGTATAATAGCTATCTTCAGGCATTTTCATGTAAACACTGCCTTTTCAGATTCAATGCATCTCTATGAGGAGGTGCTGATTGGCCAAAACTGTGTTTGACCCCACCCCCTTGCTGATTTTAGCCAATCCAATGATTTCCCCATGGGAAAGCATTGGATTGGCTAAAAATCTGCAAAATGTTGATGATGTCACCGAGGGGGCGGGGCCAGCGCCGGCGGACACATGGAGAGCTGAAAATAAGGTGAGTTTTAACCCATTCGGAGAGGGCTGGGTGGGGGTGGGGGCAAGCCACAGCACCTAAATGGTGGGTTTTCACTATAGGGTCAGGAATACATGTTTGTGTTGGTGAGAGCACACTAAAATGTATGAAATACAACACACATCAAAATTACCATCAAATAGGATAAAACCTCAAGAAACAACAAAGCATAGTGAAATCTGTATACAATACTTTAAAACACATTAAAACAAATTGGTCTCACTCACGTGGTACTGAGCCGTTTGTAGTGGGCTCAGACTTTAAGCGCCTTGGGATATATAGAGTTGGTTGCTGAAATCAAGTACTAGTATCTGGTACTGGAATATTCCACTGGATACTAAAATCTGCAAGAAAACGAGCAGAGGAAAGAGACTACTGCGAGCAGGGAACACTCTGAAACAAAAAAGGATAAATGGCAAAGGACTTTTCACACGTTTCAGAGTGTTCCCTACTAGCAGTGGTCTCTTTCCTCTGCTTGCTTCTTTGCAGATTTTAGTATCCAGTGGAATATTCCAGTACTTGATCTCCGCAACCAACTACATAAGGCGCTTAAAGTCTGAGTCCACTACAAACGGCTCAGTACCACGTGAGTGGGACCAATTTGTTTTAATCTGTTTTAAAGTATTGTATACAGATTTCACTATGATTTGTTGTGTCTTGTTTTTTTAGGTTTTATCCTATTTTATGGTAATTTGCATGTGTGTGGTATTTCTTACTTACCACCAATGTAGAATAATATAATGTATAAATGTATGTATTTTTTGTTTCACATAATTTGGCGTTTACCAGCACAAGGAATGTTAATTGAAAACCTGATTGCGAATAATTTACGCCTAAAAAGAATTCAGAATTGGGAACATAGTTGAATATTTGTTTTAAGTATTTTTATTTATTTATTTTTGTCTAAATTTGTCTTTAATTTTCACTTCTCTACCTTTTCTTGTTTATGAAGCTCAGGCTAACCTCAATCTAGGCCCTGGGGCCCTTTGATGGGCCAAATATATGCATTAAAGGGATCCTATAGTGCCAGGAAAACAAAGTTGTTGTCCTTTGTTGCTGGGTCAGGCTCCACCCACGCTCCTCCTCCGCCAACGTCAGCCGACGGGGGAGACCTAATGCGCATGCGTGATATTGGCCGCACGCGCGCATTAAATGCTTTCCAATGGGGAAAATCTGACACTGGAGGTCGTCATGCGGACCAAAAGTCAGTTTGGATTCCTGATGCCCTCTAGTGAGGGCAGACTTAGAGCTGAAATGTAAACATTGCAGCACTAGGTGCAAAAGGGACACATCACCCAGACCACTTCAATGAGCTAAAGTGGTCTGGGTGCCTACAGTGTCCCTTTAAAGAACATTACATAAACTGTTTATTGAACCGATTATCTGTATATGTATTTATAGTATAAAGGAAAGTGTGTTAATGTTTATACTTTTGTTATTAGATTGAATGCATGCATTTATGTGTGTATAGTGCCAGTGTTTGTAAATGTGTGTATTTATACGTGTTTATGTATGTGTCTATACAGGGATGCATTTTTGTGTTTTGGAATTGTGTGAATGCAAGGATTTATTTGCATTTACACTGTGTGTGAATGCAAAGTTCTGTTGGCATGATGTGTATACGTGAGAATGTATGTAGGTATGTATTTCTGGGAAAGCACTGTTATTTGTTTGGGTTGTGTAGATCTCTTCGCCACCCATGTTTGTGTCTATGACTGTTTGTCTCTCTAACCTAAATGTCTTCCCCTATGACCCTTCCCACCTTGACTCTTTGTTTGTTCTAGCATGATCGAGCCTTAAATTAGTGAAGACCTGGTTGTGTTCTCAGTACAGAGTGTGTGTGAGACGGGAACATGATGTAATGTCGTATTACTGCTGGAACCTTAATGAGAAGCCATAACGAAGCCAAGGAGCACAGTCATGCTAATACCAAGATCCCTCCCAGCAGAAGTATAACAGTAAGCCCCTTTGTGGTTTGCTGTCGGCCACTCGTGTAGCACCGTTAATAAATTTAATGATGCTGGGTCTTTGGGAGTTTCTCAGGCATCTTCAGCTGGTTCCTCACTGTACACTTAGTGCGTTGCCCTCAAAGCAACAGGTCATTGTCCAAGACCAAAATACCCACGTGGTTAATACAACCTTGTTTAATAAACAAATGCCATAGTCTGCCCCTCTGTAAAAATTTTGGAATGTGCTTTCATTTCCCCCCCCTCGCTCATTTCTCATCTCCTTTTGACTATGCGTAAAAACTGGATCCTAATCCATATTTATTTATTTTTTTGTATAGAGAAGAGAGAAACATGTAGTTTATAAGGAACTATTGATTAGAGAACTATTTAGAATAGAGAGGTAAGCTGAATTTGTTAAATAAATATTTGGATCCCCTGTAGTGCTTTAACCAAACAGCATAGTACAGATGTTTTCATTTCTAGCAAAAAAGTACTGTAATTCCAGGAACTAATCAGAATTTTGAGCAGACGACTGCATAATGAATGCAGAGTCTCTTAGAATTTTGTGAGGATGTTTTTTTTTTTTTTTAGTTTTTTTCTCTGAAGGTGATTAATAATTATATTGGTGGTGAAACAGGTTCATTATGAAGAGATGATATGGTGCTGCAAACAAGAGAGTACTATATTAAATCTCGGTAATATTCAACACAAGTGTTTAATCACCAAAAATATACAGGCTAATAAATGTTGTTTGTTTGAGAATTAATTCCTTGCAATTCCTAATCTAGTGACTAATCCCAACGTATCAAAAAGGAGAGCACCTTGGTGTGTTTTGGAAGAAGGCAGGATAGGTATTTTGTTAAGTGTTGTGTGCTTTTAAGACAAATATTTTTGGATAAAGAAGAATATTCTGTCATTTTTAAAAATTATCAAATTATAATACTTTAAATAAAATATGTTGATTGTTTAAACGATTTTCTTAAGTTCCAAGCTGAATTAAATTGTTCATCATGTCATGTCAAAAATGTGTAACTAAAAACAAGTACAATATATAGATCTCTGTGATATATTACACGTTTAAAAAAAAAAAAAAAAAAGGTGCTAAGTGCATGTTTAAAGGGACACTATAGTCACCAAAACAACTTTAATAAAGCCGTTACGGTGTATAGATTATGCCTCTAAAGTTGCCACACCTCCCCTGGCTATGATTGACATGGCCTGCATGAAAACAAAATTGTTTAATTATCAATCAGATGCGACTTACATTTAACTTTAATTACACACAGGAGACTTCTGTAGGGTCTAGCATGCTATTAACAGAGCAGGAGATAATAAATTCTAAATTAAACAGAATTTGCAATACAGCATATATAATCATTAGATGACTTTACAGGAAGTTTTTAGGAAGGCTGTGTAAGTCACATGCAGGGATTTACCTCTTAAATAGCAGAGAACTGAGCAGTGAGACTGCAGAGGCATAATCTATACACCAAAACTGCTTCATTAAGCTAAAGTTGTTTTGGTGACTATAGTGCCCCCTCTAAGTGGAAAATGACACTCCAAGTGCAAAACGGGATATAGACAGATTCTCACGGTCTCAGATCAATTGTAGATATTTCCAAAAGATATAGAATGGAAAATTATAGTGCAGTAATTGTAATAACAATCTGCAATAAAAAAGACCTATTAATGTTCGGTCCCCCAAAGGAAATTATCACCTTCTAATACACCTGATAATCTGTATGTGGTAAAAGATTGTCAAGTTGCACAGTTCTATGCGTATCATCGTCCATTCCATTCGACTTTCTCAGGAGCCCTTATAGCTAGAACTGGAACTACAGGCCCAGACGGGAGCCAACTGTGCCCTAAGTGGCACCTATGCTGCCTTATTGGTAATCAGGCTCTCTATATAGGGACACAAGGATAGGAGAACTATGTTGGGATACCCCAGACATATCCTTATACAATTCACATTGTGATAAGCCTGACCTTTTTCCAACAAAACTACCTTACCTAATTAGTAAAATAACTGGAAATATTTTGCTGATCCAACCTACGTATTCAATCCTCTGGAGATGTAGCTCTAGATCCTGTTTTCAATTATTTAAATAATGTATGACCTCTCTTAGTTTGGATAAGCAAATGGGAGTGGGATTCCAGGGAATCCTGTATTCACAAGGAGTCTACAATTACTGTTGTCAGCTTCCTGTTGGAATTTTCCTACTTGCAGACAGCTGCTGTCAGATGTAAACAGCTGAAACAAGCTGTCACACAAGGCACTCAGAACGCGAAATTCTTTCTTAATGTCTCAAGTTACAGTCCCATTTCACCATGTCCAGCTGTGTGATTCTAGAACAGTAACTTGTACAATCGTAGCAGTTCTCCTAGGAAAATCTGTTAGCGTATTAGGTCTCCCTTTGTCTTCGTTTTGCCTGCAAATTGAACTCTAAAATGTTTGGCCTCTTTCTGTTTTTGTTGATGAATTTGCTCTGGTCCTAGAGTTTGGTCAGCTGGTCGTGAACAGAAGAAGGTGGAATTTATGTGCATTCGTTAAACAGAACAACCTTAGCCAGCAACATTTCCATTCTGAAATGTGTTCTTAGGTTTCTTCCTCCTTTATATATTTCCAGTTAACTGCATGTGGCAGTAAAAGAATGATGCCTGCCTCGACTTGAATTTATTCTGTTTTGCCTGGTAGTTCGAACAAAAATAGAAATAAACAAAACACGCGCGCACACTCAACTTAATGAGATATTTTTCCTTTGTGGGGGGGAGGGGAATGTAAGTTTAAACTACATCTAAATTTAGAGGAATGGGATAGGTAGACACTGATGTAGCTGTACTTTAAAACCTATCTCACAAAAAGGGGCACTTTCTCCTAAGCAACTTTCTATGACTTTACTTGGACATTATCTAGCCTATTTGAATGTGCTTTTTTTTTTAAATTCTTTTTATTTTCACAAGGGTTTTAAATTGTTTGATTGCTGCATGCACTAGGACTGCAATGTATTCATTTTGGATAAGCTTTTTAAATGATTACATTCTGTTAGAACTTTCCAAATCACATATCTCAGGAGTCACCATTAGAGTCAGTGTGATTTTTTTGTGGATAAATCATTTGGAAAGTTTTTGAAACAGATTTCAAACATTTGAAAAGCATATCCAAAAAATAAATAAATAATTGAGGCCTGGCTTTGAATGCAGTTATTTTATAATGTTTGAGGAAGTCAACTTCTTCTAATGTGGTAAAAAAATAAAAAAATAAATAGGTGAAGTTTCTGCTCAACTTCTGAGTCAGTATTGCCCCACAAATGTCACTTCCTGCAATTCAAAATCAAGGAGTCAGGTTGTGCATTCTACATAAAAAAAGCACAGTACACAGTTAACACAGGTGTTAAAGGGTTACTCCAACCACATTGACCACTTCTGCCTTTAGATGGTGGTAGGAGTGTGTATGTGCAATGTTTTCAGCTTGAAATGTACACATCCACTTCTGTGCCAGGGGCTAGTTGCACACCTAATATGCGTGACTTAGACAACCTGGAATGAATGGTCCAATCAAATGCTTTTCTATGAGAAGCATTTGATTGGACAATGGATTATGCGGCATGATGTCAGATGGGGTGTGGAAACCAGAGCAGGTATTTAAAAAATGTGTGAAAAAGGGTTATAGTAACTCTTTAATTTTAATACTATCTCGGCACCAATTTGTGGCATAAGAAACACACGCATTCAATACCTCTGGAACACTGACAACGATTTCACTGTCTGCTGATTACACGTAGTGACTGTGGTGAAAATATGGAGGTCATAGATTAGGACCCTAGAGGTGTGCGTGCTCTGCATTTGGTGGTCTGTTTTTGCTCTAGTGTTAAAGTGAAAACGTTCAAGGCAGTAAAAAAAATGGTTTATGGTCTTCTGCTTAGCTGACCTTATAGCCTCCTCTTGTTTCCCATATGATCCCTTGGCATCATCTGTTTGCTTCTGCTTTCTGGACAAGCTATAGCCTCTGCTTACTCCAGTATGTAGTGCCTTATAATCTAGACTGCACAAAGTAACCAGCAGAGTGTGGACTTACCATATGCAATACCAAAAAAACACAGGTATACCCATAAACGTGGGCCACCACGAACTGTTCCATGTCGATTCCCTCAAAGGTATAAAAGGACTGGTACTGCCGTGGACATGTAGGTGTAGTCTGCCCATCACCAGAGATATGTGGGATAACACTGTACTTTGACATGAGTAGGGCTAGATTTACATACATTCCAAAAGGTAAGCTATGCAGTGATTAAATTAGCTCAGGGTGGTGATATACATCAATCTATCCAGGTAGGAAATGGTAGGTATGGTGCATTAAATAATAAATTAAATCATTGGTTCAGTAGTGAAAACTAAGTTTATAATATTGTTTTTTTTTTTTTGCTTAACATCTAAAATTCCAGATTACCTGCAATTTGCACGATATTGGTACTCTGTACCTCAAATTGTATACAAAATAATTATCAATTGAAACAGGGTACCAGGAAACAAATCAGCTTGTTTTTTTCTTTAGTACTTTGCAAAAGGCATAATGGAGACTTGCGGATTTTGGGTTGTGGGAAAGCCCCTAGCCCTCCATCACAGTTAGTCCTGCTAATTTATAGTGGCGTGGTTGATCTCTGAAGTGAAAGATGAAAGGCTTATCTGCCAACTCCAGTTAATCAGGACAGACTGGCCCTAGTAAAAGTACAAGCCACTTGTCTTAAAATGGTAGTGTCTCTTATCCGTTTATAAATAGAATTATACCTTTATTTTCCCATGTACAATACATAATCACTATGGTGTGAAGGAGTATCGATTATATTTTTGGAAACTATTACAGATGCCCATAATGTTTCAGTAGTGGGTAGAATGCTTTAAATATCCTTTGGTTTAATAAAGGTAAAAATAAAAAACTTTGATATAGAAAAAGAAAATAGATTTATTTTTTCTATACCTGTAACCTGTGTCTGTGTAGGTACTTCTATACTTGCAAAGTAAGAGGTAAGGATATAGATATAAGGATTACACAGTATTGTATAGTATTAAATCATTGAATATAGTTTTGGAGAGAAAGTTAATCTTAATATACAGAGAATGTGAAATATCTACATTAGGCAAGTACAGTATGCCAGTAAATAGAGATCAGAAAACTGCATTTTTTTAGCATTAAAAAAAAAAAAAAAAAGGGAAATGTTTGGATTGAAATGGTTGTGGCTGGTAAAGCCATTTTGGCTGAGGGAAGCTTAGTAACATATAGAACTGAGGCTCAGAATGCTATGGTGAAAACAAATCCTTCTCCAGTATTGGCACTATATAGAAAGTAGCTACCCAAGTTGGCATAATGTTGCAAGAGTAATATTTTTTTCCTTCATATGGCAAATTTCTCATTCAAAAAAAACTTGCATTCGTTTAAGGTACGCTCTTGGGTTTTAACACAATAAACAGATTATTAACAGATCTTACATAAGCAGTGACTCGTGTTTCACATCAAGTACAACTAGTGTACTAAATTAAGTGAATGCCAAATAAATGTAATGCTTAAAAATAACTAGTATAAAATAACACAAATATATTTTACTGTTCCTGGCACATCTATTCCACCATTGCCTACCTGCTACCTGTATTCTGGGAAAAACTACCCTTTGTAGGAGCTACTCTACATTATATCCCTGCTGGGGATTTTACCACCCAAACGTTAATACCTGAGCAAGTGTATATTGCTCCATCAAATGTGAGTAGATTATTTATATCCACCTACATGTCGAGTGGCTGACTCCTAGAACACCATATCTGTCAGTGGGTATTGTACTGCTGCATGCGGTTATACTCAGAGCTGTTTTTTTAGCTTCACTAAATGTGAGTTCTACATCATAGACCTCTTTGTTCTGCACTTGGTACTAGATACTCTGCACCAATTCCGGCTATCTTTCTTCTTTATTCCATATACCTGCCACCTTTAGAACCCTGGACGATTTACAAGTAAAGATTTACAAGTAAAGAATACTCCTGAATACAAGCACCTGATAATCGATTTGACTTTTTATTTTGGCGCAGCCTGTACATATATTTTGTATTATCTTGCTCTATATTAATCAGTAAGGGGCTGAGGGTATCCCTTACTACCAGTGTTTGCTGCCTGCTTACAACTCTATGTATAGTTGCCTTTTAGCTCTTATCCTATTCTCTACTATTTGTGATCATGACTAATATTCTCAAGAATAGCTTTTATGCAAAATGAATAGTTGGTCTTCCGTATGCATTTATCTAGTTCACCAAGAAAACCACTTGTTGAGCTCCTCAAAAAGGTCTTACAACACCAAAAACAATAATGGAAATAGGATCTCGGATAAACAGTGTGCAAGTGCACTTAAAAAAGAAATATTAATAACAACCCGCCCAGGGGGGTGCTATGTGCCTAGCAGACCACTAAAATCACTGCAGTGAGATAAGGCATTTAACCTTATAACAATTTGTTACAGTCAGCAAATTGGGAAAGCCTGGAAATAGGAGACATTCAGCGGTTCAAAGGGATGCTATAAGCACCCAGACCATGTCATTTTAGTGAAGTGATTTGGGTGCAATGATCTGGTTGTTTTAAATCTGCAACTGAACACAGTGCTTTTTTGGATTGATGATAATGTTTACATTGCTGGGTTAACATGTCTCTAGTGGCTGTAATACGGACAGCCACTAGGGGGTCTTCACCCCAATAGCGCCGTTAAACTTGGCTATTCAATCTGATGGTCTCATAGAGTCCATTTGATTGGTGCATCGCACTGTTTTGCTACACATGCACACTAGCCTCCCCCAGTGGGCTTGCTGAAATCAACAGAATTGATGATCTCAGCCAAAGAGGCTGGACCAGCTAAAAAGAGCAAAAAAAGTATTAAGGTAAGGAAACTGCTTTGCTCCTTCACATGAGTGGGGTTCCCTAACCGGTGAGCAAGTCACTATAGTGTAAGGAATATCCTATAGACTGTAAGCTCGTTTGAGCAGAGTCCTCTTCAACCTATCGTTCCTGTAAGTTTTCTTGTAATTGTCCTATTTATTGTTAAATCCCCACTCTCATAATATTATAGAGCGCTATGGAATCTGTTGGCGCTATATAAATGGCGATAATAATAATATAGTTTTGTATTCCTAATGCAATAGTGTTAATTTAATGTTTTAATGCATGTTTTTGTAATGCATTTTTATATGACTAAAATAAGTGTAAATCTGTGTTCTCATGTGCCGATTTCTATTTTTTCTATGTAAGTCTCATTTTCATCTAATATCTCTATTTGTGCCATTGCACCTTATATTTTATTTCATTATTATTATTGAAAAAAGCTAGGCTTGCAGGACGCAGCTCTCTGCAGAATCAGTCATTTCTGCATGAAAGGAGGGCTTTAAATTCAACTCCTATCTGTCTCGCCCACTTAATAAAGTTCTGCATTTTCAGTGACAACAAGGAAACATTGTAACATATTCACTGCAGTGCCAAAGATAACAAACACTGTAAAATATAACAAACCCTTCAAAAGTTCCTAGAAAAATATTTAAAGTACCACAAGGCGAACCAAAGAGCTGACTTAGTATTTGTTCTTTTTAGTCAGGTCCAAATGAGCTGGCTTATGTTTAACCTCTACATTTAAAGGCTGCAGATTATATGGTTAATGGTCAAAAGAATAGAATAATGAATTGCAAACAATGAGGTTTGCTTAGTAATAGGGGGTAAGACATTCATATTTCAAACAATGATCATGTCGCCAGGTCACCTAGTTAATATTACCTGCTAGCAGTGACTAGAAATTGCATTAAACATGTTTTGCCTTATTTATATACCATAGAAGATATAAATACACACACATGAATTCACGCCCTTGTGAGTATCTTACTATTTAAGGTAGAATACATTCGATCGAGGTCTAAAAAGTAGCCTAAAACACACATTTCAAAAAGAGAAGGTGACACAATTAAAAAAAAAAAAAAAAATGAACGTGGAAACGATGACGTCAACAGCATTTTTGAGTAGTTGATGTTTCAGTCCAAGCACAACAGTGTTTCAAGACATATTCCAATAATAAGATTTGAAGAGTTATGACATCACCTTTTCTTGCTGGATTATATACCACTTGCTTATAAGAAGGATGTACGTATGTATGTATGTATGTGTGTGTGTGTGTGTGTGTGTGTGTGTATATATATATTACACTTTATGGACAAAAGTATTAGGAGACAACTCTTAGTTATTGAATTCAGATGTTTATATCGGATCCATTGCCACAATTGTATAAACTCAAGCACCTAGCCATGCAGTATGTATTTACAAACATTTGTGAAAAAAATGGAAGTTCAGTTATTTAACCCCTTAAGACCGCAGCCAAATGTACAAGTTGTGATCCAAACAAAACGTAAACAAAACCTGGCATTTGCGCTGTATGTCTGTCCAACCTTATTCACCTCTTTCATATTAAATGCACCCACACTTCTTATATATCATTTTATTCAGGGGAAACAGGGCTTTCGTGTAACATCAAATATTTAGGTATGGAACATAATTTAATATGAAAAAATATAAAAAAATGGGAGAAAATAAGAATTTTTTAAAATGTTTTAGTTCTACGTGACATTTTAACTGTGAATGTCAAAATACTGTTTGCTTTTACTGGTATACACATATTTGTATTCAGCAATGCCTCACATGTAACAGTAAGCCCCATTGTACAGGTTTTATGGTGTTTTGGGAAGTTACAGGGTCAAATATAGCGTGTTACAGGATTCACTTTTTTCACATTGAAATTTGCCAGATTGGTTACGTTGCCTTTGAGACCATATGCTAGCCCAGGAATAAGAATTACCCCCATGATGGCATACCATTTGCAAAAGTAGACAACCCAAGGTATTGCAAATGGAGTATGTCCAGTCTTTTTTAGAAGCCACTTGGTCACAAACACTGGCCAAAATTAGTGTTAATATTTGAAAATGCAAAAAACTAATTTGAACGCAAATTTTGGCCAGTGTTTGTGACTAAGTGTCTACTAAAAAAGACTGAACATACCCCATTTGCAATACCCTGGGTTGTCTACTATTGCAAATGGTATGCCATCAAGGAGGTAATTTTCATTCCTGGGCTACCGTACGGTCTCAAAGGCAACCTGGCGAATTTTAATGTGAAAAAACTGAAAAGCAAGCCTTATATTTGACTCTCTAACTTTTGAAAACACCATAAAACCTGTACATGAGAGGTACTGTTATACTCGGGAGACTTTGTTGAACACAATTATTAGTGGTTCAAAACAGTAAAACGTATCACAACAATTATATCGTCAGTGGAAGTGCCATTTGTGTGTGAAAAATGCAAAAAATTTCACTGTCACTGACAATATCGTCGTTGTAATACATTTTACTGTTTTGAAACACTAATATTTGTGTTCAGCGAAGTCTTCCGAGTAAAACAGTACCCCCATGTACAGGTTTTATGGTGTCTTGGAAAGTTACAGGGTTAAATATAGTGCTAGAAAATTAAATTCACTGAACTTTCGGCCTGGGTTGTCAGGCAGGTCCTGCAAATTGTAATTAATAAAATGACCTAATTATGTAAAATTATTACATAAATATATATGTAGAATTATTATATATATATATATATATATATATATATATATATATATATATATATATATGTGTGTATATATATATATATATATATATATATATATATATATATATATATATATACTTAGATCAGATATATAATATATATCTGATCTAAGTATATATTATTTAATTTTAAACTGTTTTAACATCTGTTTATTTCCAGGCAGCAGGGGGAGTATCTGTCATTACAGGCACTTCCCCTGCTGGCAATGCCTTGGACGGCTATGCCGTCCATGTGATCGCGGGGTCCTCGCAATCAAATGGCCCAGGGGGGCCGAAGAGGTTTAAAAGGGTTAAAGTGTGGTACTGTGATAGGATGCCACCTTTGCACTAAGTCAGTTCATGAAATGTCCTCCCTGCTAGATATTCCACGGTCAACTGTAAGTAGTAGTATTGGAAAGTGGAAGCGTTTAGAAACTGCAACAACTCAGCCACAAAGCGGAAGACCGTGTAAAGTCACTGAGTGCAGAGGCGCATGGTGCGTAAAAGTTGCCAACACTCTGCTGATTCCATAACTGAAGAGTTCCAAACTTCCATTGGCATTACTATCGCAGTGGTAGCTTCATGGAGTGGGTTTCCATGTCCGAGCAGCTGCAATGCAAGCCTCACATCACCAAGTACAATGCCAACTGTTGAATCGAGTGGTGTAAAGCACACTGACACTGGACTCTGGAGCAATGGAAACGTGTTCTGTGGAGTCACGGATCACACTTCTGTTTGGCAGTCTGATGGGTGAGTGTGGGTATGGTGGATGCCAGGAGAACATTACCTGCCGATCGCATTGTGCTAAATGTAAAGTTTAGTGGCGGAGGGATAATGGCATGGTGCTGTTTTTCAGGGGTTGGGCTAGACCCCTCACTTCCAGTGAAGGGAATTCTTAATGCTTCAGCATACCAATACATTCTGCACAATGTCATGCTTCCAACTTTGTGGGAACAGTTTGGGGCAGGCCCCTTTCTATTCCAGCATGACTGTGCCCCAGTGCACAAAGCAAGGTCCATAAAGACATAGCTGGATGAGTTAAATGTATGATTTGTGTGCAGTGACCTGGCTAGCACAGAGCCCTGACCTCCACCCCATCGAACACCTTTGGAATGAACTGGAAGGGAGATTGCAAGGCAGACCTTCTCATCCAACATCAGTTTCTTGCCTAACAAATGCTCTACTGGATGAATGGGCAAAAATGTCCATAGGAACACTCCAACATCTTGTTGAAAGCCTTCCCAGGTGAGTGAAAGCTGTTATAGCTGCAAAGTGGGGACCAACTACATATTAACATCTATCTATTTAGAATGCAATGTCAAAGTTCTTGATGGTGTATTGGTCAGGTGTTCCAATACATTTTTCCACAATATGTGATAGTGATATATCATACAAAATTGAGCACACTCACTCATTCACAGAACAGTAATTACAAGGCTCACAGAATGTAATAGTTTTTGTTTCTTCTTTCTTCAAACACCTAAGCTAGGCAAAAACAATGGTGGTCTAGTTACAGTATATGGCCATGCATTGCGTCACCCTGCCACAACAGCTATCTACCCCATTTTTGGCAGATTGTATCTTACCAAGCTAATACCTGCTGTTATGCTAGTAATCCACTTACTTGGGAAATCCTTCTCCTGGGATTCTCTGCAATACAAGGTTAAATCAGGAGTGTCCCGAGGTGGAGCCAGGCAGCTAGAGAGCTCAGATGCCATTTCTCATTGCTCAAGGCCCAAAAACTCTAATCCGACGATTATCACCTACCCTCCGCCCCGTCGACCCACAGCTGTGGTGGCACAGCTCAGGGGAGCTCACAGGGAACATATCGATGCCCTTCCTTTATGGCTCACATGCCAAATCGACCCGCAAGACCCGGTGGACCTTTAGGCTGTGTGACCAACGGCTTGCAGTAGAGCACACAGAGGCCTTTGCCAACTGGGCCTTATACTCACCCCCTCCTGAAACGGCGCTCTCGCCTATGGAGATGCACAAAGCCAAAGACCCTGACCACTGGGTCCCACGGAACAACAGACATTGGCAAGTTGCTCACAGGCACCCCGCAATTAAAAGTGCCTGAGCAGGCCGCAGAAGAGGCCTCCACGGACCAGTCGGACAATGAGGTCAGTCGACCCCACAATGGGATGAATAACCTTACCCCAACACCCACCTCGGCTCCATCCACCAAACAGGACATTGCCGATTTATAGGACTGCATCCACAAATTATTTGAAGAGGACATAAAGGAGAAAGTACAATCTGTCACAGAGCGAGTCTGAGCTACTAAAGAGGATGTCTGACCTCAAACGTGGTAAAATCGACCCTAGAGGAGACAGTAGGCACCTACAAACCTCACGCAACTCTATGAACCTAAGGGTGTATTCCCTCGATGACAGGGGCCGAAGAAAGAATCTAAAAATGCAGTGGCTTCAGAGGAATTACCTCACCTGATGAGAAGGCTTTTAACTTCACTACTACCCACTAAACTAGCATAGTCTATTGTCCTGGATGGCATATGCCAGATTGCAAAATCACCAAGAGCACCTGCGGCCTCTGACAAGCAAAAGATCCGCCAAGTCGTTAGAGACAAAACACCCCTGGACTTTGAATCGCACCACCTGACCTTCTATCAGGATCCTGCCCACACTACACTGCAATGGCGACAATACATGCAACCTATCAACCGAAAGCTGCAGGAAGCGGGAATCCCATACCGCTGGTCCACTGGCCCACTGGCCCCCTTGGTTAGGGGTACTCCCATATGCTAGACGCTAGACAAGTACAGACTAAGCGGCTTAAACCGGGCACGAGCCAACTTAAAGACGGCCAGAACACTTCGTCATTAGTACAGCCTCGATGGCTTCCACATAAGAGCTGTGGCATGTGTAATGGAGACAGACACATCACCATGACGCCTAAATAGCTATTACGACATGCACCGCAGAAAGACATTTTTATCTTTGATTTTTCTTTCTTTATTTTATTGACCTCAAACAAAACAACCACGCTCTCCAGCTAAACTTTATTTCACAGGGTTACACTGTCACCCTAGTTAAATACTACCATACAGTCTTAAGCCGCAGAGGTTATAACATCACAGCCCAGCTCACAGCATTCAGACTGACCTTAAAGATGCACGCTAGACTTAACTCAGGAGGTATAGCAAAGCATACATACATTTTATACATAATACCAGCTGACCGACCAACCGGCAGGTTTTCTTCACATTTCCTGCAAGTTTGTAGACCACTTGACCGATGTTGAGATTATTTCTTTTGTCTTATAAAAAACAAAAAGTGCTAATGTTACTCAACCAATGTTCCGGGCGGGCAGATGCTGTTGTGGCTCTGCTCGTTTAGTGTAAACTATATTTTGCACACCCAAAATAAAGAATTAAAAAAAAAAAAAAAAAATCAGGAGCGTCCCCTGCCTGGCAGCACTCAGTGCTTCCTGAAACTGAAATTTCAGAAACCGGATGCTGCCTGAGGGGAGCTAAGATCAGCACTGGAGGCAAATTTGGCTTTAAATCGTTAGAGATTTGCTTAAACTCTTGAGGTAAGAGTGCGCCCGGTGGCCTTCTGGCACCATAACATCTTCATTTAGATGAAGTTGTTATGGTGCCTGGAGTGTTCTTTTAAAGCTGGTAAATTACAAAATCAATCTGCTAGTTTGGGAAATTGAGGAATAAGGAAATTGTAATCATATGTATAACCAACATGACAGCTCTTATTACTCATTTCCTGTGAATTCAAACGGATACTTAAGCACCAAAACAGCTTCAGCTTAATAAAGCCGTTATGGTGTGTAATCATTGCTCAATCACTGCTCAATTATCTGCTATTAAGGAGTTAAATCCCTTTTGTTTCTGTTGTATGCAGCCCTAGCATCCCTCGCCTGTGACTCAAACAGTCAACATGAAAAATGGTTTCATAATTAATCAGATCTTACAGCACAGTGTGTTTACTTAAGACATTTTTATCTTGTACTTTTTTAAACTTTATTCACACATGGGGCTCCTGCAGGCTCTAGCAGGGAACTCAGAGCAGGAGATAAGACAATGCAAATCAAACAGACTGTGCAATAAAAAAACATGTCTATATCTCTGCACGGGAAGTGTATAGGGAGGATGTGTATGTCACAGCAAGGAGATGTTTGGCTAGAGTTGCATGAACAATGTGGTTTAACTCCTAAAATGCAGAGAATTGAGCAGTGAGACCGCAGGGGCATGATTTATATACCAAAGCCACTTCATTAAGTTGTTTTAATGCTTAGGGGGTCCCTTTAAGTGAAATGTCACCTGTACTTTTTCAGACGTTAGCTGCTACATGAAAGTGAAACATACAAACACAAAGCAGTCAAATATAAGTGACAAGAACACCCGAAATATAGGTAATTCCGTATTAAAGGGATTCACTTATTCACCACATTACTTCCTTTGAATATATTACTATTAATAATGTTATTCTATCGTTGTATATGTGTAATGTGTTATTTACACAAGTTAAATTGGTCAGTTTGCATAATCCATTTACAATTTTTGTATCAAACAGGATTACAAAAAAGCAAGTCTGTTAGTGAGCGTAGAACTGATACAGTCATTACATTGAGTAAAACACAGACAACGTCTCTAGCTGAGAGTTGGATGTAGACGCTGGCTGAAAAGAGAAAGGTGAGAGTGCCATAGTTAGGCAGTGGGAGAGAGTCGTGTTTTTTTTTTTTCTCTTCTGTGGCTAGTTGCCAAAATGTTTCTGTAAACCTGCCAGACCTCCACACCCTCTTTTCCTGGTGCCTCCCCAAACCTACAGTGAGACTTATTACAGGAGCGATGCAGATTATAGATGGTAATTGTTGCTCTCTCAAGATCTGGAACAGGGCATCTCATTCATAGAAAGGGAGATGAATGTGTTAGATGCAAACATGCAGACTCCTGTCCGTATGAAAATGACTAGTTAACCAGTTCACAAATTTATTTTTTTTTTTTCTTACCCTTCATTTCAAGGCAGCACTTGCTAAATACAGAAGCTCTGTTGATCATTCGGCAAAATTCAGCTACCTTTTTATTTAAAGAGGATCTGTTGCATGTTAGATTTATGGACAACCCAATAATACAGACAAGCGTAACACACTTAATTAGTATGTGCACACCTTTTGTTTTTCTTCTTCATAATATATCTATTAAAAACTCAACATTGGTCAATTTTCCTAAACTAAAACAGCTATTTTTAGAAAGTAAAACATGAAACAAAAACATTTTTGATCTAGTAATAAAAATAATTTATGAAGGTAACATGGTAACTTCTAAGGTGTTTATATATTTTTGTGGGCATGAACTTTATAGTTATCAATATGGGTTAATGCATTTGAAGCAAAATGGAGCCCCCAAACTTAAAACAATCATATGTGGCTGATGCTAATCTTGCAAAAACAGTATGCATTCTTGTTTATTGTAGACTTGTTCTCTATCAGCAAATATTAGTTTGGCATTTTAACAGTACAGTGCAGTATATGATAAGTAGATGAATTTACAAATTAAAAATGTAACAAGTGGGTGATAAGTGAGAGAAATGTAAACGTCGCTACAAGTCCGTAAGCCACCAGACTTGAATAATACAGCCCATCTATCAGGCAGGATGTATAGACAAGTCCGTTACGACGATCATTTCGTCCATGTTGAATGATGGTAAAATAATATTGTCATTATACTAACAGTGCTTATCTAAGAACAATGTTTGTGTTTCTAACATGCCAAAATAATGTTTTAATCATGGGCACTGGGAAGAAACACACAAATGACAAATGAACGGCAGCTCTCCACTTCTTCTACTCTAAATGTGTTTGTTGTACAAGTAAAAGATCAAGGACACATCCAAAAATAATGCTGTAGACTCACTCCTTTCTTTAAAAAAAAAAATAATCACAGTGTGGATGTTTATCTAAGAACCTCAATTGTTACCGGTTTACTGGGGCACGGAATGCAAAATTAGTAATTTTTGGTGCATTCCTTGGGATGAGGCTGTTGGTAGAATTTGAAGAGTTTTTTGGTAGTGATGAGGTTATTAGTCGAGCCATTACGGAGGTGGATGAACCATTTAGTATATTGAGTATGTTCAAGGAGGGTTCTGATAACTTGTATAGGAGCTAGTAAAGTATTGGATTGTGGTGTGTTTATGCCTTTTTAAAGTAGGATGGCTACATTCCTCGACAGATTATACATTATATGCAAGAATGTTCTGATCAGAACCCTTGTCACATTGTGTTTATTTCTCACATTCAGATATTGGAAAACATGTTGTATTAATAGATGCATGTCATCAAATCATACAAAGTTATCTGTCAGGATTTCAAAGTGCACTTCAGGTTTTATGCCAAAATAACCAAATTGGAAAACATTCTTCAGTCAGCTAAGTTTTCAGATGGGTGATATTAGCCCTATATTTCACTCATATTTTGAGCAATTTCCTCCTTATTGAATCACCCTGAAAGAGCCACCACAAAAATGTTTACTGTGGCCTAAATCAGTGTCCATACCTCCCAACATGTGGGACACTTTTATTTTAGGGGTGTGGGTGTGGGTGGGACAGAGCTGCTGTGAGACATTTTAGGTAACTTAAGTTTAAAGACATTACTGAGAGTATTCTTACTGTGAAGCTCTGGTATACACTGAGACACAATAACAATATGGAGCGCCAGAAAAGAGGTACATTAGGATAGAAAAGAGGACCATAGGAATTTAGAAGCAATTAGGGACTGTCCCTCCGAAATAGGGACACTTTGGAGGTGTGAGTGTCATTGTGGACATGTGTTACCTGGTAAATCTGCACAGAGAACTTACAAAGACGCATTGGAATGAGCAAAAGCTCTTAATTGTGACCACTATATTCTCTTATTAATAATTTCCACTTTTATTATGTCTTTTAGGTTGCATCCAAAGCTGGCGTTTATGAGGTACTAAATCAGCTTGGATTTAGTGAATTTGAGAACCCTGAAAAACAACCTTTGTGCCGACTTCGCTATCGCTGGCAGCAACAAAATACAAACTTGCTTCCCTTCCGAGGAGATTTCATTTAGGAGGCCTGCAAACCTTGGAAGAATTCAGTTACTTCATTATCTGACGGCTCTTTTGTGGAGCAAAGAAGACTGCCTTAAAAGACTTTTTTTTTTTTTATTTTTTTTTTTTCAAGAACGAAGGAAAATAAAAAAATAAAAACTTCACATTTTTAGTAGAATTGTGAGATCAATAGATGTCCTGAACTATTTGGATGAGGAAAATGAAATATATATATATATAAACTTTGGAAGTTGGAAAAAAAAATCTAGTTTTGTCATTGAAAGAGGTATGTGATCAATACTTTGATACTGAACAGGCTACTAATGTTTTTTGTTTGTTTGTTTTTGTATTATGGTTAATAATTACAGTAGATGCCATGTTTATTGGAATAGAGAATATTTTGCGAATTTCACCAGTGTATTCAAGAGATAAATAGTTCCATGATGTCAAAGCTGTTTCTTTACAGTTTTTCTTCTGTATCTCTACTGTAATCTTTAACCTGACCCCCGTGACATTTATTTTTAAAAAAAGAGAGTGTACATTTCTGATTTTATTTTTCCATTGAGCCTGAAAATGTTTAGCAGTTGTGTCCCAAATATTTAAAGGCGCAAGTGCTGCTAGGACTTTCTTTTGTAACTTTTTTTTTTTTTTTTTTTGTAATGACTTGCGAATACTCTGCTCTGTAATCCAAGAAAAGTAAGTCATAAGTGATTTGTAAATCATGGTTTTGAGATATTCATGCAAAGATATTTTTTTAAGGTTTTAAAACATCACAGAGACAAAGCCATAAATTGCCTAATAAAAATAGGATTTTCTAATACTGCATAGACATACATTTTATTTAACATGCTATAGGTTTTGTTGGAGGGGGAGGAGAGGGGAGTCATTTGATTCTTTGTAAAATATCTTTTGGATTTTGGAGATTTACATTTCCTGGGTTCCCTACCAGTAGGAGCTAAAGCTTGAATTAAAACCAGGGTATTTGAAAACAATGAGAACATCCCTTTTTCATGCTGACCAGATTCACACAATGCAGTGTAGGTCTTTGAGCTTACAAGATGGAAGGAAAGCCAAATGCATTGATAGTAACCAAATGCTCCAATATGATTTATCAGCTATAGCCGGGCTCAACAATTGGGATTTGTGAGCCCATTACTTCCGAGGCGGGCAGCAAGGGAGGTGTGATCTACCTGATCAGCTCCCTTGCGCACCGCTTAGTGATGCCGGGCCTGGAATATGATGTCACTTTAGCCCCAGCATCACTAAGTGACATGTGAAGCAGGAAGTTCACAGTTCCCTCACCACCCACCTACACTCTCCCCCAGCCCTGCCCACTGGACCCCTGGGAAAGCCGATCCACTCCAGATCTTCCAAAGGTAGGGAGGCTAGGTGGACTTAAATTGAGTTAAAACATATAATAATTTTTGAGTGTGTGTGTGTGTCTTTCATGATATGTGTGTGTGTGTGTGTCTGTCTGTCAGTGGGTGTGTATGTTGAATTGACCAGCCCCCTCCGATCACATGGGAATGGTGTTTTTACTCACCTTTCTTCCCAAGCGATGCCGGTCTCTGAGCTGGCCCTGCCTCTATGGCTGAGATAATCAAGCTTGATGATCCCAGACAACCCAATGCTTTCCCATTGAAATGTATTAGGAAGCTATTAGCATCTCCTCTTAGAAATGCATTGCATCAATGCATCTTTATGGGGAATGTTCAGCTCCTCCATGTAAAGCGTAGAAATGCTGCATGTAGATGCTTCGTGCTGTGCAGCACTGAGATAGGAAGCACTTTAGTGGCCATCTGAGTGACTGCCACTTCGAGGTGTCATTAGGCAGGAATGTAGACATTACCTTTTGTTTGAAAAGGCAATGTTTATATTGCATAGCCTTCCTCTGACACCAGAACTCCACTACATTAAGCTGTAGTGGACCAGGTTACTATATTGTCCTTTTAAGAATTGTAATTTTGTCATTGGATTTAAATTTGTTTTAAAAAAAATAAATACATTTAAAAAAACAAACAAACAAACCTGGCTCCTAACATTTTCAGCTGGCTTCTAGATTCAAAGCAAATGTGTGAAGCCCTGAGTTATAGCATGAAAAGGGAACAGAAAGGGTGTCAATACACCTATCTAGCCTTAATGTAGTGCAAGTAAACACGTCACCCAGTATTCTAAGCATGTAATAGGGCAATGAATTGGACACAATTAATAATCATAAAAACAAATAATTTGTGTTCTTTTTGTCTTGAATTAATGGAGATACGATAGCTTGTTTTATATTTTTTTTGTACATTTTTTCATACATTAAACTCAGAACAAATTAAAAGTGGCAAAAGTGCAAGAGCGGATTCAATTTTTTTTTTTTTTTTGTATTTTTTTTGTGTTTTGTCAAATTGTCTGCAGAAAATAAGCTTGTAATTTCATTACAGCCATGAACCTCTATAGAATGAAAATAGCTGTATGGCCATAGGAGTCCATGCTGATGGAAGAGCAGAACTGAACATAGAGTACCCTTAAAGCAATACTGTTGCTTCAGTTTTCCCATAAAGAAGCTTTTCCTACCACATCTTGCCATTTCTCATCAGCCGTTGTTCATAATTAAGTGTACAAACAATGCCTATGGCATCGCATTGAACGTGAGCACTATCATTCAGCAGATGAAACTGTCAGGAGCTGAATACCTAGACAGTGATGGCATTGTTTAGGAGTGAGAGGTTCAGTTGAGTATATTCAGACATCCCAAGTCTCCTGGTAGGTCCGGGAGACTTGCGCATATTTAATAAGGTTCGTTCCTTGACACCCGCACACCATGTGTAATATCCTGGAAATCACACACACAATCTGACATACAATGCATGTCAGATTGTGTGAGTTTGATTTGCAGGATATTACACCTGATAAATGCCCCTACTCATTACCCACCTGATGGGTATTTTTCTTGAACAGGGGCCCGATCGGGCGCCGGGCCCTTTAAGAGCCTGACTGGGCCCCTGCACTATCTGCCGGCTGGGAGGAAGTGGCATGCTGTAATTTCCTCCCAGCTAAAAAACAGATACCTACACTGGCACATACACAGTGTGTGGGTATCTGTGTGTATGTGCCAGTGCCAGTGTGAGTGAGTGTGTGTGTGTGTGTATATATATGTGCCAGTGTGGGTATCCAAGTGTGTATGTGTGTGTCAAGGTGTGTAAATAGTTGTAATATGTTGTGTGTAACTTGGTGGGGGAGGCCGCATGTGGCCCCCTGAAATGAGCTGCGCGGTAGGGAGGAGAAAGCTGGAGGCGGCACCACCACAGGGAGTATGGAGAGGCTTGAGTGAGCTGCTGCTGCTGCATGCTCACTCTTATCAGCCTCAGCCCAGATCCCAATAGGTAAGCTAACAGGTGGCTGCAGTCTGTCAGATTGTATGTGAATCTGAGTGTCTTTGCCATTGTATGTGTGTATGTGTGTATGTGTGTGTGTCAAGGTGTGTCTGTCTGTTAATAGTGTGTGTAAATAGTTGTAATATGGTGTGTGTAACTAGGTGGGGGGGTGCAACCACCACCCTGAAATGAGATTTTGCATGTTGGGATGTCTGGTATATTTGCCTTTCCAAGTGGGCATGTCACATTAAGATCCATATTTGCTACAGCTTAACTGTTCCTATGGCTATGCTGCACAGGGATTCATCAGAATTCTGGATCTGAAATGGCTTAAAGGAACACTCCAAGTACCATAACCATTACAGCATACTGATGTTTATGGAGGCAGATAACTTTGCCCAGCAGACCACAAGTAAGAAGTCAAACCCCCCCCAAAAACGGTTTGACTCCTTATGGAGGGAGCAACAGGGCAATCCTAGCACCATAACCACTACAGCAACCTGCAGTGTTTATAATGTTTGGTGTGTTCCTTTAAATTGTACACTGCAAATATTCAGGTAAGTGGGACAGTCTCACAAATGTCTTTTTACTGTGGAGGCGTTTCTACTTATAAAGAAGAAAGAAAGCCTGCACTGAATGCGACAACTCAACAGAAAAAAAGAAATTGTTACGAAAAATAGGATATGTGTAAAACATAAAAAGTTAAGAATTAAGGATAGCACTGAAACTGTAGCATTATATTTTCCAGAAACCCAGAACCAGAATAAAATATTAAACTTGAGACATTGTATTCCACAAAGTCACCTTTTCCAACATTTATAAGGTGCATGCTTTTATCAGCCACTGCAATGTACTGTAGGTGCCTAGAATATACTGCAAGCAATGTGTGTCCTCTGTACAAGGAATTGGTACAGTAACACATCCATTCTTATCTGAATACATTTTCAGATTATTTTAGAGAATGTATAAATGCTATATTTAATGTCTGTATATTAAGTATCCACATGTGTGAATGAGCTATATTTAAGGAATGCTATAAATAGCCCACAATTAAAATCCACAAGTGGCATTGTAATTTATGCATTTATAAGAGCAACTATATATGCATTTAAGAGGGAATGTGACAAATCGTGATTTCTCAACGTTATGCACAGTGCCTTATAGCATTTATTTGCATTGATTTTATGTTAATAAAAAAATGTTCAGGAAATGTATTGCTTTAGACTCCAAATCTGTTGTAATTTTCTAAATATATTTGTCTACATGTTGTGGAATGTGGACATAAGATTCACAATATAATTGGTTTGTCCTGGTCACTGCAAATCATGTAGACTCCTTGGGGTCTTCAGACAGGGAAGGTGAAGTATACACTTTAGACATCTTTTACACATCTAAGTATCCTATATGAATCCAGGCCATACCTGAAACAAACAGAAGATCCTTGCTACCAGCTCCATAGACTAAAGTGACCAGCACGGCCTTGGTAAGTTGCAAATTACTCTTAAATGGTTTGTTTATGTATACTGGAAGGGCACTCCTCGCACCAAAACCCATACAGTTGTAGTGGTGATGGTGGTTGGAGTGTTCCTATAAAGCAGCACTGTCAGCGTCTAGGGACTATGCATAATTACAATGGCCCAACAATGACATTGCTGCTAAGGATTCGGGTGGGGGCCAAATGTGGGTCCTACTTACTTGAAACTATGAGAGCTCATGCTCCTCTTCCAGCTTCTTCCAGGTCCTCTTCTGCTCCTTGTGCTTCAGCTGCTAGGAGCCAACGTCACTGTGGTACAGCAGAGAGATCTATGGTGGATCCCGTGAGACCAATGGAATCTTTATAAACGCAACACTTTTGTTTTTGCCCCCATTTTTCATGAGCTGAACTCAAAGATCTAATACTTTTTCTATGTACACAAAAGGCCCATTTCTCTTAAATATTTTTAACAAATCTGTCTAAATCTGTGTTAGTGAGCACTTCTCCTTTGCCGAGATAATCCATCCACCTCACAGGTGTAGATAGGGCTAATTTCCCTGCAGCCACTACTGGTGATAGCTGGGGGATTTACACTTTTTGATGGCAGTAGCTATGTCCAATGTCAAAAAGTACGAACAAAGAACAAGTGAAAAATCAGGCGCTAGTAATAAATGTCTAAAAGCAATAAATATTAATACCAAGAATTTTATACAAAGAAGAAGCTGCACCTTAATTAGTGTAAAGCTCAAAAAACACATAAACACATAAAAAACTCAAATAAGATGCGCTGTGCCTTTAAGACAGAATTTTATAAAGTGCCACAAGTGCAGCGTGTGTAGTGCAACGTGATAAAGTGCAAAAAATTATGTGCACTTGAATGTGTATAATTGTGACAAAGTGAATAAAACACTTACTTATACATACAAAATACCATGAAAATGAGAGAAAAAAGACTAATAGTGTAAATCCGTTACATAACAAACACAAATGATAATATATAAAAGTCAAGAAGTATCTAGGAAATATGGACAAACTAGCCCCTATAGTTGGTATATCTTTTGACTGGGTTGGAATTTCAATAAAATAAAATTCCAACACAATTCATATGAGTATTTCTTAAAGATCTTATCTTTATTAAATACTCATTTTGTGGAGGGGGAAATGACATTTGTTATCACAAAAATGACATGGGGGTGGGACTTTGCATGAAATAAATATGTATGTACATATACTGTGCTAGTCAAATGTGTAGATGACAAGAGCTTATTGTACATATTTTACCTAAATACAGTTTACAACAAATATGGAGCACCGCAGAACACAATCTGTCAAGCTAATTGTGCTTACATGGTAAGTTTTATGTTAATCTTTTAATTATTACATGTGATTAAACATTAAATAAATTTCTAACCATCCTAAAAGTGACCATGCTGTTAACCTGATACGAGTTCAAGGTTTTTTTGGGCTTGAGCACAGAGTAAAATTTGGATTTAAAATAGATGGCATTCTATTTAATCAACCCAATTCTGAAAAAATGTGGAATTAGGCTCATTTTCTGTGCTATTTTAATAAAACCATCAGTGTACTGCAAAATATATACATAATATTTATATCGTACAGTGCTAGGCTTATTTTTTTTTACCTGTCAAATTTGGTCCACATTCACTTAATTTCTGCAATTTTGAGCAATCCGTTACTTAAAACGTTACTTTAAGTGTTCGGTCCGGCTGATCCCTGGTTTATTTAATTATTTATTTAATTTAATGTCTGTCCTATAACCAGCAATCATATCATTTTTTTTTTTTTTTTTTAAACACCATGGAAGGAACTTGGAGTCACAAATCCTGAAATACCAAAAAACTAAAGCAAGACGGTAGGACAGGTCCCTGAAATTGGGAGTCTCCTGCAGATAGCAGGACTGTTAGTAGGCCTGCACTTGTGAAATATGAGGAATTTTAGTGTCCTTGGAGAATGTTAAATCATTACAACAGTATTTTGACATCTGAAATTGTTATGTGGTTTGGGAAGGAGAAAATGTGAACATGAGAAAATGAAGAGCGGTATATTCAAACATTTTGGGATTAGGACTGGATGATCGGTTTCTTCTCATGCTATTATAGCATAAAATATTGTAAGGGGTTCAGTGACCTATTTATCACTGAGTTAGGGGGGAAATATGAAGTATGTGATTTCTCTCTCTCTCTCTTTTTTTTTTTTTTAATTCAGTATTGGAACAGTTTAGAGTGAAAATAAGAATATTAGGTGATCTTGTCATCACAGCTCACTGTAGAGGTAATGCCAAAGACTCTCTTTTTGTCTCTTTGTTTTCCCCAAAACATTTTCTATAGAAAATTTGAGATATAAGCCCCATGATACCTTCCCAGTAGGGTCTATCCCGAGGTAACTCCAACCACATATGCTTAAATGTTCCTTTGAAGCTGCTGTCTCCAGCAGATATAGATAGAAATGGACTGCTTTCCACATATCTTCCCATGCCTCACCCCCTCTGCCAAATCCTTCTCCCATTGTTTGACATTTTAGGGGGCTGCTCGGCCCTTAGAATTAAAACATAAAAGTTTCAATGCCATTACGCCCCTCCTGCGCCCATCGCCGAGACCGGTCTGCAGCTCCGCAATTTGCAGAGCTGCAGACCATGTGTCTCGCAAACACTGCCCAATCAGAGCGTTGCCGCGGGTTACCATGGCAACGTTCTGATTGGGTCTCGCGAGATCCATGGTCCACAGAGCTGCAGACCGGAAATGATGGCCATCGGACCACCAGGTACCCCACCAGACCACCAGGCAGCCCCCACTGGACCACCAGGGATTTAATGTATTTTTTTAGTCCCCCCTGCATCACCCCCATCTCCTCATCACATCACCCCCTCCTCATCACATCACCCCCCCCTCTCCTCATCACATCACCCCCCTCTCTCACAATCACCCCCTCCCTCTCATCCTCACCCCCTCCATGAGCTCCTCTTCACCCCCCCACCATCACCTCCCTCTCCTCATCACCCCCTCACAATCACCCCCATCCCTCTCCTCAACACCCCCCCTCCTCTCCTCAAAACCCCTCTCACTCTCCTCAAAACCTCTCTCTCATCACCACCTCTAACAATCACACCCTCCCTCTCATCCTCACCCCTCCATGAGCTCCCTCTTACTTCACCCCCCACACCATCACCCCCCTCCTCTTCTCATCACCCCTCACAATCACTCCCTGTCACAATCACTCCCCTGCCTCTCACAATCACCCCCCTCCCTCTCATCCTCACCCCCTCCCTGAGCTCCCTCTCACTTCACCCCCTCTCACCATCACCCCTTCCCTCTCACCATCACCCCTTCCCTCACACCATTATCCACTATACAAACACACACAGACACACACTTATACATGTGTGTTTGTCTATCTGTATGTGTCAGTGTGTGTCTGTGTTTGTATCAATGTGTGTGTCTCTATCTGTATGTGCCTGTGTGTCTCTCTCTGTGTCTGTATGTGTGTGTGTGTTTTTATCTCTCTGTATATGTGTGTGTGTTTTTATCTACACATATATATGTGTGTTTGTATCTGTGTGTCTATCTGTATGTGCCAGTGTTTGTCTGTGTATAACTGTTTCTATGTAACTGCATGTGTGTACCTATGTGTCTGTGTATGTGTGCCAGTGTGTGTATATGTAAGTATATGTATGTATGTATGTATGTATATGTGCATACATCTCAGCATTTTGCCTACACTACACACAAATACAACTCTGCATCCAAATGTCAACACTACAAAAAACACACCACCATATTAAAAAACCACACTACAGAAAAATGCACTCCTGCATTCAAATGCCAATACGTGCAAACACATTGGTACATTCACTCACACATACTCCATACAAAAACATGCTTACATTCAAACACACAAACAGTGCTTGGTCCTAAATCCATAAAAATAAAAACACTGCTCAGTGCAAAAGACATTAAAAAAAATTGCGGGTGTTTTAAAAAAAAAAATATTTAAGGGATGGTGTGCCAAATATAGGATCTGCCCCGGGTGCCAAATGCTCCAGGTACGCCCCTGAGGCAGAAGAAGATAGAGGCTCCTAAAGAATTTGTTCAGAGAATTAGGAAGTAAAGAGTCAAGGTAGTTCTTTCATGTTACCTATAGCATGTACTACAGTAGAAGGGCAGTAGGAGATCAGGGCATTTAATGCATGTCTAAAGTAGGAAGGAGAGTTGTTTGTTTGTTTTTTCTTTGTTTTGTTTTTTAGAGCACTAGGCTGTTTTTGAGCTTGTGCAACAGTATGCAATGCCGGTCTGTCATTGCAAAAGCTAGTAAGGTTAAGGTGCTTTTGTGTATAAAAAGAGGTATTTTTATGCTACTGTACTATCTCTATAGTCATGATGGATTGCACCTAAACTGAAGAGTGTCTGCTGTGCTGGAGACAGGATAGCTAGAAGATGGAGGAGATTTTAAACCAGTAATTGGAAGGGGGACACAAGGACAGTAAGGAGATGGGATTTAACTCAGCACAAATGGGTTGGCAATAGGCGAGGGGCAAGATCAGAACAGAGGTGGCATGAAAAAAAATATACTTACTGTACAATACAGTTAACTTACATGGATATACACAGTGGCAGACTGGATCTAAAAATTTGGTTGCCAGGAGGCAGAGGGGGACTACCCACAACGATAAGGCTAAATTTGTATTTTTTATAAGAAATAACATTTAAAAAAAACAAAAAAACCACAAGTAGATAAAAGGTACCATTAACATTTTTGTGAAAAAAAATTTTTTTTAGTTGTTATAGTGTACATATATTGTACATATTACTGGCAGTATACAGTAGATACTACATGGAAATACAGATTGTTTTTTAAAATGTTATATAAATGGTGGATATATATTTTTTTGTATTATTTATTTGGCATCTTCACAGCAATGCACAAAAATATAAAAGTACAGTTGCCATTTTAAGCTTTTGAAACATAAATACCGAAACATTTAAATATTATATTTGTGTAAAATCCGTTTTTATTGAAGCCAACATGTTGAACAGTTTTCCCACGCAGGGGAGGAAGTGCATACAGAGCATACAGAGTACTGAATTCAATTTCTGACTTCTGTTTTTAGATTACCTTAGATTATTTTTTGGGGGGTTAAGCGGCACATAAACAATACAGAAAACATTAGAGAGCACATGCTGTGGATAGTGGCAGGTAACATAATAATAGGTAGTGATAAAAGCAGTGTGTTAGATTTGGCATGTGTTAAAAAGGAAGAGGTTTGTGTCCCCCCTGTGTTTTAAGGTATTCAGGACAACAGCGGCGACATACAGCCCACCCCTCTGGCATGGAGGGGAGTTGTAGGAGTGCATCTAGATCTATGGGTTCGGCAAGTCTGCTCCTGTCAAGTGAATATTATATTTGACATTTTTTTCATAACAATGGTCAAATCCATCCTAGTATACAAATCTTAATACAGCAACCCCATCCAGGTATACAGGACACCCCCAGCCATATCATTTTATTATTATACAAATCTTCATACAGCACCCCCTCATCCAGGTATACAACCTGGTGGCACTGTATGATGATTTGTATAACAATAATACATGTATATGATATGGGGGGGGGGGGCATGTGTATGTGGCTACACATTTTGAGGCTGAGCTGTGGCTTGTGGGGACAGCTGAAGTGAGAGAGAGACCTCCACAATTATCCACCTTCCAAAGGAAAACTTTGTCACAGCTTGTGACTGACTTGCACCGGCTGCACTGACTAGAAGGAGACGGTCAGCGCAGTCTTTCCTCCATCACGGTCTGACCCTAGCGTCACTCAGACTTTGCGTAAGACGTCATGCTACAGGCGCAGGGCAGGGAAGGAGCAAGTCTAACACTATACGGCGATACCGATCATCACATAGTGTAATAAAAAGTGTGTGCACGATGCTTTTAGAGATTAGAGCTTTGGGCCCCCAGCTGCCCCTTTTCCCTCACTGCTGCATTAAAGAAGGCCATTTTTTAACTTTGTTGTTTAACACCTTAGTGACCAGACCGTTTTTCAATTTTCTTACCGTTAAGGACCAGGGCTCTTTTTACATTTCTGTTGTGTTTGTGTTCAGCTGTAATTTTCCTCTTACTCATTTACTGTACCCACACATATTATATATCTTTTTTCTCGCCATTAAATCGTCTTTCTAAAGATACCATAATTTTTATCTTATCATATATAATTTACTATAAAAAGTTATAAAATATGATGAAATATTTTTTAAAAAACACACCTTTTCTAACTTTGACCCCCAAAATCTGTTGCGCATCTACAACCGCCAAAAAACACTAGTGCTAAATAGTTTCTAAGTTTTGTCCTGAGTTTAAAAATACCCAATGTTAACATGTTCTTAGCTTTTTTGTAAAGTTATAGGGCAATAAGTACTTCCTACCTTTACTTCCTACCTTTGCTATTTCCAAACCATTTTTTTTCAAAAGTTATATTGTAACACTGCTATCTGTCAGGAATCCTTGAATAACCCTTCACATGTATATATTTTTTAAAAGAAGACAACCTAAGGTATTAAACCTGGGGTATTTTGACTCTTCATGCAACAATTTTACCATCAATCTATGCCAAATAAAAAATAAAAGAAAATGTGATTTTTTTTTTTACATACATAGCAATTTTAGAATACATGTACAGAGAACTTTAAGGGTTACTGCCAAAGAACATCCCAATATGTGTTCAGCAACATCTCCTGAGTACAGTGATACCTCCCATGTATAGGTGTGTGGGGTTTTCTGGGGACTAAAAGACCTTATTTGGAGGGTGCGCATTCCAGTTTTCCAACTTGGAATTTTCACAGATGGTCATCATGCACCCATGGGCGTCCGCAGGAATTTTTCCAGGGGGGGGCATAATTGTAATGACATCCATGCTTGGTACCTTTTTGACAGTGTCATGAAAGGGAAGGGGCATAGCCATTATCACATAAAGCCAGGGTGAATAGCGTTTTCACAACTATGGTGTCAGGAATATAGGTTTGTATTCCTGACACTATAGTGTTCCTTTAAGCAAATTAAAGGACATTTCTGGTCACCATAACAACTTCACCTAAATGAAAATGCTAAGATGCCTGGAAGCCCCTGGGTGCTCGCTTTCCTTTAAGGGGTTAAATCGCTCTCAAATGGTTTAACCCCAAAGGCTTCCTCCAGCTCCAGGTCGCTCAGTGGTATTTGGCTTCTGAAACAGAGTGTCAGGAAGTGCAGATTGGCGTCAGGCATGGGTGCCGCTGATTGGCTAGAGTGGTCAGTTGACGCTCTAAGCCAATCGCTAGTTCCCGGTTCATAAAATATTTTTACTTTTTTATGAATGGGGAGCTACTGATTGGTTTAGAGTGCCAGCTGACCGCTCTAGCCAATCAGCAACACCCCTACCCAACGGCACTCTGTGCTTCCTGACACTCAGTAAATAAAAGTGAACACATTAACACCGATATTTTTTTACCTTTGGAGATGAGTAGGTCCAGCATTTCCCTGCCAGGCCCAGGTACCAAAGCCTTATGATGTGGTGTCCAGAATAAAGTGGAGGGTTCACTTCATTTGTCCTTCCTGCTCCAATCTCCTTTTCCTCTCCTTCATTTGACAGTCTTTTTTTTTCTTCTGACACTGTTTGCTATCCTTGGCCCCTTCTGCTCTTTTACCTTTCTGCTACTTTCTGCTTATTTTGCGCCCTTCTGCTCCTTTCTCATTCTGATCCCTTTCTGCTCCTTGCAGACCCTTTCCGCTCCCTTTTTTACTTTACCTTTGTGCTCCTTGCTGTCCTTTTCTGCTCTTTCTCCTACTTTACCTTTGTGCTCCTTCTGATTCTTTCTGCTCCTTTACCTTTGTGCTCCTTGCTGTCCCTTTGTGCTCCTTCCTGCTCCTTGCAGGCCCTTCCTGCTCATTCTCCTACTTTATGTTTGTGCTCCTTCTGCCCCTTCCAGCTCATGTCTGCCCCTCTCTGCTCCTTCCTGCTCCTTGCAGGCCCTTCCTGCTCATTCTCCTACTTTATGTTTGTGCTCTTTCTGCCCCTTCCAGCTCATTTCTGACCCTTTCTGCTCCTTCTACTTTACCTTTGTGCTGCTTTACCTTCCAGCTCCTTGCTGACCCTTCCTGTTCATTTCTTTATATCTATAGGCTGCTGCCCACCCAAAGCTATGGGCTGCTGCCCCCCTCCCCAAATCTATGGGCTGCTGCCCCCCTCCCCAAATCTATGGGCTGCTGCCCCCCTCCCCAAATCTATGGGCTGCTGCCCCCCTCCCCAAATCTATGGGCTGCTGCCCCCCTCCCCAAATCTATGGGCTGCTGCCCCCCCAAATCTAAAGGCTGCTGCCCCCCCCCCCTAAATCTATCTGCTGCTGCCCCCCAAAAAATCTATAGGCCCTCTCAAACCCTCCCCCCACCCCCCACTTACCTGATCTGTAGGCTGTCTCTGGCTGCATGTGTTGTTCCCCTGCGGTTTCAATCAGCAGAGAGAAGCAGGGATAAGATGCAGCTTCCTATCCCTGTCTCTCTCCATACACATACTGGCCGGCGCCGGTATTGCAGTTCATTTTCAATCACACGAAAAAGAGCAGAACAAGCTGAAAAATCCAGGGGGGGGGCAAGTGCCCCCCCTTGCCCCCCCCTGCGGACGC
>OW240922.1:55130627-55184864 GCA_933207985.1 Pelobates cultripes
GACTCATCAATATAAACAGAAATTTTTGGGGCCTGCTCAACAATTGCTTTGCAAAGCTTTTTTCTCATTTCACTAGCAATGCAATCTATTATTTGTGCTGCTGTGTACTCACTATGGAGAATACATCCTAAGTCAGCTCCATTTGCAACCTGCAAGCTGATAAGATCTCTGAAGTCTGTGAAAGGGCGATTTTTTTTCGCACAAAAGTAGGCAGTGCGAAATACCTTAGTAGTGGACGCAAACTTATGCTTCTGCTGTTCAGCAATATTGGATTGCAGAATCTCCTTTCTGGATACTGCTTGGATATCTCCTGCCTTTACATGTGCTTCTGAAATCTTATGTATGTGGATTTTTTTACGTAGTGAGGTCAACATATCTTTTTTTGTTTTGCCATATGGTGTAATTGTACCAGTGGTCCATTCTTTAGAAATGGATACACCCTGTGAAACAGACACTCCAAGGTGTTTAACCTCGCGACACACTTTGCACCCTAAAAGACCATTGTCTACAAACAGCCAAGGGTACTTTTTTAAAAATTCTAGCCACTGATTCTGGTCCCAACATTCTGGAAGAATGTTATCACTGACATCGGCATCTTCAGCCACATCAGTAACCATGTCCACTACAGCCGATTCACTGACTGATGTAGTTTCTGCAGCGGACACCGCCTGCTGAAGCAAAGGCTCAGACTGAGTGGAGCAACTTGCAGAATCATCATGTGATTTTTTATTGGATGCCTTCGTGAAGAAATCCGTAATGCTGCTTTTTCGTTTGCTCATTTCTGTACAAATAAAAACTATTTAAAAAAAATGGTGTAAAATCATTTTCTGATTAAAAAATAAAATTCTGATAAAAAGACCTCTTTAATTAAAGGACCACTATAGTGCCAGGAAAACATACTCGTTTTCCTGGCACTATAGTGCCCTGAGGGTGCCCCCACCCTCAGGGTCCCACTCCCGCCCGGCTCTGGAAGGGGGAAAAGGGTTTAAACTTACCTTTTTCCAGCGCTGGGCGGAGAGCTCTCCTCCTTCTCTCCTCCTCCGTTCCGCGCCGTCGGCTTAATGCGCACGCATTCAGCCGGTCACATAGGAAAGCATTTACAATGCTTTCCTATGGACGTTGGTGTGCTCTCACTGTGAAAATCACAGTGAGAAGCACGCAAACGCCTCTAGTGGCTGTCAATGAGACAGCCGCTAGAGGCTTTGGGGGAAGGCTTAACCCATTAATAAACATAGCAGTTTCAATGAAACTACTATGTTTATAAAAAAAATGGGTTAACCCTAGCTGGACCTGGCACCCAGACCACTTCATTAAGCTGAAGTGGTCTGGGTGCCTAGAGTGGTCATTTAAAGAATTCCCGATCGTTTTGTTATTACTTCTTATTGTGAAAAACTCTTTTGTCTCTGGTGGCAGTGGTGGGGGTGGCCCAGTGACTGTGAGGTGTAGGGTAAGGCACAAATCAGCCCAATTGTATGAAATAAAATGAATCATTATTCTAAAAATTATTTTTAAAAAAAATGATCTAACAATTAGTCTCATATATTGGTCTCCAGTCCAGTGGATGTGACACAGATCTCAGTTATTTTACATATAGTTTGTGATTCTGTTTGCCACCCTTTAGTGACTGTGTTTTTAAGCCCTTAAGGACTGAGCCAAATGTACACGTTGTGACCAAAACAAAATGTAAACAAAAACAGGAATTTGTGCAATATGTCTGTTCAGGTGTAATTCGCCTCTTCATATTATGTGCACCTACACTTATTATAGATCATTTTTTCAGGGGAAACAGGGCTTTCATTTAACAAATATTTAGGTATGAAACATAATTTAATATGAATAAAATATAAACAAATTTTAAAACAAATCTTCTACGTGACATTTTAACTGTGTCATAATACTGTTTGCTTTTACTGCAATAATACACACATATTTCAGCGATGTTTCACATGTAAAACAGTACCCCCATGTACAGGTTTTATGGTGTTTTGGGCAGTTACAGGGTCAAATATAGCATGTTAAATTTTTCAGTTTTTTCACATTGAAATTCACAGGAATAAGATTTACCCCCATGGTGGCATACCATTTGCAAAAGTAGACAACCCAAGGTATTGCAATGGGGTATGTCCAGTCTTTTTCAGTAACTGTGACTAAGTGGCTACTAAATAAGTCTGAACATACCACATACCTAGGGTTGTCTACTATTGCAAATGGTATGCCATCATGGGGGTAAATTTCATTCTTAAAAGGCAACATAACCAACCTGGCAAATTTCAATTAGAAAAAAACTGAAACGCAAGCCTTATATTTGACTCTGTAACTTTTGAAAACCCCATAAAACCTGTACATGAGTGGTACTGTTATACACGGGAGACTTCGCTGAACACAAATATTAGTGTTTAAAAACAGTAAAATGTATTACAACAATTATATCATCCGTGTAAGTGCTATTTGTATGTGAAAAATGCAAAAAAATTCACTTTCACTGACGATATCATCACTGTAATACATTTTACTGTTTTGAAACACTAATATTTGTGTTCAGCAAAGTTTTCCGAGTAAAACAGTAACCCCCATGTACAGGTTTTAGGGTGTCTTGGAAAGTTACAGGGTTAAATATAGTGCTAGCAAATTAAATTCCCTGGATTTCGGCCTGGGTTGTCCGGCAGGTCCCACAAATTGTAATTAATAAAAATACCTAATTATGTAAAATTATTACATAAATATATACGTAGAATTATTTTATATATATACACACGTGTGTATATATATATCTATATATAATTTTTAAAAATTGTTTTTATTTATATATAGGTATATATATATATATATATATATATATATATATATAGTTATGTATATAGATGTATATATTTTGTTCTACGTGTATTTTGATAGCAATATATATTAATTTTTAATTTTATTTTTTAATTTTATTTTTTAACGTATTTACATATTTATTTTATATTATTTATAAATATATATAATGAAAATTATATATATATTTAATCAATATCATTGTACGTGTACTTTGATATATATAATTATATATATATATATATATATTAATATCAAAATACACTTAGACATGGATGGTTTGGGCATTCTATGCCGCCCTCCGGCATTTAGAGCTGCTTCCCTAAGGACAGCATAGAACGCCCGCCGTCCTTAAGGGGTTAAACAAATGTGGTGATATTAGGGTTATTTGATTTATTTTTACACTAGCCCCCCACCCCCTCCATCCACCCTTCTCCAACCACCCAGCCCTCATCTCCATCCACCATTCCCCCCTCTCCAACCACTCAGCCCCCTTCTTCAACCACCCAGCCCCCATCTCCATTTACCCTACCCCCCTCTCCAACCACTCAGCCCCCATCTCCATTTACCCTACCCCCCTCTCCAACCACTCAGCCCTCTCTCTCCAACCACCCAGCCCCCATCTCCATTTACCCTACCTCTCCAACCACCCAGCCCCCATCTTCATCCACCTTACCCCCCTCTCCAATACCTTCCCATCTCCATTTACCCACCACCTCTCTCCAACCACTCAGCCCTCTCTCCAACCACCCAGCCCCCATCCTCCGTTTTACTTCCCTACCCCCCTCTCCAATTACTCAGCCCCCATCTCCATTTACCCCTACCCCCCCTCTCCAAATTTCATAAGCCCCCTCTTTCAACCACCCAGCCCCCATCTCCATTTACCCTACCCCCCTCTCCCAATTACTCAGCCCCATCTCCTGTTACCCTACCCCCCTCTCCAATTACTCAGCCCCCATCTCCATTTACCCTACCACCCTCTCCAATTACTCAGCCCCCCTCTTCAACCACCCAGCCCCCATCATGTACTTACTTTTCTGAAGACTCAGGGGTGCTGGCTGGCTTGGTCTCAGGGGTGCTCCCTCCTTCTCACCGTCACGGTTGCCGACACGATACGTGACTCCGCCTCCGCGTGATGTCACAAAACTCCGCGTACGCAAAGGGCAGTGGAGGTCGGAGGAGGAGCAACCCGGAAGTACGTCCTCCACTCCTGAGTCCTGACTCCTTCACTATGCGATGCTGCTCGCTCGCATAGTGAAGGCTCTGCTCAGGAGGAGCACCGGCTGGGCTGCCCTGGTCCTGCAGGAGCAAAGGGAACGGCGTTCCTGCCATGGAAAAAGTGCAGGAACGCCGTTCCCACGCGTTCCTGCAGGACTCGAGCCCTGATTGTCATCCTATGTACAGATACTCCAGTCTCTGCTGTGGAACTCTGCAGCTCCTCCAGGGTTACCTTAGGTCTCTGTGCTGCCTCTCTGATTAATGCCCTCCTTGCCCGGTCCGTGAGTTTTGGTGGGCGGCAGTCTCTTTATTTCTCAACAATATTGTCCCTTACTTGTTTGGAGAGTTCTTTGGTCTTCATGGCAGTGTTTGGTTAGTGGTGCCTCTTGCTTAGGTGTTGCAGCCTCTGGGGCCTTTCAAAAAAAGGTGTGTATATGTACAGGGAGTGCAGAATTATTAGGCAAATTAGTATTTTGACCACATCATCCTCTTTATGCATGTTGTCTTACTCCAAGTTGTATAGGCTCGAAAGCCTACCACCAATTAAGCATATTAGGTGATGTGCATCTCTGTAATGAGAAGGGGTGTGGTCTAATGACATCAACACCCTATATCAGGTGTGTATAATTATTAGGCAACTTCCTTTCCTTTGGCAAAATGGGTCAAAAGAAGGACTTGACAGGCTCAGAAAAGTCAAAAATAGTGAGATATCTTGCAGAGGGATGCAGCACTCTTAAATTGCAAAGCTTCTGAAGCGTGATCATCGAACAATCAAGCGTTTCATTCAAAATAGTCAATAGGGTCGCAAGAAGCGTGTGGAAAAACCAAGGCGCAAAATAACTGCCCATGAACTGAGAAAAGTCAAGCGTGCAGCTGCCACGATGCCACTTGCCACCAGTTTAGCCATATTTCAGAGCTGCAACATCACTGGAGTGCCCAAAAGCACAAGGTATGCAATACTCAGAGACATGGCCAAGGTAAGAAAGGCTGAAAGACGACCACCACTGAACAAGACACACAAGCTGAAACGCCAAGACTGGGCCAAGAAATATCTCAAGACTGATTTTTCTAAGGTTTTATGGACTGATGAAATGAGAGTGAGTCTTGATGGGCCAGATGGATGGGCCCGTGGCTGGATTGGTAAAGGGCAGAGAGTTCCAGTCCGACTCAGACGCCAGCAAGGTGGAGGTGGAGTACTGGTTTGGGCTGGTATCATCAAAGATGAGCTTGTGGGGCCTTTTCGGGTTGAGGATGCAGTCAAGCTCAACTCCCAGTCCTACTGCCAGTTCCTGGAAGACACCTTCTTCAAGCAGTGGTACAGGAAGAAGTCTGCATCCTTCAAGAAAAACATGATTTTCATGCAGGACAATGCTCCATCACACGTGTCCAAGTACTCCACAGCGTGGCTGGCAAGAAAGGGTATAAAAGAAGAACAATCCTTGTTCACCTGATCTGAACCCCATTGAGAACCTGTGGTCCATCATCAAATGTGAGATTTACAAGGAGGGAAAACAGTACACCTCTCTGAACAGTGTCTGGGAGGCTGTGGTTGCTGCTGCACGCAATGTTGATGGTGAACAGATCAAACACTGACAGAATCCATGGATGGCAGGCTTTTGAGTGTCCTTGCAAAGAAAGGTGGCTATATTGGTCACTGATTTGTTTTTGTTTTGTTTTTGAATGTCAGAAATGTATATTTGTGAATGTTGACATGTTATATTGGTTTCACTGGTAATAATAAATAATTGAAATGGGTATATATTTGTTTTTTGTTAAGTTGCCTAATAATTATGTACAGTAATAGTCACCTGCACACACAGATATCCCCCTAACATAGCTATAACTAAAAACAAACTAAAAACTACTTCCAAAAATATTCAGCTTTGATATTAATGAGTTTTTGGGGTTCATTGAGAACATGGTTGTTGTTCAATAATAAAATTAATCCTCAAAAATACAACTTGCCTAATAATTCTGCACTCCCTGTAATGACAGATCATGTGACACTTAGATTGCACATTATTTCACTAATTATGTGACTTCTGAAGGTAATTGGTTGCACCAGAGCTTTTTATGGGCTTCATAACAAAGGGGGTGAATACATACGCACATGCCAATTTTCTGTTTGCGGTTTCTAAAAAATAGCTTTATGTATATATTTTTCTCATTTCACTTCACCAACTTAGACTATTGTGTTCTGATCCATCACAAATTCAGAATAATAAAACATTGAACTTAAGGCTGTAATGTAACAAAATAGGTAAAAAGTCAAGGGGGTGAATACTTTTGCAAGGCACCTTTAGAGAGGATATGATAGCACTATACACAAAGCCAGTAAAAACTAATATGTGCTAATCTGTTCATTAGCAGGAATATACAACAGACAAGGTCACGCAACTAAGACTGGAAGAAATGCGTTTTCGCTTACAGCAAAGAAAAGTTGTTTGCAGTAACGACAAATTCTCAGCATTAAGAGGTTGTCTCATCAGATTCTAAAAATTTTAATTGGATGCTTTTTTGCATGAACAGAATATCCAATGATATAAGTGATATGTATGAAGGCTAAGAAATTTAAATCAGTTTAGTTTAGAAAAACAGCGCCTCAGAGGGGATATGATATCATTATAAAAATATATTGTAAATAAATACAAACCATTGGTGAATAATCTATTCATAAAAATGATTATACATAGGACATTGGATCACCAGTTGGGAAGAAATTAGATTTATTCTAAGGAAAAGCTAAAGATTCTTTACAGTAAGAACAATAAGGGTGTGGAATTCTTGCAAAAACATAATATTCAGGAATATAATTTTTAATATGTGTGGTAACAGCTTCTTGATCCAAGGAGAGATCTGACTGCTATTATGAGGTCGAGAAGGAATTTGTTTCCTAGTTTGTTGCAAATTTATTTTTTGCCTTTTTGGATCAAAAATAAAAACAGATGTAAGACAGGCTGTACTTGTTGGATGCAAGTCTTTATTCAGCCTTTTTGACTATTTAATTATGTACAGTTGCAAGAAAAAGTATGTGAACCCTTTGGAATGATATGGATTTCTGCACAAATTGGTCATAAAATGTGATCTGATCATCATATGTCACAACAATAGACAATCACAGTCTGCTTAAACTAATAACACACAAAGAGATGAAACACAAGATAACACACAACAGAAAAAGGGTGCGCCTAAAACATATAATAAAATATATAGTAAAATATTAACAGTAATCCAAATAATTTATCATAAATCCAAGATGATAAAATCCACGTGTAATAGGAGGACTCTTGAGATATAAGATGGAGTGGGTCATCACGGTTATATATTTGAAATTCAGTGAAGCATATGCAAAAAAGAAGACAAGAACAGGACTCCAATGGCACAGCATATAGGTGAATTAAAATGGTAAGGTAGTAATAATCAGTATTACTCACACTTTACAGAGCTAAAATCCAGCTCTGGTACTGCACGCGTGAAGTGGAATAATCCCTACTCAAGGATATATGAGGTAATACTTGATTGGCAGATATATGGCACGAGTTCAGCGTCCAATATTGGTATTGTTCAACCCAGAAGTAAAAGAATAAAATATAGTGCTCTCTGTTTTATGAAAAAAAGATTTTATAAAAATATAAAATATATTACTCACATTGTTTAGAGCAGGCTTGTACTGTTTGGGTGGTATAATCCCCACCTGTGGATTCTTTGTACTTCTTATAGAGTATACAGTATTGATGTAGTCAGGTAATAATAAAAATAATAATAAAAATAATAAAAGAGGATAATATGGCAATAGGATAATATATGCCAACATAATTCCTTTATTGTAAACTGGTAAAAACTATCGAAACGTGTTTCGCCTAAAAAGGCTTCTTCAAGTAGTTTTATTATCATCTACTTGAAGAAGCCTTCAGACTGCAGCAGGACATTACAGCTCTTCCCTCTCTCTAACTCCCGCGGCTTACCATGGCAACGCTCCGCGCGGCACGCACGCCACGCTCACGGGAGTTAGAGAGAGTTGGAGAGAGGGAAGAGCTGTAATGTACTGCTGCAGTCTGCTGGGCCTCCTCTGCAAATACAGGGAACCGGGGGGGGGCCCACAATGCCACTGGACCACCAGGGATGGAATCTCCCATCTCCCTGAACCAGGTAAGAAGCAGGGAGGGGGGAATAACATTCATCACTTTTAAAGTGGCGGGTGTGGGGGAAATGTTCCATTTACACAACATGCATACACTACACTAACACACTCTCTGCATTCACTACACTGACACACACTCTGCATTCACTACACTAACACACTGCATCCACTACACTGACACACTCTGCATTCACTACACTGACATACTGCATCCACTACACTAACACACACTCTGTATTAACTATACACACAGCATCCACTACACAAACATCCTGTATTCACAGTACACACACTACATCCACCACACATTCAAACACTCTGCATTCACTATACAGAGACACTGCTTCTAATACACACACTGCATCCACTATAGACACTACATCCACTAAATACAGTGCATCTAGTATACACATACACTACATCACTGTACATACACTACATCCACTACTCAAACACACTCTGCGTTCACTATACACACTGCATCCGCTACACAAACACACACTCTGCATTCACTGCACAAACAGTATCTACTACACACAAACACTACATCCAAAACACACATTCTAATTCACTTCCACTATACACACCACATTCAGTCCTGCATCATTGTCAGCGGACTAGGTAGGAGTCCTGTGGACGGCCTCGTGGGCGGGGGGTGGGGGCCAGAACTTGTGCTTTGTCAGGGGCCCCAAAATTTCTCGTGGCAGCCCTGCAAACATTAAGTCTATCCCTAACCCTACTCTTACTTTTACCCTTAAATCTAACTCTGCCATAACCCTAACTCCACCACTAACCCTAACCCTTAGAAAATGGATTTCCTATTTAACACAGTAAATCGTATTTGAGACTGCCATCTGCTGGTCATTTTCATAATTACACTAACTGTAATTATTAATGGAAAATGCAAATAAAAAACAGTGCCGGAATAAAGTAATTCAATGTTGCTACTATCAACAATGTTATGTCACCCAACAACACTAATAAAAATAGCCAAAGAAATAAAGTAAATAGGTGAGAGTGAACACTTAATAAAACACTACCACTGCGGGATCTTGAACAGTAAATTTAGGCCGCTAGATATCTGTAATAAAGCATACAGATCATATCACAATTTGTTTAACAATTTACTAAATAAATAGATCAACTGGTTGAACTCGCATGCTGGAGTAGAATAGTGCAAAAGGAGATGCAGAGGATTTTTTTTTATCTAACTCTCTATAAGGGGCTAATATTTAAAAGTATATATTACGTTTAAAATATATACTAATCAAAAAATGTTATATAAAAAATTGTTTAAAAATGTAGTACTAAATGCTAATATCATGGAGATATATTAGGAAGAGAAAATGTTTTAATAAAAAAAAAATATACTATATAATATATTTGAAGAATTTTTTTTTCCATTCTTATATAAATTGGTTAATTTCAAACTCTACATTTAATCCCCTGGGGGGTAATAGTATCTAAATTAAAAATCCATTCCATTTCCTTTTTGTTCAAATTAAAATTGATATCACCACCTCTCCAATGTGTAGACACCTTTTCAATTGCACAAAATTGTAAACCTTTCGTGTATCCATTGTGGAAATCTGCAAAGTGTTTTGAGACATTGTGGTTCGTACATGTTCTTCTAATGTTACCAATGTGCTCTCTAATTCTAACTTTCAAGTGTCTAGTGGTTTTCCCTACGTATTGGTAACCACATGGACAGGACAGGAGGTATACTACACATTTAGTGTTACATGTGATTAGATTCTTAATCTTATATTCTTTATTTGTTCTGAAGGATTTACATAGTTACATAGCTGAAAAGAGACTTGCGTCCATCAAGTTCAGCCATCCTTGCATATATTTTTGCTGTTGATCCAAAAGAAGGCAAAAAAACCTAGTCTGAAGCGCTTCAATTTTGCAACAAACTTGCATTTAAAACTTTGGATCTTTTTTGTTACTCCTCTTCATCGTTTTACACCCCATACATAATCCACAATAACAAAATCCACTTGAATTCATAAAGATATTTGTGGGATTAATTGGTTTATCTAAAAAACTAGAAGTTAAAAGTGGTTTTTAAATTTTTCACTCCTCTAAAAATTAATTTTGGTCTAGGTCCTATAAAATCTTTTAAATCCGAATCTTGATGTAAAATATACCAATATTTATTTATTATTTTACGTAATTCATTGTGTTTGGAATTATAATTAAAAATAAGGGGGATATTACCATCTACTTTCTTTTCTCAGCATTTATATTTTATCAATTCCTTCCGGTCCAATTCTTGAATATTTGAACATATAGAATCTAAATTGATTTTATCATAACCCTTATGAAGAAACTGTCTTTTTAAATTTGTTGCCCGATTTTTAAAAACATCAGCATCACTGCAGCCTCTTTTTAGCAGAAGGAATTGACCCTAAGGGATATTGGATAGCCATGGTTTAAAGTGACAGCTTTTTAGATCGATGTAACTATTTACATCGACCTGTTTAAAAAACGTCTTACTCTTTATTATCTCTTCTTCAATATACATTTCTAAATCCAAAACGTGTAGTTTACTATCACTAATTTCATAAGATAGAGAGATATTCCACGTATTATTGTTAAGACCGGCTAAAAATTCAACAAAAGCTTCCTTTCCCGCCTCCAAATAATAAAACTATCGTCAATATATCTCTTATAAAGGACCAAGCCTGCTCCAAGTCTATCTCCTCTGAGGACAAACGATTCCTCAAGGTAGGACATAAATAAATTGGCATAACTTGGAGCAAACTTGGTCCCTATTGCTGTACCAATGAGTTGGAGGTAAAACTCATTATTAAACCCCCCAAAAAATGTTTTTAAATCATATCCACAATAAAATCTGTTTTTCCGGTATATCTCCAGATTTTTCTAAAAAGTATCTAGCGGCCTCACAACATTTATTATGTGGGATACTTGTATAAAGGCTGCTTACGTCACAACTTACCAGAAGATATCCATCTTGCCATTGAAAAGCTCTAGCTTACTAGCTCTACAATAGGTGATTAGGGCAAATACGAATTTATACTTCATGTGCCTGTGACATACTATACCATTTGAGTTTTTTATCTTACCCTATGTTTTAATTGGATCAAGAGAAACAGCCGCTTCAAGACTTCCACAAAAGAAAAATACAATAGGTCTATGTCTCATCATTATAACTGGACTTTCTGGTAAGTACAATATTTTTAACAAACTTTTAGCAAACAGAACTGTGGTGCAAGCGCAACCTAACAACTGTTTTATTTTACTACTACTTCTTGTTGATGGTCTGTGAGGGAAATTTAATTTCCGTTTAGGTCAAGAACCATACACATCCCAAGTAATTAAATAAAGTATTTCCAGTACACTGGCAAGGTACTTTTAATAAAAAATAAAATAAAATAAAAAAAATATTTATATATATATATATATATATATATATATATATATATATATATATATACTATTTTTTTCCCGCTCCCCTTGTAAGGTATGAAGTTACCATCTGGAATTTCTCTCCAACTAGGTAAGCCTTACCAGGTAAGGCTTCTTTTCCTTAGTTGAGTGGTCCCGCAAGGCCAACTTCCATCCTCATCAAGGGAATCAACACAGTAAAGGACGAGACTATATTTAAAAGATGAAAAACTACCACAACAAAAGGACATAGTCTTAAATTAGAGGGGCAAAGGTTTAAAAATAATATCAGGAAGTATTACTTTACTGATGGGGTAGTGGATGCATGGAATAGCCTTCCAGCTGAAGTTGTAGAGGTTAACACAGTAAAGGAGTTTAAGCAGGCGTGGGATAGGCATAAGGTTATCCAAGCTATAAGGCCAGGGACTAATGAAAGTATTTAGAAAATTGGGCAGACTAGATGCGCCAAATGGTTCTTATCTGCCATCACATTCTATGTTTCTATCTATGTTTCTCATGCTCGGAGGTACAAAGCCCAACGGCCCAATGCATAGTTAGAGCCTTGCATTGGGCCAATCTATCTTAAATCTTGTAATTGTCACCGAGAGGCCAATACCCTGTCACTTATGTCACAGTCATCAAAAAAGCTTCCACAAGCCAAATCATATACAGAGCCTCTCTAGCCACTTTGTAATTAGCAGGGCCTCACCTGTCACCAAACGAGTTAATATAATTTCGCCACTAGTTTTAGTTAGCTGGCTTACTTCATACCGATCATGATCGTATCGATAATCAATTTGTTTCCTTTGCACCCATAGTATGTTTAACGCTTTGCTACACTGAGATGATCTATCGCTTCCCAGCACCCTGACCAGATCTAACTCCCCTATGAGACAGGCTGTAGTAGCCAGCCCAGCATCCCACTACAGATTTTGATTGTTAAAAACACAAAGTGGTTCTAGTACAGAGTTCCAACCTAGTCCTGCCAAAAAGAATTAAAAGATAAATAGGGGAGACCAATTATTTTCTGGGGAAGGCCCAAGTGCATAATAATTTTAATGCAGGGGGGGAGAGGGAGGAGGAGGGAGATGCCTGCAGTCTCCTTCGCATAGGCTCACTGTGTTTCAGACTTCATGCCAAGACTATATGTCCGAACAAACTATTTCCAAAAAAAATCACTTACTTCAATAAACATACCCAATTTGCACTGTTACTTGACTGATCATCCTTCCATCCCACGAATTTCTAATCTCTGCTTTCTCTTATGGATTTCACACTGGCTTTGCTGCACTCCCCACAGGTATACTAGAATGTCCCAACTTACAATCAGCAAAAATCACGGACCCAAATAATATATGGGCACTCCTCCATAAAGAGATTGACAACGGTTTCATGATAAGGCCTTTCACAATCCCACCCTTCACCTGTTGGAGAACTAATCTTCTAGGAATATCCACTGGAAAGTTTAACAATAAAAAGACTCATTATTGATTTCTCAGCCCTGCATTCCTCCTCTACCCTTAGTTTAAATGCATTAATACCTTCAGAAGATTTCTCCTTACAGTACGCCAAGATAGACGATTCTATAAAAGCAATAACCAGCACCAGTGAGGGTGCTTGGATGAGCAAAACTGACATCACAAATGCATTTAAATTACTCCCTATACATAAATCATTTTGGCATCTGCATGGAGTTAAGTGGGAAGACCAATACTACTTTGCTACGAGACTTTCTTTCGGTTCCCCGAAAAAGTAGCCCAAAACTGTTCAATATTTTTGTAGAAACACTGACTTGGCTCCTACTTAGCAAGTGCAGATGTACAGTAGTGATACACTATCTTGATGATTTGCTCTCTATTGAATCTCACTACTCCACATCGATCAGTCTACAACACACTTTCATTTTTCAAGGAATTAGGAGTTTCTGTAACAGCAGATAAAACAGAAATTCCCAGCACTGAAATAACTTTCCTAGGCATTACACTAAATTCAGAGTCTATGCAAGCTAGCTTGCCTCAGAAAAAAGTAGATAGGATTCGGATTTATATTGATTCCTGCACCTCTTTTGGGTCTTGTACTAGAAAGGAGTTGCAGTCACTGCTAGGCTCACTCAACTTTGCTCTGAGGATTATTCCTCAAGGTCGAGCATTTATCTCTAGATTACTTTTACTTTTACATGGACTATCAGACGATGACTTGAGAACTATTTTAAACGACCCAGCTAGGGCTGATTTAAAAATGTGGCATCTCTTTTTATCCTAATGGAACAGCAAGTCTTTATTTTTCCACCTATATCAGATGACTCCCCCGTTATATGGACTGACGCAGCAGGAGCCATAGGTTATGCTGCCACATATGGTGACAAATGGGTCCAAGCTACCCCAGGGGGTCTGAAAACCAGTTAGTATCTGGTGTGACCACCATTTGCCACACGCAGTGCAACACATCTCCTTAGCATAGAGTTGATCAGGTTGTTGATTGTGGCCTGTGGAATGTTGGTCCACTCCTCTTCAATGGCTGTGGGAAGTTGCTGGATGTTGGCAGGACTTGGAACACGCTGTTGTATACGCCAATCCAGACCATTCCAAACATGCTCAACGGGTGAAATGTCCGGTGAGTATGCAGGCCATACAAGAACTGGGATGTTTTCAGCTTCCAGGAATTGTGTACAGATCCTTGCAACATGGGGCCTTTTGTTTACATAGAAAAAGTCTTAGATCTTTAAGTTCAGCTCATGAAAAATGGGGGCAAAAACAAAAGTGTTGAGTTTATAATTTTGTCACAAGTCTTTAGCAGCAGGAATGCAGACAACAAACTTTTCTTAATAACATCAATAACTACATCTGAACAGTTAAACTCCTAGGTACCTGCAGGTAAATTATGTGCACAATGTTGGGGCCCTTAGGTGTTTGGTAGTGCTACCCAGATACAGTTATAAGGGAGAATCCTGAAGCAATCTCTTGAGACAGTACCCTTGAGTGACTTCTGTAACTGCAGATATTTCCAGAGAGATCCAGCAGAATGTAGGACAGCAGCAGAACGGCAATGGCAATCCTTTCTCTTCCTTCTCCTGACAGGATGCAAGAGCTCATTCACACTCCTGCAGAAAGTTCCAGAATCTGCAGGGAGCTGGACATTAAATAACAGTCTTCTAATTCTCCTAGCAAAGCAGCAGACAGTCTCCAACGTCTTGTAGTTGCAGTGCATTAGCCTTCCCCTGTTATTATTTCACTGTCCAAGCAGTAATAGACCATTGAAACAGATAGGAGCACACTTTCTTTATACAGACTCAGAGAACATGGCTTCTCCCCTGTCATCCTAGCCCCTCCTCCTCACATGACAGGGCAAAGTTCAATATCTCAAAACTTAAAGGAACACTATAGTCACCTAAATTACTTTAGCTAAATAAAGAAGTTTTAGTGTATAGATCATTCCCCTGCAATTTCACTGCTCAATTCACTGTCATTTAGGAGTTAAATCACTTTGTTTCTGTTTATGCAGCCCTAGCCACACCTCCCCTGGCTATGATTGACAGTGTCTGCATGAAACAAAAACTGGTTTCACTTTCAAACAGATGTAATTTACCTTAAATAATTGTATCTCAATCTCTAAATTGAACTTTAATCACATACAGGAGGCTCTTGCAGGGTCTAGCAAGCTATTAACATAGCAGGGGATAAGAAAATCTTAATTAAACAGAACTTGCAATAAAGAAAGCCTAAATAGGGCTCTCTTTACAGGAAGTGTTTATGGAAGGCTGTGCAAGTCACATGCAGGGAGGTGTGACTAGGGTTCATAAACAAAGGGATTTAACTCCTAAATGGCAGAGGATTGAGCAGTGAGGCTGCAGGGGCATGTTCTATACACCAAAACTGCTTCATTAAGCTAAAGTTGTTCAGGTGACTATAGTGTCCCTTTAAAGCAAAACAGTAAAATATAGCAGAGGTCTAATCTTCCCCTCCAGTAGCTTCATGTCATCTCCTCTCGCAAGCCACAAAAGCGTTGCCACAGGTTGCCATGGCAATACTCCAGCATGCATTATGTGCCACACAGAGCGTTGCCATGGCAACCCGCGGCTCATGGGAGGAAAGGACACAAAGCTGCAGAGGTGGAAGATTACAGTTCTTGGCACCCTCTTCACAGGACACAGCATAATGTGCCACTGGACCACCAGGGAAACTAGTCCCCCTCCCTGACCACAGATAAGAGTCAGGGAGGGCTGAATAAACTTTATTATACATCTTGAAAAGATTATCACTCCTCAAAGCCCTCAATACTACCCACACTACATGCACTACACAAACACAGACACTGCATCCACTAGACACAATGCATCCACTACACACACTCAATGCATTCACTACCCAAATTGCATTCACTACACACACTGCATAACATAATGAATGTGCGTGAGCTTTCGTGCATTTCATCCTTGGACCCAGGCAGCACAACCCCTCTTGAGCCCTGCGGGAGGGGGGCCATGAGGGTGGGGGGACCTATTTACACTATAGTGCCAGGAAAACAAGTTTGTTTTCCTGGCACTATAGTGATTCTTTAACCCTGCTCACAAAACAATCTTTACCTATGCATTTAAATGCTTATTAATGTCAAACGCTGCAAAGCAGCTCATCAGAAAGTCAGGTCCCAACAAAGTGGCCCCAGGTATCCAAATCTGCTGGATGTTCCATGCCATCCTACAGGCATTTAAGCCCACTCTGTGTAGGACCGCATGGAATGTCCTAATGTCATTAAGGGGTTAAACAATCATTTACCAACAACATTCTCAAAACGATAGTAGCAACATTCTCAATCATGGTAGAACTGTCACGGGGAGTTCTCGTTTAATTTATGAATGTAGTTCCTGTGATCTTCTGCACAATTTAGTCTTCTGAATAGTTAAAATGCATACGTTGGCCTACACACCCCAGCCTTGTTATATTGCCTGAATATACCTCTTTTATTCCTCAATTCTCTCTACCCAAGCATCTCTCATTATCTTATATTCTTTTGGTGACTTTTACTGTAATATGTATTTTGATTAAGCGGTACTTTTAATCTAATTCCCCATTGAACCTGAATTGTACACAATTTGTACCATATCTGGTTGAATTGATAGAAAATAAATGAATACATATATAGCTTACTGAAAGTGAATTTGTCATCTACATTTTACAATTAGGTTAACTAGGTAAGGAGGGTCCTACCATGGGTGCATTTAATTACTTATTTATTGAAAACAGGATACCATATTACAAAAACAAAACAAAACAAAAAAACACCCAAAAATAGCAAATAACTTTCTACATATGGATTATTCTTTCCAAGGGGGAAAGTAATATATAATCACAAACTTGAGTCACAGTACTATTTTTCAATAGAAAACTACCCTATCGTATTGAAATATTCAAGTAAAAAGCCAACCTTAATGTTACTGTTGCTGATACATACTTAATAATGGGTGGTTCAGTTGACTTCACAAAATCTAACATGACCACTCTATACATGCCCCTAACTATTATTTTTCTTCCAATATTATGACCCTTAAAAAAATAGTGGAGTAGATTTGTGGTTTTGGCTCACCCACTTAACAGCCTTGAAGTAGCATATTAACATAGTTCACACCACGAGGTACATTGGAAAAATTAGTGGGCAAGTCTGTGGTGGGTAACTTTAACTTTGTCTGCTTGAAAAGGAGATCCTGACTTAGAACACATAAAACCACTTCCTAGAATATAGTCTAGGACAGCTGCCAAATAGTCTGGGCCAAAGATGCAGAGTCATGTAGAGGTATCTGCCGGAGACATTCTTTAGACAAAGCTATGGGTAGTAATGGCAATATAATTAAAGACTAAGAACATTTCGTGGTGAAAGGTTACAAGGTTAGTGCAGTCATACCAATGGTTTTAAGAAAATGGAAAGAACATCTGTCCACCCACTAAGCAATAATTGTAGCTAAATCTGAAAAATTAATTTGAAAATGCTACTAAAATTAGTGATAGCTAATGAGCATTTCTTCACAAACCAGCTATTTGGCTCTGGGGCAAATTCTCCCTGTTTTTAGGCAAACCAGTTTTCAATCACTGAAAACATCTTTTCTCCCCACAAAAATAAGAGATTCCCTAGCACCTTAAAAGTACTCACTTTGTTAAAGTCATAAGGAGGACGCTTTCTCGCATCATTGAGAGTATGTAACAAGCTAACGGAGAATTCTGTGTTACTGAATTGTTAACCCTTTTGACAGTTGAAAAAAAACTAGTAAAGTACATAATATACCAAAATGAAAATTGGAGATCCTTTTTGCGGAACAATATATTGTTAGGATTACAAATGTGTATTACATAATGCTAAGTGCCCTCTTGGATGTTTACAGGGAGTAAAAAAATATTTTACTTACCATTTTCTCTCTCACAGGTCTGCTATCTGCGGGAAAGCTCCACCTTTTTGACTGAGAAATAAAAAAAATAAAAAAATAAATAAAATCAAAACCATCATACTTGCCACTCACTCTTTTACTAATGGTGGGAAACCTGTTATAGATCATCTTGCACAAAACATTCTTATTGGCCGTAATACTGTCTTCATAAGGCTGCAACTAAACAAAATATCAACAATTCAGCTAGGAGTATCAAATTGTAGGTTAAAATAGCAGAGATATAAAAACTCATTTAGTTCAAGATTTGTTTTCTCCAATAAGAATTGGGAAATTAATTAAGGGCCCCTATCAGAAACAATATCGCTAAGTAACCCGTGTAACCGAACGACCTCTCTTATGAACAATGTGGCTAGTTCAGAGGATAAAGGTAACTTAGCCAAAGGTATGAGATGCGTCATCTTAGAGAACCGGTCAATGATGGTTAACACAATTTTTTTTTTTCGAAGATGGTAAGTCAACCACAAAATCCATTGCTAGACTCGACCATGGTTTGGTCGGAAAATAAGCAAAAAATTGTGTAAACCACATGGTCTTTTGTGTGAGATTTTATTTGCAGAACAGGTGTTACATGCGAGCACATATTCCTCAAATTTTCTTTTTTTTAGATGGCCACCAGAATTTCTTAGCCAGAAGAGACTGGATGGCCAGTCGTCTTGGCATCATGCATACATGAAAGAAGATGTCTGATCCTGAAAGTTCTCAGGGGTTTTTATTAGGTCTGAACTGATTACTATTTTAGTTGTGGCTAAAATGCATTCTGTAGGTAATATCGACGATTATTGTGGTTGTATAACAGATTGGGGTTAAAACTGACAGGATAGAGCATCGGCCTTAGTGTTCTTTGACCAGGTCTAAACGTCACCCTATAATTAAAACGTGATAAAAACAAAGACCACCGAGCCTGTCGATCAGTCATTTCTTACCCTCTCCGAACACTATTCTAACTGATTCTTGTGATTAGTTAGAATAGTAACTAGTGTAGTACAACCCTCTAATACATGCCGCCATTCCTTTAGAGCAGTGATTATTGCCACAACTCCCTATGTCATATTGCCTTTTGGTGTCAGTCAATTTTTTTGAAAATAAAAACCACAAGGATGCAGGGGTAAGTCGTCCAACAGTCTTTGAGAAAGAATAGCCCCCACATCTGTTTCTGATGTATCGACGTCCAACAAAAATGGGCGAGAAGGGTCAGGGTGAACCAATATGGGCGCTGAAGCAAAAGCAGCCTTTAGGGTGTCAAAGGCAGTAATGACCTCTGAGGTCCATTATTGGTGTGTCTTCCCTATTTTGGTCATGGATGTGATGGGTGCCATAATACAAAAAAAAAAAAAAAACTTTTATGAATCTCCTATAATAGTTGACGAATCCCAAGAAGCGTTGTTTGGCTTTCAAAACCCACTGCTAGGGGCCAACTGAGTATAGCCTCAAGCTTCTTTGGGTCCATCTGAAACCCTGAACCTGATTTGCCTTACATAGTCATAGTGCACCTCCATGTTCTTTGAATATATTAGAATGTTGTCCAAGTAGACTATTACGGATTCATGTAAGTAGTCTCTTAATAAATCATTCATAAAATCCTGGAAGACAGCTGGAACATTACATAAACCGAATGGCATAACCGTGTATTCGTAATGTCCATATCTTGTGTTAAAAGCGGTCTTCCATTTATCTCCCTCTCCTATATGGACTGAATTGTAAGCCCCTCTCAGATCTAGTTTAGTGAAAACAGTTGCACCCTTTAACCTATGAAATAACTCTGTTATTAATGGTATTGGGTAAGCGTTGCATATAGTGATTTTATTTAGTGCCTGATAGTCTATACAAGGACTCAAATCCCCTTCTTTCATCGAAATAAAAAAGAAACCTGAATCAGCGGGTGAGGAAGACTTGGTCATAAAGCCTTAACATTGGTTCTCCTAGCACCTTATTTTCTTTGGCAGATAATGGATAAACTGAACCATTGGGAGGCATCATTCTAGGAAGCAAATTAATAGTGCAATCATAAGGACGGTGCTGGGGTAATTTCTCTGCTTCCTTTTGTTCAAAAACTGTCTTAAGGTCTAGGTAAGGGTCTGGTTTCTGTAGTCAGAGGTTCCATGGTGGGAACATTTAGAAGACAAATGGGTTAACCTTAGTCACACACTCATTCATACAAGATTCACTCCAGCTTGTGATCTCCCTTTTTCCCCCAATCTATCATAGGATTATGCTTAGAGAGCCAAGGAAAACCCAGAACGATAGGGAAAGTAGGAGAGGTTATCTGTTGTAGGATTATTACTTCCTGATGTAATACTCCTACTGTCATCAGAAACGGTATAGTTTCCTTAGTGATAACAGGAACTTGAAGTGGTCTACCATCTATGGTCTCTACGGCCAAGAGTGTTGATCTTTCTTTTAATGGGAAATAATAAGTCTTGGCAAAAGCAGATTCAACAAAATTCCCTGCAACTCCAGAATCGATTAGAGCCAGAGTATGTACTTTCTTTCCTTCCCTTCCCATTTTAATGTTATAGGTAGTAGAAGCCTAAGTTCTTGCCTTTCGTCAAAGGAGGACATGTGAATTACACCCAAGGGCTGTCCTCAAAGAGGGTTTAGGTTCCGGGAGTTTTCCGGTCTGTTAGGACAAGCCAAACAAAGGTGATCTTTCTTCCCACAGTTCCCTTTTCTCCTTCTATGTTTCTCAGCGTCTGAACTGAGTGAGCCCTAACTGCAGAGGTTCTGCACGGGCCCAGTAGTTGTCACAGACAAAGGAAAGGTTAAGGCTAACCGTATTTGCTCTTCCGGCTGCAGATGTGTTGTTTGATTAAGCAATGTCCGCAACGCAAGGGCAAATTTGTCCATACGGTGGTCCATCTTCTCAAAACGTGTGTCATAACCCAGTCTGTGTGGGTTAACACCTGCAGGCTCCATGGCCCTATTGTAATGTCACAACAAAGTGACCCCAACACGCACAATGTAACCCAAAATGAGAGAACATATTACCGGACCTTAGAATGGCCAGGTTTAACGTAGACAGCGAGAGAATAGTCCAGGAATAGCCAAAGTCTAGGAAAATCAGAGACCAAAGGCAGTCTTTTATAATGGCGCATCTTTTTCTTTGAATCCATGCCCCCAAAACATCAGGGAGCGTCAATGCTTTTGATTTTAGCGGCCCCTGCCATGATGTTGGCGCGCATGTGCCGCATGATAAAAGGGTGTGTGTGTGGAGTGACTGGCGTTAGACATGCCGACGCCAGGAGGAGACGGCTGCCAGTGCATCTCCCTGTGGGCTTGCGGGACCAAGATAAGGTATCGTGACAGAAATAGGGTGGGTGCATTGTTTAGATATCAGAGTCTCAAGGTCAGATTTAACCAACTTACTTTTGCTCCAGCGGCATAAGCCTTGAAGATGCAAGTATTTTCCAAAGCTAGTCGGTATAGGCAAGTCTCAGTCTCTGATACTTTTGGCAAATAAGGCTTTTAATCTAAGTCATCTGAAGAAGCCCTCTAGTTTTACCAGAAGATCAAAGGTGTTGTGCTTTTGCACAGGACAGAAAGATAGACCCATGGACAGTTTCTTGAGTTCAGCATTGCTGAGGCCCACATTATAAATGTTAACTTTTAGCGTCTCTTGGTGTTGCATGTCAGTGTTTTCGGGGTGGTTCTGTCCCTCAATAGTGGTCGCCTCTCCTTTGGTCTGGCTCCTAGACTTCTTCCTGCTCCTCCTGATCCTCCATCTTGGTCCTGGTTCTGGCCTGACCCTAAATAAAAAAGTTGTTTTTTTTTACTCCATGAAACATAAGCATAACCAGTGTTGCACTTGCATTCCGTTATTTCAGGATATAATCATGGTGTCCCAAAATGCATGACACTAGAAAAAAAACCAAATAAAAAACAAGGGCAGTGGAACAGAACACTGAATTGGGATGTGTTCCCACTACACCTGTGATACTTGTAAGGGATGCACTGTGTAGTGGATAAACTACCAATGGATTGCAAAATCGAACACTAGCACGAAGGAACACACTAGGCTGGAAGTAGCCGGCCCACACCCATTTTTTATGTATTATGATTAAAAATTTGCAGATAAAGTAAATGTAAAGATACTCACCCTCAAACTTCCAGCTGCTGCTGCTAAACCACAGGCAAACTACAGCAGCCAAAGATAACACACCTTCCGGGGAGAGACTCCTCAAATTAGAAGCATGTGGTTCTTGCTTACGAGGTTTGGTCTTCTACCATATGTTCAACTCCAGCCACAGTTCCATTTATCGGACTACAAAAAAGGAAAAGGAAAAAGGATGAGGATGAGGCGCTCGCTATGACTGTAGCAGGGGCTAGGCATCAATTCACCTAACAAGAAATCGATGTAGAAAGAAAATATACAAAGAAAATCAACTAGTGTTGAACTAAGGCTGGGCCTAACTAGCAAGCCACTTGTTTTTAAAAGTCCAAGCATATAAGTGTGTGTATATATATATATACACATACACAGAAAATAGAAAAAATGCACTCCAGGGACTTGTTTTCCAAAATATAAAATGTTACTTTTATTTACATAGTCCAATAAAATGTTGATGTTTCAGCCCCCATCAGAGAGGGTTATCAATAAAATCAGTATAAACAATCCTACCTTCACAAACCAGTGCAATTACCTCTGGTGGTATAAAGCATTGGTGGAATGATCCTCATCTAGGATATGTAGCAGAAGCAGGAAGCAAAATTATATAATAACATAATATAATAAAAGGACTGTATCTAAATTACAAAAGTACTTTATTTTTAACAAAATAAAACAGTAAGTATAAAAGTTGAAAAGGAGCAAAACCAGTCCAAATGGGGTGAACACGGCGCGTTTCGCTGTGTCTTTTTTTAAAAGTCTACAAGTCCTTTTCAAAGTTATAGTATTTAGAGTCGGTAGTTCATTCATTTTTTAATTGATGTCCTCCAGTGTCTCTGCATGACTGCTACCAATTTCCAGTTGGGCAAGGACGCCACCCAGAAGGGATATTTTCTCACAGCTAACATTCCTTTGTCATGTGGGATAAAATGCAATACTTTGCATTTATGAATGAAATGGAAGTGAAGATTAAATATGTTATGCTCTGATAATGCTCAGATCATATGGCAATAAATCATGGTTTTGAGCATTATCATTAAATCATTTAAAAAAAACAATTTGTTGTTATTAAAAATGTTTAGTTTTGACAATCTGAAATGAAATCATTTGACATCTTTTTTACAGTTGGATAGGACTCTATCAATGTATAGATAATTAGAATTCTAGAACTAGGGATTCAAATTCATAAGCCCAAAGTAAGATTTAAATATGCGCTGATCCTTTACATAATGAACAGAGAAAAATCTACATTGCAGCTCTGAGAACTGAGTGAGTAAAGGTTTATATTCTCACTGTGGGTATTTCAGAACCCAAAATAGTATTTTTGCACATGATCTGGCAGCACCTTCCTCTCTAATCTTTTCTGAGTCAGCAGGCAGAGTAAGCATTCCAGGCATGCCAGCGGACAGTGAAATCACAATTTGTCCCTTCTGGACCCCTGCCATAAAAAAGCAAGTGAATGCTTTAAAGTGGGTGTGCTCATGGTGAGAACAAATTTCAGAATTTCCAAGCCACCTTCATATTTTAAAATCGCACGTAGGAATGCTTTTGAATACATTTCATAAAAGAAATACAGTAATTGGGATAATGAAAAAAATATCATCTTATGATAGTATAAGAATTAAAATATACATATATTATATATTTGTGCCTTTAAATGTTAATTCTAGTACAGTTTATGATAAACTTACCAGTTCCTCCACCTCAGTGTAATACCCTTTTTGTCATTGCTGCTCAGGCTTCTATGCGTGCATCCCAACTATTTCAATCTCTGTATTTAGGCCAGTTTTCTATGTCTCTCTACGCATCTCTTTCAGTGGAAGCTAGTAAAATTTAAAGATGTTCATTATGTACTCAACCTGACTCCCATCCTTAACGCAAAGCAAGTGGATTCCATCACGTATCCTGTTATAGCAGACAAAGCGTGTCTTAGAGCAGGGGTGCCAAAGACTTAGCTCTCCAGATGTTGTAGAACTAAAACCCTCATGATGCTTTGCATGCCTTTAGAATGCTTTTAGAATGACAAAGCACCATGGACGCTGTAGTTTTAAAACATCTGGGTATTCACCTTTTAGTGTGATTTTCTTTTTCAAAGATGTCCAAAAATCTTGACATAATTAGTTGCTTAAACAGCATTTCCAGACATCAATATAAGGCGGTGAGAAAACTGCAAAGCTAACAGCGACAAACACATTTTTTTTTTCTTATTTCCAACCAACACATTTCAAAAGCCCCACCCACTTCAAAATAATTATTGTTTTTATTGCAACAGAAAGGTAGAGATCACCGTCTTTTCTAATTTAAACCTCTTCATTCTCCTCCTCAGAAAACTATAGATGAGCCGGTGATAGCGTGGATTGCAAGACTTTACACTGAGCACATAATATGCCCCGACAGCAGCTATGGATAACAGCTGGAACAACACAATAATGGGCTGAACTGCAATATGTTCAGTCTACAAGGTTTAAACCATAAATTACAGTATTAAATATGACATATATATAGGTTTATCCTTTAGGGGTCAGAATAACCTGCAAAGATTTTAAAGAAAATGTAAGTCGGAAACTTTATTGAAGCAAGATATGGATAAGTATTTTGATGTATCAAAGTATTCAAAAAAAATAAATTGGTAGTTTGGGATTGGTGGTCTATAGATATGCATGGTTAATGAATATTTCTTAGGTTTTATTTTCTTACAAACTAGACAAATTGCACAGTAGGTGTGGAGAGTAAGTGAAGGCGAAAGTAGAAAGGAATTAATCAGTTTATTTTATAAATTATTTGTGGGAGAATTCAATCTCTCAACAAGCTTTTCTTTATTTTTATTTTTACTTATTTTACTTATTTTTTTGCCTTTTAAACCCGATCAATATCCTTCATTTGAATATTCCAAAAATCTTTTTTCAGTTTTTCTCCAGTTATGTTGTAATTTTTTTTTCCTATTCAATTTACTGTCTTGTCCAATCTTGAGTCCAGTCCTCACTTTCCACCAGTGAGTTTAGCCCTGCATCGCTAAACATTTCTCAGACAGAGCTTCCAGGTGTCTGTTGAATGTTGTAGAGGTATGCAACGCTCACTTACAATAGGGGGGTGGGGAGTCAGGACCCCTGCTTGGAGTATTACTTTAAAAATACAAATAGCTCATCAGTATCAGCACCTGAGCAGACATCATAACAGGTGCAGTGAGGGTTTCTGCATCCACTGATGACCTTCTTTCAACATCCAAAAGCCACAAGACCAAAGCGCAGGCTCAGGGGCCAACAAAGCATGGGCCTTTCCTAGTTGGGACTCACTCCTCGGCGGAGCACTCCCGAGCAACACAAGAGACAGCAGCACAACTGCTGCAGACATCCCCAACCTCTACTTTAGGGTGGGGATGGGATATACCTAGATCTCCACTGGTAACACTTAACTGAACTCTGCATTGACTTAGCTCTACTACCGAAGCCCCGGCACTCCTAACAGCACTGGGACTTTCTGCAACAACCTCCACCACATCACCCCCAGCATCTTCTGACACCTGGGACCCTGCCAACTTAGTGCCTTTTGTGCCACAGGCTAGAGGAGCCGCAGCATCTACCACCTGACTACACATGCTGTCTTTGTTTTTTCTTTTTGTGCAACACTATACTTCAGGTTTTGTTTTGGCTTCTGTTGTTAATCCTTGTGGCGGAACCAGCCTCGCCACTGGGCATTGGAGAAGACTGATTGCCAGCCTCCTGCCATGTGACTATGGCCCCTGGGATGTATTGCCTGCTCTCCTGTACTGCTGAGGATTGCTACCAACTAGATGGATTTGGCTATGGAGCTTGTGTAGTGCCCTCTGTTGGTAGCAACAGTAATATGCACTACCTGAATAGCAAGACTGGTAATTTGCATATTCGGGTAGATTTGCATATTGCTAATTCTGCATGCAGGAGAAACATTTTGTGTTAATTATGGTCTTCCCCACCCATTTATAAATATGTAATTATGTTATAATAAGTCACTGTATGTTGCCTGCTATGATTTGATTGTTTGTAATTTTATTGAGTTTTCACAGCAATGTTAATGTAATGATCATATGGGCTAGTCCCAAGTAAAATAAAGTTTTAGACAGTTCTACTTCACCCTCAATTTGGAGTCCTGTCTCTTATTGGGGGGAATCTGCTACAAGGGATTGCTATGCTCTGCATATTTCCTTGCTATAATCACTCCTTAGCTCTTTTTAGAGCTTGTTCCTGCTTCGCTCGGAAGGAAGAGAGGTTCTGCCTGCGGTGGTTGTGGTGTCGACTAGAGTGCTTGGAGCCCTCAAGAAGCGCTAGGAGCATCCATCAATGGAGGTACCCAGTTGGGGTGGCCAGGTTATCTGTTACACTCCTAACATAGCCATTGAGCTTTGTGTTAACCTAGTTTATTAAGCTGTTCTGATCCGTTATAGGCTAAAGCCTCCACCTACCTCCTTTGTTTAGGGGTACCCTCATTTAAGAAAGGTTCCCACTTAGTGTTGCCATAGCAAAAGCTAAAGTTCGACATTGCCGCGTGCACACCACCAATGGCTCACTAGATTAGCTTGAGCTCAAATACCACTTTTAAGTCATATGCCCAGAATCCTCACTAATGTTTAGACCAGCCAGGCCAGTCACCAATCCATGTCCAGAGCACTCAATGGTTACCACAGTGACATGTCTATTTTGTAAGCGGTAAGTTATTTGGTTAAATATAAAAAGTTAAAGGTTGAGATTATTGAAAATCTCAGTAATAGAGTGTGTAGTATGGCTTTAATAGACCACTCAACTGGAAAAAAGGGACTCGACTAAAAAATCCCTAATAGTGCAAGTGAAAAGGGGAGACTATTAGATGAAATCTAATGAGTATCCAAGAGTAGTCAATAGTGTACACCTATGCAATATGCTTGCATAAATTAGTTAAAACATTGAAAAGGAATAATTGTTTCGTATAGTGCAATACTCAGCAAAACATAGAAATGACAATAACTATAGTTGATCCAAATAATTGGATAAAATTATAATACCCAGCTTGTTGCGTTTTGTTCAAATATTTTATATGCTTGAGTCCAATAGATAATAGTCTCTGTTTAGATACACTTGTATCAATAGAGTTCTTGTAGTGATAAAATGGCAACAGTCATAATTTGTAAACTATTTCAGTTTCCTCCAGTTATAGTTAAACTGGGATATGTGTGCTGGATTAGCTTAGTTTGTATAGTACAATATTAATAGGATATCTCTGAAGGTTCAACAGTGATATTAGTAATATTTGTACCCTTCTTGAATGGAAATAACAATACTAACAGATCATACATAATACGTGACCTTTAGTTAAATGAAGATTGCTCCATTCTAAAAGAAACATTTCAAATAAAATAAAAAGATTATTTTATTGAAAAATGAATATGATTAAAAATGCACTCACACTTGGTAAACACTCTTCATGCTATACTGAAGTCAGGATGTATGGTGTAGGCAGCTGATAGAATTCTATCCAGAAAGTAGTGCTGTAACGTCCTTACAGGTTTCAAGAGTTCAGTTCATCAGAGGATGAAGCGAGTTAAACTCACAAAATCAGCTGCCTACACCATACATCCTGACTCCAGTATATCATGAAGAGTGTTTACCAATTGTGAGTGCATTTTTAATCATATTAATTTTTCAATAAAATACTCTAGTCAGTGTGCACTTCCTGTCAGTCCGGCCGGGAACAGGAAACAATCTCCTGTACCGCGCGGTACCTGGCCGGACTGACAGGCAGGAGTAAGAGGAGCTCGGCCACGCTACTGGGAAGGGGAGGTGATGACGAGGAGTGCTGCAGCCGCCTGAGGCTCTCTATAGAGCACTCAGGTGGCTGCAGCCTTATAGGAAGCACCGGTTCTGCTTGGGGTCCCGGGCCAGCTCGGGGCCCCAAGCAGTTGCTTGGTTTGCCTGTCCGGTAGCTACGGGCCTGGTCAGGGCAATAGAGGCATGATAGGAGGGGCAAGTGTGATAGGATTGGAGGGGTTAATGTGACAGGGTAAGTGTGGCATAGTTGGGGTGGGGTGAGTATCACAGTTTTGGGGTGAAGGATGAACGTGGCATGGTTGGAGGAGGGAGTGTGACAGAATTAAGGGGGGTTAATGTGACAGGATAAGTGTGGCAGAGTGTGACATGGTTAGAGGCATTAATGTAATAGGATAAGTGTGGCAAGGTTGGGGGGAGAGTGTGACAGAGTGAGAGAAGGTGAGTGTGACAGAATTAGGGGAGGTTAATTTGACAGGGTGGTGTGGCAGAGCGAGGGCAGGTGAGTTTGGAGGGGGTGAGATTAACAGGATTAGGAGTGGTTAATGTGAGTGTGGATGTGTGAAGAGGCTGAAAGTGTGGAGGGGGGATGACTGTGTGGTGACGGGTGACAATGTGTAGGGATGTGACAGTGTGAGGGGAGGCTGACAGAATGTGTGGGGAGGCTGACAGTATGTGAGAGTATGGTGACACTACATTGTGGGGGGTGACCGTTTGTGGAGGGCACGACAGTGTGTATAAGGGAGGGTGACAGTGTGTGTGAGGGGTGATCTTTTGTGTGTGTGTGTGTGTGTGGGGGGTGATCCTGTGAGGGACAGTGGGGTGATAGTGTGAGGAATGGGATGATGGTGTGTGGGAGGGGGTAATACTGGGAGGGAGGGGATATACTGTGAGTGAGGCGGGTGATAGTGTGAGGGAGGCTGTTGATACTGTTAGGGAAGGCGTGATACTGTGAGGAGGGGGGTCGTGGTGTGTAGGAGGGGGGATACTGTGTTGGAGGGGGGAATACTGGGAGAAAGGAGGATAATACTGTAAGTGGGGAAATACTGTGAGGGAGGGGATGATAGTGTGAGGCAGGGGGGATACTGTGAGAGGGGATACTGTGAGGGAGGGAGGTGATAGTGTGAGGGAGGGAGTGATAGTGTGAGGGAGGGGAATACTGGTATGGAGGGGGGAATACTGGGAGGGAGGGGGTATTCCGGGAGGGAGGGGGTATACTGGGAGGGGTTAGGTTAATAGTGTAAGACTGTGAGGAGGGATATTGGGAGGGAGGGGGTAATCGTGTGAGGGGGGGATACTGTGAAGGAGAATACTGGGAGGGATGGGATAATAGTGTGAGAGAGGGGGTATACTGGGAGGGAGGGGGGATACTGGGAGAGAGGTGGGTGATAGTGTGAGGGAGGGGGTATACTGGGACGGTTTACTGGGAGGGAGGTGGTATACTGGGAAGGGATGATAGTGTAGGGGAAATCGTGTGAAGTAGGGGGTTTACTGGGAGGAAGGTGATAGTGAGGGTAGATTCTGGGACTGAGGGGGTAATGGTGGTGTTGGAGGGGGGTTAGATTTAATACTTTATTTTATTCCCTGGTGGTCCGGTGGTGATATCTGGTCTGCAGCTTCCCAGTGTGCAGAGCTGCAGACCATGGGTCTTGCGAGACCTGGTCAGAACGTTGCCGTGGTAACCAGCAGCAATGCTCGGATTAGCCAGATCTTGTGAGACACATGGTCTACAGCTCTGCACACTGTGAAGTTGCTGACCAGCGGCCACCACGAACGCTCTCCTCCCAGGGAGACGGCATGATGGGGCCTTGCATCCAGCGGCATACTGAGCAAGCCACCGGGCCCCTCTTGGTGTCGGGTCATCGGTCACTGACCGAGGACCCGACACAGTCTGCCCTAAGGTGCTCGGAATCGCCAGTATCTGCTGTTGTGGCATTACCGGCATGTCTCTACTATTTCTGCACAACAAAAAATAAGAATTTTATTAAAAAGAAAGAAACTTTAAAGAGATGTAGGGGAAATAAAACTGGTATGGACTGGCTGACAATGAAATTAGCTTAGGTAAAGCTGACTTTGCGCACTATGCACATGCTCTTGCTGCTTCTCTCTAACACTGTGCCATGTTCCCTTTCTATTACACTCATTACATGGACTTTTCCTCTGTCCCTGACTGTAACACGAGCTTCTGTCTGACAGTAAGAAGGTTAGGAGAGGAGTGAACCAGCCGGTGCTAGGGAACAGTCCATAGAAAGTGTAAAGCTAGCACATCATTAGACACATTTATGACAAGCTCAGGGTGCTGTCTGCACATTATGCCCTTAGTTGGTCAGCCTGCATGATTGGAAGGCAGCCTGATGTGCAGAGCCAGTGCAAGGATTTTTGGGTACACAGGCGAAGGTGCTTTTTGCACTCCTCCCCCCACTCCTTGTGTGCTTCTCTATCACCCCCAGCCCATGTGTGTGTGTCTCTCTTTTTCTCCTTCTCCAGCCCCTCTGTGTGTCTCCCCCAAGACCCTATGTGTGTCTCCCCCTGAGGCCCCTCTGCGAGTCTCTTTCATCCCCAGCCCCTCTGCGAGTCTCTTTCATCCCCAGCCCCTCTGCGAGTCTCTTTCATCCCCAGCCCCTCTGCGAGTCTCTTTCATCCCCAGCCCCTCTGTGTGTCTCTTTCATCCCCAGCCCCTCTGTGTGTCTTTCATCCCCAGCCCCTCTGTGTGTCTTTCATCCCCAGCCCCTCTGTGTGTCTTTCTCCCCACTCACGTCCCTCTCTCCCCACCATGTCCCTCTGTGTGTCTCTTTCACCCCTTCCCCCGTTACTTTGTGATTTCTTCCACTCCACCCTTGTGCTTAGTGGTCTCCTCCCCCCCTGTCCCTTAGTGTTCCTCTGCCCTCCCCTCCCTTCTCTGTCCCGTAGTGTTCCTCTCCCCTCCCTTCCCTGTCCCTTAGTATTCCTCTCCCCTCCATTCCCTGTCCCTTAGTGGTCTCGGCCCTCCATATCACTTAGTGATCATCTCCCCTCCCTTCCCTATCCCTTAGTGTTCCTCTTCCCTCCCCTCCGTGTCCCTTAGTGTTTCTATTCCCTCCCCTCCATGTCCCTTAGTGTTTCTATTCCCTCCCCTCCATGTCCTTTAGTGTTTCTATTCCCTCCCCTCCATGTCCCTTAGTGTGTCTACTCCCTCCCCTCCATGTCCCTTAGTGTTCCTCTCCTCTCATTTGGTGCTCTCACCTCCCTTCTCTGGTGCACCTCATTCCTTCCTGTGTAGCATGGCCGAGCGGAGAGGACCGGGGTACAGGAGCTTCTGTTTCTTCTACCCAGCCAGTCTGACAAGAAAGTGCGCTCTTAGTGAGCACTTCCTATCAGACCGGCCCGGTACAAAAATCAGAAGCTCCTGTACCGAGGTCCGCTCCGCTCGGCCATACTACACTGAGTGACTGGTAGACTGGTAGGAGGGAGCACTATGTCACTCGAAACTTGAGTCCCCAGAGCCAGGGTGCCCTAAGGCGGCCGCCCATGCTGCCTTATGGATGCACCGGCCCTGCTGATCTAAATTCACACCAGACTGACCATCTAATTTGTCATGTTGACACGCCCCCCTTTTGGGCATGATTGTCACTTTGAGCGGTTCTGGTTATGTGATTCACATCATTGGCCCACCCTTTTACCCCGCCCACCAAAATCCTGCTTTACCAGACAGTGATGTTAGGTGATATGGATTTACTTGAAAGATGAAAGTGAAAGTGAAAGATTAGCATAGTGAGTTTTCCTAGGATCACCTCCACCAGATAGCTCTTGGAACTGAGATTGTTTTAGTGTTTTCTGTCGATAAGATTCTGTAATTAGACCCATCATAATTGTTAGCTCCAGGCCCAATGGGTTCTTAATCCGGCCCTGGCTATAAAGACTAAAAGCCATCCAAAGATTTATTGGGTTTGCAAACTATTACAGAAGATTAATCAAGGGGTTTTCTTCTGTAATAGCCCCCATCACCAATATGACACGTAAGGGGGCTAGTAGTACGCTATGGTCTAAGGAAGCTAGAGAGGCTTTTGAACTTCTTAAACAAAGGTTTGCTTCTGCCAACATACTGAGACAACCTGACACCCGCAAACCCTTCATATTGGAAGTCGATGCATCCGAAACTGGGGAGAGTCAGGACACCCCTTTGCATCGTTGTGTTGTCTCCCGATGAGCGCAATTATGATATTGGCAACAGAGAATTGTTGGCCACTGTCCTAGCGCTTAAAGAGTGGTGACATCTTTTGGAAGGTTCCATGGATCCCCTTTTGATCTTTATGTACCATAAGAATTTGGCTTATATAGGGGATGCTGTCTTCTAGACAGTCTAGATGGTCTTTGTTTCTGTCTTGCTTTAACTTCCTTATAACTTACAGACCTGGTCCCAAAAATGTGAAGGCTGATGCTTTGTCTAGACAGTTTGATATGGAGTCTTTACAGGAACATGAGACATTCCCTATCGTGCCTCCTGAATGTATCATCGCTTCTATTGTTTTTTCACTGTCTTCTCCCTTGCTTGGTGCTATAATGGAGGCTCAGTCTCAAGCACCATGCATTAAACCACTGGACAAATTGTTTGTTCCATTAGGTAAAAGAAAGAATGTGACTGCTGGACACCCAGGTATCAGTAAATCCATATCTGCGATCACAAGATCATTTTGGTGGGATTTCCTTAAAAATGATGTGGAGGACTATGTGCAAGCTTGTTCAGTTTGTGCTGTTTCTAAGGTCCCTCATAAGCTTCCTTGTGGTTTGTTGCAATCGCTTCCTTGTGGTTTGTTGCAAGTTCCAGTGGCTAAACCACCATTCTTATGGTGGTTGACCGTTTCTCCAAGATGGCTCATTTTACTCCACTTAAAAAAATTGCCATCCTCTCAAGACCTGGTTCTTATCTTTATACGTGAGATTGTCTGACTGCATGGCATTCCTCACAATATTGTGTCTGATAGGGGCTCTCAGTTTGTGTCTCGGTTTTGGAGGGCGTTCAGTAAACAGTTGGTCATTGAATTGTCTTTTTCTTCCGCATACCATCCCCAAACTAATGGCACGGCTGAGAGGGCTAACCAGTCATTAGAGTTATATCTGCGTTTTGTAAATAGCACTCAAGATAATAGGTCCAAATTACTACCCTGGGCCGAGTTTGCTAGGAACAATGCTACCCACTCTTATGGTCTCTTACGGTCACAGCCCATTCTTTGTTAATAACGGTCGTCATCTTACTGTCCTGCCGGCTGTTTTCTCCGAGACAATTATCCCTGCTTTGGATGATCACCTTTCTTCTATCCGTGATACTTGGACCAAAGTTCATTCTGCTCTCAAAACTGCGGTTGATCGCTTCAAGTTCTATGTGGATAAACGGCGGGGTCCCAACCCCGTTTACCAAGTGGGTGACAGGGTATGGATAGCATCGCGCAACATCAAATTGAAAGATCCTAGTATGAAGTTTGCACCCAGATTCCTGAACCCCTTTCATATCCTTCGGAGGATTAACCCTGTGTCATATTCTCTGGCCCTCCCGGCATCATTACATATTCCAAATACCTTTCATGTGTCGCTACTCAAACCTCCTGTTTGCAATAAATATACTGTCTCAAGTGTCTATCTTCCTCCCTTAGTTGTTTCTGGACAGGAAGAGTATGAGGTCTCTTCCATAATTGATTCTAGGTTTTCTCGGGGAACTTTATAGTACTTGGTGGATTGGAAAGTTTATGGACCAGCCGATCGTTCTTGGGTTCCGGCATCTGATATACATGCTGGCCGCAAGATTCGCTATTTTGACACAAAGTTTCCTCTCAAGCCTGGTCCTGCCCGCCCGGTGGGCGTTCTTCAGGTGGGGGGTAATGTCACTTATTCATCCTCATATAAAAATGTGATTGACATTTATGGTTCTGACAGGAAGAGTTGTGCCGAACAGCAATCAAATCCACAGGAGGGTTTGTGCTAAGCAGCAATTATGCAAATGGGAACCTAGTAACTGTCTTTGGGGTCAAAGGCCGATTACAGCCTATCAGATCCAGAGGCCCAGTTCTCATCCTGCTCAGTGCCCTGTCGTGGTTTCCCTAGTGGTTGTCCGAGAGCGCATTCCTGATTCAAGTTTCTTCTCATTTTTGGCGTTGATTTTGGCTTTGATTTTGACTTCCCTGTATTCTGGTATCCCTGACTTCGGGCTTTCCCTTATCGTTGTGTCTCTTTCTGTATCCCCTGACCTCGGCAAGTATCCTGACTACTCTTTGGTACATTAAGTCCGGCCATTCTAAGGCCCGGTAATACGTTACCTATTAGTCATCTGTGTGACACAATTCTACGTGCTGGATCAACTAGTAATCCTGACACTTCTACATTTGTGGGTTACTGTGATGTTTTACTTATTTTTTCACTGTATTAGTATCATTTTATATATCAGGGTGTCACTTTCTACATCTTTTTACGTCATCGCTTGATTTTATGTCTTTAATTTGTTTCTTTATGCTGTATGTTATTTTGTGTTTTTCCCTTCATACTGCTACCTAATTGAATTATTCTATTCCTGTTTTCCCATTTTTTTCTTTGTAGGTACTGTGTATTTCTATTTGTTCCCCTGGACCTCAGCAGACTTTGCCTGCTCTGAGGTTTCCCAGGCTTTTTTGGGCCCGCGGAGAACGCCTCTGTTGAGCCCTACTCATTCCTCCATGGCCAACTTGGATCCCACGCCATCGCGCAAGATCCGGTTGGCCATTTTGGTTCCTAACCTGTGCGAGTTTACGCGGCCATTTTATAGTTTGCCACAAGCCACATGTTTCAACCTGCATGGTTTCTCTGTTGCTCTCCGGCTCGCGGCTGGACCCGTGTGTCGGATTATTGTTTTAGTAGAGTTTAGGTCTGTAATTCTGACACTTGTTTTGCTTGCTGGCTCGTGGCTGCGCACCACGAGTCAGTTTATTAATTCAAATGATTAATTCAGGTTATTTTAGCCTGCCCCTCATTCGGCGGTTCATTATGTCTTTATAGAGGCACCCCAACTCCTTGAGAATTTCAGGTTTTCTACTTGCGCTGGTGACATAGTATATTGGGTGATATAATTAGAGCTAGAAGTGGTAACGACACTGCCCTGGTACCGGGAATCCAAGGTTTAAATCCCAGTCAGACCACTTCACATGTTTTTCTGTTTCCTATATCACATTTTGTTGTCTGCACATTGTGTTTTTTTCTAGTGGGTGAACCCTCCATCCCTCACATCTGACAATAAACTCAATCCCTTTGAGCATATTAATTAACTATATTACCTTATATACACTGTTGCAGACAGTACTACTCCATTATTAGGGGTGCGGCCCCTGGATATTATTACTCAGATTACCAGACTACTCCTGGTCATATGATATTGCTGTTTCTGTCACAGCTACCTGATTGGCCCGTTCTGTCTGTGCCACCTACCTCCCTGCAGGATATATGTAAACGTGGAGCATTTATTACTGGGTGAACCCCAGTTACACATTTATATATATAGTTATATCGTAACATAGTTTTTATTATTATTATTGGAGACATACACTGCCCGTTCTAATACTAGCCTACTCTGCCTCTTAGATACAGCTTGGCTATTACCATGGATACCTCTGCCCAGGAACAGAGTTTACAGGCCCTCATTAATGCGGTAGTGGCCACTTCTGTCGAGAAGGGTCTAGCGCGGGCTTGCCCACTAAACTCTAAAGACAAAAATCCGAATGAGGCTCTTCGATTAGAAGGATTCTGAGGACTTTGACTCCTCAAGAGTGGGACACTCCCAGGCAGGCAAACGCTACTGGAAGGGGACGGCCCTGAACCAAAGAACAGCAAGGGTAAAGCTCCAGCAAAACATCTAAAACAACCGGAGCCTACAGAAAAGTTTAGTAGCCACCCTACATTATCAGAAGATGTGGAAACCTTCCCAGCTCCACCATCGGAGGTGTTGGATGAGTGGCAGGTTTATTACTCAGAATCTGATGTGGAGACCAGTTGGAAAAAGACAGACTTGGGGGACAACCAATTTACCCGAGATGTTCCATCTACCCTACCAGTCCAGGCAAAGGGTACAGATGCCTTCATAGACATGCTGGACCAACCTCTCTTCGATCCACGCAACATGAGGCACCCACAATCCTCCGAATGGTCCCTACTGGATCACTTGACTCAATATATACCTTTTTGGATTTGGAGGCCTCTGAACCAGGAGGTCCATAAAAAATTAAGGGCAGAATGCCCCGGACTTTCCATACCGGATAAGGTCACCATGACTCTGGAATATTCGGTATATACATACCTGGCCAGAACTGGCCACAACCCTCATAAGGGCGTTGAAAGTAGTCTGCAACTTACACAGGACAAACTCTTGAATGTCTTGGGACCCCTAGACAAAATATTAATGATGGCAGACGAAGCTCTTTCTCAGGAAATAATTTTGAACCCGTCCACAATTAGGGACTGGGCTCTACGCTTATGTACGGAGTGAAGGGAAGCGGTTCTACTCAGCATTGACTGAAAACTGTCAATCTTGGCTTAAAAGAGCTAGGTCCCTTGGTCAATGGCCTGTTATTTGGAGAGCCTTTTATAAAAGATCTACACAAACTGTCAATCTCTATACTACGTTTAATAAATGCCCAATCCTCCATGAGGAGAGTATTCCACCAAAATCCTTTTGGGTTTTTACCAGGGCTTGCCGCTTCTGACCTACAAGCCACAGAAGATCCCAGTCTCCTTCCTTCTTCCCAAGTTACCACCCACGTGGCTCCTTCAGTCTAAGATCAGAGCATTGCAGAGGGAGTAGAGCCAGAGGTCGCATCAGACTACCTACAGGTAAGAACTGTTCCTCTGTACCTTTCTTGTCTTTGTTATAGCAGCAGGTTGTCTCATTGTTTCGACAGGTGGACAATGCTGTCATCAGAAACTTGGGTTTTGGGTACGGTCAGGGGCTACTCAATCAAGTTTCATTCCCAGCCCTACCAATCAGACCGTTCGTATCCTATGTCCACTTCAAAGAAACATCAGATCCGCTTGCACACAAAGCTTCGATCCCTGCTAGCAAAAGGGGCAATACAACCTTCGGAACACAACGGGTGATTTTTCTGTTCCATTTTTCTGATTCACAAAAAAATCAGGGAAATATCGTCCAGTCATACATTAAGTTTTGGCTAATGTTTGGGGGAAAGAGCTATGACCTCTCTATATGAATTCAGTGATATGATTTAAAGAATATCAGATCTACCCAAGGCAGCTGGTATGCACTTTTGGTGGTGACTGCGATGGGATACGAAAGTTATAGAATCCATCCAATAGATATGTCTGAGTCAGTTACCTTGTACTTTTTGCAAAATTAAAAAAAAAGAACACTTCACTCAAAGAAATTTAGCAAGCTGATGTCTTTTAGAGATCTGGATTGTCCATTGAAGTTGTGACAAACTGTGGTGATAGACTTAAAGAGACACTATAGGTACTCAGATCACATCATCTCAATGTCTCAATGTGGTGGTCTGATTTGATCTATCAACGGTCACTATTTTAGCACCTTTTGGCAAGAATAATTGAGTTTGTATCCACAAAGGTTTTTTGCAATAAAGCTTTGCATTCAATAGCTATGGTTATGGAATGAAATCACAAGGCCGAACTAAAGTAGAAATAGATGTGGTATTGCCATGGTCTCAGAGTTGCTGAGAGAGAGAGTTAAAGAAACTTGTGTAACAAGTCAGAGCGAAGACACAAAGAAGCCAAGGTTTAGCATAAATGACAATATCGAGAACAGATGAACAAGCCAGTGTCAAGGGTCATAGTATGGATAATAGTCAAGGACAAGCTGAAGTCAGTTTTAGTTTTCTTGTTGAACTTTCTTGAGGACATCCTAAACTGAAATGTTGACCCTGTTTTCAGTGATGGAATAAATTATGTGAATTTCGAAGACAGACAGTGGCAATATGTACAAAAAAACACACACACACACACACGAGAGAGAGAGAAAGAGAGAGAGAGAAGGGAGAGTTAATTTTTTTTAATCTTGTTAGCAAAATAGCAAGCGAAGCTATTGGCGGAAAGGTTAGTTTGGAGTTGGCCATGGCAGGACAAAGAAGATAATTGAAATTATCAAAGAGATGCTTTTGGGAGTGAATTAATGTGAAAGGAAAAGTATGATTTGTTTTTAGCAAAGGTGAGGGCTGTGCTGAATGAGCACAAATTGAATTTGTAATTGATCAAGTCTGACAAGATGCAAGATTTCCTCCAGCTGCATTCAGCTGGACAGGGTCGTCTCTGTAGGTTGTGGGTCGACAGTGTACGGTTGAAGACCTGTCCTCCATGAGGTGGATGTTCAGAGCAGGGCTGCAGCATCCAGGGCAGAGATAAGAGTAGCTTTATATGAGGAGATAGCTGGAGAGGGGCAGGAGAATGGATATCAGCTGACAGTTGCTGAAAGTCAAGAGAATTCAGGTTTCTTCTGAGAAGAGGAGGGTTAGGCACAGAATGAGGGGGCTCTTGAGAATAAAAGAGACTGTGCATGCATCTGAAAAAAAAAAAGGATCAACGGTATTGCCAGCTACATGTGTGGGACTATTAGTTCACTGGGATAGCCCAAAAGGAAGTAAGTGAAAAACATTTTGAAGCTACTAGGGCCAAGGGTGGGTTGAAGTCCTCAAGAATTAGAGAAGGAATATTACTTAAAAGGAAGTAGGGAAACCAGGCAGCAAACAGGTGGGTTTGAACAAGTGAATTTAATGAACTTAAAATTAGATTAAGGGTGGGTGGTAAATGTTTGAAGGAGCAATGGGGTGAAAACAAAAACATACCCACCACCTATGCTGTCAGATTGTTTTGAGGTGTGAGATGATTGAAGACCAGGAGTAGCAGTGTCAGAGGGAGAGAGCCATGTTCAATTAACACCTTTAGGGAACTTGATGAATAAGTCATCGAACGCAGTTGATTTAGTGAGCTATATATATGTAAGGCTGGGCCTGTAGTTGTGGGAGGGGCTCGGTTCTCTTCTTAAGGGAAGCCAGACCAGTAACGGTAATGGGGAGAGGTCTGGCGTTTTTGTATATCGTATCGTCAGAGCAAATTGCCATTTATTTACCTCGCTTTGTGGAAACTCTACCTGTTTCTCCAGCAGCTTCCTAAAACGGATATTGCGTCTGTTCAGGGGTTCCAGGTCTCTCCAACACTCATACCTTCCTCTGGCTCCTCATAATTTCCTCCTCGACCATGCACACCTCTAACTTATGCCCCAATCCCCCAGAGGTTTGTTCTAACTTTCCCACCTCTGTCACCACATCAAAGCCAGAGAAAGTAATCAAAGACAAGCTGGGATGAAATATTGTTTTCCGGGGAAAATCCCTGATCTTTAATAATTTCAATGTGCACAATATAATTGTTAAGGAAATTTATGCACATTATATATATCACATTTTGCACAATGCAACACTTATTGCACTTTAAATAATTTTGTCTTAAAGGCACAGCGCACCTACATTTAGATTTTTTTAATGTGCAAGCCAGCCTTCCCAAAGGGAAAATAGAGCGCATCTTGTCCAGCATCGATCGGTATCTGCAGTTGATCAGTTCATGCAATCGCAAGAAACTGCAATTTTTTTTGGGTTCCATCAACTTTACAATGAAAATTATTCCTCAGGGTCGTGCTTTCATATCCAGATTACTCAGCCTTTTTTTTCCCTTTTTCAGTCAGACACTTGCTGTATTTCTTTTGACCAACATGCCACCTCCAATTTGCGCATGTGAAGAGAATTTTTCATAAAATGGAATCTAGAAAGCATTCTCATTCCCTTGTTGACCAACAATTCTTTTAAGATTTGGACAGATGCGGCTGCCACCTACAGGGATCGCAGCGATTTTTGTCAATCAGTGGTTATGGGGTTGTTGTCCAGATGAAATTAAGAGCATCCCAGGATTTAGTACCACTTCAACCTTATTTGAGCTCTACCCGATTGTGGCAGCAGCAGTAGCTTGGGGCGTGTTATGGTCAGGCCAAACTATCAAACTGTTTTTCAGATAACCTAGCTACATGCCAGGTAATCAATAAAGAACACTCAGTATCTCTGACCACCATGCGCTTCATGAGGAAACGGACTTGGTTAGCTGCTAATTATAATTTTTTCTTGGTATGTGTCCATATCCCAGGCATTTATAATGTTGATGCTGATCACTTATCTCGCTTTTGATTACAGGAATTCCGCAGAGCGTTACCAACGGCAGCCCAGGTAGCTACCCCTGCACCAGTGTGGCAAGACATGACTATGGATTAAACAATATTTTGACTCATGGTCAGCACCTCTCACAGCTGGCTCTTTCGGACAATACTAAAAAAATAATATGACAGGGCATTCCGCATTTTCAGCTGGTTCTTGTTAGAGTTTTAATATTCTAAAACAAGTTTTCCATGGAGACAATGATCACTTTCACTTCTTTTTACCACCTTTACTTAAAATTATCTTTTAAAACTATTAGATTATATTTAACCAGTACACAATATCAAATACTCACCCTGTGGCCTAATGAACACAGTTTTTTGTCATCCTACCAATTTAAAACCATATTAAAGAGCATTAAAAATTCAAGTACTACTCCTCCACCCACTAGATTACCTATCCATAGTCAGCTTTTCCAATCACTTTCTGATCTCATTGACATTGCACCTTTCGAACCCCACACAAATCACATGAAAACCGCCACCTATCTAGCTTTCCATGGGTTTCTTAGACCAAGAGAATTTACTACTATAAATATCAATTTGATGGACCACATTAAGAGATCTCACCTTACGAAAGTACAGGACCACTATGTACTATCCCTCAGCCATAGCAAAACTAGCCGGGGGGGGAGGCAGATGATAAAGTCCTCCTATTATCCTACCGACAATAAAAGGTACCCAAAATCCAAAATCCTAGATAACTACCTAACCTCTGTTCATAAATCCTGTGCTCAGCCTCTACTAGCTTTGCACAACAATACTCTCACGACAAGTAAATTCATGCTTTATGTCCAGATATTACTTGTAAGATTAGGTCTTAATCCGGCCAATTACTCAGGCCACTCCTTCCAAATCAGTGCAGGCACCACTGCCTCCAGTAAATGTATACCGGTACATATTATTAAAACATTAGGACGGTGGAAGTCCTCTGCTTACGCCACATACATACTCCAACCTGTCCTGGAAATCCGCCAAGCCTTCCATAATATGAATGTGTAATATATTGTAATATGCTTATCATTTGTAGACTGAATAAATCTTGTATGGTATACTATCCTTCAGCTTACTTTTAGAATGCACACATGGCTCAATTTTACAAAGCAAAAAAAAAAAAAACACATTTATTGAACATGCTTGCAAGAGACTACCATATGCATGTATACCAAATGGATTTTTATGGAATTGAAAGTGGAATGAGATAATTTGCAGTAGAGCCACTGTTTAACAGACTGTGCTGGGCATAAATACAGATATGAAATTAGATGCATTTGTTCTGTGCCAGTCAAACAATATGTTTTGTGTCTTAGGCCAGACACTTCCAAATGGATTAATTTAACCCCTCTGTAAAATTACTTTTCCTGGTGCCGAGATGTCCTGACACTGGTTTTCTACCAGTAAAATCACATTAGGTTCCAGAATCCACATGGGTGTGAGCTAGTAAAAATATTTGTATGGTGTTTGACATAGTTTTACTGATAACAGCAAAGTCTGCTGTAACCGTGCATGGTAAATATGCGCCTTCCTCTGATATAGCCTGCAACATGTAAGGATGTTGAGTCTTGACTGCTTTAAAAGGATAACCATCACAACTGTCAAAAAGGTTTACATTCTCAGGTTTACTTTATGATGATAACAGTCAATGAGATGTTATCTCAATAGGTTTTTTTGTGGTTTTTTTCTTTTCTTTTTTTTTATTCGAGACAGAGAGAATGTTCTGTGTCTAAAATGGCATTTTGGCATGAGATTAACATTCTCAATTTATGTACTAACACTGCATTTCAGAAGACAGAACCATCTCTGTCTAAGGGAAATGTTAGAGAATCAACCACATAATAAACTAAGCATGCACTACAACTAACAATTTATTACTGAAATTGATGATCTTTGGCTGCCGAAAGCTTTTCAGAAAGTTGAACAGTGTTTTGGTTATTTTTTTAAAGCAGCCTATTTTAACTACCACATATACAACTAGCAAAAACTAGTTAATACTACAATCACAATAGAAAAAAAACACACTCCCCAAAAAACTATTAAAAATGTAGTCACAGAAATATCAGAGGACATTCAGTTAGTATTAAATAAATATATATTTGTACAGGCGGATTATAACTATTATAACAAAGAAAATGCATGAGATCATTCATTTTTTATAATAATAAAAATAATAATAATAAATAACTTGCTGTTGGTTTTGATACCAAGCAGACATTTTTTTTTTGCAATACAGATTGTAGACATGCTGAAAACAGGGGTGGCTAAAAGCAGATCCACAGTTTTTGTAGAATATAAGGCTGGAAATGCATGATGGGCACAGTTTTACAGCAGCTGGGAGCCTACTTCCGGGACCCCGCTTAGCATAAAGTTGTATGTCGCAAAGATATGAATGTAAAATGATCTCTCTCTATAATGCTGCCATAATATTCCGAGTGGTCTCCTTAAAGAGTTACTACAGCTCTTATAAATTATCTTTTTTGGGCATTATCTTTAAGGTCTCCTCTTGCAATTGCTACAAAAATAGATTTTCATGGTTTTACTTGACTTAATCCAGCAGCAGACGAATCTGCCGGTACTGCTTTCAACACCCCTCCTGATGTCATGGCAGTCAATATGCAGTCCAATCAAAGACTTCTCACAGAGAAGCCTTTGCTTGGACCGTTCTAAAGAAGGGAGACCTGTTGATAACGGTTATCAACCTTTGTTCATTGAATGCTTGATGGTGAAGCTGGACCTTTAGAGACATGCACCTCATGTTTCCTATTACAGCATTCAGGGAATTCCTTCAGTTTCCATGGCGTAGATGGAGATTGAGGTTTACCTGCCTGCCCTTCGGATGGACCTCCTTGTAGTGTAGAGATGTAGAGATGTCAGTCTAATAGTGTATGTGGAAGACATACTGATACTGTTGCAGGAACCAGTCACCCTCTGGCTCCTTCTCCAGTGAACTATGGACATCCTGTCACAAGAGGGCTTTCTCATAAAATGGGACAAGTCTCTGTTGACTGTGGCAAAACAGAGAGAATTTCTGGATTTCCTGATAGACTGTCAAAGAAACACACAGTCTGCCCTCGTCCAATGTCCGCTCCATATGGAAGAATATGCATCAGGTTCTTCCTTAACCTCAAATCTCCCTCCAGAAGTGTGCTTGGCCTGTTGGCGTCTTCTGTGCAGGCCATCTTTCTGGGACACCAGTACTACTGGGCTCTGCAGTGCCTCAAGATTTTCCACCTGTGCAGATGCCTCTCAAACAATGATCACATTGGATGTAGAGATAGTGATGAATTCTGTTGGTGGATCCTGAATCTGGCTATTTGGAATGGCAAGGCCATCTTTAGACTGCAGCCAGAGCTCTGCATGGAGAGCCTTTATAGAGTGTTCAGGGTTGGGGAGCTACCTGCCATCCGTTGTTCACAGGCAGTCGTTGGTCCCTTGAGGAGTCTTGTTGGAACATCAATGGTCTGGAGTTGCTGGTGGATTCATTTGCCCTGCTGAGTGTTTCAGGAGGTTGTTTCAACATATGTGTCAGGCTCCACATGGACAATGTGTCAGCTGTCTGGTACATAAACCATCTTAACAGGACAGAATCCACAGGCTACGCGTTGCTAGTGAGAGACTTTGGAGACCACATCATGGTGTGTGCAAAGCACATCCCCAACCTTTCCAATGTCACTGCCAATTGAAATTCACATTCCTGTGGATCCAACACACTTTTCAATCTGTTCACTGCATGTGGATCATCAGCTGGACCATCTCAACTGCAAATTGCCTTTGTTTTTTAACTGGAGCCATGATCCAGAGACTCAGACGGTTGACAAGTTCCTTCAGGACTAGGGCAGGGCTTGCAATTATGACTTCTCATCATTCTCAGTGCTCCACAGGACGTTCCTGTAATGCTCATTTAATTTGCTGTGCTGGTTGACAATATTAAAATATAAGTTCTAATAGTGACCTCAGAGCTTTGACTTTTTCTGAGACAGGCCGAGATCCAGATGACAAGCTTTGTTTAAATAGACCACTGGGAAGATCATGGCAGCAGTATAGAAGGGGAATTGTTTTTTTGTTGATTTTGTTTTTATTTGTGAGGTCAAATGTGGGACTTTCATTTCCTGTGTATACACAAGGTCGTAAAGAAAAGAGTAAAACAAACGAGAGTCTGCTTTCTTATTTTGTTTATATGAATGTAACACTGATGAACAAACATGTTTGGCTTTTTAATAAGTTTTTCCTGGTTTAAAGAGCTGTAATGGACCGTTTTGCCCACAAGAGGTTAAAAACCGTTTAGGCGATATTCCCCTTTCAGATGCACAGACAGCTACTGCAATCACCAATCTCCCGAACTGCAAACTACATGAATTCTCCAACTCCCAGACAGGAAACACATGAATACTGGAAACAGCTTAACAGGAAAAACCATACGAAAGGTTTACACTCCTGGCAGTCAGCATACAATCCAATTCCCCCAATAACAAGACGACACTTCGTTTGAGGGTTAAGCAGAATCTCTAGATTTATTCACACAACCTCCTTTTAAGACATTCTCCCATGCATTCTCCCACAACAATTAGTACCCCAGCCAATAATGTACCAGTTACCTCCCACACATCTCCTCTACTTAGTGTGACACATAATCCCGTTAGTCCAGACACAAATTCCCTGGGTTTCTGGATGTACCCCTAAGCAAAGGGGTACCCCTTTAAATGTTACATCCCCTGGTAGCTCTGATCTGGGTGAGACACATATCCAAAAATCACCCAGATTGAACCAGGGGTTCGGGAATTATGGAGGGTGAAAGTTTTGATCGACTGCATGGCAAAAGTATCCGAAAATAGTTCCATGTATTTTGACCCTGCAGTCGGTCACAGAAAGGGGAATGAAACACACGAATTAACTGGGTTATGGAGCTTGGGGAGGATTCGTATGAATCCCCTTGTTCGTGGGATCCTCTCTACCGAATGGCGGGCCGCTCGGTAGATTCTGCACGAATTGCTGGAAGTCTGGAGGTCTCAGCGATGTTTGCCTAGTCGAGTGTCCGATTTTAGTTCCAGACACTCGACGGCAAAACACCGCTGTTCGGGAGTTTAAGATGGCCGCCGCCACGTGTTCGTTTCCCGAATGGCGGCCACCCAGAGGACAAAGAACACATTACATAGATTGCCAATTACCAGTTTGCAACATTGTTGCAAATGGTAATTGGAGGCACACTTATTCCTGGGTGGTCTGGTTGTTCAGTAGTTTCACTCAATATAATGAATGGAGTGATTCTACCGAACAATCAGGGGAATGCTGCATACACATATACAATTTAGCCGAACACACAGAAACATACATAATATAAAAGACATTCTTACTGTAATCTGCTACAAAGTCTTAAAGGGATATTGTTCCCAAAAAGTCATATGTCCACGGATGGCCCTTAAAGGGCCAGTAGCAGCAATATAAAATACTCCATGCCCAAATATTGCATTCAAAAGTACAAATTTACCAGGGGCCATAGTCAGCAGGTAGGAGGCGGGCAGCCAGGCCTCTCCAATGTCCAGTGGCGAGGCAGCTTTCGCCACAAGAGCTTACTTTCATTACATAAAAAATTGGCCAAGGCATTTGCTAAATTACCTACTACTTGGCTATTAGAGGGGTCTTTTACACACTATTTTTCTGTGCTACTTCCAGTTTAAATATGAAGATCTTGATAAAAACAGGTCTTTATAGATCTTTGATTAATAGAGTATTAGCTGCGTAAATACAGGGGTCTCATAACCTGTCAAAAATCTAGCGTATACTCCAAACGAGCTCTGAAGAAAAGCAAACCACCCCATTCCAACACAAATGGATGAGAGGCCTACATATTCATATGTCCATCCAAGACTGGACACACCTACTTGAGGCAGGGATCAAAGCCCCAGTCAGTATTTCCAGGAAGGAGGCCTTCTATAAGAGGGTCACCAGATGGTATAGAACCCCCGTGCAGCTCAATACTTACTGGCCCACAGTGATAAATGTTGGAGATGCAATGGGGAACAAGGAGATATGGAACACATTTGGTGGCAATGCCGGGATTTTACCCCCTTTTGGCAGCAGGTATTAACAGATATTTCAATGATTATCCCCTTGAAAGCCCGCCTAACGCCATCCCTAGGTTGGCCGAACTCCACTAACAAAAAACCCAAACAACAACTACTGAATATACTGCTGGGGGAAGCAAATGCCCTCATCCCGGTATACTGGCGAAAAACATTTTATTTTAAATAAACAAAACATAAAAATCTATATAAAACATAAATAATAAATAAATAAATAAAAAATACAGGGGTCTCACGGTAGACAGTCACAACAGAGTCTGGAATTCTCAAGAGACTTATGGGTCTGCAGCCCCCATCCTTCTTCAGAGCGGGCGTAGAACATTTGGTGACAGTGTTATCAACATGTCACTTTGGTCCACGCCAAGCATAGAAGCAGTTCGGTAATCTAGAGGAATTGTTAGAGTCTTTCTAACCACCATAACAATCTCTGCTCATTTCATGAGTTTCCCAACATACACCGTGGCATATAAATCTGTAACTATTTGCAGCCTCGAGCATCAATGACGTAGCTGCCATCATCTTATAGAAAAGTTACACTCACCATGTCTAATGAATAAAACTGTAGCTGAGCTGAATTACAAATCAGATAAACTCCATGGGATGATCGATGCAAAAAGAAAGGTTACTTAAGGGCTGAGAGTGTCCATTTAAGTATACTATACTACAGAAGCAGAGACACAGTTGTTTAGACTAGAAAAGGGGTAGGCAATCTTAGGCACAGAGGCAGAGACACAGTTGTTTAGACTAGAAAAGGGGTAGGCAATCTTAGGCACTCCAGATGTCACCTACATCTCTCCGCTGATGCTTTGTTAGCATTTTGGCTGTAAGAGCATTAAAGGAGATGTAGTCCACAAGATTGGAGGTGTTAAATTTTTCTACCACTAATATATTCGCTTTATAGTAAATATACTATATATACAGACACTACAAAACAGTAAAAGTTTTTTTTGTTCTTTTTTTTTTTTGCAATTTATACCTTTAATGGGTTCTAAAATGTAAAATGTTTAACACCTTAAGGACAAAAGCTTTTTTCAGAGGTGACACATTTGTGACCAAGGTCTTTTGCCATGCGTTCCCTCTACCAAAATTTCACCGCGTTTAAGTGCACCAATACAGATTTGTGAATTAATATTTTATTCATTTTTGTCATACAGTACAGCATAAAGCTCCATTTGCAACATTTTGGTGTGGAGAGGAATACAGATGTACAATGGTAAAGTGATCCAACATATATAAGCTAGTAATGCTTATAACATATTTGTCCCTGATTATGAAAACCAATTAGTTGACCAACCGTATGCCAGTTGGTGTTGGGGGGAGATGATCCTGAGGTCCATCTTGGAGCAAGGCAACCCAGCAAAGACAAAATGCATGGTCCAATCTTCCCAGAGGATTGGTGTCACACTAACCCCCTCTCCACTTGTATGGGACTCAGGAACTTGTGAGGCAAAGGATAATGTTATGTACTAGGGAATCTTGAAAATATGTTGACCCAGTTTCCACAATCCATCATGTCCAGATGGACACGTATGTCTAGGATCTCCCTACCACACTAAAGTGGAGAACTTCTATGGAACATAACTCCATTACTTGAAAAAATAAGGATAATGGTGGGGGGGTAAGGTTAATTCCACAAAAGAGATACGAGTCCCTTAGCTACATCTAATATCTGAATGGTCATTGATTTTTTTATATGCTAAGGCTCGAGTGGTTGTGTGGTGCAAGAGCACATGTGCCGGCTTTGGGGGGGTGGGGTTTCTCTGAAAATTTCTTGATTATTTAATTAATTTTATGTAAATAGAAGGGCATTCCCAACAAATGAGGAGGAGAGTACCCAGTAAGTTTTTTTTAATCTCCAACATTGTCATCTATTCTAGGGTCAATGGAGTGTAAAAGTTTGGGAGTTTTGTACGAAAAAGAAAGGAGTTTGTACACCATCTCTTGTGATTTACCACAGATTGAACAATATTGGGTGAGATCCCAAATGTTCTGCCAGTGATTAATGGAGAACATGGGCCTCCTCCCACATATGCCAGACATCTATAAATTAGGGATTGTAGAGATTTAAAGAATTCCCTTGGGATCGTGATTGGGATTGTGTGGAACATAGGAGGAGGGTCATTTTAATGACCTCCATTCTTCCTAGCCAGGAGAGGTGTGGAACGTCCCATTCCTCAAGCTCTTGGAAGAATCTGTTCAGCAGGTCTAGGAAGTTCGCCTGGTAGAGTGGTCTGTCAGCAACCTCACCCCCAAGTATTTGATCAGCGTTGGCCTTTGAGACTGACAGGGTTGTGGACTTGGAATAATTAATGCAGAGATTTGCTGGTGAACTATACACCATCATTTTGCATAGAATGTTGGGGAGATTAACGTCAAGATTTGTTGAGTAGAAGAGGAGTTCTTAGGCATGTGCGTTTCACTGTTCTGCAGCTTTTTCAGTCGCTGCTGGCAATGCCAAAATGCATCTCACAAGAAAGGTGTACCTGAGAACTACTTCATGGTATATTAATTATTTTTGAGGGGCAAAAAAACGGGGGGGGTATACTGGCACTAAATACAATGTATACAGGTGTAATGTACAGTATAAGTGCTTATACCAAATCTATCTAAAATACAGCTACTAAAACACAAAAAGTGTAATCTCTCCAAATACACCCAACAAATATACAAATAACCAAAATAGTGTAGCGCTAAATATTAATACAAACAAAGCTTAAAAATACCTTACAAAGTATATACAGTGATGATGGTAGACAGGCCCGGACTGGCCATCGGGCACAGCGGGCAAATGCCGGCAGGGGAGTTCCCAGGACATCCCCTGTCGGTCTATGCAGGGCGCCGGTCCCGCTGTTTGCCATGGAGGGCCGGTGGGGAGATCAAAGCTCTCCCTCACCGGCCCATTTAAACAGACCTGCGGCTGGGGAGGGAGGGAGAGGACCCGGCGGAGCTCTATCTCGCAGCTCCGCCGGGCTCCTCTCGCGAGATCGGGAGCGTTGCCCCGAACTCGCGAGACTGAGCTCTAGCCCTCAGGCTAGAGTTCATTCACCACTGGACCACCAGGGATGATGTGCTCCCTCCCAGGCTAAAGGTAAGAAGGGAGGGGGGGGATTTAATACCTGCTTAGTTTTTTTTTTTTAATTGTTTATTTACCCCCCCATAGTTTTGTTTTATTGTTTATTTACCCCCCTTAGTTTTTTTTATTTATTTACCCCCTTTAGTTTTTTTTTATTTATTTACCCTCTTTAGTTTTTTTATTTGTATATTTAACCCCAATTAATTTTTTATTTGTTTATTTACCCCAACACACAACATTTATACACAGCACTCTCACACACATCATACACAGCACTCTCACACTCAGCACTCACACACACACACATCACACTCAGCACTCACACATCACACAAAACACTCTCACACTCAGCACTCTCACACACATCATACACAGCAATCTCGCACATCACAGCACTCTCACACACCTCACACTCAGCACTCTCAGCAATCTCGCACACATCACACTCAGAACTCTCACACACATCACACGCAGCACTCTCACACACATCACACGCAGCACTCTCACACACATCACATGCAGCACTCTCTCACACATCATACACAGCACTATCACACTCAGCACTCACACACATCACACACAGCACTCAGCACTCTCACACATCACTCTCACACACATCATACTCAGCACTCACACACATCATACACAGCACTATCACACTCAGCACACACAACACTCTCACACACATCATACACAGCACCCACATACACAGCACCCTCACACAAATCAATCACATACAGCACCCTCACACACAGCACCCACATACAGCACCCTCACACAAATCAATCACATACAGCACCCTCACACACACAGCACCTTCACACACATCACACCTCACACACAGCATCCATCACACACACATACTGCACTCCTCACACACACACAACCCCCCGATACACTGCATCACACACATACACAATACTTTCAAACATATTTATATAAAATATATATATATATATATATATACACACACAGCACCCCTCACACACACACTGCACCCCTAAACACATTACATTCCAGACACACACTAGATCCTTTACCCAACTCTGGATCATCTACACACATACACACACTAGATCCCTATATACACTCTGAATCTGTTATATACGCACGCTCACTAGATCTCCTATACATAGTCTGGGTCCTTCAAACACACACAAGACTCATATATATATATATATATATATATATATATATATATATATATATATAGTTAATACAATGCTAAACAAAAATCTGCACACCAGTCAAGCCATAAGACCTGCTTTTCCCACAGAAATCCCAAATCAGCAGTGATGTTACAACCGCAAAGGATTCTGGGTGGGCATATGCAAATTAGTTTAACAAAAAATCACATTTTTGCCTCATTCCATTTTAAACATGGATTCCTTTTAATTTGTGTTTGCAGTATACAACTGCTTGGAACACAATTTAGGATAAGATGCAAAACCAGTGAACCACTCATGGACAGCTGTTTCGTTGTTAATGCAACTCTTCAGCAGGAGGTTGGTTACTGGTTTGCTTAGTGAGGCTTGGTAGTGCTTGGGAAGCAAAATCCAAATAGGTTATGGTGGGGAAAAATTGTGATTGAAAACCCCTTCCACCTGAAGCATGTGGATAGTTAATACAATGCTAAACAAAAATCTGCACACCAGTCAAGCCATAAGACTTGCTTTTCCCACAGAAATCCCAAATCAGCAGTGATGTTACAACCGCAAAGGATTCTGGGTGGGCATATGCAAATTAGTTTAACAAAGAATCACATTTTTGCCTCATTCCATTTTAAACATGGATTCCTTTTAATTTGTGTTTGCAGTATACAACTGCTTGGAACACAATTTAGGATAAGATGCAAAACCAGTGAACCACTCATGGACAGCTGTTTCGTTGTTAATGCAACTCTTCAGCATGAGGTTGGTTACTGGTTTGCTTAGTGAGGCTTGGTAGTGCTTGGGAAGCAAAATCCAAATAGGTTATGGTGGTGTATATATATACACACACACACACACACTCTGGATCCCCTATACGCACACTAGATTCCTTGTAAGCAAACACAAACTACATTCCCTGAACACACACTCTCTACAAACACTACATCACCTATACACACACACACACACACACACTATAGCCTATATGCACACACTTGCTACATCCCCTATACACACATTCTCTACAGCCCCTAGCCACATATGCATTGCATTACACCACAAACACAACACGACTAAAACCGAACCTATTACACAATACCACACCACGACCAGCTCACTCTGCACACACGCAATACCACAAGCAGGCTCCAAACACATGCACAATACTCTTTCCTGGCATTTTTGTCTCCTGGTATCCATTTATAGAGACACCAGAGACAAGTTGCAAGGAAACAGTGCAAGCATGTTATTAAATTTGCTTGCACTGTGCAGAACAAATACAGGGCTTTTTTCTCATGCTAGAGTTCTTCAGCAGAGCTCTGCGCATGGTCTGCCCTGGAAGAGCATTGAACCAACATGCTCACTTTGAGAGGGGGCGTGTTTGTCATGAGTGATGACAAAACACACCCTTTCTGCCCCGCCCCCTTCTTAGTGGGCCACTGTGATAAAAAAATGCCCGGGACGAATTTTTTTCCCATTCCGGCCCTGATGATAGATGTAATAAAAAATGCCTAAAATGTAGAAAATAGAGTCCAATAGTGTAAAACTACAAAACCCATGTAAAAATACAATCAATATATGGAACCACTCACATTCTTCTGAGCTAAAAACCTAGCTCAGGGATGAAAGGCCTGTATGTTTATTTAGGCAACCTTCCCCTTCTTTCAGTGTAATATTTTCTGTAGTCCCAAAGGTAGGCTCAAACAGAGGACATATATGGTACAATATTGTATATTCAATTTAGGTGGATGTATAATCGAATAAAATGGTACTCACAAAGAAGGTGCCGTCAATAGGCTCAATCACAGCGTAATGTGTAGTTTAGGACTATACTACTATAAGCAGGGAGCCAGGAGCCTAGAAGTGTGTTTAAAAATCCAATGTATTTATTAGAGGGTATATCCCCACAATTTAAAAAACGAAAACTCACTAAACATAAAAAATAAACAAAAAATAAATTGTGAACAAACACACTCAAAGGGCACAATAGGTCATCACAATTCTTATATGTCCCCAGGACGCGTTTCGCCAAGTTCCTCTCGGCGTCCTCAGCTGGGCAATCTCACAAAGAGATAAGAATTGTGATTACCTATTGTGCCCTTTTAGTGTGTTTGTTCACTATTTATTTTTCGTAAATTTTTTTATGTTTAGTGAGTTTTCATTTTTTAAATGGAAGAAGAAATACCTGTCCAGTTGAGAGGGCTGATGAATGCCGGGGCATTTTAAAAGGGACACTCCAGAACCCTAAACAACTTTAGCTTTCTAAAAAGCTTTATGTGTTATACATTTGTAAATTAAGCTGGTTACATCCCTTGGCTTTCAAGTAGACAACAGGTAATGTTACTTCCTGGTTTTGTTAGCTAAACTCAAGAGGCAGCCCTTGCCAAGAGCACCTATCTTGGAAAGACTTCTCATTGACCGGCATTGGGAAGTCTGTGATTGGACAGAAACAGAAGTCTTGGCGAGGTTAGTAGGGGAGTATTTGCAAAGGCAACAAACAAGATAACTGCAGGTTTTGCAAGTGGCTTTTAGACATAACCCAAATGAATTAAATGCATACACATTTTTTTATTTGGGGTATATCTATACAATAAATAGGGATTTTTATTTATTTTGTATTTGGGTAGTTGAATGTCCCTTTAAAGTCCTAAGCAAATTTGGTCACATGAACTGAGTGACGAGGATTTATTTTTTTTGTCAATCTCTTTTTTTGAGCTTTTTTCATTTTTTTAATACATACCCATGCGGGTCCCTCAACACATTGAACATTTAATATATTTAAACACGTTTTACCATACAGGTTAGGCATAAATGTGAGACAAGGATGTGCCATTGAGGTCGTGGACCAACACCGGTACATTATCAGGAGTGTGTGAATTGCTCCGGGAGAACGGCTGTGTAGTATGTGTGGATTTAAGGCAACATGTACGGGTTGTAGATTTGGAGCCGTCTTCTAAGCATACCCTAAGCCTGCGAAGGCCGGGGGGGGGGGTTCTGGGGATGGAGCGGCAGATCCTTCCTTTTGAGAAGGGAACAGGTGGGCTGGGTATGTCTCAGGGCTAGCTAGTATGGGGGTGAACAGTGAATGTCGTGGTTATTGGAGCCTGCTTGGCTCTCGTGGGAGTCAGGGATCTGACCCGGGTCTTTGGGTGCTATCCTGCGCGGGTGTGGGAAGGCCCAGTGCCTTACTGAATGCCGGGAACTCCGCTAGTGTGGAGAGTTTATGAACAGTTCCTTTGTGCTTGACCACCAGGAATCTGGGAAATCTCCAGTGATACTCTAATCCCGCTTCTCTGAGGGCGCTGGTGACCGGGTTCAGCGATCTTCACTATTGCAGCGTGGATCTGGTGAGATCTTGATAAACGTTGAGTTGTGCGCCTTCATATGTTAAAGGTTTCTTGCCCCGGAGTGCTGTCATCATGCTTCTCTTGTCTTGGGAGGTGGTGCAGCGGACAATCACATCACGGACCATGTTTGGGGCTGCTCTGCCTGAGGATGGTAGGCGGTATATCCAGTCTGTGTTAAATTTTTGGGCATGCATTGGTGGCAGGATGGCAGCGACAAGGCGCCTCATGTAATGAGGCAGTTCGTCAGGTGTGACTGCATCTGGCACTCCCCTGATCTTAAGATGGTTGCGCCTCGTTCTGTCATTGAGGGCGGTGTAGTGGAGAGAGAGTGCCTGTTGTTGGACCTCTCGGGCCAGGACAGAGTCATGTAGGGTTGTCAGTCCATGCTTAATGCCAGTGATGTCATCCTCTGCAGTTTGCACCCTATCTGTGATAGCCTGCACGTCAGTTTTAATGGCCGCTATGCTGGTTGCCAGGAGGTTTTT
>OW240922.1:55188890-55220785 GCA_933207985.1 Pelobates cultripes
AATGTGGGGCCCGGACGACCTTAGCAGTCCGGGCCCCCCAGGAGCGCCGGGCCCATGACAACCATTGCGGTTGTCATGCCCTGATGGCGGCCCTGGTAAAGTGGCATTGCCTCTGTCAAGGAATGGATGCATTTCCTTTTGGGCTTGTGAAAACAGCTAAGTACGCTTATCAATACAATTTTTAAGAGTTGTTTTACTTTAAGGGAAAACATAAAGGCATGGTATTCAGTAAATATTTGTGTAGAACTCCTATTACTACTATATTGTCACTAAGTTATAATTCAGTTATAACTAAGCTTTACAAAAAATATATAAGTTATAAAAAAAAGGTAAATACGTTTCTAAACTCTGTTGTAAGCAGATATCTCATTCTGAAATACAGGATGGTCTGAATCAAGCTTAATTATGGACAGATGCTAGCATCATGCAATAAAGAAAAAAAACACAAAAAAAAGTTCTGTACTGCTTACTATTGTGTACGTTCAGCCACAACGTGCAGAATAGTGTAACCATCTGTTCTCCATAGTACTTGGATATGATTGAGAGCATTTTATAAACATGCATATAAGCAGTTCTCTCTACTGTATCGATTTGAGCAGTTCTCTCTACTACATCAATAGTGCAATAATTTATGTATTTTATACATTTTTATTTGGTGAAATAAATTTATAAAATGTTTTAAATATCTATGCTGGAGTCTGCTGCTATATTACCAGCTTTAAGTTCCTGAGGACTGACTTGTCATATTACCAGCTCCAAGTTCCTGAGGATCATTTTGTGTCTCAAGGAAGAGACGATATGCCCCACAAAGTTTAGAGCCAACTTTTTAAAAAAAAAAGGCTCTGGAAATTGTGAGTTTGATGTGCATATCTCCTTTTCCTATTATTTCTGTATATGCAGATTACACTATGTCTGTTATATGTATCTATTTGTAGGTTATCAGGTTATCAGAAGTCTGATTCATCTCTATATGTATAAGGTAACATTTATTTCTTTCTGTGAGCGCTAATTACCTTCACCCCTTTTTTTCATAATCACGTTTTAAGTGTAATAGGTGCCACTACACTTGGGTAATTTTTGGCTGCACCAGGTTATAAGAATTTTAAGCGCCGTGGTCCTTTATTGTTTTTTGTTTATATTGTGTCTGTCTGGGGTCCACTATGGAAAGTTGTTAGATCACAAGGAACACCTCACTATTACATCATCTTGAATCAACAATAAAACATAAATACATCCATTTAAGCATCCCCTTCTCATAATATCATGTTGCAAAAGTACAAAAAAAAAAACACAAATCACACCATAGATATATTAACAGTGAAATGCCTGTAGAGTGTGTTGGATGGTCCTACATGTGGCAGATTCAGCAAGGTTTCTATCCTATTTTGTTAGGTGTACAGTTTTGATACCAAATACCCAAGGCATGCCCACAGAGATGAGATCATCTAATTTTCACATGGGTTATTTTAATAAATATTGAAAAAGCAACACTCCTTGATCCAGGATAAACCCGATCAGGAATGGAGAGGAAGGGTATAGAGGTAGCAACGGGCCTAACCCTAGGAAACGAATGACTAGAATAGAAAAATGACAACTGGGGAGGGGAGAGAATCCTGAAAAAGCAGGAAAAACAGCCCCCTCACCAGTGCTACCTCTTACTATAAAAGAAACTTGCACATAATACAATCAAACTTTATTAGTAATCCAAAAAACGGAAGAGAGAAAACAAAAAAATTATGTGTGAGACGGTGAGAGACCAACTAGAGGGTCTTAAATGTGAAAGAAAATAAAACAAGAGACTGCTAGATCAACTGCTCTATTGGAGATCCAGTATTTAAAATGGAAAAGCATCTCAATGTATGAAAATCAGGTAATGATGCAGTCCATAGAAATAAAGTCCCAGATGGATTTAATCAGATCACTAAGTTGCCGAACTGAATATTGTTACAGTTCAGTAACCGTGTACCCTTGTACTCTAATTAGTCACAAGTAAAATAGATATAACTCACAGTATAGGGAGACTAACACATGTTGCAATTGAGACACTAGCAAAATATATGGCAACATAAAGACACCTGGAACATTGCAAAAAAGACAAACTCCAATTTAGGCAGAAAATATTGATTAAGCCCATATAGAGAATTAAATATAAGGGGATTACAGGCACATTCTCATCTTTCAAAAAAAAAAAAAGAGGTAAGGGTATACCAGGTATCAAATAATATATCAAACTGGTCCCCCAATCCCTTTAAATCAGGAACCAAACGAGTAGTAGTGAGGTCCCAGAACGTCCCCTACCTCCCATAAATGACCCAATTAAAATAGTCAAGAAAGACTGTCCAGATGTTACCTCAGAGGGTTAATGTCGTAAACCTAGCTACTAGGGTGGAACAACCCCAAAAGTATCATTATAGAGGCTAGGGAGTAGTCCACTCAAAGTATGTAGCAAAGGTAAAATAAATCGAAAGGACAGGAAGGTTGGAGATAATTGAAAATAAAGTCAGAAAGATTATAGAGGAGAGCCAGATAAACGTAACTAAATCCCTATAGTTCAGTCCCCATGACTCAATAGGATAGTAGGGGAGAACTCAACAGGCAAGTGGCGCCCCTAATTAACTATCCATATGGGTTAAAGTCTAGCAATCTACAAAAGTGCCAATAAAAACAGTAGCAACATATGGCTTCCCAAAGCCCAACGCGCGTTTCGGCTGTATTTTCCGCCTTTCTCAAGGGCAGCAGGAAAGAAGTGTTCTGCCGAAGCCATTTTTAAACACAACTAAAAGTCCCTCCCTCCTATCTAGGGCGGGTCTGAATTACCCAGTATTAGCCCTGCACAGGTGAAGAAGCGGTCCCCCTACCTGATTAGGAGGTGTAACGTAAGGTCCGCTGTACTGCGCATGCATGTCACATCCCGATTCTGTGAATCATCCCGGATGTACCCATGCATGCGCAGAGATCAGTCAGAATATCAGAATGCGCAAGAGTGCCGTAAGAGGGGGAAGCCCCCCTTACTCTTCCCTCCTTTCACTCTATCCATCAAACGGGGAGTGGGAGGGTCCAATATTACGTGAATGGACCAGCATCAAGACTCCCCATACTCACTGCGTTCAACAACGCAGGTGTGGGGACATAGATTTTATTAACCGCTCCAAGCCTATGTGTATCCAAACTCATTATGTAAAGGAGCTGGTCATAGACAGACCAAGCACCTATACAATTCTAAAGTCTACTATGAAGCAATTGAATTATATATGTAGTCTCATTAACTGCACAAATATACCAGCGCTCATATTCTTAACCATTGTCAAAAACCATATTACTTTAAATTAAATTAAGACTCCTTAATTTATTCTCCCCAACAAAACTTTAAAGGGGTATCCCCATTTAGTGATAACAGAAGATCTTAAAAAATCTCTTATCTAATGTTCCTTATAGGGAATACCCCCCTCAATTTATAAACTTTAATAAGAAGTACAAGATTAGGGAAAATAAACAATTAAACATTATAGTAAGGCAGGGCCATATATTCAGTTCCATTGTAAAGAAATGTGCCAGTAATCCCCTTATATTTAATTCTGTTCCCCATTTCTCTATATGGGCTTAATAGATATTTTCTGCCTTAATTGGAGTTTGTCTTTTTTGCAATGGTCCAGGTTTATGTTGCCATATATTTTGCTAGTGTCTCAATTGCAACATTTGTTAGTCTCCCTATACTGTGAGTTATATCTATTTTACTTGTGACTAATTAGAGTACAAGGGTACATGGTTACTGAACTGTAACATTATTCAGTTCGGCAACTTAGTGATCTGATTAAATCCATCTGGGACTTTATTTCTATGGACTGCATCATTACCTGATTTTCATACGTTGAGATGCTTTTCCATATTAAATACTGGATCTCCAATAGAGCAGTTGATCTAGCAGTCTCTTGTTTTATTTTCTTTCACATTTAAGACCCTCTAGTTGGTCTCTCACCGTCTCACACATCATTTTTTTGTTTTCTCTCTTCCGTTTTTTGGATTACTAATAAAGTTTGATTGTATCATGTGCAAGTTTCTTTTATAGTAAGAGGTAGCACTGGTGAGGGGGCTGTTTTTCTTGCTTTTGCAGGATTCTCTCCCCTCCCCAGTTGTCGTTTTTTTATTCTATTTTAATAAATATATATTTTTTAACTTATTTATTTATAATAATTTTTTTTTAAATTATACAGAAGGAAAAATAAAAAATCTCCAATAAGTATTCACTAAAACCAAAATTGTAGCAAAATAAAATCTGATGTAATAAATAATTTTTAAAACATTTCTCATATGCTGCAAATTTTTGTCTTCTGATGTCCTCTGCTGGACAACCAATATCTGGTCAACCACTTAAAACAGAGAAGACACTGCATGTCACATGCAAACAATGCACTTCCTTATAGAAGTAACATAATCTGCAAGTACCTCCAATTCATTGCCACTGTTCAAAATTCTAAGTGCTAAGTAATAGGGGTAATTTTATCTGAAACGGCAGTGTTTACATTAAAATGCCTGCAGGGACATACTATACACACCAGAACAACTACATTAAACTGTAGTTTTTCTGGTGAACGTAATGTCCGTTTACATTAGTAATGCTTATAACTGGAAAGAGTGGAAGAAATGTCCAATAATTAGGTCATGACATGATGAGAGATGACATGAAAAAAGGCCAGGAAATACATATTTAGTGTGAATAAGTTTATCTATTAATGCCTTAAGAGCTTTTTTAGAATATCAGGAGCTTGAGGCAATTTGAATAAGAACATATTTTGTTGGGCAGTACATTTAGTTTTTCCATTCATATCTCCTAACTTTCTCGAGTGGGGTCATCCTGAAATCAGGGTTCTGCCCTGCAGTCCTGAGATATTCACTTGTTTTCTATAGCCAAAAACACCAGGGAACTGTTCACAATCACACAGCGAGAGAATGCTCTGAACATGGGCACCCATCAGTCAGCCTGGCATGCATGCAAATCAGGATGTTACGCCAACTTTTTTGGCATGCCAATCCCCTTTGCGGAGCAGAAATTTGGATCCAAACGCTCTCACATAGAGTGGTATGGATACAGCAATCTGGTGGCAGGGGAAGAGAATACCTTTAGTATTTTATATTACTCCCTGAATGTTTGAGAATACTAGAACCTGGCAAGGGTCACTTCTAATTTTCTTAAGGCAAATATAAAATGCCTACATGAGAATTCAGATATCACAATGTAAAGTCAGAAACAGAAGTTTACGTAGAAATAGTGCTTGTGTTTTATATATATATATATTTGTGCTCGGAATTTAATATGTAATGGATAATGTCAGAGATAAAAGTTGGTTGTGGTGTGCCGAAACCAACGTCCGAGTGGGCCTGTAAATAAAAGAGGGAAAAGAGAAGTTCGAAAAAACACACTTTATTGCATTTGATTACATGACTAAATTCCTGAAGGCTTGGCGAAGTTCTCTTTCTGGCCGTGGAATATACGTATTGTATATAGAGGACTTCCAGCGGCCCAGTCTCTTTATGATGTGGACCGGGGTGTTAGTGCTAGAAGCTGATGAAGCGGCTCCTATACGAAAGGAATGCCCGGAGAATGAAGTTGGGTTGTAACCCAATTTTCCCAGTAAGGTTCTGACACATGTTGTGAATTTTGCTGTAGTGAGTGGGTGCCCTTGTAGTTGTAATAGTGGTGAGTCTGGTAGGTGTGTGCTATAAGCTGACCGTAACATGTTTAGTGTCTTAACTGGACACCAAGCATTGTCTGTTGGAAAGAGAGGAATAATAGTGGGGTGTAGGGACTGATTTGTTTTGGTAGATGGGATTGTGAGAATGTAATAGTCGTCTTTTTTAGTGAGTTGTGAGGTTTTGAGGCTGTGAGTGGTATCCCCTTGACAAACGACAGTAAATTCCCTAGGTCTTAAGAACCCATAAAAAGCCAAATAGATTGCAGATTTGATCACCAGGTTAGTGTTGGGATCAAAAGGGGATTCGTCGAGGAGGTTGCTCAGTAATCTAAAGATAGGCCCATCTATAGGTAGTCTGGTGGTGATAGGTGGAACTGATACTTTAGAGATCCCCTTTAAGATTTTCTTTATGGGGTATGATGATAAAAAGGGGGTGTTGTTAGGGAAATTTGTGAGGCTGTGGTGCTGCACCCCCATGAGGTATAATTTAATGGTGTTGTGGGAAAGTTTTAAATTTAAATGGCAAAAAGAGGCAAAAGCCACCATAGTTTGGGTTGAGAAATCACCTTGTAATCCAAACTCAGCTGTAAGAAATTCTGCATTCCTACTAACCTATTACATGCTCGGTGCTTGTCAGCAAAAATATAGCCAATATCCAGATTGCACTACCAGGACTTCATCCAATTCTCTAAAAATATAGCTTTGGTTTTGCGCCCAATTGCACCAAACGCTGGAGGTGGCACATGCATCTTTGTCCAGTTTGGACTGCGCTCATGCTTACACTTGCCTACTTCCAGTGACATCACACACTGAGCGTTTGCACATGCACCGATATTGTGGAACGCAACCCAGTTTTATTGACACCATCTTTCTTCCCAAATTTCCAATACCACTGCTAAGATTTGGGGGAAAAAAAGGGCAAAGATGTCCTTAAAGTACTGTTTATATGTATATACAGGTCAGTGATAGGGCATTGGATATAGGGGTTTTATTTACACTTACATTTTAGAACCATAATAAATATAATACCATTAAACACTGTTACACAAAGTAATTTAACCTACATCACTCCAAAAGAACCAAACAAACAAAAATATACATAAAAATACATAAAAATATGCTAAAAATACAAGTTCATAAATCCTAACTTCAAATGCATATGCTAATAAAAAAACAAGCAGGTAAGAGTAATCCAAGTTGTCCAGAGAAGCAGATAAAATAGCATAAAAAATGTAAAGGTATATAATCCTATACAACTGCTACTACTACTACTACTACTACTACTACTACTACTACTACTACTAATAATAATAAATCAGAATAAAATATTTATAAAAACTCCACACAGAGCTATCATCATTTGGAAGGCAATACAATCTAAGTTTTTATCTAAAAAAATATATAGGAACAAAGGTTAGATAAACATCCACATAAAAAATAAAAATAAAAATCAGAATAAAAAAATATTTATACTAATTCTTTAAATACTAAAATGTCTAGGTCTACATTAAGACTATATGGGGTATCAAGATTAAAATCTCAGCGTTCCCAGGCTCTGTAATAAATGCAATGTGTGATGCCTTCAAAATGTTTCAATCATCATTTGTGAAGTTTTCAGATCATTCTTCCTATGTATTTAATGTCACATTTACATTAAAGTAAATTGATGTAAATAAACTAGATTTTTACTCTGGCAATTAATGAACTTGTTAATTTTAAACTTTTCTCTAGTTACAGAACTTTCAAACTCAGTTGTCTTTGCGGCTTAGAATTTACAAGTAGTGCAATTCGCACAATTTATAAAAACCTGTCTGTTTATCTCTTTAAAAATTGCATTCTGAAGAATCTTCTAAAACCTCTTTTGGTAACATCAGGTGCTAAAATAATTTTAAAATTTTCCATTTTTGTTTGGATGATTTTAGGCATGTCTGGTAAAATGCTTCTTAAAATTGTATCCGGTTTTAAAATAGGTCAATGTTGAATCAAAACTCTTTTTATAACATTTGCTTGTTGTTTTTAACTTTGTTAAAAATGCCAAGCTGAAATCTGAAATTTAAGTATTATTTTTTTCCATTAATTCCTTTTAATAGTCCCTGCCTATTTAAGTACTCTACCTCAACCTGCATTTATAAGGTATTTAAAATAATGTTTATCTAATTTTGTTTTTAGATATGAGACGTAACTTCTCTTTCAAGTCTGCTTTCTCTGTACAATTCTTAAAGCCCTATTTTTATAAATATTGTACTATTACCTGCTTGATTTTTAATTAGCATGTGGATCTGAAGATAGGATTTATGCGCTTGTATTTTTAGCATATTCTCACAGTTCCTTAATTTGCTTGTTTCTTATTAAAAAAAAATATATATATATATATATTTATATATATATATATTCCTTAAACTGATGTAGGGTTAATTACTCTGTGTACCAGTGTTTAAAGGGACAATATAGTCACCAAAATAACTTTAGTTTAATGGAGCAGTTTTGTGAACTGGTCATGCTACTACAGTCTCAATGTTCAATTTTCTGTCATTTAAGAGTTAAATCACCTTGTTTTTACAGCCCTGGCCACACCTCCCTACATGTGAGTTACACAGCCTTCCTAAACACTTCTTGTAAAGAGACATCTAATGTTTATACTTCCTTTATTGCAAATTATGTTTTAATTTAGTATTTCTTATCTCCTGCTCGGTTACTAGCTTGATAGACCTTCCAGGAGCCTCCTCAGTGCTGTATTTTCCACAAGGCTAAAAAGGCAATTGTAGCGGAGCTCCAATACCTAGTTTTGCTATTCCATCCTTGTAGCTGAAAGAAACAGTATAATACTCCATGACCCTTTCCCCCCAGCAACTAGACAACACATAGTTCTGGGAGTCAGCTGATTTTATTTTGGCCACGCACGGCTTTTATGCACAGACCCCTACATGGGGTCTCCATATCAAATATACAGGGCTTTTCTTCTAGGGATCCTCTGTGCCTGAGTGATAATTGTGTGAGAAAAAGCTATAACTCAATTATCTCTCAGGTACAGAAAAATATACAATATTCTAAAACACCCCAAAAATATATTTTAATAATTTCGGAACCCCACAAAAGTCATATTACCGAATAGCTTGGATCTGAGTGCACACTTTGCCGAAATATCAGTCAGATCCTTTTGTTGGTTTGAGTACGCCATTTGAATGAAGTTTTGACCAGTCGGCCGTGAGGGGAGTTCCTGAGAAAACAAGGCAATGACCAGTCATTTTTCAGGGGTTCTTGCACAAACACCAATAAATCTATCCCCTGGCTGTTAGGGAGCGAATGCTCCCCCTGTTCGGTAGTTCATGCCTCCCAGACACCTTTCTCCTAACTGTTCGGGAAGTTGGATAAACAGTGGAACCAGTTTCCTGGGTGTTTGCGGGATTGCGTATCCAAAAATAGTTCCACACTGTCGGTCTGTAATTAAAAGGTGCGAACAAGGGGACCAGACAGAGTAAAAGGGAATAAAAGTGTAGCTGGAGCATCCATTCCGCTACACAATTGCTTTGGGGGGCACTTTTAGGGGGTGGCAAAAAATGCTGCATCACAAGCGCCCAGGAAGCTGACAGACTTAGGAGACAGAGCTTAGGAGGATTACAGCTCCCTCGCCGCCTACCTTTGTGCCTGACCGCCCAGCAGCCAAGCCAGGAGGAGCCAGTACAGCCACCAGCAGCCAGCTCCACTGGACTCCAGGGAAAAATCCACTTCAGCTCTCACAAAGGTAGGAAGGCTGGGTGGATTTAAATTAAAATTAATATATCATTTGTAAGTGTGTGAGACAATATGTGTGAGTGTGTGTCTGTCAGTGAATGTGTGTGTGTGTCAGTAAATGTGTGTCAGTGAATGTGTGTCAGTATGTGTGTTTGTCTGTCATCGTGTGTCTCTCAGGAAATGTGTGTCCATGTCAGTGTGTGTCTGTGAGTGAATGTGTGTGTCCCAGTCAGTGTGTTTCTGTCAGTGAATATGCTTCTCTGTCATTGTGTGTCTGTCAGTGTATGTCTGTGAGTGTGCATCTGTTAGTGAGTGTATGTGTCTGTCAGTGAATGTGTGTGTGCCAGTGTATGTGTGTGTATGTCAGTATGTGACAGAAGAGCTCTCAAATGGGCAAAAAATGCCTCAAGTTTAATACAATGCAAGCTATTCTAATGATACGTTTCTTATGTGTTTCCTGGTTTCCCCATACGTGGGACACAAACAGGAGAACTCAAGAGAGGCAGTGTTAAAAAGGGTAGAGTTTGTTTGTGTGTGTGTATGGGAGAGATTGCATATGGTATCAGTTTGGAGATTGCTTGTGGTGCTAATGTGTGTAGGGTAGGCTACGTGTGGTGGTATGTGAACGTGTGGTTGTGTGTGTGTGTGTGGATGGAGCTGTTCGCAGTCCAGTGTGTGTCTAGATCATGGGTCGCCAACCTGGTCCCTACCGCTCCCACTAGTGGGCGTTTCAGGATTCCAGGTGGGCGGTAGGGATTTTCCAATTTTGAGAGATTGTGCGGGCAGGAGGGCAGGTGCGAGCTGGCGGTACCCCTGTTACCGGGTACCGCCATCACCGCTTGCGGCCCCAGCCCACGCAGCAAACCACCGGGGCCGCATATGGAGGGGTCCATCGGGTGGCCCATGCTATCATGCGACCGGGCCCCCTGTGATTACATCACAGAGCTGGGAGGAAGTGACTGCACGTGACTCCTTCCAGCTAACACACAGACCACGTGGGAGGAAGGAGGAGGGAGTCAGAGTGGGAACTCTGACTCCCATCCACCTGAGCCACCACTGGACCCCAGGCAAAGTCACCCTCCTGCACCTAAAAGGTAGGAAACAGGAGGGTGACAAAAATCTTGTGTGTTTGTTTGTGTATGTGTCTTTGTATGTATGTCTTGTATGTATGTGTCTGTATGTTTGTGTTTGTATGTGTGTCTTGTGTATGTGTCTTTGTATGTGTGTCTGTATATATGTGTGTATGTATGTGCGTCTTGTCTTTGTATGTATGTGTTGTGTGTATGTCTTTGTATGTATGTGTGTCGTATGTATGTGGGTCTTGTGTCTGTCTGTATGTGTGTATGTGTCTTATGTGTGTGTCTTTGTATGTGTGTCTGTATTTATGTGTGCTTGTCTGTTTGTATGTATGTGTCTTGTGTGTGTGTGTGTGTGTGTGTGTGTGTGTCTGTATGTATGTATGTATGTGTGTCTTGTGCGTGTGTGTCTGTATGTGTGTGCTCCTGTCTGTTATAGTGGGCCATAGTAAGTAATAGTAAATGGGATACCTAGCTCAGCCTTCCTACTGGGCATTGCTATAAGGAAGGATAAAACAAAATTTTAAAAAGGGAAAAAAAAAGGTGGGGAGGGGAATTGTGGAGGGAGAGGAGGGGAGCTGACGCACAGATGAGAAATTATATTATGCGCAAACAGAGAAGTCGTCTGAATATCACCGAAAGAGGAGACCTTTGTTTGTTCCTTACAAAAATCGAACCAGATATCAAATATTTAGTCTTGCAGCATCAACCTCAAGGATCTCATTAATCACTAGTATAGGTAATATCAATTTACTATATTGTTTTCTCATTAAACTTTATAAAGTTAAAAACATTATAAACATGCATTAAGTAGAAATAAAAATAATATAAATGTACGTACATTTATTATTTTTTTTAAAACACGATCCTTTCTAAAAAATATTCTGCACTTGCGCGAAAACTTGTGGACGGTAAGGAAATGTTTTCAACCAAAAAGATGCATTAGTGGTAGAAAAAGGTTGACTACCACTGGTCTAGATATTGCAGTAGTGTGTGCAGATGGTGTGGGGAATGGGGTTATATTGTATTTGTTGATAGGGATGTATATAGGAAATGTAGTGTGTGTGTGTTTAGGGTCTCTAGTGTATGGGAAGATACGGGCTATAATGTGTGTTGTGATAAAACGGTCTGCACTGTGTGAGAGAAATAGCAGCTGTAATTGGGGGTGGGGGGATAGGTGTCATAATGAGGCATGGATAAGAACTGTAATGTGAGTGAGAAAGGGGCTGCACTGTGTCTGAGGTGTGGGGTCTGTAATGTGGGAGGATAGTAGCTGTACTGTATGCAGGGATAGGGTATATACTATCTATGTGGTGGATAGGTGCTGCATTGTGGGAAAAGTGGGGTAAGGGTCTGCACTGCAGAGGAAGAGGGGCTGTACAATGGGCGTTAGGGACTGCACAGTGGGGGGGTTAAGAGGTTGTACTATTGGGATGAAAAGGCTCCACTATGTAAATAGGCTGCATTGATTAGAATATTAAAATACATAATACAAATATATATATATATATATATATATATATATTAATTTGTAAAGTCTTCACTCCCTAGGGCCAGGGAGAAGGGGGGGAGGGGGTGAGGGACAATGATCTCTGGTGGTACGAGAGTGCTGCTGTGGTAACCCACGGCAACGCTTGGATCACCTCCAGGAGCAGTTCAATGCAGTACAGTGGGCTGTCTCGTGATGTGATCTCCCTGGTCGGCTCATGCCTATGGCCACCGTGGCCTTTTCCCGATGGCCAGTCCAGGCCTATATATTCTATATACATACACACATATATAGACATAAATACACACATATAAACATCACCCAAAAATTCCCGTGATCTACTTTTTGCCAAAAATATATAAAAATCCCGCATAGTCTCTGGTATTAATTCTGCATTATCCAACTTATCAGAGTATACTATATTATTTTTAACCCTGTTAAAACTATGAGATCATATCTAAAAGACTCCATGACTCTCCTCAGATTTTTAAATAATTTTATTTGGCATCAAGAATTCAGTCACTATACAACATTATCCTCCACAACATAGGCTGGCAAGCAATCCTTAAAACGCTAAAAGCCAAAAAAAAAGATTCCAGACACACAAATAGATATTATAGAAGGCATCCAAATCATTTTAAATAATTATTTTTGTTTTTTAGTTTCCTTTTATATTCAAAAACAAGGTACAGCCATGGGTACCAGGTTTGCCCCAAGCTATGCAAATATTTTTATGGCCGAATGGGAATCAGAAGCCATCTGGGGTGACCATGCTTGGCAAACCTGGTCATCTATTTCCGATATATTGATTATCTCTTTTCTATTTGGAAGGCCCTGAAGAGTCCCTCAAATCCTTTTTAAATCATCTTAGTACCAACAACAAAGGTATAATTTAAACATCAGATTACAGCAGCAGTAGTATTAACTTTTTAGATCTACAATTTTTTTTTCATTAAAACAAAGTGAACTCCAAAACTTTCTTTAAAAAATTTTGCATCAACACAATCATTGACCAATTTAGCTGTCACCATAAACCATGGCTAAATGGTAGACCAAAGAACCAATTCTTGCGCCTTCGCAGAAATTGCTTCCGTAATGAAGATTTTAAGCAACAAGCCCTAGATCTCAAAGAAAAATTTACCGAAAAAAAATATTCTCAAACTGACCTCGACAAATCCTTTATGGAAGTATCACAAAAGAACAGGTCAGAACTTTTGGAATACAAACCCAATACCATCAATAACTCCCATTTCTTGCCGGTTATTTTTAACTTCAATAAAAACAGTCATAAAGTGAAGAACATCATCAAAAAACTTTCTTAAAGATCTTACCCAGATATACAAAATTTTATTTTTAGAAGTGCCCCTAATTTTAGAACCATTGTAACAAACAATTTTACAAAAACCACCACTAATCAATCCTTATCCTTTTTATCACAGTCCAAAGGCTTTTTAAAATGTAATCAATGTATAGTCTGTAAAACAACTGATCATAAAGTGAAATCGAAAACTAAGCACTTTACATCAAGATCTCATCAGCTGTAACACCAAAAATGTTATATATCTTCTGGAATGTCCTTGCGGATTCCATATGTTGGGATGACAACCAGATGTCTTAAAACAAGATTGACATATATATATATATATATATATATATATATATATATATATATATATTTGAGACATCTAAATTTATCAAGTATACCGATAACACTAATACTATAGTCTCAGTTGGAATTTCTCTAGAATCAAATATTGTTTTTGGTATAATACAATCTGCCAAGACATAGTAATGAATAGAAATATTAAATCTATTATAAGCAAGTGTAAATATTTGGAGACAATAACATAGTCAATAGAGGTACGGTCAAAAACAATATCTTCAGATAACTGATGTAAGCCATATACTGTTTTTTTAATTAAATATGCCTGGAGCGATAACCATTAATATATTAGTTAATTGTTAATTACCAAGGTTATTAAATTCAAATAAAAGGAAATTCTGCAACGTATTCTTTTAAATAATAGATAGTAAAGAATAATTTAAATTACATTAGAGTAGTGCCCCAGACATAATTGTCCCTTAAAATATATTATATTATAATTAAGGGACATTACAAGGTACACTAGTATTTTGAAACAGTAATTTGCTTTGTTAGAGTAACAGACTATGTTGTATATAACTATAAACACTGGTAGATAATTAAGTTTTGCTAGTTATAAAATTTGTTTAGCCTGCTCATACCCATTAAGTATGTAGTCATCTTATAAAATCTCTAACTCCTTGCTATGCTCTATGAGATGTACTATATTATAATTAAAAGATACTACAAGGTATACTAATGTTTTGAAATAGTAACCTGCTTTGTTAGGGTAATAGATTATTTAGTACATAAGGTAATTAACTATAAATTTCCCTAGTTTTAAAAATCATCAATCTGTTTATACATATTAAGTATGAAGCTTTTTTTTTTTGTACCTTACCGTGTTCTATAAGATGAATTATATTATAATTGAAGGATATTACAAGGTATATTAACATTTTGAAACAGTAATTTGTCTTGTCAGAGTAACAGACTATGTTGTACATAACTATAATTACTGATAGGTAATTAAGTACAAATTTTGTTAATCACAAAAAGTGTTTAGTTTGTTTATACCCATTAAGTATGAAGTCATTTTTTAAAATCTCTATCTCCTTGCTATGCTCTATAAGATCTATAAGATGTATTACATTATAACTAAAAGATACTACAAGGTATATTAATTTTTTGAAATAATAACCGGCTTGTTAGGGCAATAGACTAATTAGTACATAAGGTAATTAAGTAAGAATTCCCTCAGTTTCAGAGGTCATCAAATCTGTTTATACCTAGTAAGCATGAAGTTATTTTTTTTTTTTAGATTTTTTTAGTACCTTGCCGTGTCCTATAAGATGTATTATATTACAATTAAGGTACACTGCAAAGTATACTAAATTTTTTAAATAGCAATTCGCTCTGTTAGGGTAACAGACTACTTTGTATATAATCATAATTACTGATAGGTAATAAAGTACAAACTTAAGCAGATTAGTCTGTTTATACTCATTAAGTATGAAGCCACTATTTAATTTTGTTACTCCTTGCTATGCTATTTCTAATAAGGGCTGCGCAAATCTACTTAGCCCAGGATTGCTAATTTCTTAATCGGACTCGTTCACATTACCCCCAACCAAGAAGTGCCACTTTTTGGGCACATATTATTGAAGTTGACCACTACTGGTCGTTTTTTTTCTTTTCCTTTTTTTTCTCTTTTTTTTTTTCTCTCCCATACGTAGACTCATTGCATTGATATTCTAGGTCAGCACAATTAATAAGTTAAAAAGAAGCAAAATGAAATTGTATACGCATGATGTCAGAGGCTTAAATATACCTCATAAGCGCCATATGTTACTTAAAGAACTCCGTAGCTCACAAGCAGATATAATATGTTTACAAGAGACGCATTTTAAACATGGTTCTAATCCTACATTAGGATTTCAAAATTTTCCCCATCAATATCACGCCACATCTCCAATTAAAAGCAGAGGAGTATCAATATTGGTAAACCAAGCACTAGCTTTTGATCAAATAACCGTACAATTAGACCCGCAAGGTAGATTTATTATTCTTATTTGTACATTAAATAACATAACTTACACAATAGTTAACTGCTATTTCCCAAATAAAAATCAGCTAAGCTATATGTTAACTCTTTTTGAAAAAATAGAGAAGGTTCGAATAGGTATTTTGATCATATGTGGAGATTTTAATTATATATAAGATCCTAATGCAGATTCGACAGCTTTGCATACACACAAAAGGAAAAATTTTTTGCAAAAACAATGTACTTCCCTTAATAAAGTATTAGCTTCTCATGGTCTATATGACATATGGCGAACGATTCATCCAGAAGATCGGGAATATACACACCACTCGCAAGTGCATAATACATATTCACGTATAGATGGATATCTTATGCTTAGTACACATTTGAATTTAGTTAGCACTTGTGAGATTGGTATATCAGTAGAACCAGATCACAATCCAGTTACACTCACTCTCTTAGATTCATATCAATTTAAAGATAGAAGCCCATGGAGACTGAATGAACAGTTGTTTAACAATACTACATTTAAGGATAAGCTACGTTATGAAATACAGCAATATTTTGAGAGTAATGATAATGAGGATACAAATCCGGAGGCACTTTGGTTAGCACATAAATTTGTAATTCGGGGCATATTGCTGAGCAGAGCGTCTTATATTAAGAAAAAAACTCATACATCATTGATTAATTTACTGAAACAACTGCAAGATCTTCATAGAGCAAACCAAGAAAATCCCACTCAAGCTCTTCAACAGCAAATAACGTTAGTTCAACAAGTTATTAAATCAATTCAGTTTAAGAAGGCATCTATAGCACTGAAAAAACTTAAAGCGACATCTTATTCATTGGGAAATAAGGCTTCAAAAGTATTAGCGCAAAGAATACGGAATAAGCAAGCCCAGACAAGGATTCCATTTATTAATACACACTTGGGCCACAAAGTTATGCAACCTATACAAATATGTAATGCTTTTGCATACTACTATAATACCTTGTATAACTTAAAGGATCAGAACACTCAGCTAATACCTACCTCCAAAACTATTCGTTCATATTTGTCTAAGATAGCTTTCCCAAAGATAACTGTAAATCAGTCAGAGGAGCTTTGTGCACCTATCAAGATAGAAGTAGTTTTTCAACAAATAGATAAGATGCCAAAAGAGAAAGCACCAGGGCCAGATGGCTTTACTAACGTATATTATAATATCTTTAAGCATGAATTAGCCCCAGCCCTTACTAGCTTTTTTAATAATGCTAGCAGAATAGGTACCTTTCCGTCTGAGTTCCTATCTGCCCATGTCATCACTATCCCCAAACCAGGGAAGTCTTTAACGTGTTGTCAAAATTTAAGACCTATATCTTTATTAAATGTAGATGCAAAACTCTATGCTAAGATTTTGGCAGACCGACTAAGAAATATTATACCAACTTTGATACATACGGATCAAGTGGGATTTGTGACGGGCAGACAGGGACAAGACAATACTAGGAAGGTGTTAAATTTATATAAGATATTACAGCATACCAAACAGGAAAGCATTATGATATCTCGATGCCGAAAAGGCATTTGATAGGCTAAATTGGGATTTCTTACATGAAACATTATTGGCCTATGGATTTCCATCATTTTTTATTTCAGCAGTTGAAGCTCTTTATAGTGCACCAACAGCAACAGTGCTCTACTCAGGATTTAGGTCACAGGCCTTTTGTATTTCTAATGGTACTCGACAGGGGTGTCCATTATCACCCCTTCTTTATGTACTAGCTCTAGAACCTTTGGACATATCTATACGGAACAATATAAATATTCACGGGGTGTCAGTGGGTAATGAAGAATATAAACTTAGTTTATATGCTGATGACATCCTTCTCACAATCACTCAACCATTCATAACGCTTCCATCATTACATAAAGAATTACAGTCCTACAGTCAACAATCATATTATAAGTTATATATAACAAAAACTCGAGCGATGTGTCTTAACACATCTAAAATTGCTGAGGAAAGATTAAAGGGAAATTACTTTTATGATTGGAGAGAAGATCATTTAGTTTTTTTAGGTATTAGAATAACTAAAAAAGAAAAAGATCTTTTTTCAGCTAACTATACGAAGTTATTGAAGGAAATTGATAATCAATTAAAATCATGGAAGAACTTATTCTTATCTTGGGTAGGGAAAATAGCAGCGCTTAAAATGGCAATTCTGCCTAAGATTCTATATCTGTTTAGAACCTGGCATATGATACTCCCACAAAAATATATATCGTGTATTCAAGCAACTATGGTGCGTTTTAGTTGGGGCGATAAACATCCGCGAGTCCCTAAACCATTATTGATGAGAAGTGTGGAAAAGGGATTTATGGGGATACCAAATATAAAAGCATATTATCATGCTGCAATACTTATGAATGTTATCAGTGCCCACTCAATTAGTTATATTCCTCAATGGGTGGCAATAGAAAATATGTATTGTGGAACACAAGATCTTTCGACACTATTATGGAAACCTCAACATTTAAGACAAGTAAGCCTAAATATACTGCCATCCACTAAACATTTACTCAAAATATGGGATACCTATAGAGATAAATTATGTACGGCTAACCCATGGGCTCTAGCGACTAAAATTAAAATTCTATACTCTTGTAATGGGACATTCCCATATCAGAAATGGGAGAAAGCAGGAATCACACATGTATTTCACCTATGCAATATAGAAGGTCTTAAATCTTTTTCGAATTTACAAAAGGAGTTTACATTACCGGCGAGTTATACATTTGCATATGTTCAAATCAAAGCGATTCTAGATATGGAAAAGGTCGCTATAAGAGCAGATACGATGCAGTCTTCCATAACTAAGTTTGAAAAGCAATGTTTGTCGATGAGCTCTCCTAAAAAATCATTATCCATATATTATCAAAGCTTGGCTAACCCTGTTGTAAATACAAACTGGAAATTTATGCAAGACTGGCAAGAAGATTTTCAAGTGAATATTCCCTTGGAGCAATGGGAACATATCTTTAACACTCATACTGTACTAACTACTAGTACTGCGCATTTTGAAGCAGCAAGAAAAATAATGTACAGGTGATACATGGTTCCTGCACGCTTACATACTATGTTCCCTGCAACATCAGACATGTGTTGGCGCTGTTATACAGATAGGGGCACCATGTTACATGTCTGGTGGACATGTGAAGCGGTGAATGTATTATGGAAGAATATTGAAAGAATAATAAAACAAATTACAAACGAGCAGTTATCTCACGATCCAAAAACAATTCTCCTCCGATCACTTCCATTGAATATTCCTAAAGTGTCCAAGAAAATGATATTCCTCCTATTGAGCACAAGGTCTATACTAATCGCTAGACATTGGAAGACTAATGATTTACCTTCGTTACAAGAAATTAAAGATGTAATGTCTTCTACAGTAGAATATGAACTTCTAATGTGGAACCAAAGGAAAATAGGAAAATTGAGCCCCCAAATAGCCCAAATGTGGCAAACATATTGTCAATCTATATGTGAGAACTAGCTAGGTATATTTAGTTAATATATCAGTTAATATATGAGATCTCTGCAGTGAACAGTTTAATGTTCTTATATAAAAATAGCTAAAAAAAATTAACATGACACCATAGAATATTATAATTCAATATATGTCTGAGTAAGTAATCTAAACTAATAGATTATCTATTTGGTATTATCTTAGATATAAGGTACTAAAATGAGATGTCTAGTTGGGTGAATTATTTAATGATATATAAAAAAAAAATTCTTCTCTGGAGGCTTAGATTTGATATGACTTGTTAAGATAAATAATAATAAATAATAATAAGGAGATATGTCAAAAAGTATTATATTTCTGAATATTTTTTTGATTAAAAGGAATGTTGTAATATATAATCTTGATAGTAAAATATGTAATTGTCATTTATAAGTATAATACAAGATGTTATTATAAGATATGTAAGTTGATAATTGTGCCTCTTCTCTTTTTTTTTTTTTTATTATGTACCCTTCCTTTTTCTTTTTTCTGTATCCCCCCCTTTCTTATAATTCGAAAAATAATAAAAAGTAAATTACAAAAAAAAAAACAAGATTGGCTGAACACTGCCGCAACATTTCAAAAGGATACCCCAACCACTCTGTCTCCAAACACTTCCATTGGTGAAAAAGAAATGCACTGGGTCTTTCTGCTAAAAACCCTGACCCCACAAGGTTCAAATGTGGATTTTGACCTTTTTAATTGTCTTTAAACTATTTGCTATAATTATCATGCCTTTTATTTATAATATTATGTTTGCCCTACAAGTATTCACATATGTATCCTTTTTTACTTGCAATCTTATGATTTTCTTGTATTTATACACATATGTATCCTTTATACAATTCCATTTGTGTACTCATACTACAGTTTTTCTAATTACCTATAATCTGTTTTTTATGCCTATATATTTTCTATTGATCTCCTTTTATCTAATTTATATATATATTTTTTTTTAATTCTTTATTTTGGATGTGCATGAGAGATATCAAGAGGACAAAAGACATACGTAAATTATGCATGTCCGATATAGCTTAGGTATGTCTAGCAGTATGCACATTTTTTTTTTCTTCAACGTTTAACAATTGTATACAAGGTTAACATGTTAGACATTCTGTAGACAAATATATAGGAGTCTTGAAACAAAGAGAAACATTGTCGTGTGTGTGATTCATGGAGTTTGAGTAGGTAACATGTGTCAGCTTATGTAATGGTGTTGGTTCCCAGTTTGGGTTGTGGTTTGTCAGTGTGGCCTGTTCCAGCGGTAGCTGATATGCGTGGTACCCCTAACCAAGGGGGGTGGGGGAGGAGGAGGGATGTGGCCCCATTGACTCTCTTGTGTTGTGTCCAGTGTGTTGGCTGGGGTGTGGTTTGCTCGTAGTCAGGATAGGGGTGTGAAAGCATAGATAAAAAAAAAAAAAAGTAAATTATAGTAACTGTAAAGGTAATAGATAATTCTAGTAACTGCATTGCGTCCGAGTACGAGGTTTCTCTCGTGTATCAATGTCCTCTCCAGGTGGCTCGAGGCCAGAGCCTACTAATGTGGGCTAGATTGTGTAGCCATAGGTGTCGGCTGTCACTGTATGGGTGGTGTCCCTCTGGTGCGTGGGACAAAGGGGATGATGGTGGCCGGGTCTCTGGCACTCTCAGGAAGCGCACGATTATCGGTTGGAATGGGTAGTACTAATTTTCCCAGAAAAGAGGCTGCGTCGGCCATAGTGTGGAGGACATGCGTAGTTCCTTCTGTGGTGACCGTTAAAGAGTTGTCGGTTCCCCATCTGTATGGCAGTCCTGCCGTGCGTAGTTGGGAAGTTACTGGTGCGTAGGTTTTCCTCCATAGCAACGTTGCCTTAGTAAGGTCTTGGAAGAAGTTCAAGGTGTCATTTTCAAATGAAAGAGGGGTTTTGCCCTTCACAGCTGTCATGACATGTATTTTGTCTTGTACTGAGTGGAAGCGCAGGATGACATCCCGGTTCAGGTTGGTATTAGTGTTGGTTGTATTAGGGATGCGATATAGACTGTCCACTGTGATTTTGCGGGCTAGCGTGGGAGGTAATATAGATGTCAAGAGGCGTCGGGTGTAGTGGGGAAGTTCCTCCGCGGATATTGCAGTAGGGATACCCCTTATTTTGATGTTTGCGCGGCGTTGTCTATCCTCTAGTATTATGAGTTTTGCGTTCAGGGTAGTCTGGTGCGCTTGGAATTGGTGGATAGAGTCCTGCATGGTTTGCATGGCAGATTGTGTGTCTGCTATAACCCCCTCTGTGGCCTTGAGTCTCTCTGTTACGACCTGCAGCTGTGTTGTAAATACAGCTAAATCTGCACCCAGGAGCTTGTGGATATCAGCTAATAGGACCTTCAGGTCTCCCCTAGTTGTTGGGGCTGATTCATCCATAGGGTCTGCTTTAGCGGGTCTTACCACCAGGGGGTGTTGTGGTACCTCCATCTCGTGGCGGTCCGGTTCTGGTTCTGTTTCCGGTTGGTCTCCGGCCTGAGTTTGTTTGGGCTTCTGGAGCATCGCCCCAATGTCCCTGGTATCCGACCCTGTGGCGGGTCTCTGTGATGTACGGCCCACGGTGAGTGTGTTGGGCGATGTTTGTGATGGGGTCGCCCTCGGCCGTTCCGCGAGGTCTCCGCCGAAGAGTGACGCAAGGCTGGGGATTTGGAGAGGGTTATAGGCCTCGGTTTTCCCGTCGCCGCTTAGGCTGTTTTTGCGGCTGTAAGAAGGGCATCTACGCTTTCAGCTCGGGCAGCAGAGTCCGATTTCGTGCTTTTTGAGGCTGGATGGGCTCGTGTTCCGATGATATCAGGCAGGTTTCAGGTTTGTTTGGAGGAGCTCCATCAAATGGCATCTGTCTCGGTCTGCGTGCTAGCCCCGCCCCCTAATTTATATATTTTTATTTATTGTAATTATTTACAATTTTATTGTTTATGTTCACATTTCTCCCAATTATATTTCACATTTTCCCCATCCCCTTACACATATGTCCCCTCCAAGTCATCATATCCCATCTCCCTTTCCCCCTATCATTTTAGTCCCTCATTTCTCTCTTATTTCACTTTTCCCTACCATAACCTTCTAGCTTCTCATATCTCTCTTACTTCACTCTCACTCAAGTCTATTCAAGATCACACCCCACATAATGTATTCCCATCCCATTCCCTACCCTCTTGGTCTGACCATGTATCCTGTTCACGCCTCCCTATGCTCTTATTATTCACCTTCATCCATTCCGGCCCCCCCTTTATTTGTTCCGTCTGTTTTCTCCACTCTAGCTCATGCCCACCTCTCATTCCCCCTCCTGTTCTCCCCATGCCACTCCCCATCTATCCCTTCCGTCATCTCCTCCTGATTACTCCCCGCCCTTTCCACGTTCGTTCCTCCCTCTGTTCCTGCCCACTTTAGATTGCCATCCACTTCCCTTTGTTTAACAACATCCACCTTGCCCTTCCTGCACATTCAATCTGCCCAATTCTTTCCATGTACAGTTTTCGCCAATTCCATTAGACTCCACCCTCATACTACCCCTGTCCCCTCCCACAAAATGATTTAATCATTCAACCATTCCCCTCCCCTCATGTCCCTCTCCAGCTGCCATACTTCACTACAAATTACACAATACACTTTCCCACGTTTAAAAATGGCCGCCGGTCATGTGACCATTACTCTTTCAGCTATAAAGTTAAATAAAAGCCTCGTTTTTTATCATCTATATACATATAGCCCCCATCTGTTTGGAGCTTTTTTTAAAATAAAAATATTATTTCCGTTTTTATTCCCCATCATATGACGTCATTTTGGCGGCAAATTTGTATTTTGAGTAATTACCCACTCTCCCTATATAAACCTTAACCCCTTCAGGACGGGTGACGGACGAGGTCCGTCACAGAGGGGAGACCCTTAACGACGGGTGACGGACCTCGTCCGTCACGCGGTAAAATTAACCCCGGATCGCCGCTATCGCGGCGATCGCGGGGTTAATGGTGCTCCCGGTATGCCTCTGCATTAGAGGCATACCGGGAGCACCCGGTCAGTCTGCCCAGCACATGTGCTCGCTCTGACCGCAAGTCTGAGCGAGCACATGTGCTCTGTATACTCACCTACCGGCTCCCTGCACTTCCGGGTTCTGTGTGAAGTGCAGGGAGCCGGATCAGTGATGATCCTGCCCCCTGCTGTTAAAAAAAATAAAGTTAATTTAAAGTGTCCCCCCCCTTACCCATTTTAATAAAAAATTAACCCATTCCCTGCCAATTGATCACTGACTACAGTGATCAATTGGCAGGGGTTACATTTTACTATGATCTGATTTTTTTTTTAACCCCTGAGGGTTAATTCTTTTTTTTTTTTACCCTCAGGGGTTAAATTAATTAAATTAACTAATTAAATTATTTTTAAATTATGTATTTAGATAGCTGGGGTGGGTGGAAGTTAGTGGGGAATTGGGGGATTTGGCGTTAGGCTAACTAGGGGTTAACGTTAAAAAAAGTTTTAAAAGAAACTTTAAAAAGTTAAAAATTAAGCTTAAAAAATGTTTTAATAACATTTAAGTAAAAAAAACAAAAAAAACACACTTTACCTAGTCCAAATAAAAATGAACCCCTTCCCTGCCAGTCGATCACTGCCTGCAGCGATCAAATTGAGATCACAGTATTATACTGTGATCTAATTTTTTTTAACCCCTGAGGATTAACTTTTATTTATTTTTTTAACCCTCAGGGGTTCAATTTATTTAAATAATTAATTTAAATATTTTATAACTATATATTTTGCTAGCTGGGGTGGGTGGGAGTTATGGGAAAATGGGGAATTTACGGTTAGTGCTGCGTACTGCTAGTTAGGGGTTAACGGTAAAAAAAAAAGCTTAGAAAAATGTTAAATCTGTAAAAAAGTTTTAAGAAAGTTTAGGAAAGTTTAAAAAATTTTTATAAGCAAAACAAAAGTTTAAAAACTAGTTTTTAAAAGTAAAAAAGTTATAAAAAGTAAAAAAATACATTTTAAAAACGCTCATTACCACTACACCTGGAACAAACTAGAGAAAAAATTATACCACGCCAAGGTTCAAAATATGCCTTTTGAATTACCCAAGGGTGTATTATTTAATAAATAGTATGTGTTTGTGGGGAAGTTTCAATAACCAGCCGTCTAAACTACTCCAAATTGGAAGATGGACACAGCGTAAAACTTCAAAGTTAGAAAAAAACTGAATGGCTGCGTCTCAAATGCGCCCCTTCAACATCCACATATACCTGGCAAAGGTACATACGGGGGTATTGCTGTACTCAGCCGACATAGCTGAGCAACATATGAAGTATTATACAGTCATAGTACACATAAGGTTTGCAAAATATGCTGCGCAAACTCACTTTGTATGTCAAAAAGGCAGAAAAAATGCTTATTACCACTACACTTGGTACAAGCTAGCGGAAAAATGATCCCACGCTAAGGTTCAAAATATGCCTTTTGAAATACCCTGGGATGTCTTCTTTAAGAAATGGTATGGCTTTATGGGGAATTTGGATTATATAGCCTGGTAAAATACTCTAAAATGGGACATAGGCACAGCATAAAAATTCAAAGTTTGAAAAAAACTGGAATGGCTGTGTCCCAAATGTGCCCCTCCGATGTCCACACATACCTGGCAAAGGTACATACGGGGGTATTGCTGTACTCAGCCGACATAGCTGAGCAACATATGAAGTATTATACAGTCGTAGCACACATAAGGTTTGCAAAATATACTGTGCAAACTCACTTTGTATGTCAAAAAGGCAGAAAAAATGCTTATTACCACTACACTTGGTACAAGCTAGCGGAAAAATGATCCCACGCTAAGGTTCAAAATATGCCTTTTGAAATACCCTGGGATGTCTTCTTTAAGAAATGGTATGGCTTTATGGGGAATTTGGATTATATAGCCTGGTAAAATACTCTAAAATGGGACATAGGCACAGCATAAAAATTCAAAGTTTGAAAAAAACTGGAATGGCTGTGTCCCAAATGTGCCCCTCCGATGTCCACACATACCTGGCAAAGGTACATACGGGGGTATTGCTGTACTCAGCCGACATAGCTGAGCAACATATGAAGTATTATACAGTCGTAGCACACATAAGGTTTGCAAAATATACTGTGCAAACTCACTTTGTATGTCAAAAAGGCAGAAAAAACGCTTATTACCACTACATCTGGTACAAGCTAGTGGAAAAATGATCCCACGCTAAGGTTCAAACTATACCTTTTGAAACACCCTGGGGTGTCTACTTTAAGAAATGGTAGGCCTTTGTGGGGTAGTTTGAATTTAAAACCTGCGAAGATGCTTGGAAATTGCACATAGGCACAGCGTCAAAATTCAAGGTTTGGTAAAAACGGATATGGCTTGGTCTCCTATATGGCACTGTAGCTTCACAAAATAGTGACAAAGACATTCATTGGGGGTGTATTTTTACTCAAAAGACTTAGCTGAGCATAATTTGGGAGGTTTGAACTTAGTGGCACATATGAAATATACAAAACGCCCAGCAAAAATGCAATCCGTATGTAAAAAATGCACAAAATTATTTTTTACCACATACTTTGGCATATATTGGTGAAACAATGGGGGTATGTTAAGGCACAATATGCACCTTATGAGATACCCTGGAGTGTCTACTTTTACAAATGGTAGGCCTTTGTGGGGTTTTTTGAACAGTCAAACTGTTATAATACCCCAAATGGAAGCTAAGGCTCATTAAATCCATCTCTCAAAATTCTACTGTGAATACTGTAAAGGACAGGTCTCCTATATGGCACTGTAGCTTCACGAAATAGTGCCAAAGACATTCATATGGGGTGTCATTTTACTCAGAAGACTTAGCTGAGCATAATTTGGGGGTTTGAACTTAGTGGCACATATGAAATATACAAAACGCCCAGCAAAAATGCAATCCGTATGTAAAAAATGCACAAAATTATTTTTTACCACATACTTTGGCATATATTGGTGAAAAAATGGGGGCATGTTAAGGCACAATATGCACCTTATGAGATACCCTGGAGTGTCTACTTTTACAAATGGTAGGCCTTTGTGGGGGTTTTTTGAACAGTCAAACTGTTATAATACCCCAAATGGAAGCTAAGGCTCATTAAATTCATCTCTCAAAATTCTACTGTGAATACTGAAAAGGACAGGTATCCTGTATGGCACTGTAACTTCACGAAATAGTGCAAAAGACATACAATGGGGGTGTCATTTTACTCAGCAGATGTAACTGAACACAAAATAAAACTTTGTACAGGAATAGCACACACCAACTTTACAAAATATACACGAGAATTTCTCTGTTATAAGTTTGTGTGCCAAAAACCAAAAAGAACACAATTTTACTCCAATATTTAGCAGAGGTTGGCGGTGAAATGGCTACGTAGAAAGTGTCAAAACAACCTTAGGTAAATAGCCCGTGATGTCTACTTTATATAAATATATACTTTTGTGTGGCAATTTTGTTTTCTTTTATGGCTATTAAGCTTACAAGACAAACATACCAAATTCTAAAATCGCTCCACATTAAAAAGTTTATTTTACTCCTTGTGCTTTGTGACCTGTAACTACCAAAAAAACTTAAAATCCCAGACACATTATATATTCTGTAAATCAGAACAAATAAATAAACTTATTTTTAATTACTTTCCTTAACCTGCACTAATTATGCACACATTATTATTGCAAAAACTGTAAAAAAAAACAATATTTTTCATTTTTTTTGCATTTTTCTGTATTTTTTTATAATAAGTAAGCATATATATATATATATATGTTATATCAAATTAAAGCCCTTTCTGTCCTTTTAAAAACAGTATATAATATGTGTCGGTGCAATAAATGAGAGAGATGCAAATTGCAGTTGAACGCAAACAGCAAGAAAATGCAAAAATTGCTTGTGTCATTAAGCGTAAGTCAAGCTTCTGAAGCTGTGTCCTTAAGGGGTTAACAAGCCAGGTCAGTCTTTCCTTACCTCCACTTGAAAAAGCCTTTTAAGGTGAAATACGTTGTGGTTTTTTATTTGGATATTTTATTATGTATGAATTACGGTATTTTGGTTACTTCCTGTGCCATTTTACTCTTTTTTTAATCCACATTTTGTTTTTGTTACCTTTTTTATTATTTTTATCCTGTACTGCCTGGCACCTGATTTTATTCCCAGTGAACTTCACTTCCAAACAATATCCTCGGTGGGGATTATTCCACCCACGCCCTATCCATAGAGCAGTCTGCCTGCTCTGGAACAAGTGACTAAAATATTCGCTATTTATATTCCTGGTATTTTAAACAGTGAGCACTATGTGTTGTTTCTTTTTATATTTTATGGTCCTCACCCAACTGAGAAACTTTTTTTATGTATCCTTTAAAGTGGGGGTTGTACCACTGCACGCTATCTATACTGGAGCTAGTTCCAGCTCCTTAAAACGTGAGTAGGACTATATCTATTTTATATTTTAAACTCTCCCTGCTAGTACATACTGCACCATCAACTCTTTTCCCATATACGGATCCACCGCTGATCATCTCTGCCATCCCCATAGAAGAATCCCCCCATATCGGTATACCAATTGTGAACTTTCTCTACCTCTGGACTTCATATATTGGACAATTCTGTATTTGTTACCATATTTTTTATTTAAGCTATTTTCCACTGAACCTTAAGTATTATTACTCTGTGGCGCTATAGAAACATAGAATGTGATGGCAGATAAGAACCATTCTGCCCATCTAGTCTGCCCAATTTTCTAAATACTCTACAACATATAGACTGGCATAAACTCCTTAGTGATAAAAACACTGAGGATAAATGGAAACTATTCAAACAAATATTAGAAAGGTACATTTCTCAGTATGTACCATTGGGTAATAAATATAAAAGAAAGAAATTAAAACCAATGTGGCTTAGTAGAGAAGTAAAACAAGAGATTAAAAATAAGAAAAGGGCATTTAAATCAGAAAAATCAGAGGCATCCTATTTAAGATATAAGGATAAATAAAGCTTGCAAAAAGGCAATTAAAGTGGCTAAACTAGAAAATGAGAAATTGATAGCTAAAGAATGCAAAACCAACCCCAAAAATTTTTTCAAGTACATCAATTCTAACAAAAAATGAAAGTATAGGTACACTGGAAACAGAGTTGGGTTTATTAGCTAATGAAGACCAGGAAAAAGCTGAAATGTTAAATAACTATTGTTCTTCAGTATATATTAATGAGGATCCTATGGCAAGAGATATGCAAATGATTGCTGCAAAAAACTTGCAAATAACTTGTGATTGGGTAACTCGAGACAAGGTGCTACAGCAATTAAAGAAAATTAATGTAAATAAAGCTCCGGGGCCTGACGGTATTCACCCACGAGTACTTAAGGAGCTAAGTGGGGAAATAAGTGAACCTCTTTATTAAATTTTTCAAGATTCTTTTGTTTCAGGTGTTGTACCGGAGGAATGGAGGAAGGCAGATGTTGTTCCTATATTTAAAAAGGGTTCAAAATCCTTGCCTGGAAATTATAGACCTGTGAGCTTAACTTCTGTAACTGGGAAAATATTTGAAGGGCTATTAAGGGATAATATTCAGGAATTCATTGGGAAGAACTTTGTTATTAGCAATAATCACCATGGTTTTATGAAACATAGGTCATATCAAACTAACCTAATTGCATTCTACGAAGAAGTAAGTAGAAGTATAGATCAGGGTGTTGCAGTGGATGTGATCTACTTGGATTTTGCCAAGGCATTTGATACGGTTCCTCACAATAGGTTAGTCTTCAAACTAAAAGAAATTGGTCTAGATGAATATTCTTGTTCTTGGGTAGAACATTGGCTTAAGGATAGAGTACAACGAGTTGTAATTAATGGTACATTTTCAGGCTGGACAAAAGTGGTAAGTGGTGTCCCTCAGGGTTCTGTTTTGGGACCACTTCTATTTAACATATTTATAAATGATCTTGAAATAGGCATTGAAAGCCATGTATCAGTGTTTGCAGATGACACAAAACTTTGTAAAGTAATAAAATGTGAGCAGGATATTGCTTTGCTGCAGAGGGATTTGGATAGATTGGGGGACTGGGCACTAAAATGGCAGATTACATTTAACATAGAAACATAGAAACATAGTATGTGACGGCAGATAAGAACCATTCGGCCCATCTAGTCTGCCCAATTTTCTAAATACTTTCATTAGTCCCTAGCCTTATCTTATAGTTAGGATAGCCTTATGCCTATCCCACGCATGCTTAAACTCCTTTACTGTGTTAACCTCTACCACTTCAGCTGGAAGGCTATTCCATGCATCCACTACCCTCAGTAAAGTAATACTTCCTGATATTATTTTTAAACCTTTGTCCCTCTAATTTAAGACTATGTCCTCTTGTTGTGGTAGTTTTTCTTCTTTTAAATATAGTCTCCTCCTTTACTGTGTTGATTCCCTTTATGTATTTAAATGTTTCTATCATATCCCCCCTGTCTCGTCTTTGCTCCAAGCTATACATGTTAAGATCCTTTAACCTTTCCTGGTAAGTTTTATCCTGCAATCCATGAACCAGTTTAGTAGCCCTTCTCTGAACCCTCTCTAAAGTATCAATATCCTTCTGAAGATACGGTCTCCAGTACTGCGTACAATACTCCAAGTGAGGTCTCACCAGTGTTCTGTACAATGGCATGAGCACTTCCCTCTTTCTACTGCTAATACCTCTCCCTATACAACCAAGCATTCTGCTAGCATTTCCTGCTGCTCTATTACATTGTCTGCCTACCTTTAAGTCATCAGAAATAATCACCCCTAAATCCCTTTCCTCATATGTTGAGGTTAGAACTCTATCAAATAGTCTGTACTCTGCCCTTTGGTTTTTAACATCCAAGATGCATTATCTTGCACTTATCCACATTAAATGTCAGTTGCCACAATTCCGGCCATTTTTCTAGTTTACCTAAATCATTTGCCATTTGGCTTATCCCTCCTGGAACATCAACCCTGTTGCATATCTTAGTATCATCAGCAAAAAGACATACCTTACCATCAAGACCTTCTGCAATATCACTAATAAAAATATTAAAGAGAATGGGTCCAAGTACAGATCCCTGGGGTACCCCACTGGTGACAAGTCCAAGCTTCGAATATATTCCATTAACTACAACCCTCTGTTGCCTGTCACTCAACCACTGCCTTACCATTCAACAATATTGGAATCCAAACTTAAAGATTGCAGTTTATTGATAAGCCTTCTATGTGCAACAGTGTCAAAAGCCTTACTGAAATCTAGGTAAGCAATGTCTGCTGCACCACCCTGATCTATAATTTTAGTTACCCAATCAAAAAAAATCAATAAGATTAGTTTGGCATGATCTCCCTGAAGTAAACCCATGTTGTCTCTGATCTTGAAATCCATGTGTTTTTAGATGTTCATCAATCCTATCCTTTAACATAGTTTCCATCACTTTCCCCACTACTGAAGTAAGGCTTACTGGCCTATAGTTGCCCGACTCCTCCCTATTACCTTTCTTGTAAATGGGCACAACATTCGCTAACTTCCAATCTTCTGGGACTACTCCTGTTAACAATGATTGGTTAAATAAATCTGTTAATGGTTTTGCTAGTACACCACTAAGCTCTTTTTAATAGCTTTGGGTGTATTCCATCAGGTCCCATTGACTTATTTGTCTTTACTTTTGACAGTTGAAATAGAACCTCTTCCTCTGTAAACTCACGTGTAATAAATGACTCATTTATACTTTTTCTCAACTGAGGTCCCTTTCCTTCATTTTCATCTGTAAATACAGAACAAAAATATTAATTGAGGCAGTCAGCTAGACCTTTATCCTCTTCTATATACCTTCCTTCTTTTGTTTTTAATCTAACTAATCCTTGTTTTACTTTTCTTTTCTCATTTATGTATCTAAAAAATGTTTTGACCCCTTTTTTACTGACTGTGCTATTTTCTCTTCTGTGTGTGATTTGGAAGCTCTTATAACTTGCTTAGCCTCTTTCTGCCTAATCTTAGATCATTTTGTCTTCCTCACTCTGGGTTTTTTATAATTCCTAAATGCTAACTTTTTGTTTTTAACTATTTTGGCCACATCTGCGGAGTACCACAGTGGATTCTTGAATTTTTTGCTTTTACTGACAAGCCTAATGCAATTTTCTGTTGCCTTCAATAGTACAACTTTTAAATAATCCCATTTCTCTTGGACTCCATTTAAATTGCTCCAGTCTGATAATGACTCCTCTACACATATTCTAATTTTAGAAAAGTCTGTTTTTCTAAAGTCTAAAACTTTTGTTTTTGTGTGGTGTGACTCATTCACTGTTCTTATATTAAACCACACTGACTGATGATCACTGGATCCTAAACTTTCACCTACAGTAATATCTGATACCAAATCTCCATTTGTTAACACTATCCCTTTCGTTGTTTTTACTTTGCTTACTGTCTCCATAAGTGGGGAGGAGGGATCCCCCCTTTTTGGGGTTAGCTGCCTCCCTAGCAGGTGTTGTCAGTGCTGTCCCTTTCTCTATATCTCTTATTTTTCACACATATAAACATGCATACACATAGGTATATATATAGACATAGCAGAAATGACCGCACTCCAAGGACGTAATAGAGATTTTCAAATAAAATGTAACTTTTATTCAATCCATTTAAAAGTCAACATTTCAGCTCCCACATGGAGCTTTCATCAGGACAAAACATATATATATATATATATAT
>OW240922.1:55220885-55314986 GCA_933207985.1 Pelobates cultripes
GAAGGGAAGTGCTCACTGTGAGCACTTCCTGTCAGTCCGCCGGCGGCCGGGAACAGGAAACAGAGGTTCCTGTCCCGCGTTCTGCGCCGCCCGGCCACGCTACATTGAGAGACCGGCGTGAGGGAGCGCTCTGCACTTCCCTCCTGCCGGTCACTCAAATCCGGCCGCCCTCCACAGCAGTGCTGCACCGCCTGAGGCTTGTAAAAGCGCTCAGGCGGCGCAGCATGAGGAGCCGCCGGGCGCAGGGATCCGGCGCCCCCTGCTAAGGTGCGCCCTAGGCGGCTGCCTAGGTCGCCTTACAGGTGGCGCCGGCCCTGTATGTCATGCAAGTATCAACATTAGTTAATTCGGCCTTTAAGCATTTTCATATACGCTTGTGGCGCCACCACAGCAGGGCAGGCGAGGAAGAAACACAACGGAGAAACAATGCTATGGCATGTTATGTAGATGCTTCAATTTTGCAATTAAGGTGTTTCAGTAGGCAAGATGAGTGTATGAAAGTAGATATAGTGCAAGCGTAATAAGCATGACTATGTAGTTGTTGCTTGTTATAAGAGAGTGAGAGGAAAGCGAGGCATGTATGGCACAGAAAGGAAAACAATAATAGTAGCTGGAGTCTACCCATTTACCCAGGGTCTGCATTACACAGGATCTGCATTAACAAGGTTCTGCATTAAACGGACAGTCCAGACAGCAATGGTGAATCTAGTCCTAGGTATGTTTAGCGGTATGACACATGAAGCCATATACTGAGCAATATGGAGCTCACAGTTTTAGAGTCCAGACCGGGTTGTTCATCCCACGCCTGATGCTCGGAGGGTGGTGCTGGCGTGATGGATCTTGTGCGGGTCTTCGTCTATGTCTCCTTGCCAGATCCCTGCCTTGGTGAGCCCCTTTGCGCTGGGTGCTTCGCTGCGACTCTGGGACGGTCTCTTTAGTGCGGTCATCTTGTCGGGACTTCTGCCCTGCCGACCCACCACCAGTTCCGGGCGAGGTTTGCCTTGTCTGATCTCATGCCGATTTTTTGCTGCTAAGGCTGGTTGTTTGGGTCGGTGCTTCCTGAGTACCTGTGCGGATTCAGGTATTAGCCCCGGTCTACTGCTGCTTTTTGTGAGGCTCCGAGTGTTGGGCCTCCTGGCCGTTCTTTGCAGGCGACATTTGTTCGCGGGCCTGTATCTGGGGTTAGGTGCCATTACTCCCCGCTTGTCAGCTCCCTGGAAGCCCTGTTGTGGGTTGTCTTCAGGGGCTTGGGGTCTCATGCGCGCCTCTAACTTCTTCCAAAACGTGGCGAAAATTGCATTCAGTCTGAGTTCCGTGTCGAGCTCCGCATCTCCTGGGCCTGCAGTGTGAGGGACATCCGCCATCTTGCGAGCTGCAAAGGTGGCAGGCCCGTGCCTCCTTGTCTCTGTCTCACTCTTCCCGCTCTGCCAGAGAGTTGCGTAGGGGCGGACCGGGATGACCCCCACCGGTCCAAAGGGGAGAACGGGGGTTCTGGGGCACTATTCTGGCCTGTCTTGGTGGAGGGAGGGCGGCCGTCCCTCCCGCTCCCACCATGCTGGTAGGCCTCATCCGTGTGGCCGGTACGTACTGGGGCATTTGTCACTCGTTTGATATCGCCGTATGTGTCCCGGTGTCGTCTGTCACCAGGTGGCCTTTGATTAGCTTAGTAGTGTCGTTTTTGTGGCTTTTTCCTCGCTTTTGTGTGCTGTTCGGCAGGAGCTGCAGAGGTTTGCTTCCTCTCAGTCCTGCGGTCAGGCCCCGCCCCGATTGGCTGCCCTTTTAAAGTGGAAACAAGCCCCTCCCACAACTGCAGGCCAAGTCTTACAATTTGTAGTCGGGGCAATATGGCTGAACAGAGAAATCTTAGCATAATGTAATCATAACATACATAAGTTAGCACCAGTCGGTTGTGGTGTGCCGGAACCGACAAAGCAGTAGGCCTGTAATAAAAGTGGGCAAAAGAAAATTACCTGGAAACATAATTCGTGAACCAACTTCGTTTATTGAAATAAGTCACAAAAAGCTTGTCTTAATTCTTTAACGGGATTAGGTATGTAGAGTGTGTAGGCAGAGGATTTCCAGCATCCCATAGCCTTAATAATATGAGCGGGTATGTGGTTAGCGGATGCTGAAGATGCTGCCCCTATACGGAAAGAGTGTCCTGAAAATTAATTGGGGTTTAGGCCGAGCCTGGTCAACAGTAGTCGTATGTATAGCATAAATTTAGCTGTGGTAAGAGTGTGTCCATGCAGTTCAAACAAAGGCTGTTGGGGTTGTTTTTGGACTGAAAGGGAATAAGTATCCAAAACTTTTACTGGGCACCATATATTGTGAGTAGGGTACAGAGGAATTTGAATAGTGTGTCCTTCGGTGCTGGTTTTTGATTGTCTTAGGGAGAGAATGTAATGGTCGGTATATTTTTGTAAATCATTAGTTCTTAGGTAATCGTGTGCTGTGATGGTCGTGGTTGTAAATTCACTGGGACATAGGAACCTGTAAAAAGCGAGATATAGGGCTGTTTTTATTATGTTAATTGTCATGGGTTCAACAGGAGACAAATCTAATAAGTTGGATAGAGAGTGGAATATGTTGTTGTCTATGGGTAGTCTTTGTGAGGGAACATGTGTATCTAATTTTTTAATGCCTTTAAGTAATGTTTTTATTTGATATGATGTCAAGAAACCCATAGTGTTAGGTTGTGGGATAAGCATATGGTGCTGGATGCCGGTAAGGTATAGTTTAATGGTATTAAAGGATAGTTTAAGGTTGATGTGGCAAAAAAGTAAAACGTAAAATCGTTTCTAACGCAAACATGTCGTGGATGTGAAACTCGGTGATAAATTTCGTGAATACGTGAAAAGCCCTATCATAAGTGTTCCTAGTGTTTACTGAGAGTGCCAGGTGAGAAATGTGACATGCGTGATCTAACAAAGTCTTTAATCCATTATGTCTCGGAATAGAAGTGCAGGTGTCGCTCGTCTGGAAGCGTTGGGTAGTGTCGAGAGGAAAGCCTGGAAACGAAACCGAGACAAGTGATCAGCAGAGGTGTTTGTGTACCCCGGAAGAATTGACAAGTGGCCGCTACCCATGTGAGACGCCTCATTATGACCAGTGATGCCGATCGGCCTTTAATGACAATATGGCATGTAGCCATATTATCTGAGTAGCACCTGACCGCATGGCCAGACCAATGTGTTCCCCAAGCAATGGCTGCCGCCACGATCGGGTACAACTCGAATAAAGCCGAGGTATCAGAATTTGGGTAGTGATTTGACTTCGGTCGGCCAAGGTCCCCAAAGCCATTGATCACCCCAGATGGCCGCAAAGCCTGTGTTAGCTGCGGCATCTGTCCACAGTTAGGTGAAGTGTCGGAGGGGGGTGGTATAAACATGGTTCGCCCGTTCCAAGAGGTGAGAAAAAACCCTTAAATGCGTAAATCCGAGGTTGCGTGTACATCTAATGTGATACGTGAAGTGTCTGAGGTGAATAGAGGAAACAAGGATAGCACGTGGGATATAAATGATCTACCTTGGGGTATGATCCTCATGGCAAAACTGAGCGACCCAAGCAGTGATTGAAGTTCTTTGCGATTGCAATGACCTTGTAGCAGGTAATGTTCAATACTTGCCAGGGTACGCTCAATCTTGTCCTGAGGTAGACTAGCCTGCATGTGTATTGTGTCTAGTTGGATCCCCAAAAATTGCATGTTGGTATCTGGACCCAAAGTTTTGTGAGGGGAGACAGGAATATTGAGGGATTCAAACAAAGACAACATGTGATTCAAACTACTGGGTGGGAGTGTGTTATTCTCAATCGTGAGGAAATCGTCCAGATAGTGGATAACCGAAGGGCACTTGCACACATTTAGTAACAACCAACATAAAGCTTCTGCAAACGTGTCAAAAATACGTGGGCTGCTTTTGGAGCCAAAAGTTAGTCGGTGAAGAAATAATACATCCCCTGCCATTTAATGCCGTGTTGATGACATAGGGAAGGATGCATGGGTAGTAATTTAAAAGCGTTTACCACATTGGTTTTACTTAGCCATGCTCCTGTGCCAGCTTGAAGAATGGCCCCTATGGCATGGTCGATAGTGGCGTAGTGTAGTGAAAATTCTTCAGAAGGTATTAGAGAGTTAAGGCTGGGGACAGTGGAGGAATGTGGTGCAGATAAATCAATTATCAGTCTGGGTTTGAGTGAGGTCTTCCCTGATGTGAAGGGTGGGGAAAAGAATGGCCCCAACAGAAACCCTTGTTTCACCACGGTCGAGATAAGAGTGTTTACCAACTGTGGATCATCTAACGTGGATTGTAGGTTGTCGCATTCCAGTGTACCGCAGGGTAAATGGATCAACCCGGTGTGAAACCCTTCAGTCATTCCAGTAATAATATAGTCAGTGAAATGACGTGATGGGTGTAGTTGTAATAGCGAGGTCAATAATGTGATGTTCACACACGTGTGATCCGGTTTGGGGAATGCTTTATTCGGGCACATAGTTTTAGCATGGGCCCTGAAACAGTGGGAACATAAATGCATCAGCCTACAAGAGCTGAAACCACAATTAAAGTTATTGCAAACCTGGGATTTACCTAGAAATACAATATCCCTACCCAGTTTGTCTTTTAATCCCCTAGCAGATTTTGGAAAGTTAGAGGTAGTTTGGTTTTGTTCGATTTCTGCTGTGTTTGGGCAGAAATTTGTGTGATGTGCTGTAGATGCACAAACTGCACAAGCTGGAGGCCTGAGGTCTGCAAAATGCCTACAGAATAACACAGTGCTCCAATAAATGCTTAAATTGAACTGAGCCAGAGCTGCAGCCACCTTTGCAGAAAAGGAACGGTGGTAATCGTAAAAAGCAGTACCACCATATTTGTGCCCCAGGTCCACCATCTTGTGCATGTATGCATCTAGCTCTGCTCTTTTCCCCGGGTATACTGAGCAGTAAACATCCCTATAGATCCCAAAACCTAGTACAAATTCAGGGATGGTCAATTTTTTGTTCAGCCTCGGGTCTCTTGCCCTTAGTACAACTGATGTATCCCCATATGCAAATATCCTACTCTCTAGGACATCCTGGGAGGCTATAAGCAATGAAACCAGGTTTACATCCTTGCCTTCCAGAATGTCCTTTTTAAGGTGAGATGGGACCATGAGCGAAGAATTAATAGCTTCAATTATTGATATGGATTCCAATGAATTACCAGGTATAATGTCAGCAAGAGGGTGACTGGCAACAATTGGGTTTGTAGTGGTCTGTTTAGCACCACTTGCTTCCAATTTATCCAGCCTATCGCTAATTGTGCTGATGGATGACATATGAGAAGTCATCATGGCGTGAAACACCGGCAATTGTGTGCCACTAGGGCCTTCCCCTGCATCAGAGTTGTCAGTGGTAGTGTTTAAAAGTCTAAACAACTCCGCCTTCCTAGCAGTAGCTGGGAAAGGGATGCAGCGTCTTCTAAGTTCTGTAGTGAGACGTGGGATGATAAAGGACTAGTAACGTCTGTTCCAGGAACAGGGGTACCAGGCCTAGCGGGCGTGCGGGGTAGCGAGAGTTCCTCAGGGATATCAGGAGTATTTGACATAACTGAAAAATATAAGGTAGCTTTAATCAGTCACTCTGTAATGAATGGGTGGGTACTGGTAAGGCTAGCTAAATACCAAGCGGCGAAACAATTACACTTCATGATAGTGACAGATGAGTCCCTACTAATTGCCAAGCGGCTTGAGAGGCACTACCTATGAGTGGGCCCGAGGGGAAAGTATGAGGCCACCGAATGTTGTGGCGGGGTGTTGGCCTCTCGGTGGCAGTTTAAAGCATAAGATAGAATGGGAGTGATAGGTGAGGCCCTCTCTATGCAACCATGCGAGGCGGCTAGCTATGATTTGGCCCGAGGGACGTATTCCTCCGAGTATGAGGATAGGGGTGTTGGTCTCGCGGGACCACTAGCCTACGGATTAAGACCAGAATTTTTTTTACCTAATTGGGTCACGTAACCTAGGACCAGTACCACTCAGAACATGGAAAGTAATGGGTTCTGGCGTAGTACCTGATATGTGAGTCAGGATGAGCTGTCAAAGTAGAGATAACCAGCTACTGTAAGAGTATCAAGATGTTTACCTGTGGACATGAGATTTCATATATAAACGTCTGACTGTAATGTAGTGGTTTGGCCCTAAAACAAGAACCTACCCGACACTCTGCAGAGGGTAGATTTAAACGAAAAGAAGATGACGGCTTCCGTGCTTGTAAAAGCTACCGTCCAACGTATAATAACCTAAAAGAGTAAATTACACACTTAACTAATTTTAATATGTATCATTGGCCTTCAAAATGTAAAAGTATAATTAAATTCCAACCAACCTAGAAGTAAATATAATTGATACAAGTGTGAGAAATCACAATTCCTAGTACGAACCCCTGGTATGAATCTGTGGGAAAAGTCAGGAAAATCAGGACACATCATCCAGGTTTAAACATTTCTATTTACTTTAGTAGAATTTATATAAGTGACTGTAATAACGTTTGTAACCAGTAGGGGCAAAATCCCCATGGAGTACCGGCTGAATTCATGCTTATTCGTGAGTTTGTGTAATTACTGAAAGAACTAGGTAGGGTGTTGAAACATACAAATAAATGCATCCTAAGTGGCATTCGAAAACCGAACAGAATGATGTTATATGTATAGAACCGAATGATAGCGTTCGTTAGCTTAGAAAAAAGTGAAACATGCGAGTAGATGAGGGAATTAGTCGAATGGCATAATGCATGAACGGAAAAGAACCGAACGCTGGTTTGAAACGAACAGGGCTCCGCCATGTAAAGCAAGGGAATTTGCTGCGGTTGCTTTACGGCGGGTCTGACTTACGGTTTTTGCGGCGGCAAAGTAACGAGCGGGCTGTGCGGACGCCAGTAATGGGAAGAAGAGCCAGGGACACCGGACCAGGAGACCACAAGGAAACAGGTAAGGAAAATCCAAGATGGCGATCTGAACCGGAAGTAAAACTTTCAGACTCGCCAGACCAGCAACGGTAAGGTGGGAGTCCATTGGCAGCCCTTTTAAAGGGGAACCAAGCCCCTCCCACAACTACAGCCCAAGCCTTCAAATATATTACACAAAATAACATCTTAATAAAAATAATAAAAAGTTCCAATATACGCATTAAATAAGAAAAGTACACATCTGCTTCAACAATGCTTTTCATTAGATGTGGGTTTTTAAATTAAGGATAAATACATATGCTATTAATTGAAGCCAAGGCTGGTGAGCATCAGAATTTGCAAACTACAGAAGAAAATAAAGAAAAAGGAGCTTGAATTATGACTTCACCTTTACATTTTTGCAATCAGTCAATATTCCTTAAGCCACGGATTCTAAAAGCATTTCTTTTTATTGTTATGTGTCTTTTTGTTATGTGTTTTCCTATTAAGACTTATTTTGTTTTACTTTATCCTTTTAATAGCTCCCTTGCATTGAGCTCCCACTGCCAAACTATACAATCCTGTAAATATGATCAAGAGGTCCTTATGCCAAGTTACTAAACTTGTGAAGTTATACCCAATGTATTTATTTTCTCTTCTAGCACTGTGAAAGGCTGCTCCATTATGTACCACATTGAGGTATATGGGAGTCTGTGTGACTGTGGAATTCTCCATAGACTGATGACTGCTGCAAGGATTGACTCAGACTCCGCTTTCTGTCAAAGAAAGTCAGGTGGAAGGGATATACAGAGGCAAGTAGACCTTACTTAATCTGTATATATTTCTTGACTGGTTTGGAATTTCAGTCAGTTTCCAGCCTAGATCTTAACTGTAGATCCCCACATAACCAGTAAATATCCCCCAATGACCTGGTATGGTGTTGCAACAGGCGTATAGGAACAGTTCTGTAGGTGGCACAATAGCCATTGGAAAAGTTACCCATGAATTTACCAATCCCGTCATAGTTAGCATAACAAGTGTAATTACCCTTGTAAATCGTGATTCCATCTGGGGGTTTGACATTTCCAATTAAGAGGGGGTACTCTGCTGTCCATGCTTCGCAGAGGGATCTGTTGAAATTATAGCGGTAGGCAAAAAGACTGAGGAAGCAATTCTCTATCTCCAAAGGGAGAGTTAGAGGAACGATGCCAAGATGAGGTAGAGCACCACCGCACACATAGCATGCGGTTTTGTTATGTTTATTAGCATTATATTTCATCCACTCTAACCATAGATTTATATCATTGTAACCAGTTTCAGTGGCCATGGTGTCTTTGAAGGTGGGGTTAGCAATGGCCATCATGTCCTTAAAAGACTGGATATGTGGTTTCAGTGGATTCGGGACCATATGAACAGCCCCTTGCCACTCTGGAGAGTGGCACATATCTTTAAGATAGAAATGACCTAATTTGTGTGGACCAGGGTGCTCAATGTTTAACATTAGTTTCATGGGCAGACCTCCTCCAGGCTTTCTTGAAGTCATTCTTTGAAGGAGGGATCTACCATGGTCATCTACTTAAGATAAGGCACTTTTGGGTTTGTAACCCCAGACAGGCCCAGTATTCCATCCTGCATCCCCCCAATGGTCACAGTTGTGTCCCCATTGCTTGTCAACTACACAAACATAGGGGTCCTTTGCGTGTGGTATATCTTTGTAAATGGTTTGAATCTGTGCTCCCAACTATGCAAATTTATTTCTGGCTGACTGGGAGTCTGAAGCGGTTTCTAGCAATCACCTCTGTCCTTTTTTAGATATATTGATGACCTTTTTTTCATTTGGGATGGTACTGAAGATGATCTTAATTCTTTAATCATTAATCTTAATACAAATAATAGAGGTATAACCCTTACTCATGAATACAGTAGGGAACAAATCAATTTTTTAGACCTTAATATTTTTATAGCAAATGCAAAATTACACACGAAGACGTTTTTAAAAAAAGTATGTGTAAACACCGCCACAGACAAAAGTAGCTGCCATTACCAACCTTGGTTAGACAGCGCCCCGAAGAGCCAAATACTTAGACTCAGGAGAAACTGCTCAGAAATAAGTGATTTCAATATACAAGCTAATCTTTTAAAAGATAAATTTGTTGATAAAAACTATTCCGAAACAGAACTTACAAATACCAATAGGGATATTAAAAAAAAGATAGAAACGAACTCTTAAAATATAAACCTAAAATCACTGATACATCGATGCCCTTACCTATCATCTTTAATTTTAATAACAAAAGCAATAATGTAAAAAAGATTATAAAAAAAACATTGGCATCTTTTAAAACAAGACGAAACACTTAATAAAATTGTACCTGAGCGTCCAAATATAGTATTTAGGGGAGCCCAAAATTTCAAATCAATACTAAGCATTTTACCAGAGAAGCAAAAAATACACCCCCATTATCCTTTTTTCCACAAATTAAAGGTTTCTGTAAATGCAAAATGTGTATAGTTTGTAGAACTACTGACCCTGTTGTTCCTCATAAAGTAACTGAATTTACATCAAAAAGGACAAACAAGGTCTACAAAATTAATGATTTTATTAATTGTTCTACTAAAAATGTTATATATCTGCTCGAATGCCCCTGTGGCCTCCAATATGTTGGAATGACAACAAGGTGCTTGAAAACGCTTTTAAGCGAACACTGCATAAACATTAAAAATGGATACCAGAATCATTCAGTATCCAAACATTTTATTATACATAATAGAGATCCAAAAATGTTGAAATGTATTGGAATAAAGAAATGCACGATCCCTTGGAGGGGTGGAAATATTAAAAATATTTTAGGTAAAATAGAAATTGAGTGGGTTTACAAACTTCAAACCCTTGCACCGCATGGTCTTAATGCAGATTATGATTTGTTCAATTTTTTATAGTATCTTTTATTAATCCCAATTTATTTGTAATATGGTGGTTTTTATAGATAATTCTTACCCTCCTTTTCTATTTATCCATATATTGTTTTATTATGCTTAATGCACAGTGTCATGTATTATATATATGGTTATATTAATTTGTATCTGTTTAAATATTTATATTTATTTTTATTATGGTAGTTTATATATATATATATATATATATTCTCTCCACCCGACTTTTATATATTTTTATCTATTTTTATATTATGTTATACTATGTCTAATGTATTTTGTTCAATGCCATGTACTGTATTTGGTTCTACCCTTGTTATACTTTATTATTATTAATTTTTTTAAAATTTTTTTTTTATGCCGCTATGCCTAATCACACTTCTATGTGTATCAGGCATATTAGGCATAATATGCAGCTCCGTGCGTGCCGTCGTCGGCATCAGTCATGCCCCTCCTCCTGACGTCAGCCGCATTCCTTATGCGTGCTGACGCCTCCCTTACCCTCCCACTTAGACGCCGGCGGCTGCGCAGTGCTCGCCAGCGTCTAACTACGTGACCCAGAATTCAATGCGGTTTTTGTGCTGGTCACATGACTGCGCAATATATGATTACCAAATATATAATTAAGCTTCGTTTTCCATATATGTTCATATATTAGAGCTCTTATGGTTTAATACAATTATTGTATAATGTAATAATTCTGTTTTTAATGTGTTTTATTTATATTATTTTCAATCCCTATTTTGATTGGCTGCTTACATTTTGGCGCCAATTTCAAAGGATTGTATCTGTTATTTAAAGATTCCCTTGCCAGGTATCAGGTTCTTACTCCATATTGATAACGCCGTACTGGCGAAACGCGTTTATGGTTATTATATTGTGTATTTTTATATATTAAAGTATATTTGGTCACTTTTATTTGTGCCATTTATCTTTTGATACACGCTAATTTGTTTTTTACCTGGCATCCTTTTATCATCCCGGACTCCAAGTAATCCTAGGTGGGGATCATATCACCAGCGCTAACATCAAGGAGCAGTCGATCTGCTCCTGTCTTGTGAGTACCTACTTTATTTTATTTATCCTATCTCCAGTATTTTACCCAGTGAACACTATTGGCTGTTTCTTTTTACCTGAGTGCTGAACATATCACTGACGAAGGAAACTCACTCCACATCCCATAAGCAAGGATTAAACCGCTGTACGCCTTTTATACTAGAGCGGGTCTTAGCTCTTTTAAATGTGAGTTTTATTCCAGCTTTTTATATATTTTTTATTCTCTTAACCTCAAGCATACTACACTATTTGGTTCTCTATTTATTTTTTATCTTTTGCATATGAGCGAATCCATACGGAAGAAAATAATAAGGACAATTGTTCTGGACCAAGTATTGACACACTCTACGACTTCAATAAGACCATTCTAGATAAGACTTTCTCCTTTTACCTATTTATTTTATTTGGACTATTCGTTATTATACCTAGTTTTACCTGGCGCAGCCCTTATCTTTTATTTTCTTTTTTAGTATCACTAGATATTCATAGTGTCCATTTCTGGTATTAAATGCAGTCTTCCACTCGTGGTTTTCCTTGATTCTCACTAAATTGTAAGCACTTCTAAGATCAAGCTTAGTAAATATTTTAGTGCCTTGGAGTCTATCAAATAATTCAGCAATAAGAGGAATGGGGTAGCCGTTCTTAATGGTGATTTTGTTCAATGCCCTGTAATCAATACGTGGGCGCAACTCACCGTCCTTTTTAGATACAAAAAAGAATCCTGCCCCAGCAGGCGAGGATGATTTTTGTATGTGGCCTTTATTCAATGAATCCTTAATATATTCCTCCATTACTCTACTGTCCTGAGGTGACAGAACATAGACTTTTCCCTTAGGTGGCATAGCGCCGGGTAGTAAATTAATGAAATAGTTATAAGGTCTGTGAGGAGGTAGAGTATTCGACTGAGTTTTGCTGAATACTTCTTTAAAGTCTTGGTACTGTATAGGGATTTCCGGGTTTTGAGGTGTACTAGTGGGTAATCCAATAGTGCCCACTCTTTTGGCAACATTCAATATAAACCTTTCATAACAATCCTTACCCCATTCTAATATTTCCCCATTAGCCCAGTCAATATGAGGGTTATGCTTGTTGAGCCATGGAAAGCCTAATATGATCGGACAGGAAGGGGATGCAATAACCTGAAATGTAATCTCTTCCTTATGTAAGGCACCAATGGACTATTTAATGGGTAAGGTTTCGTGTGTAATCAATGGTTGTGAGAGTGGTCTCCCATCAATAGCTTCAACAGCTAGGGGTGATAGTCTCTCTTTGATAGGTATAGTATTACCTTTAACAAATTGAACGTCGATGAAGTTTCCAGCGGCACCTGAATCCATCAGGGCTTTGCATGAAAAGTTCTTCTTTTCAAAGGCAATAGAAATATCAAGGAGAAACCTATTTTTATCCATTCCAGAGGACGTTTCCATTACCTAAGACCTGTCCCCTTAAGGTGCGGTAGTTTTCCGGACGTATGGGACAATTGTTTCTCATATGTCCTTTTCTACCGCAGTATAGACATAGGCCTTCTTTTCTCCTATATTGTCTTTCTGCTTCCGACAGTCTAGTGACTCCCAACTGCATGGGTTCAGGTTCGGACTGTACAGGAAATTCAGGGACAATAGGTTTGGAGAAGTGGGGTGTTTAAGGTCCCCTTAAGGTGTGGTAGTTTTCTGGACGTATGGGACAATTGTTTCTCATATGTCCTTTTCTACCTCAGTATAGACATAGGCCTTCTTTTCTCCTATATTGTCTTTCTGCTTCCGACAGTCTAGTGACCCCCAACTGTATGGGTTCAGGTTCGGACTGTACAGGAAATTCAGGGACAATAGGTTTGGAGAAGTGGGGTGCTAAATATATGTCATATGTCTGGTCTTGTTTCTAGTAGCTTCTCTGGTTCTCAATCTATTATCAATTTGCATGACAAAAGTGATACATTCGTTAAGCTTTTTGGGTAAGTCTTTGGCGGCAATCTCATCTAGCATAGTTTCAGATAGTCCTTTTTTAAATGCAGAGATTAACCCACTATTAGTCCAGTCTACCTTGGAAGCTAGGGTACGAAATTCTATGGCATACTCTGAGATAGACCGGTTCCCTTGTCTGATATGCATCAGGGCAGCAGAGGCGTCTTCCTCCCTGCCTAATGGTTCAAATGTAAGTTTAAATTCCGTAATAAACTCCTGGTAATTGTGCGCCACACTCCTATTACTCTCCCATAATGGATTGGCCCAAGCTAAAGCTTTACCTTTTAATTGATTCATCAGGTATCCAATTTTAGCTCTGTCTGTGGGAAAAGATCCCGATGAGGCCTCAAAATGATACTCTATTTGGTTAAGGAATCCCTGGCATTCTTGGAAATTACCATCAAAATGCAGAGGAGGAGATAGAGAGATAGCTGGTGCCTTGTATACTATAGGCAGAGGTACACAAGGCGGAGGTGAGACAGTAGGAGCAGCCGCAGGTTGCAGATGCCCTGTACGAGTAAGAAACATACTGAAAGCCTGGGCAAATTGATCCAAGCGGTGATCATTCTCCTCTAGTTTCCTTTCACAAGCAGCTGTGTTCTTACACAATTCTACAGGATCTATGGCCCTGTCGTAATGTCAGGATTACAGAACAATCTAGCACGTAGAATTGTATAACACAGAGGACTGATAGGTAACGTATACCGGACCTTAGAATTGCCGGACTAACGTACCAAAGAATAGTCAGGAATAGCCGAGGTCAAGGGAAACAGGAAGAGACACAACGATAAGGAAAAGCCAGGAGTCAGGAATGCCAGAAAACAGGGAAGTCAAAAACAATTCCAAAGTCAAATAACCAGAATTACCAGAATCAAAAACAACCACAAGGGACACCACAACAGGGCACTGAGCAGGATGAGAACTGGGCCTAAAGACCCCTCCTCTAGATCTGATAGGCTGTAACCGGCCTTTGACCCCAAAGCAGTTACCAGGTTCCCATTTGCATAATTGCTGCTCAGCATTAACCCTTCTGTGGATTTGGTTGCTGCTCGGCACAACTTTTCCTGTGTGGACAGTAAAGGTCATTAACCACAGTTTTATAAATGGATGAAAACGTGACAAAGAGGCACTAAAAGTCTACAGGCCATCCAGCTCATCTGTAATCATGCCAGACTTGTCCACGTACGGGCAACTTATCTTTCAATATGCTATTGCCAGGGCTCTGAGCTTTGTGGTATCCCTTCTCATTGAGATTCCTATAGATAAGCTGACTGGTTGGCTAACCGTAACCAGTGAAGCCGAAGACCAGATCACTCTTACTATATGATGTTTTATATTCTGTGTTTCCATAACTCATTTTAATTTCCATATTATATTTTAATATAGAGTATGTTGTTTGCTGCTTTACACCCAGGATTGATGTATCCATTATGTGTTAACTGCAATTTCACACACTATGACACAGTTGTTTCACAGTGTACGTGTACAATTTTCAATAAAATACAAATTGAAGAAAAAAAAATAAATTAATCTAGACATTGTGCTAGCAAACATAGATTAGAAGCAAAATCTATATAAAAATGTTATTTTCTCCCACCTGTCAACCAATCCTTCAGCATAAACTCTATGCCAGAATTAATAAATTGATAGAAGTGACCCAAAGGCGGTCCTTCTTCTCTTCATGCATAGCAACCACAGCACAATTTAACCAGTGTGAGTAGGCCCTCCAAAGAAGAGATCTGTGATTCTTGTGTGAAAAAGGGCCATTCATGTGTACTTGCCCCCCAACAATATGTCTGACCTGTTATTCACGGACATCATGTGAAAGACTACAACTAACCTCCAGTTTTGTTAACTGGCAAGTGTCCAGGGCATTGTTAAAAGTCTGTTACTATATGCCAAAATAGTAAACATTTTATGAAACCACACACAAGGCCAACCCCCGGAGCGAATAGGAAGGGGGGAGCATGACTGCTTCCCTGAGGGGTTGGCATAGCAACCAAAAGGATACAATTCATTTTACAGTTTAAAAGCAGGGAATTCTGGGAAACATTACCAGACTACTGGTGTACAATGCTGAGGGAGCCTGGCAGTGTTTTTCCTCTGGTAGTCTCAGTAAAAATGACTTTATTAAATTGAGTTACCTGGCAGTGCTGATTCTCCTAAAAAAAAAAAAAAGAAGGAAATAAATTACTTTTACCTTCTACTGAGAGTACAGGATGGCCCACACCCATGCTGTGTCTAGGGAGGCCTTGCTTACCCTATTGCAGGCCTTCCAGAAGACCCATGTGGCTGAATCCTTAAACTCGCTGCTCCACAGTGTCCAGGGCGAGCAGGCTCCTTTAGAGGGGCAGACCAGGAGTGAACATCGGGCCCACCATTCCAGACCGCATTCCAGACTGTGCCTAGTCCAGTGCGGAGGTCCAGGGTAGGAGTATCGCCAGAGGATCCGGTCCAAGTGAGGCTGGCTCCAGGTGGCAGGATGTGGGTATCGCGAGGCGAAGGAATGGCAGCAGGTCCTGCGAAAGTTGAGGTTGTCGGGCTGGGCCTGGGGGGCAAGATGGCATTCCCCAAGATAGCGCCGGAGGCGAGGTAAGGTCCCACAGTCCTCACCCTTCTCTAACGGTGGCTGCAGAAATGACGTTGGCTCGGCTTGCTGGAACTTGGGTGGCGTGTACGTGACGTCTGCATGTCCCCACCAAACCCGTAAGTCCCAGAGCTCCTTGGACTGGGAAATTGGAGGAGGCAGGCCAGCGGGTGGTAATGGGTAGGTGCAGGATCTCGCCAGCTCTGGACAGGAGGCCACGGAGCACCAGGAAGGGACGTAGGATCCCCCTCCACATGGCCGACATGGACGGGCCGGAACTCCCTAGTGTGTAAGTCGCCGCTCCCCTGGCGGAACAGCAGGCAGGCAGACTGCAGCACCCTCACAGTAAGAAGGACCGGAATTGGAGCCTGCGATAGAGAGACCCCTTCTGAACTGTGAGTTGAAGTGCGCTCGCGCTTGGCAGGAGCTAGGGGGGATTTAGAGCTAGTGAGACAGGGTCAAGGGGAAATGGTGCAATTGCTGTGTTTAGTGCTTGGCCGGTTGGCACCTTCTTCTGAACTGTGAGTTGAAGTGCGCTCGTGCTTGGCAGGAGCTAGGGGGGATTTAGAGCTAGTGGGACAGGGTCAAGGGGAATTGGTGCAATTGCTGCGTTTAGTGCTTGACCGGTTGGCACCTGCGGCGACCGTTGGGGCAGCGGGCGATGCGCAGGGCTCAGCGCTTCCTCTGGGGCTCCCCCTTTCAGGTACAGGTGAGGTGAGTACTTCAGGGGGACCTGTCTGTGACATTGCCCCCCTGGAGTTACATGTGTCTTTGGAGGTGAAAGAAAAGATACTTAAGGGTGAGTATGTGGACCTACTCTCCTTGGTCCCATTTGACAAGGAGTCGGCGTATAGACCGCGTCTGTGTGACACGGCTGAGGGCAAAAAAAGTAAGCAGCTCCCCTATACCTTTGGGAATTGGTTGCAAGGATTATGCAATGCCTATGCTAGCATCCTATCAGCTAGGTTGCTGGAAAGGGCCCCGTCGCTGTTTTGGACTTGATTTGGGGGGCATGTAAGGTGTACGGGGGGCAGTGCTGGTTAAAATATGGCCAGGAGTTTAAAAAATAAATAAAATAAAATAAATTTTGATGTGCAAGACGAAACCTGGGGTTGCTTCTCATTAATTCCGGAGAAGCATTGGCAGGTCACAAGAAGGGCATCTGTTGGCTCTTTAATGAGAGCCAGTGCAGAGGGTACAACAGTTGTAGGTTTAAGCATGAGTGCTCCTACTGTGGTGGGGCTCACCCAGCTGTCCGTTGTTTTAAGAGGTTAAAAAACCCTTCCCGAGGACGGCATCCAAGGATGACGTTCCTCGGGGAGAGGATGCCAGTGAGGACGGAAAGACTGGTGCTGTGGCTCGCACTCTATCCCAGGCATTCCCGTTTGCTTTGTAGGGGGAGGCGTCATTTCACCTAACCTGTCCTCGGTTCAGGGTAAAGAGGGGGCGTATGACGGAAATCTGTCTTACCCGTCAGGGTTCTCAGTTCACCATGAGATTTCAAAGGAGGACTGTCAGGTGCGATGCGCTTCTTTCGATCGGGCTTTGGACTTGGTCCGCGGAGCAGGACCCGGGGCCCTGTTGGTGACGTCCAATATCCAGTCGGCTTTTCAGTTGCTGCCAGTTCACCCAGATCATTTTCATCTGTTTGGGTGTCAGTTTCAGGGTGATTTTTCTTCGGTATGTGCCTTCTCATGGGTGGTTCGATTTCTAGTTTTTATTTTGAATTATTCAGTTCCTTGTTGGAATGGATCATAGCGCGGGTGTCAGGCTGTTCTTCTCTCCTTTGCTATCTCGACGACTTCTTGTTTTTGTCGGTCTGGCTAATTCCTCACAGTGTAGCAGTTTGTCCATCTCTTCTGCACTAGTCGGGTTCTCAGGTTTGTATGAACGTTTTGTTCCACTTTCATAGGGTTATGACAGATTTTGGGGTTCTGTAGCGTTACTTACCTTAACCGGGGGGCGGTCGCGGTCCTCTCTTCAAGCCGCGCGCGGTCCTGCGGCTGCACGAGCCGCGCGCGGCTCATCCGACTGCTTTGGATGGAAGGCGGGCAGTGACCGCGTGAAGCGGTCACGTGTCCCGCCTGAAACTAAGAGCGCGCTGCGAGTCTCGGGTGCGCTCTTAAAGAGACAGTGGGAGCCTAATTGCCAAAAGGCTCCCATTGGCTCCTGTCATACCACACTCCCTATACAATTACCTATAGGGGGTGTGGAAGTGACAGGAGCCAATCACTTTCATTTAAAAGCTATTTAAACTTACCTTTTTCCCTTAGCTCGTTGCCCTATCGTGGTTTCTGTTTCAGTTCCCTTTAGCGCTTGTGGTGTTCAGTTGTGTTTTTCTCGTATTGACTTTGGCTTCGTATTCTGACTTCGTTTTCGCTTTATCCTTATTTGTACTGTTTGCCGGCTTGCTGTTTTCCGTGTACCAGACCCCGGCTTGTCCTAGTTTACGCTGTCTCTCTGTGCCCTTGACCTCGGTTTGTTCCTGGCTCTGTCTCCTCTCATATACGTCGAGTCCGGCCATTCTAAGGTCCGGTAGACGTATCTCTCCTCTGTATTTGCCTCTGTTTAGCTGGATCCTGCGTGTAGGGGTATATTCACGTTACATTACGATAGGGCCATGGACCCCACAGATTTAGCTCAACAGATGGCGTCCCATGAGGCAAGATTTGTAGAGCAGGATCACCGTATGGATCAGATAGCTCAGGCTCTCCAGACGCTCCTAGCTAGAACCGTTCCAGCAACCACACCTAACCCTCCTACGCCCCTTCTCCCTGAAGTATCTACTTTGCCTAATACTTCGGCCCATTTAACACCTCCTCCTAGGTATGGAGGGGACTCTAAGACTTGCAGAGGGTTTATTAATCAAATTGAATTTCACTTCGAAATGTATCCACGTTCATTTCCCACAGAGAGGTCTAAGGTTGGGTTCTTTATGCACCAACTTACCGATAAGGCACTTGAGTGGGCAAATCCTATTTGGGAAGCTAATGGACCTATGGTACATGATTTCAACAGTTTTCTTACGGCTTTTCGTAGAACTTTTGACACAATGAAAAGGTCAAAGAATGCCGCGAGAGCATTAATGAGAATTAAACAGGGTTCTAGGTCTGTGGCTGATTATGCTATTCAGTTTCGCACTCTTGCTTCGCAGGTAGATTGGACCAACAATGGGTTAACTACTGCCTTTATGGAAGGTTTGTCAGATACGATATTGGATGAGGTAGCAGCTAAGGAGCTTCCTATTGCCTTAGAGGACCTTATCGATTACCTCATTGATATTGATAATAGAATTCGTGACAGGCTCTATACCAAGAACAGGAATAGGCGTTTTGTTACACCCATTAACCCCAGAGTTAATATACCAGAGAGTGTTAAAGTGTCTGAGGAGGAACCTATGCAATTAGGGGTTGCCAAACTCTCTGATACTGAGAAATTACATAGGAGAAGGGAGGGACTCTGCCTATACTGTGGTAGGAGACCATATGGTAAAGGAATGTCCTTTACTCCCGGAAAACTCTCGCACCTAAGACCTTATAGGGGACTGGCCTTGGGTGTGATATCTAAGTCTCCTAAATTGCCTCCTAACCGCTTGCTTCACCCGGTTTCTTTATATATGGGAGAGATTTGTATAGTTGACAACATATATGCTCTGGTTGACTCTGGGGCAGCTGAAAATTTTATAGACTCTGGCTTTATAAAGAGAAACAACATTCCCATCAGAGAGAAGGAGATACCCTTGTCCGTTGAGGCCATAGATGGTAGACCATTAAGTTCTCCAGTTGTTACTCATGAGACTGTACCATTACACATGTACACAGGGGTTTTACACTATGAAACCATTCGATTCCAGGTCATCACCTCTCCCTCTTCACAGTTAGTATTAGTGTATCCATGGTTACGTGCTCACAATCCCATTTTTGACTGGGAGACAGGGCAAATAAAATCATGGAGTGAGGCCTGCCACAAGTCTTGTACGTTGGAAGTCACACCTTTGAATTCTATTGAGGTACCTACCAGTCCTCCTTTGTCTACGGTTATACCCCCTCAGTATTTATCTCTAAGACTGTTTTTGATAAAAGGGAGGCTGAGAAATTACCGCCTCACAGACCCTATGATTGCGCTATTGACTTGTTGCCTGGCACTATACCTCCAAAGGGCAGGGTGTACCCCTTATCGGTTCAAGAAAACCGTGTCATGGAGGAGTATATTAAGGAATCACTAGAAAAGGGGTTTATTAGGAGATCCTCTTCTCCAGCTGGAGCAGGGTTCTTCTTTGTATCGAAGAAAGAAGGTGATTTAAGACCGTGTATAGATTATAGAGGTCTAAGCAAAATCACTATCAAAAATGCATACCCTATACCTTTAATTACAGAATTATTTGACAGGCTGAAACATGCCACTGTGTTCACTAAATTAGACCTTAGGAGTGCATACAATTTGATACGTATAAAGGAAAATCACGAATGGAAGACTGCATTCAACACTAGATCCGGTCATTACTAATATACTGTTATGCCATTTGGGCTTTGCAATGCCCCAGCAGTATTCCAAGAATTTATTAATGATGTCTTAAGAGATTTTATTCACACATTTGTTATCGTATACTTGGACGACATTTTAATATATTCTACAGATATACACACTCATCACAAACATGTTACGACAGTTTTGAAGACCCTTCTTGCTAATGGTCTTTATTGCAAGCTAGAAAAATGTCTGTTTGACCAAACCGAAGTCCAGTTCTTGGGGTATTTGATTTCCGCTAAAGGTTTTCGTATGGATCCTCAGAAGCTTGCTGCTGTAATAGAATGGCCTCTACCGCAAGGTCTGAAAGCTATTCAGCGTTTTCTTGGGTTCTCCAATTATTATAGATGTTTTATCAAAGGTTTCTCGTCCATTGTAGCACCTATTACCCGTATGACAAAAAAGGATGGCAATACTCGTGTTTGGTCTACCGAGGCACTTCAGGCTTTTGAATTTCTTAAAACTACGTTCGCCTCTGCACCTAGCAGAGTCCCCTCACTGCCCTATATTCTTGAAGTTGATGCTTCGGATATTGGGGTAGGTGCTGTCTTATCCCAAAGAGAGTCGCCTGAAAAGCCATTGCATCCATGCGGCTTCTTTTCTAAACAAATGTCCAAAGCAGAGAAAAATTATGATGTGGGTAATCGCGAACTCCTTGCTATTATTTTAGCACTTAAAGAGTGGAGACATTTGTTAGAAGGAACTAAGGATCCTATCCTCATTTTTACGGATCACAAGAACCTATCCTACCTTAGCGAAGCCAAAAGATGGTCTTCCAGGCAGGCTAGGTGGTCACTATTTTTGTCCCGTTTCAATTTTATTATCACCTATAGGCCAGGTGATCGCAACACTAAAGCAGACGCTCTGTCCAGACAGTTCGAAACTACTGACAAACAGGAGATTGATGTTACTCCTGTCATTCCCCCAGACAGGATAATAGCTACTACTATTTTGTCTATTTCCTCGTCCCTCTTGCAGGCCATACAAGCGAAACAAAGCATGGCACCTAGCGAGAGGCCTAATGATAAACTGTTCGTTGATGTTCCTGAGAGACGGGATATTATGTCATTATATCATGATACTAAGACTGCTGGACATCCTGGTATTTCCAAAACGGTGTCAGCTGTTTCTCGGTATTTTTGGTGGGATTCCTTACGAAAGGATGTCACTGACTATATAAGTGCTTGTACTACTTGTGCCTGTATGAAATCCTCCCGTAGAGTTCCTTGTGGGCTGTTGCATCCGTTACCCGTTCCCGAGAGACCTTGGTCTAACCTGTCCATGGATTTTATTGTTGAATTACCCCCTTCAAATGGTAACACAGTAATCCTGATGATAGTGGATCGGTTCTCCAAAATGGCTCACTTCGTGTCTCTTCACAAGTTGCCCACATCCAAGGAACTGGCTCATATCTTCGCTAGAGAAGTATTTCGATTACATGGGATTCCCGTATCTATTGTATCCGATAGGGGTAGCCAATTTATTTCCAGGTTCTGGAGGGCCTTTTGTTCAGAAATGGGTATTTCTCTCTCATTTTCTTCCGCTTATCATCCCCAGTCTAATGGGGCTGCTGAACGTGCCAACCAGTCTCTGGAGCAATACCTCCGTTGTTTTGTGTCTCACCATCAGGACAATTGGTCTGACCTGCTTCCTTGGGCTGAATTTGCTCGGAATAACGCCACTCATGATTCTTCCGGCAAGACCCCTTTTTACGTTGTCTATGGCCAGCATCCCGTTGTTCTTCCGGCTGCATTCTCCTCACAGGGCATGCCAGTTCTGGATGAGCATTTGGCTGGTTTGCGTAATACTTGGGAGCAGGTTCAGCGTTCTTTGGTGGACTCTGCTACTCGCCAGAAGGCTCAGGCTGACAAGCATCGCAGAGCAGCTCCGTCCTATGTTGTGGGGGACAGGGTTTTGCTTTCCACGCGGAATATTCGTCTCCGGGTGCCTTCTATGAAATTGGCTCCCCGCTTCATTGGACCTTATCGTATTATACATAAGGTTAATCCTGTTTCTTATGCCTTAGGCCTGCCTAAGAATCTACGTATTCCTAATGTTTTTCACACCTCATTGTTGAAACCTTTCGTACGCAACCGCTATACCCGGCATACTCCTCCTCCCCCTCCTATCTCGGTGGAGGGTCATGAGGAGTTTGAAGTGTCTGCTGTTCTTGACTCTCGTTTCCTTAGGGGTCGACTTCAGTACTTGGTACATTGGAAGGGTTATGGGCCTGAGGAGCACAGTTGGATTTCGGCTGATGCTGTCCATGCTCCCCGTCTTGTGCGCTCTTTCCATTCTCGTTTTCCTGCCAGGCCTGGTCCTACCCGCCCGGGGGGCGTGTCCTCAGGGGGGGGTACTGTAGCGTTACTTACCTTAACCGGGGGCCGGTCGCGGTCCTCTCTTCAAGCCGCGCGCGGTGCGGCTGCGGCTCATCCGACTGCTTTGGATGGAAGGCGGGCAGTGACCGCGTGAAGCGGTCACGTGTCCCGCCTGAAACTAAGAGCGCGCCGCGAGTCTCGGGCGCGCTCTTAAAGAGACAGTGGGAGCCTAATTGCCAAAAGGCTCCCATTGGCTCCTGTCATACCACACTCCCTGTACAATTACCTATAGGGGGTGTGGAAGTGACAGGAGCCAATCACTTTCGTTTAAAAGCTATTTAAACTTACCTTTTTCCCTTAGCTCGTTGCCCTATCGTGGTTTCTGTTTCAGTTCCCTTTAGCGCTTGTGGTGTTCAGTTGTGTTTTCTCGTATTGACTTTGGCTTCGTATTCTGACTTCGTTTTCGCTTTATCCTTATCTGTACTGTTTGCCGGCTTGCTGTTTTCCGTGTACCAGACCCGGCTTGTCCTAGTTTACGCTGTCTCTCTGTGCCCTTGACCTCGGTTTGTTCCTGGCTCTGTCTCCTCTCATATACGTCGAGTCCGGCCATTCTAAGGTCCGGTAGACGTATCTCTCCTCTGTATTTGCCTCTGTTTAGCTGGATCCTGCGTGTAGGGGTATATTCTCGTTACAGGTTCCAGCTAGTAGGATTATTTCTTCCTGGGGATTTAGAAACAGTTGGCTAATAAAGTTTTTCACTTTGCAGAGACCAAGCTTCAGGTTGTCATCTCTAGTGCATCAGGTTCGAGGGGCTCCCTACTGGCCTATTTGAATTCTGCAATCCCTACATGGCCATTTGAATTTTGTCTGTAAGTCATGCCCATGGGGCGTGCTTTCAGTCACTGACTTTCCTTGGCTGTGGTTGGTATTCATCTAATTTTTGGGGGGAGTTTGGAGTTTGTTCCTCGTGGGTTACAATGGTCAGACATTTTGGCGCAGTTAAACAGTGTCTAACTTGGCTTTTGAGCTGTTCACAGAGGCTGCGGCTCAGGTGTTTTTATTTATTTACATTTTTTTCTGAGGGCTATGATGTATAGGCCATTGGCATGGTCAGATTCCTTTTTGGTGCTATTCCCGATTGTAGTGTCGGTCAAGCTCTGGGTCTCCGCTTGGCAATGTAGCAGGTTCTTTTCCGGACAGATAACCTTAGTGCAGTTCATGTCGCTAAGCAGTTATCTTTGGGTTCTCTTCCAGGAATGTCCTTATTGTGACGGTTCTGCATTGCGTGGAATTTAATATTTGCTTTAGGTGCAGGTGCGTATTGCCGACTCTCTTTCTCGCTTCCAGTAGGATTAATTTCAGGAGGTGACTCCAGAGGCAGAGACTTGTGGAGGGTCCTGAATGCTTCTGGAACCTCAGTTTCGGAACTTGACTGGCTTGATTGAGAGGTCTCTGTCTCCTAAGTCTTGGGCAGCATACCTGATGGTGTGGGATCGATTTGGTTGGTCTTCTTCAGAAAGTAGGTTGTTATCCACTTAGCCTTTCTTTCTGACTTGCGGCATCGAGGGACATCTGTGTCAGTGGTACAGGGTATGTCAGTTTTTCAATCTTAATGCACTTCATGTGAGGGGAAGATGTGACTAAAGCATTTGTGGTTCAGCAGGTATTGCACTGTTGGAGATGTAAACTAAAGGCGGTCGTTAGGCATCCTGCATTTGTGCACTTGCTGGGAGACATAGGTGGGATCCTGCCTCCTATTTATGTTTCCCCATTGGAGGCAATTCTGTTTCGGATGGCCTTTTCTGTGTGTTTTTATGCAACTCTATGGGTGTAGTTCTAGAGCTCAGTCACCCCTTTTTAAGAAGGAGTTTCCTTAGTTTAAAATAAAAAATAAAAAAAGAAGTGGAATTTCTAATTTGGCGATCTAATACTGATCAAACGGCTAGTGGTACAGTGATTAGGATTGGAGTGACCATAATTTGGAGATTCGTTCCAGTGCATGCATATGAGTTCCTATCCATAGATTTTACACCAACCCCCCTAAAAACTAGGGGTGGCATCTTGAAGGCACTTTGATTTGTTGCATCTTGTGAATGCTTCCAGTAGCGTGTTTTTATATATGCCTAATACATTATCACACTATGTACTGTTAATTGTCTTCTAGGTCACTACAACTGTATCCCTATTTTTTTCTACATACACATTTGTACCCAATTGGGCATCCCTGTGGGAAGGCTGCCGAGGGACGCTGTAATTAAGTTAAGTTTTACTTATTACTTTGTATATACAAGTTTGTATTTGTGTTTGTATCTTCCATTTGGCTGCTGGGTCGGTGGAAATCGAGCAGGTTTTCGATTGTAAGTTCGGCATTTAAATGTTGCTTTTATAGGTGCCTGGGTATGGTTCATGTTCCGTTTATTTCTTTATTGCTAGATATTCTCTATATGTTTGGATCCTTGGATATTCTTTTATTTATTGGGCAGCTTGTCAGGTAGACCAGAGGTTGTATGACCAGGATATTGGGATTACTCATCACCAGGTCAATGTTAGGTGCTGTGGGATCAGGGGGTTGCGCTGGCAGCAATGTTAATTGGAGTGATCGCTTCGGCGATATGTGATGGAACCAGTTATACTGCTGATCCACGCTGGTGGCAATTACCTGGGTCAAGAGCGCGCAACGCAAAAAGGGATATAGTGAGGTGGATGTCTCTTCAACATGACAATATCATGATTCGTACAATGATTGGGTGGATTGGTGATTCCTCATGTTGAACTAGAAGGAGATAACCATAATTCTATGTGTACTGATTTTGTATATCTTACTCCTGTCGGTTTGGATACATTTAATATGGGGTTACAATCAATAATTACATAGGCGCTGGCTTTGGGGGATGCATCCCCCCACCCTCTAGTAGAGGTGGTGGTCTGCGGCGGCAGGTTTACTGCGCCAGCAAGTTTGGTAAATGAATAATACCTAGACAGGCTTGGGGAGTCGCAGCCTGAATTTGGTTGATGACGAAGGACAGGCTGAAGAGGCTCTGGAAGAAGTTTAAAGTGTACCTGTCTGCTGGGTAAAACCAGCAGCTGACAGTATTTGGTTATGCTGGTTTAAATAAAGCTGTGGCCATTTCCCTTACCCACTTAACATGGTGTTGAGTTACTTATTGGGAATGGAAGGGTAACAGAATATGGTGATCGAAGGAGTCAGCAGTCAAGTAACTAATCTTGCAGTAGGGACAGAGGATGACATGAAAGTGAATAGACAAAGATCTGAAAAATTAGCAAGCTCTATTTTTTCTGGTCTTATACTGTAAATTACTTATCTTTGTATCTCTTTTTTTCATCTGCTATTGAAGGTAGTTTCAAGGCAAAATGGCTCTTAATTTATTTTTCAATATCATACTTTATCCAACTCTTTTCTTGGTCACATGGGTTGCCACTAGAGGTGTTACTAAGCAGCAATATAAACACTGTGTTTTCTCTCAAAAGGCAGTGTTTACATTGAAAAGTCATCAGGGACAGGCTATATACTGCTTAATGTCGTGGTTCTGGTGACTAGAGCCATTTTTGGAAACACCTGAGTTTGTGTGCCTCTGCTTATGGTTTTATTTTCCATATCAACTGTTACCTCTGACCTTTGCAGAAACAATTTTGTTCCACATCCATTAAAACTTAGCATTGTTACCGGTCTTCATACGTATTTGCTCCTAGATAGCAGTATCTCTAAGTATTCCTTTACCTGCCCTGCCATTTATAATCTTAGCAATGCTATTTTTTGGGGTCTCTGTGTTTGTAATATAGTTAGATTGGCATTTCCTTACTAATTTGCTTCCTATGTTACCTCAGTCCTTACTTACATTTTGTGGTGTATCTATCAGACTACAAGTACCTGAATTTAGTAATTAACAATTCAGTATGCAACCTGTTGCTATACTGCCTTAATTATTTGCATGTCATTTGTCCCATTGCCTTTGTAAACTAAACCCATACATTGCGTTGTTTAATTTGTATTTACTTTTTACTCTTTCTCATGTATTGCACTGGGTTGGTGAGGGGCAAATAAACCCTGAATCAACATCATCTTTCTCATCTGTATCGGTGTGGTCTGCGAAAAGAGCTTAGCTCCGCCTAAAGCTCTGTAGGGGAACACTGGGTGCAGACAGAACAGACCCACTATTTTAAAATTAAGTATATCAGTGTTGCACCATGGTTTTCTGAAAAACTGTTCCCATCACCAAATATTTACCATTTGCAAGATTATAATGAGATAGTATATAACCTCTGCTTGACTCTCCCACTTCAGCTCAAGGACTAGGTCAGTGAAACCGGCCAGGTGGGTACATTACTACAGGAGTTTTGGTCATAGGCCAGGAACTATTCAAACATGTCACATTTCTCTAAATGCCAAACTGTCTATAATATCATGGGTGAGGTCTTCATTGCTTCTTGAATTCTCTAAATTATTGATTCCAACATTCCTTGGAACAAATGACCCAATGTCCCAGGACATTTGACAGAATCTGGGGAAAATGGATGTGTTACAATGAGACTAATGCCTTTTAAGGACATTCTCAATGACTACAGCAAGGTGAAGGGGTTATGATGCCTGGAGTAACCCTGTATTTTTTGGCATAAACTTCCATTAATATCCAAATGTTATGATAAAAACAAGGGAGCAAGGTTTTATGAAACTAGATCTATGAAGAGTCTTTAACGTGTTTTATATTAAAGAGAGGGATGAACAGAAGTTAGCATTTAAATGTCATGATTGTCATTACATGAATATAGGATTATGAGATGTGTAAGGCTCCTGCAGTCTTACAGACATCCTCAAATGACGTCTTCAGAAACACATTCCTCTCTTATTTCCTATTATACCTAGATGGCATCCTGCTTGGTAGAATCCAGTTTTAATACATTTAAGGTTTTACAGAGGTTAAAAGAAAACTATCAGTATGCCAAAGCAGTTTGGGGATGATGCTATGCTATTAATGGAGAACAGGGCTTAAACACTATTCAACAATCCGATTGAGAAAGCCCCACGGCGAAAACGCGTCTCGGAACTCCAAGGAAGACCACCCCAGAGACTTTTACTTTTTGGTATCTGTATATACAGTTTTACTTTGCTTAATTGTTTTTTTTTTTTAATAAATTGTTACTTTTACCTTATACATCTGGTAGTGGATCTTCAACTGCTTCCTGCATTTTCTAAAGAAGGGTAGTGCCTCCCTTAAAGGCACCACACGCTTATACATAGAGCCTAGTACAATTGGCTCTATTCCAGGTGAGCACATTCATGCACTGTTATATGTGACCACTTGTTTATTTTAAACATACTTGCACTAGGATTTTTGTCCTTTTTTATCCACATATGTTGTGAGCTGTATATCTGGAGAAGGTCTGGTATTACCAAACATACCTCAGCTGTTGTGATTTGAGCCAATCTCCAGGCTCTTTACCATGTGAGTTGGACATACATCTTCTTCCACTCCATTCACACCTTACAAGCATACTGCACCATGATGTGTATTTTCTTGTTGTAGATTTTATTATGCTGTCTGCCCCTTAAAGTGATATATACGTTATTCCAATAGGGGTAAGAATTTGATATTTAGCGCTCCACTGAGTGATCTTTTGGTGGTAGTACGATCCACTAAGTTCACTTTTTTCTTTCACATTGTGTTTGTGTAGGATTGGGATACCTGCATGCGTGTTTGAGCTGCTGTTCTATTTATATATTATTGTTAAGCGCCTAATTGCACAGAGCACCTTTTTCTTGTACTATTCAACAATTCTTAGAATGTGTCAACTACTATTTACAGTTTATAATTATTTTTAATAGGTCGGGTAACAACTACTCGGTCCAAGGAGAGATTCAGGGATCATGAAGAAATATTTTCCTAGTTTGTTGCAAAACTGGAAAGTACTTCAAACTTGGTATTTTGCATTGGGTTTTTTGGGATCCACAGGAAAAACAGATGTGAGATAGGCCGACCTTGATGAACGCATCTCTCTTTTCAGCCTATGAAACAATAACTCCTACAATATTTGTAATTCCAAAAATAACTACTATTCCAAGGTCAACCTGCCATTAAATGTGGTTCTTAAGGTACAGATTTAGTGTTTGATCTAGTGTTTATGTATTTACGCTACAAGATTATGTTCTATTAGCAGCACTACGATATCATGTTACAATCAGCAACATGGTCACCGTAATTTTTATAGCAAAATATAATAATAAAACAAGAGTTCCTTTTAAGGTAATGAAAACAAAGAAATAGCAAAAGCCTAACAAGCATACAATGTCAGTTATTGGAGATGTGTAAAAGATTCACAGGAGGAAAAAAGTGGCGTAAGCCTGGTACACGTTTGTGAACAGATGCAATCAAAATTTACATCCATTCCATTCGTCTCCATGATGATTTCTCCATTTTTAAGATGTTATCAAACAATTACTTTCAGGGATGCAGAATTTGTATCATGTGACTCGTTAGCTGGGCAGCAAGTGTTCTTTCAGCTTTAGCCCTGCCACAGCAAACTGCTTCAATGAGGACAGGGCAGGGATTGGGAGTTTGAAGTTTGCACCACCTTAGGGTACAGACCACAGTAATATTCCCTCGTGGTCTGCCGCTAACTAATAGGTCAGAAAGAAGTCTCCAGTTTTCTGGATGGCTGCGCAATGACCAACGAAGCGTCATACCGCGAGGGAGCAATCAATTACAGGGCCGGGATTGGGAGTTTGAAGTTTGCGCCACCTTAGGGTACAGACCACAGTAATATTCCCTCGTGGTCCGCCGCTAACTAATAGGTCAGAGAGAAGTCTCCAGTTTTCTGGATGGCTGCGCAATGACCAACGAAGCGTCATACCGCGAGGGAGCAATTACAGGGCCGGGATTGGGAGTTTGAAGTTTGCACCACCTTAGGGTACAGGCCACAGTAATATTCCCTCGTGGTCCGCCGCTAACTAATAGGTCAGAGAGAAGCCTCCAGTTTTCTGGATGGCTGCGCAATGACCAACGAAGCGTCATACCGCGAGGGAGCAATTACAGGGCCGGGATTGGGAGTTTGAAGTTTGCACCACCTTAGGGTACAGGCCACAGTAATATTCCCTCGTGGTCCGCCGCTAACTAATAGGTCAGAGAGAAGCCTCCAGTTTTCTGGATGGCTGCGCAATGACCAACGAAGTGTCGTACTGCGAGGGAGCAATTACTGAGGTTATCACTTGATGGAGGTGCAGACAACAAGCGTGCCTGATCGACCATAAGATAGAGTAAAGCCCTCCACCAGGCAGAGTTAACCACCAGCTAGTGTTAACCCCTATCCACCCAGCCAGCACACTCAAACATACTACAAACAGCCAGCTAGCGCACAACACACGTACACTTGCTACAGTCAGCTACTACACAAACCTGCACATTGAATACTATATACAGCTGGCACACATATTATACTACAGGGGTAAACAGAGGAAGGGAATGGGGGTGGAGAGCTGCAGAGTTTGAGACATTATGCCCAGAGCATATATTATTAATGTCAAACATATACCATACAGAAATGCGAAAGTTACATTCACGCCAAGTACAAACACAGTTATGGCTTTTAGCATTAATCTATCATGCAATGGAAAATTCCAAACCTGCCACACTATTCAAAGGTTTCATAAAATGCCCAAAACATGCAAATCTTGAAAGCAAGCAGATTGATTGTTATATCAATAATCCAGGCAATGAACTGAAAACTGTAAAATTGTATTATATTTTAGAGATGTCTTATGCCAGCCTTTCCAAGTACCCAATGTACTTTGTCATAATTAGTCTCAAATCAAAAGAAAACCACCATCGGTTACTCATTCATGCAGGGTTTGTATTTTCAGCTGTCTAAAAGCAAAAAATAGAAAAAAAAAAAAGTAATACTTTTTTTTTTCAGCCACAGTCCACCGTCAACAGTCTACTAATTCAAAGGCCACCCTGAAATTCAAAATTTAGATTATGTACAGCTATGGATTCCTTACACTTCCTGGACACAGGGTTTAAAATCATGTGCAAGGTCTATAAATATAGGAAAATGAAATGGAACTTCAGAGAAAACCCCAATTTATTCTCACCCCCATATATTTACATTCTATTTATACAGCTGCATCAAGGAGTAGCCATGTTCAGAAGACCTCAGCTTTTCCACAATAACCATTCCTCACCCTCCATGTGATTTGTCGTGATTGGAATGTGCCAGTACATATAATGTCATCTCTTAAATGTAAGTCTCAAATGTCTCCAACAGATTAATATGGTTGGCCCCAATTTGGTGTATCATCCTGATGGAAAATGGTCTAAGCGTTAATAAATTTACTTTTCACGCCAAAGTTTTGAACTGAATACTATCCAACAAAAATGTTTTATCCACATATTTATTACCATTTAGTCATAATGTTGACTGCTTGCAACAAGGAAAGAATACAACATGTGCATTTGTGTTTGGAAGTACTGCAAACTGAAAGAAAATTTACATTTTTGGTCATCAGAAAAAGAACTCATCATATACAGAATGGCCAACTGTCAGAATGTCATTCAGAGTTACATAGCTGAAGAGAAACATACATCTATCAAGTTCAGGCTTTCTCAGATCTGTTTTGCTGTTCAGAATGGCAGTCAAATCTCTCCTTGGATCAAGAAGCTATTAGCCCCGAAGTAAAAATGATATCCCTGAATATTGTGTTTTTGCAAGTATTTATCCAGTTGTTGTTTAAACATCTGTACATACTCTAACAAAACCACCTCTTCAGGCAAAGAATTCTACATCCATACTGCTCTTATTGGAAAAAACAAAACAAAAAACTTCTCTTTGCCTTAGACCAGGGGTCCTCAAACTACGGCCCGCCAGGGTCCTGAACTTCAGGGGCCCGGTCAGCGCTGTGGCCGTAAAATAGCGCAACCGGGCCCCTTTAAAAAAATTGCAGCTGGAAAGTACTGCTGGGAGGAAGTGATGGCCGATGGTCACTTCCTCCCAGCTCTCTCCGCACGGGAGGGAAGAGAGTCAGGCCACGCCAACTCCCATCACCCACAGCCATCCTCCTACAAAAAAAGGTAAACAAAATTAACTATGTATGTATGTCAGTAGGAATGTCTGTCTGTGTGTGTGTATTTCAGTATGTCTGTATGTCAGTATGTGTCTGTCTGTATTTCAGTATGTCTGTGTGTATGTGTATGTATTTCAGTCTGTATGTATGTCTATGTGTATGTATTTCAGTCTGTATATATGTCTTTGTGTGTGTGTATGTATTTCAGTATGTATGTATGTCAGTGTGTGTCTGTCTGTATGTATGTCTGTATGCATGTATGTATGTATGTCATTTTGAAAGTATGTCAGTATGTATGTATGTATGAATGAATGAATGTATGTCAGTATGAATGTATGTCAGTATGAATGTCTGTCAGTATGAATGTCTGTCAGTATGTATGTCTGTCAGTATGTATGTCTGTCAGTATGTATGTCTGTCTGTATCTGCATGTATGTGTATGTATTTTAGTCTGTATGTATGTCTGTGTGTGTGTGTGTGTGTGTGTATTTCAGTATGTATGTCTGTGTGTGTGTGTCAGCATGTGTCTGTATGTATGTATGTCTGTGTGTATGTATCTCTGTGTGTATGTATTTCAGTATGTATGTGTTTGTATGTCTGTCAGTGTGTGTCTGTCTGTCTGTCTGTATGTATGTCTGTGTGTATGTAATTCAGTATGTATGTGTCTGTCTATGTATGTATTTATGTCAGTATGTGTGTGTGTATTTATGTCCTTATGCATGTGTGTGCATAGGAATTTTTTCATATTTTTTATAGTCCGGCCCTCAACAGTGTCTGAGGGACCGTGAACTGGCCCATTGTTTAAAAAGTTTGAGGACCCCTGCCTTAGACTAAATCTCCTTTCTTCCAGTCTGAATGTGTGACCTTGTGTTCTATGTATAGTCCTGTTTATGAATATGCTTTGAAAATGCTTTGTGACCAGCAAAGTCCTTTGGCACCTCTTGGGCATCATTGGTGTTGACTCAGAGCCCGAATGCAACTGCTGTGACACAGCTGCGTCTGACAGCAAGCTAGGGCCTGGTGTGTCTCCTCATCGGGGGGAGCGGCCAATCTCTTGGACCTGGACTGTCCGGGCCCTCTTGTGAGCATTAGAGTCCCGTACACCCCCTCCCCTTTGGACTGGCGGGTGTTATCCCTGTCCCCATCAAGCCCTGATTTCTCACCTTTCTGCCGATCCTGGGCTCACACGTGGCCTGTCCAAAATGACCCACTGGGATTTTACTCCTCCCTAAAAGAGAAGCAGGAGGGTGACAATACACATACAGTCTCCCAAACACATACATAGCCTTCACAAAAATATATACACATACACATTACCCTATGCAGCCCTCAAACATAAAGTATACAAAGACCCCCACATACAATCTTTCATTGCATAAACCTAATCATATACACACGCGGAACTAAAAGTCATATTCTTCTTCTGAAACCTTTAAAATACATGCAGGCTGGTTGAAAGACAATAGGTATGCTCGTTAGACCGGGATAGAAAAAAAAAACGTGGAGAAAGAAAGACTATGACAGAAATAGCAGGGAAGCGACAGACGGAGAACAGACTGTGAAGTATAAAACACTTAAGAAAACAAAGACGCCTGGCAGAGAGAAGAAAATATGTGAAGAAAGATTGGATGGGAGCCATAAGATGTATAAGGGGGTTGGCGGAACATTGATTTTTGTCAAGGGCAATTAAAATACTTGCACCAACCCTAGATAGGGTATCTTGGGATTTTTGTCCCAACAATGCAGTGGTACTTTCATTGCATTGGTTGAGAAACACTGATCTATATCATGCATGAAAAAGTAGGGTTTAGGGTTAGGAACTTAAATTGTCTTGCAGAAAAGCCGCTATGGATTTTATGTTGTACACGACCTTCCTGTTTTGAGACTGGTTAACATTTTAAAAAGCTTTAAAACACTACATCTTGCTGAACCACAGCTATCACGGACCAGATGGTGAAACAAATTAGGTCATGCTTCCAGACGTATGGGCAAATGTGTTTGGCTGGCTGCAGTGAAATGACACTGTCAGAAAAAGCATGAAGATTGACTCCAGAGACCAGGATATAATGTTTAAACAGTCTTGACCTTGCCCCAAATCATATGTCCCTTGACAGCAGTGATGTCTAACTTTTGCACCTCAAATGTTTATGAAGTAGATTTCCCATGATGTTAAGCCTTACAGTAAGCCATAAATACAAGAACAACTTAAAATGTGATGTGAGTTACAATACAGCTATTAAAAGGAACATGGTGTCCGATTTTCTCTATTTAAAATAAATCTGTTTGTATTGAAGCATCGGAGTGAATTATTTGGTAATTCATACATAAGTAACAAACATTTCAGTGTATCTCTTATTTAACTGTTGCTCCATGGCGGTGGCCATCTTTGAATCCCATCGTCAGAGGCACCATTTACCTGTATTCTACCATAGACCATGCAGATAATATTGTAAATGTGCATGTTCTGAAAAAAACTGGGTTCAGAAATGCCAATTGCACATCGTCGTTACAGATAGACGGCACTTCCAACAAAGATTTAAAGGATCACTATAGTGTCAGGAAAACAAACCCGTTTTCCTGATACTTTAGTGCCCTAAGGGTGCCCCCACCCTCAGGGTTCCCCCTCCCTTGGCACTTGGTTAAAACCCCTTCAGCAGCTTACCTTAACACAGCGCCGGGCTCCCTCGGCGCTGGTGACCTCTCCTCCCCTGCCGACGTCAGCTCCCGAGTGGAGCCGAATGCGCATGCGCGGTGAGTGCAGCGTGCACATTCAAACAGTCCATAGGAAAGCATTTCTCAATGCTTTCCTATGGACGTTCTGCATGCTGGAATGCGAATTTCGCATCCAGCGTCGCAGATGTGCCTCTAGCGGTTGTCAGGAAGACAGCCACTAGAGGTTGGATTAACCCTGCTATGTAAACATAGCAGTTACTCTGAAACTGCTATGTTTACATCTGAAGGGTTAAAACCTGTGGGACCTGGCCCCCAGACCACTTCATTGAGCTGAAGTTGCCTGGGTGTCTATAGTGTCCCTTTAACCCCTTAAGGACACATGACATGTGTGACATGTCATGATTCCCTTTTATTCCAGAAGTTTGGTCCTTAAGGGGTTAAAGGTCTTCGTAGAGCAATGGTAAGCCAGGAGATTGACTAAATAGATATATTTACTTTATGTATGCATTGCTAGGATACCCACAGAGGCGATATTACATTTATTTTCAATGATAATTAACAATAACAGTTTGCATTCAGTAAGATACTAAAATTATAAGGGAATTCAGGTTGTACCAGCGCAGTACTTAGCAATTCATTTCCACCCGCTCGTAGCACATCTTCCTATGTGATTTTTCTCAGCGGGAATAACATGGGATGGTATGCCAACATACACACATGCAGCTTATCTAAAGTGTTTGTATATGTTCAAACCACTGGCTCCTTGTTGTTTAAAGGACCACTCTAGGCACCCAGACCACTTCAGCTTAATGAAGTGGTCTGGGTGCCAGGTCCAGCTAGGGTTAACCCATTTTTTTTTATAAACAGCAGTTTCAGAGAAACTGCTATGTTTGTAAATGGGTTAATCCAGCCCTCAAATCCTCTAGTGGCTGTCTCATTGACAGCCGCTAGAGGCACTTGCGTGATTCTCACTGTGAAAATCACAGTGAGAAGACGCAAGCGTCCATAGGAAAGCATTATGAATGCTTTCCTATGAGACCGGCTGAATGCGCGCGCAGCTCTTGCTGCGCATGCGCATTCAGCCCAGGAGGAGGATCGGAGGCGGAGAGGAGGAGAGCTCCCCACCCGGTGCAGGAAAAAAGGTACGTTTTAACCCCTTCCTCTCCCCAGAGCCGGGCGGGAGGGGGACCCTGAGGGTGGGGGCACCCTCAGGGCACCATAGTGTCAGGAAAACGAGTATGTTTTCCTGGCACTATAGTGGTCCTTTAATAGATATGCCACTACCAGTGGTAAGGTGGGTGGGAGCATGTGGGTGGATCTGAAGTTTCCTTGTACTAAATGGGCATCATATTGGCTTCCATAGGAATAATTTATTTTGTCCATCCTTCACCCGCATCAGTGGATGAGGCGGTATGGGGGGATTTGTAGCAATGAAGTGATGGGTAGCAATCAGCAAAGCTCCCCACTGCTTCTTCTTTGAAATAATAAAACTTAAATTACAAGGAAGGAGCCTGTAGCCCCCAACTTGTAATTAAATGAACGACCAAAATGCATGGACGCCATTTTTGAATAATGACCGAAGCTTGATTTTTGGACAAATACGTATTTGTCAAAAAAAAGAATGCCCACGTATACGTCTAATATAACCCAAAATGCAACACCAGACCAGCTAATCAATTTGTCAATTTTAGGTCTTAAAAGTAAAGTATGAAAATCTGCAAGCTGGCCATAACATAACGAAAAATTCTTTAGGGATGTAGCTGATACATACCTTTTTATTAGAGTAGTAAATATCAGTCACTCTGTGCAGACGTCTGCTCTGCCTCTTATTTCATCTTCCTTCAGGCTGTCTCCTCTTCGCATTCTCTTCAACTTCTTATCCAATCACAGAGAAGCATTCAAGATGAGAAGTGCATGCATGGCAAGTGCTGCACTCTTTCCAATCAAATATGCCTTCTAGTGTATGTGTGAGGACCAGTGATGTAACTACCACTGTTGCAGGTGTTGCACTGCTGCATCAGCCTGGGGCACGCCACGTGCAGTCGTAGTTTGACCAACAAGAGGAGAGTGCTGTACAGCTCCCCTCCTGCTGCTTTTCACTGAGAGAGCATTTCCTGTCATACAGGACCTGGTAGCGCGGTGAGCAGGTACAGGAGGGGGTGAGACACATGGAATGGCTGGGGGAGGGAGGGAATGAAACATTTGGAGGGGCTGGGGGGATTTAATGAAACACATGGAGGGGCTCGGGTGTGGGGGGGAGGATGAAACACATGGAGGAGCTGGTGGGGGTGGGATGAAACACATGGAGGGTGGCCCAGGGCATTATTCACACCGGGCCCAGTGGTTTCTACTAACGCCTCTGGTGAGGACATTGGTTATTAAAGAACAGAGTCTGACTTAGTTGAAGATGCCTTCTATAGTGCAGGGGTAGGATGTTTTTCACAGATATGACCTCAAGTGGCTGTTTTACTGACAGACAGTAGAGCAGGCCTAAGTTACTTTAGTCACTCTAGATCAGGCATAGACAACCTTTGGCACTCCAGATGTTTTGGACTACACCTCCCATGATGCTTTGTCAGCATTACGGGTGTAAGAGAACATCTGCAGTGCCGAAGGTTGCCTATCCCTGGTCTAGATGTTGTGTACTACTCTCATGATTTTACAACCATAATGCTAGCAAGCATCAGGAGTGCCGAAGGTAGTTTACCCCTGCTCTAGTACCGGTTAATAAGACAGCCACTAGAGGTGTGTTTAGTCCTTCAATTTAAAACTGGCCATATCTGTGAAAAATAGTAATGTTTTACATTGCAGGGCCAAAATGACAAGGCCACTGCCCCCAGACCACTTCATTAAAATGAAGTGGTCTGGATGATTATAGTGGCCACTTAATTCTGGAATAAGAACAAAATTGGGCAATTACACAGACAGAGTCAAACTGGACAGTAAGTTGGGCTGTAGCACGTTAAAGAAGTGTAGTTTGTCCATTTTTACATAATAATTCATTGACTTTGCTGCAATTTGTTTTTTTTTTATTTAATTGTATTCTTCAAGCACGTTCTGAGTTTTGCATTATACCCACACTGCTGAAATTTAGAGTAACACTCCAGGCAACATAACTTAATCTAAGTTAAGTTGTTATGGTGCCAGGAGGGCCCTGGTGCACTCTTACCTCAAGGGATAAACTGTTTTCAAACTATTTAACTCCAAAATTACCTCCAGTGCTAATCTCCATTCCCCAAATGGCATCTGGTTTGTGAAATTTAACTTTTAGGAACCGTGGAGTGCTTCCAGAGAGGGGTGCTGCTGATTGGCTTAGAGCAGTCAGCTGCTGCTCTCAGCCAATCAGTGACTCCCCATTTACTAAACTGGCTTGAGAAAGGAATGTTCCTTCCTAAGCCTGTTTAGTGAATGGAGAGTCACTGATTAGCTGAGAGTGTCAGCCAATCAGTGCTTAAATGAAATGGTTATGGTACCTTGAGGTGACCAAACTGTTACTTTAAAAATGGCATGCAGTTTAAGATATACAGTTTTAAGCGGCAAAGCTGAATAATCTAAACTCTCTGATGTGAAAGTTCAGTGTAGAAATGTTGAGCTCTAAAGATGACTTTGTGGTATGCGGCACAAAGACAAACATGAAGATAATCCAAAGAATGGGACAAATCACTGGATTTGATTTAAATCACGTCAATTTAAATCGCTAGACAGGAATATTTTTAAACGCAAGGAATCATTTTGCCTTTTTGTTAAAATCTTGAATATTTGACGAATTCATATTTAGAATAACAACTTTTCATTTTAGTTTGACAGTTATAGTAGAACTGCATGCATCCCAACATTCCCAATTTTGTCGGGAAAGTTCAGATTTCAGAGTTCTGTCTTGCCCTTCCATCTTTATTTCGGGTGTCCCCCTTTTGAAAACTCCAGTGAATTGTCCTCAAAAAGTGTAGTGCGAGTCACAATTAGACTAGCTTGTGCTATGCTCAAGGCACAATGACCCTGTAGAGAGCACCGAACGTTGTTCATTGTGGTCTGCCCTTTGTTGGCCATCCTGCTTGATTGGCAGGCAGCCTGGCATACATTCACGCGAGACTGACCAGCCAATTCTCTGGGTGAACCCATCCACTTTTCAGGCTGGCCCTCCTCTTTTGGGCTTTGCCAGTGAGGCAATTTGCATTAGTGGTTTGCAAACTTTTACCGAACTTAATGGCATGTCATTGTTGGGGTCTATGGAACAGATTGTGTTATAAATAATACATATATAGATAATGATACATTTACAGATGATAGGGACTGCTGTGCATGTTGGGGCAACAGTAACTTATGTGTGCGTTGAGGAGTTTTGGTTGGGGGAAAGTGGGTATATGGGCTGTAGTGGGGAGATAGTGACTATGGCGGGGGATAGGGGATGTGATGGGGGAAGAGAGGCAGTGGTAAAAGGATAGGGGGAGGGCAGGGGCGGGAGGACAGGAGCTGTGGTGGGAGGACAGGGGCTGTAGTAGGGGGGAATATAATAAAAATAAAGCAAATAACTGCTGCATGTATTACCATGTTTCACTTAAATAGCTACTTGTCTAAAAGCCATTAGCAAAAAGCTTAGGGGGAGCTCACTATGTGGTATGTGTGTAGTCTGCGAAAGGCAGGTTTAAAGGCAATGGTAACGATATCACTTTCCAAGACGTAACACACGCAAGTACTGTGCCAAACAAATGAGATACCAAAGATGAGGAGTCAAAAATATATTTTCCCTAACTTATTTTGGCTGCAGAGACAAAATTCCACTCAGCCAAGTCGACCCTATGGTAAATAGATCAAAGTTCCTCTAAACATCAGGCTATACGACATGCAAATTTCCATAAATTCTACACATTCTGCTCCCTCATTGATAACCCCCAGCCTCCAAGCTATGCTGCTATAAAATTTGAAGCAGCATCGTACTAAAGCCACTCAAACACTAACTAAAGGTCAGACACGCATTTCGCCACCATCTCCTTGACCCTCTTCAATCTGGCTTCTGCCCTCTCCACTCTACTTAGACTGCTCTTAAAGTTACCAATGACCTAATCACAGCTAAATCCAAAGGCCATTACTCCATACTAATTCTTCTTGACCTCTCTGCTGCCTTTGACACCATTGATCCTGCTCTCCTTCTTCAAAGTCTTTAATCACACAGTCTCTGTGACTCTGTCCTCTTGTGGTTTTCTTCTTAGCTCTCCCAATGCTCATTCAGTGTCTCCTTTTCAAATGATACCTCCTCCCCTCGTCCTGTCTCGGTTGGAGTCCCCCAAGGCTCTGTCCTTGGTCCCCTTCTATTTTCTCTTTATACTGCCTCTCTTGGCAAATTTATTACCTCATTTGGATTCCACGACCACCTGTACGCTGATGACAACCAGATATATATTCACAGTCTTCTATATAAAGTTTCCTTTATTCCATAGAACAAATCAACAAAATCGACGTTTCGGTCCTCTCTGGGACCTTTCTCAAGATCAAATGACATAGTGCTAATGTGCAAATAACAAAACATATATACCCCCATAATAATTGAAAAAAAGGGGGTATATATGTTTTGTTATTTGCACATTAGCACTATGCCATTTGATCTGCAGAAAGGTCCCAGAGAGGACCAAAATGTCTATCTGTTGATTTGTTCTATGGAATAAAGGCAACTTTAAATGGAAGACCGTGAGTGTAGCCCATATGTTCATTTGTTTTGTATCAGCAAATCCCAGGACTGGCACCCGGCATTTGCACAGGAGAGTTTAGCCCGTGTGCAAGGAAAACCATTTTGCTTTGTATGTATATGTATATATATATATATATATATATATATATATATATATATATATCCCCTCCCCGGACCTCTCCCTTGCCGTCCTGCAACGTGTCACTGTTTGCCTTTCTTCCATCTCTGACTGGATGTCCTCCAGTTTTCTGAATATCAATCTCTCTAAAACTGAGCTCCTTCTCTTTCCTCCTCCTAATACTGATCCTCCTCTTTCGCTCTCTCTTCAAATTAGTGGTATCCACATAAGTCATCCTTGCAAGCACGCTGTCTTGGCATCATACTTGATTCTGGCTTAACCTTTGAGCCTCACATCCAGTATGTTACCAAATCCTGTAGATTCCATCTTAAAAATATATCACGCATCTGCCCCTCTCTTACGCAAGATACTACCAAGGAGCTCGTCCATGCTCTAGTAATTACCCGCATGGATTATTGTAACCCTCTCCTAATTGGTCTTCCCAAAAGCCGTATTGCCCCGCTACAGTCTGTAATGAATGCTGCCGCCAGACTTATTTTCCTCTCTAGTCAGTCCTCTCACACCTCGGTCAGTCCTTACATTAGCTTCCTGTATCCTCTAGGAGTCAATTCAAAGTGCTAACCCATACCTATAAGGCACTGAACAATTCAAGCCCCTCTTATCTCTTCACAGATCCATAGGTATGTCCCTTCTCAGTCTCTCCGCTCTGCCCATGACCTTCTCCTGTCCGGTGCTTGCAACCGTACGGCCAACTCACACTTGCAGGACTTTTAGCAGGCGGCTCCCTTCCTATGGAATAGCCTGCCTACCGCCATCAGACTCTCCCCTAATCTTCAATCGCTTTGAAACCCATCTCTTTAAGAAAGTGTATGGCCTCCCAGAGTAAACTCTACCTCACATAACTGCCTCTTGCTCTCTCCTAAAGGTGTTTAGTAACTTTATCTCCTCACTTACTTAGTAATGGGAGTAGCCTTATAAGGCTAGTTTGGTATTTATTATTATTAGGAGTCAGTTTATTTTTGTGTTGATACTTTCTGTTACTTCAGATATTTAGTGGTCTCCCTCTGGTTACGTTGTTCCATACCACTGGATGCTTTGGTGCCTACGTCTTTGTCTCCAGTCAACATTATATTCCGTTTGTGAATTTTTGCTTCTTTGTTTCTGTTAAAATTAGAACGTCAGATATCCATCCCTGCAAGTCACACAAATGCACCGCTACCGCAAGAACACAACTTGGCACCACAAGAACACAACTGAAGTTGCTTAGTCGGCGCTGAGCTTGCTTTTTTGCTGTTTTAGGAAAAGTTATGTGAAGAGCTCACCAGCCATACATCTGCTCAGTCTGGAGGTCAAGCCATGCTCCCCTTCCTCCAAAAGCATTTAATTAAAAGAAATCTGATTGAAATAATATAAAAATACATTAATTGCTTTCATAAAAAATAAATAAAAAAAAAATGATTTATTTTTACCCTATTTAAGCCTTCTGGAGGGCAATAAGCAAGCAAGTAATTCACATGAGGAATAAACACACGTCAAAAGTGTGTGGATTTCTTGACATAAACCACATCAACATTAAACAGTAAACTGTATCTTTTAAGGACACTGTATAAAACGAGGCTCAAAAAAGTCTAGTAAATACCTGAACATTTGAGATTGCATTAATTGAAAAACATCTAAAATGGCATTACTGCTAGATAGCCTTTCACAATAATACATACTCTAGAACAGTGGTTCCCAACCCAGTCATCAAGCACCCCCTATCAGTCCAGAATTTAGGGATTACCCAGTTGTGTGTAAGGAGTTTTTAGAAAAGAAAAAAAAAAACACTTTAGACACAACAGGGTAATCCCTAAATCCTGCTCTAGAAGTTAGAACCAATTCAGAAAATATGTTAGTTGAAGGAAATGGAAGCTCTTAGATACCATGACATAAACAAGGATTAGTTAGATTAAAAACAAAAGAAGGAAGGTATGTAGAAGACGATAAAGGTCTAGCTGACTGGCTCAATGAATATTTTTGTTCTGTATTTACAGATGAAAATGAAGGAAAGGGACCTCAGTTAAGAAAAAATTTAAATTAGTCATTTATTACACGTGAGTTTACAGAGGAAGATGTTCTATTTCAACTGTCAAAAGTAAAGAAAAATAAGTCAATGGGAACTGATGGAATACACCCAAAGCTATTAAAAGAGCTTAGTGGTGTACTAGCAAAACCATTAACAGATTTATTTAACCAATCATTGTTAACAGGGGTAGTCCCAGAAGATTGGAAGTTAGCGAATGTTGTGTCCATTCACAAGAAAGGTGATAGGGAGGAGTTGAGCAACTATGGGCCAGTAAGCCTTACTTCAGTAGTGGGGAAAGTGATGGAAACCATGTTAAAGGATAGGATTGTTGAACATCTAAAAACACATGGATTTCAAGATCAGAGACAACATGGGTTTACTTCAGGGAGATCATGCCAAACTAATCTTATTGATTTTTTTGATTGGGTAACTAAAATTATAGATCAGGGTGGTGCAGTAGACATTGCTTACCTAGATTTCAGTAAGGCTTTTGACACTGTTGCACATAGAAGGCTTATCAATAAACTGCAATATTTAAGTTTGGATTCCAATATTGCTGAATAGGTAAGGCAGTGGCTGAGTGACAGGCAACAGAGGGTTGTAGTAAAGGAGTTTAAGCATGCGTGGGATAGGCATAAGGCTATCTTAACTATAAGATAAGGCCAGGGACTAATGAAAGTATTTGGAAAAATTGGGCAGACTAGACGGTCCCAATGGTTCTTATCTGCCGTCACATTCTATGTTTCTATGTTTCTATGTCCTGGAGCAAAATAAAAAAAAAAAAAACTGCTTTGTTGCTGCAGAAAGGCAAGTGCCAAGGTCACAAAAAAGTGAAAGATAAAATCTTCCTAGCTGATAGAAAGAGCATCTCAGCAGAACAGCCAAGGATTCTTGAACAGACTCACAGAATCTCTAAAATGTTTATATGTTCAAAACCTAGAAGAGAGACGTGTCAATCAAACGTTTGGATTCAATGGAACCAGATTACAGTTCCTAAAATTTGGTATTTTTTGGAATTAAACACATTGAACCCAGCATGATGTGTCCGTAGCAATGAGCTGCCTCATGTGTAATGGGAAGGAATCTTTGTCAACTGTCAGTATTCCCAATGCAAAGTACCATATTTGTAGGACAAAACAGTGAAGTGGAAAAAAAACTCTGCTATTTGGCCTTAAATATGTAATTCCCATTGCACAACTAAAACATTCACATGTAAATTAAACATTCTGTCTCTCATATAATAAACATAACTCCTTGAAGAGACATGATTGTCAGCAAAACAATTTTAGCTTAATGAAGCAATTTTGGTATATAGATCATGTCTCACTGCTCAATTTAATGCAGTCCTAGCCACACCTCCCCTGGCTGTGACTCACAGCCTGCATGGAAAAAGATTTTATTTTCAATCAGATGTTAACTTGCTTTAAAAGTTTTTATCTCCTGATCTGCAAATTGAACTTTAATCACACACAGGGGACTCCTGCAAGGTCTAGCAAGCTATTAACAGTGCAGGAGATAAGACACTCCTCCCAGCTAACACAGACCGCGCGGGAGGAAGGAGGAGGGAGTCAGAGTGGGAACTCTGACTCCCATCCACCTGAGCCACCACTGGACAACAGGGAAAGTCACCCTCCTACACCTAAAAGGTAGGAAACAGGAGGGTGACTAAAATATTTTGTGTGTGTTTGTTTGTGTATGTGTCTTTGTATGTATGTCTTGTGTGTTTCTGTCTGTATGTATGTGTCTTTGTATGTATATGTGTGTCTTTGTATGCGTCTTGTGTGTGTGTGTCTGTCTGTCTGTGTATATGTGTGTGTGTGTGTTGTCTTTGTATGTATATGTGTCTTTGTATGTATGTGTGTGTCTTTGTATGTGTCATGTGTGTCTGTCTGTATATATGTGTGTGTGTTGTCTTTGTATGTATGTCTTGTGTGTATGTATGTGTGTCTTTGTATGCATCTTGTGTGTGTGTGTGTCTGCCTGTGTATATGTGTCTGTATATATGTGTGTGTGTGTGTGTGTATATGTGTCTTTGTATGTATGTCTTGTGTGTGTCTGTATGTATGTGTCTGTATGTATGTGTATCTTTGTATGTGTCTTGTGTGTGTGTCTGTCTGTATATATGTGTGTATGTATGTGTGTAGGTGTCTTTGTATGTATGGGTTGTGTGTATGTGTATGTGTATGTATGCGTGTCTTGTGTCTGTCTGTATGTGTGTATGTGTCTTTGTATGTATGTCTTATGTGTCTTTGTATGTGTGTGTATGCATGTCTGTGTGTGTCTATATGTATGTGTGCCTGTCTGTATGTATGTCTTGTGTGTGTCTGTATGTGTGCCTGTCTGTGTGTCTGTATGTATGTGTGTGTCTGTATGTATGTGTGTGCCTATCTGTCTGTATGTATGTGTGCCTGTCTGTTATAGTGGGCTATAGTAAGTAATAGTAATTGGGATACCTAGCTCAGCCTTCCTACTGGGCATTGCTATAAGGAAGGTTAAAAAAAAAACATTTTAAAAAAGGGGGGGGAAAAAAAGGTGGGGAGGGGAATTGAGGAGGGAGAAGAGGGGAGCTGACGCACAGATGAGAAATCATATTACGTGCAAACAGAGAAGTCGTCTGAATATCACTGAAGAGGTGATATCTGAAGAGGAGACCTTCATTTGTTCCTTACGAAAATCGAACCAGATATCAAATATTTAGTCTTGCAGCATCAACCTCAAGGATCTCATTAATCACTAGTAAAGGTAATTTCAATTTACTTTATTGTTTTCTCATTAAACTTTATAAAGTTAAAAACATTATAAACATGCATTAAGTAGAAATAAAAAGATAAATGTACGTACATTTATTTTTTTTTTAAAAACACCCTCCTTTCTAAAAAATATTCCGCACTTGCTCGAAAACTGGTGGGCGGTAAGGAAATTTTTTCAACCAAAAAGATGCATTAGTGGGCGGTAGGTAGAAAAAGGACTAGACTGGACTCCACTGGACTAGAGTTAGGCCCCCAACTTAACAGACTGTTACTGAGCCTGCTGGAGTGCCTCCTATAAATTTAAAACCGATAGTATATTCTGCTCTCATGACGATTACATACCTAAAGCCCATATGTCAGCATAAAATGTTCAACCATGTTATTTACCATGACCAGTGTATAGTCGCCATATGGGCAGTCAGAATCTTGGACAAACCCCCCAACATACCTACTCCCAAAAACACGCTGACACTAGGGTATATGGGTCAAATTGTCCACAGCTTTATTTAAACGATCTCAATTTAATAACGATAATAATAATGATAATAAATTAACATATCAACATGGGTCATTGCCCCCCATGCTCTGCCCTTACATCCATATCCTTCTTTTAATATAAAGGCAATGACCCCCACATAAGTAGCATACAATATATATATAATATATATATATATATATATATATAACATTTTCAACATTACTCCAACATGAATAAACTTAAAGTGCCAAACATAAAGTAACCATGGCAGGGATATACCCGGATACCCCTACCCCACCAGGTTCTGAGCCACCTCCAGGACTCGAAATCTACCAACCACCAATGACGACAATTTTCCATGTCCATCACGTTCTTCATGGGGAGTCTATTTCCTCTTCTTCGGCTCCCTATCCCGCCACAAGCTCAGACCTTGACCCCTTAAGCTGTCTGAGCTCCGCCACCCCGAAGAAACAGCGCCTCCTGCCAACCTAAGTTCAGTAGGTCCCAACCCACAGCAGAAACATGCACGCCATCCGCATGGTAGTATCCTGGCAAGCCGCCTTCTAATTCCACATGCCGCACTACCACGCCCCCCCAATTTCATGACAAAGCTTGCCATCAACCTTCCCCCTGCACCTGTCTATGGCCACCGGGTCCTTTGCATGTCGCCACCGCCGTCTCGGCACCATCTCCGTCCATACCAGCATCACCCCGGGAAGCAGATCCATCAGCTTATTGAGGACCTGCTTCATCCATTTTACCAATCTCCACTGCGGTATGAGGCCCAGATCGTTGCCGCCCGCGTGAAGGACCAGTAGGTCTGGCCCCTTCCCACCCGCTATCATCCTGAACATCGCCCTGCATACTTCCCCCCAACAAAATCCCCTATACCTGAACCATCTCACTGCCAACTGGTCCTTCGGAAAGCCCAGCTGCTGGCCCTGAGCTCGAGCTGCAGCCCTCCTTGTGGCCCAGAAGACAAAGGAATGGCCCATGATCCATGCGACTCGGCCTGGGGAAGAAGGAGACAAAATTGACAATACCCATTCCCCCCACCGTAGTCCCCCAGGCCCGCCTTATAAATCCAATAAGCCCAAACGTACATAAGAGCGGAACCGAATTGATTCCCACCTACCGATCCATTTGACTAACTCGCACCCAGCCCCAGGCGCAGGGCCTCAGTGGCTACCCCTATGCGGAAGGAATGTGTCTCGAAGCTATTAGCATGCAGCCCCAACCTGCCCAGGCCCGATCGGAAGACCTTAGTGAACTGGAAACGAGAGAGTGAAGAGCCGTCTGTGTGCACCAATAAAGCCCCCCCCCATTGTCGGTCTCTGAGCCAAATACTGCGTCACCGCAGCCACTGGGCACAGTGCCGAGCCTGGCAGGGCACCCAGAGTTACGTCGCGGCCCACACCCTTAACGTCTGTTTTTGACCTAGCCAGCTGAACCACCAGCCTCCCTTCCAGCACGCGAACTCCCAACACCTGTAGGCCACCCGGTGCCGCTCGCGTGGCACTCACCAGTTCTCCTATCCGGAAAGCCCTGAAGAAGGCCAACAGAAATGCTGTCTGAAACAAAGCCACATCAAAACCATCAAAACAGATGTCAGGCAGCACCCGTGTTAGGTCGCCCACCGCCGGGGACGAGCCCCCCCCCACCAGAAGTTGAAAGGTGAACCATAGGAAAGCATCCATCCCCTCCCAGGAACGTGCCCATGTACTCCAGACCTTACTGTAGGCGGCCCAAGTGGCCGGCGCCAGCGAAGCCTTCACAAGTCCACCATGCAGGACGCTCCTAGTTGCCACATCTCGTCCGGGCACGCCTGGCCAATGTCTTGCGCCTCCGGAACCACCTTCTGAAATCGGGACCACTGAAAACGAGAGAGAGCACCAGCCACTTCGTTCAAGTACCCTTGCATATGGCACGCACGAAAGACTATATTACGAGACATGCACAGCAACATGAAGATGAAGTGCCGTAGTAGCCTCACCACAGGTTTAGATGCCGCCGACTCATTGTTGACGGCATGCACCACGGACATATTGTCAGAGAAAAAGACCACCTTGCGGATCTGAAGCCTCTCACCCCACAGAGCCAACGCGACCACCAACGGGAACAATTCCAGCAAGGCCAGGTTACGCATGAGGTAGCTCTGCCCCCACCCCTCCGGCCACCTTTCTGCGCACCACCTCCTGCCAAAGTATGCCCCAAACTCCACGCTACCCGACACATCAGTGAACAGCTCCAGTTCGGCTGCCGACATGCCCTCCTGCCGGAAGAACACCGTCCCGTTGAAATCCCGTAGGAAGGCGTCCCATACCTCCAAATCGGCCTGCAAGTGCGACGACACCCGTATGAAGTGTTGCAGGGAATGCACCCCCTGAATGACATGAAACGTGAATTAACCCCCCCCACACCAACTTACAATCGGATACGTCTGTTGAGTTAATCTTGCATTAAAGTTAAGAGGTGGGGCTTGGTGGCCAGGGTTTAACCTTCCCACAGTACAGCAATACTTTTTCAGATGCTAGGGAGGGAGATGCTGCGAAAAATGTTAAATATATTTTAGAATGTCAATGACAATTCTTGCTGGATTATTTACTAAAGTGAGAATTGTCAGGAAATTGATCCAAACAACATAGCAATGTCTCTGCGTAATATCACCTTAGAGACGTATGACAGAATTATTACATCATGGATGTCCTTTACTTAAAGGGACACTCCAGGCACCCAGACCACTTCTGCCCATTGGAGTGGTCTGGGTGCCAACTCCCACCACCCTTAACCCTGCAAGTGTAATTATTGCAGTTTTTATAAACTGCAATAATTACCGTGCAGGGTTAAGTCCTCCTCTAGTGGCTGTCTATCAGACATCGGCGCTGAATTTAGGAAAGTCTCTGAAGAGGTTTTAACCCCTTCAGCAACATAGGATGGGGGTGGGAGGGAGAGGGCACTGCAGGATTCTGCAGTGCCAGGAAAACGGATATGTTTTCTGGCACTGGAGAGTCCCTTTAAGGGACCATGACAAAAAAACTGTCATACGCTATTTTACCAGCAGAGACCATTGTATCTTTGGGGGTTAGAATTAGTGGCTTCACACACACCAATGGCCTGCATGCAGCGCAGTCCTATTGAATTTTATAATTTCAAATTAACCATTGACCAAAATGAAAATTGTCAAAACTCTGAACCATATCAATTTGGAAGAACTAAAAGCTTTCCCCGTGCACGAGTCTAGTAGCCACTGCCTCTTAACACCAACTTTGAATCACTTGAATCACTAATTTTGAATACAGACAATACAAGGGAACAAGCCAAGGACAGAGGGTAAGAAGGAAAGTTGGAATAACAAGAACACAAGCCAAGGTCAGGACACCAGAAGTCAGGAATAATCAAACAAGCCAGGGGCTTATAACAGAAAATCTATAACAACAGAACGCACTCTCGGGTAAACAAAAGATAGGTCAAGAAAACAAGGATAACTTGGAAGTATATACTCTATACTTGATTGCGATTGGACACATGGTTTGTAATGTCATAGGTGTGTCCTACCAAGCAAAACATAAAAATAAAAACGGCACATTACTGAACATATAAGTATGAACTAGTGAACGGTTCGCCACGGACTCATCATTGAGTAAACTTTGACCCTGTACCTCACAGTCAGCAGACACATTCCAGCCAATCAGCAGCAGACCCTCCCTCCCAGACCTTCCCAACTTCTCTAAGAATGCAGCTTCACAATGGATGCTGTCCAGGAGGTGGGAGGGCCTGGGAGGGAGGGTCTGCTGCTGATTGGCTGGAATGTGTCTGCTGACTGTGAGGTACAGGGTCAAAGTTTACTCAATGATGAGTCCGCGGCGAACCGTTCGTCGAACCGTTCGGGACATCACTAGTATGAACCAATCAGAAGCGTTCTGCATCACAAATGATGTCAGATGAGGAATCACGGCATTGGAGGCATGTGGGGAATATTGTGTGTGCAAGCAGACAGGTATTGTTACAAATTTACAGTATGGGTGTTGTTTATTTTTTTATTTTTTTTAAAGGGACACTGTAGGTACCTTTTTACCTTCATTTTAGAACTTCCCCATCAATAATCAGATCAATCCAAAATTTTCTCAAATGGAAAATTATTCAACCAAAATTCTCCAGAACCAAAAAAAAAAAACTTTAAAGGGACTCTCCAGTGCCAGGAAAACAAACCGTTTTCCTGGCACTGCAGGTCCCCTCTCCCTCCCACCCCCCATTCCAAGTTGCTGGTTCAAGGTCCGCCCACGCTCCTCCCCCGCCGCCGTCATCCGGTGGGGAGAACCATTGCGCATGCGTGGAATGCCGAGCACGCAAATTAGACCTCCCCATAGGAATGCATTGAAAAATGCTTTCAATGCTTTACTTTGGGGATTTCAGCGACGCTATAGCACACTTTTCGTTTTTAGAGGAGGAGTTAACCCTGCAAGGTAAATATTGCAGTTTATGAAAACTGCAATAATTACACTTGCAGGGTTAAGGGTAGTGGGAGATGGCACCCAGACCACTCCAATGGGCAGAAGTAGTCTGGGTGCCTGGAGTGTTCCTTTAAAAATGTTTTAGCTATGCATAGGTGTACAGTTTTGGGATCTATATTACAGAGTCAAACAAGAGATTTTTTTTAAAAGCGGCAAAAATAAAAATGCTTATGTATCATTATTATTATTATGTTATTTATATAGCGCCAAATTCCACAGCGCTTTACAATGGGGGGACGAACAGACATGTAGTTGTAACTAGACCAGTTGGACACACAGGAACAGAGGGGTTGAGGGCCCTGCTCAATGAGCTTACATGCTAGAGGGAGTGTGGTAAAATGACACAAAAAGGTAAGGATCGGATTAGACTAGTGACAGTTGCAGAATAGGAATCAGTCGGGAGCTATTAACAGTTTAATTGATACGCTTTTATGAAGAAGGGAGTTTTTAACGATTTTTTTGAAGGAGTGGAGACTGGGTGAGCATCTAACGAAGGAGGAAAGCGAGTTCCACATGAACGGTGCAGCCCTCGAGAAATCTTGAAGGCGAGCATCAGAGGTGGGAGTACGGACAGAAGATAGACGTAAGTCATCAGTAGATCATAAGGGCCTAGACGGGACATACTTGTGTGTAAGGGAGGATAGATAGGTGGGAGCAGCATTATGTAGAGATTTGAAAGCAAGAAGCAGAATTTTAAATTGAGCTCTATATCTTATAGGAGGCCAATGAAGGGACTGACAGAAGGGTGAAGTGTGGTAGGTGCGGGCGGACAGGAAAATGAGCCTCGCCACAGAGGGGCACACAGGGAGACGGAAGCTACTAGATCGGGACACCCCACAACCCAACACCTGAGGGGAACCCTCCACACAAGACTAAGGACATGTGGGGAATACAGGGGACCCACGTCGAGACTGGGCAGCTGCTGACGGTCAGGGGGCTATTTGGGGGATACCAGGGGATATTGTTGAAGCAATGTTGAAATTTGTTATGTTATGTTATTGTTGATTGCACCATGTACATAGGCCATGGATACACTCTCTCATTACGTGCCCCCTCCAAGGGTCAAACATTAAGTTAGAGCGACACTGGATGAAACCACCTAAGGGAAAGGGTAGCCACCTACCGTTAAAAAGATAGACGGGAAAGGTCAATGGCAACTGAGTACGCATTCTTGGCCTAAGCTTTCATATTAACACTTTAATCTGTAGAAACGCAATGTATGCCCCACCAATACACCACACTACAGACTGGAACGCACTGCAGCCGGGAGCTGAGGGACTAGGCCACTTTAGGCACGGAGGGAGGGCTTACCGTCCCAGGAGGTCCGTGGAGGAGGCAGGGGATACTGGGGCGAGGGGGGGGGGAATTAAAACTAACGCTATCTGCGGCATTGCCTATGCCATAGAGACACACAATTGAAACACCAAGGCGCACCCTACACATAAGGAAGAATCGGACCAGCATGACACTAGCTAAGGGGGGTCCGGTGGGGCGGCTGATCCCACTCTTGAGTTGATCACATTCTTGGGCGGAGCCTGACTCGCGCTTCCCAACACACTTACTCGTGCTAAGAGTAGTGCATACAGGCTATAGGTGCTCTCGACCCCTGGGCGGGTACCGAGGCGAGGCCCTACTAGTGCTGTTTGCAGCACGAGACCCATAAATTTGTCTCCCCATAAGGGAGCTAAACCCGGGTTCACCCCGACACCAGTACTAAAGCCCACAACCCGGGCTTCCTCTCATTACAACAGATCTCGGCTGGTCTCGCTCCCCTGGATCCCGGGCTCGAGACACCGTCTTTGAAACCTTAAGTACTACCCTTTGATCCTTCCCCCTATTTTTTTTTCTCTCTCCCCCTCCACCCCCGTCACCCCCCCCCACATTGATCTACGACAAGTACCCGCGCTCTGACTGAAACCCCGAAGAGGTTCACAGGCAGTTAGGTAAAACTCGGACCTAAGTAAGTACACCGACTACACCGTGGGAATGGCCTACCGAAACAAACCTCTGAGGATTCTCACCCAGAACTGCAGGGGCCTCAATATACCTGAACGCAGAACTCATTTGCTGAGGGAGCTGAAAAAAAAAGCACATAGCAGTGGCCATGATCCAGGAAACCCACTTCAAGGAAGGCGCGGCACCTAAGCTACAAAATAAACACTACCCGAACAACTATTTCTCTAACCATTCAACAACACACAAAGCGGGTACAGCCATAATACTGGCGGCTGAGCTTGAATTCAAAGAACTTGAGCGAGCACAAGATTCACATGGAAGGTACCTCTTCCTAAAGGGGTCATAGCAGACAGAATATGCACTCTGGCTAACATCTATGTTCCCAACCTAAGACAAGCCCCTTTCCTCCGAAATACACTGCACATACTAGAGGAATTCATGGATGGAATATTGGGGGGGACTTTAACGTACCCTTGACCCAATATTAGACTCATCATCGGGACATAGCAATATCCCACAAAGTAGCATCCGGTCGATCCGAAAATCGTTGGAAGACTTGAGACTGGTGGACTGCTGGATAACACTTAGCCCATCGGTGAAAGATTATACTTACTACTCCGCCCTTCACAACCGCTACTTGCGCATAGACTACCTCTTCATCACGCAAGAGGGACTCGCTCGCCTACTCAAAGCTGACATCGATCCATCTACATGGTCAGACCATGGCTCGGTTAGAATAGAAATGGAGTCCCCCATGTTCCGCCCGGCGACTTGGACATGGAGACTTAACGAGGCACTCCTACTTGACCCAGTCTCCAGAGAACAAATAACCCGAGAGCTAGAACACTATTTCAGAGAAAATGACTTACCAAAGGTCTCCCCGATAACCGTATGGGAAGCGCATAAGAGCGTCATCCGCGGCGTACTCATCCGCATCGCTTTGCAAAAACGGAAAGCGAATATGATCGAGATGACCAACCTGTACCAAAAGATAACGATGTTGGAAAGCCAGCACAAAAGATCCCAAATACACGGCGTTTACGGGGAACTGATGGAACACAGAAGGGCACTTAAAGAACTCATCACAAAAAAGGATCTCCGAAACCTGCAACGCACAAAAGGCTTTCACTATGCCCATGCTAATAAAGGGGGTGTAACGGACCGTTTTGCCCAAAAGAGGTTAAAAACCGTTTAGGCGATATTCCCCTTTTTCAGCTGCACGCACCAATCTCCTGAACTGCAAACCCACGAATTCACCAACTCCCGAACTGCAACCAATGGAATACTCGAAACTCCCGAACTGCATACCAAGGGAATACTCGAAACTCCCGAACTGGAGACACACGAATAGCTGCTAGCAGACGAACAGGAAATGCCCCCAAGCGGCTTACACTCCTGGCAATCAGTCTCTAACAGCATACAGTAAATCCTCCCCCAATAATGAGATGACACTTCACTTTGAGGGTTAAGCAGGAACCGATTTACTGGGGCTAACTGCCCGGCTTTTATGCAGGTCTCCCACCTGGTGGACACTCCCCTAGGGGACCAAATGGGAGACTGGGACACAAAGGGTAAAAGGACCAATCACAGACTTACACATTTCAACCATCCCACAATGCATCACAATCCCTCCTCTCTGCTCTGGAGATAATTGAGAAGTAATTCAATTATCTCCAAAGACAGAGGCAAAACTCCATTAACCACATGGCAGAAAACAAACAGTAAAAGACATAAAATTACCTACAGTTACATTCAGTACATAAAACATATACATTCTACATATCCCCAGATAGCTCAGGTCTGAGCGCACATTATTAAGCGAATGGCGCTCAGACCACACGAATACAGTTTAATCGCCATGGAGCCAAAGTCTTTACACAGTCAGTTTCATGCGAATGGGCTCCATGGGATTCCTATCTGGGGCACAACACACTCAAACAAAACTACCGAACACCCGGCAGAAAAGCATGAATAAGTCTTTTCTGCAGGGAAAAAAAGATGTCTTTTAACATGGGGCCATAGTCCAAAGGCAGCAGGCGAGCAACCAGGCTTCTCCAGTGTACAGTGGCGAGGTTGGTTTCGCCACAGAAGGGGGAAATATCTAGCTAGACTATTAAAGGGCCCCATGCCCCGTAGACAAATACGCAAACTGCGCCTTTCCTCAGGAGAAGTGACCCCTTTCCCACACAAAAAAAAATTGCCTAAGAGTTTAGGACCTTTTACCAAACCCTTTACAACCTACGCCCACTCTCGAGGACAGCTTGTAACGAAAGAAGAACCACTCAGATAAGAGATTACCTATCCGACACAATCAACAGAATGATTAGCCAAGAATCAGCTTCGGCACTCGATGCGCCAATCAGCGCAGAAGAGTTGGCAGCGGCACTGAAAGTGTCTAAACCAGGCAAGGCACCGGGCCCAGAAGGTTTCTCAACTGGATATTACAAGAGCTTCTCCGGCCTCCTGATGCCATGGCTGACCAAAGCGATCGATGCTGTGGGAGACGGAGGGAGCCTGGGCGCAGAGTCCCTGGCCGTGACCATTGCTCAAACCAGGAATAGACCCACTGCTATGCGGTAGCTATCGTCCCATATCGCTGCTCAATGTAGACGCCAAGTTAATCACAAAATTTATAGCGGGCAGGCTCAATCACTCCCTCCCAGACTTGATACACGCGGACCAGACAGGCTTCATCCCAGGGAGGAAAGGGATAGCACGTTATGACTGTTCTCAATCCAACAACACGCTAAGAAGACAAAGACCAAACTATTACTATTATCTACAGATGCGGAAAAAGCATTTGATAGGGTTGATTGGTCATACATGATGGCTACCCTGCAACACATGGGATGCGGACAGAGACTATTCGCATGGATATCGGCTTTCTATAGCAAACCACATGCAAAGTCAACGGGGCCACGACAGCGGACTTTGCAATCAGCAATGGTACCCGTCAGGGTTGCCCACTATCACCACTCCTGTTCGCTATGTCCCTGGAACCACTACTCCAGAAGATACGCCTGAACCCAAACATTCAAGGATACAGTTGGCAAGGAACAAACCATAAAGTGGCCGCATATGCAGACGACCTCCTATTCTTTGTACAGAACCCTAGAACAACTCTGCCGTGCCTCCTCTCAGAATTCGACAAATTCGGGAAGATCTCGGGCTTCAAACTTAACCTCTCAAAATGCGAAGTCTTGAATATCACGATCCCCACAGAAGAATATATATCCCTAGACTCGTAATTTGCTTTCCACTGGTGCTATGGACGGATGAAGTACCTGGGCATTTGGGTGGCCACAGACCCAGAAGACACATACCGACTCAACTTCGTGCCCCTTCTAAAGACAATCTTAGCGGACCTGACTAGATGGTCGTACCCACACATAACCTGGCATGGAAGAGAGGCGGTCCTCAAAATGAATATGTTACCGAGAATCCTATACCTCATGCAGACAATTCCGCTAGCCATTCCAGGGACCTTCTTCTCCGCCTTGAAAACTGCGATAATTAAATTTGTGTGGCGCGGGGAACGTTCCCGAATCCGACACACTCTGTCGACCAAGGAATCACGGAGGACTAGCACTACCGGATGTCAAGAAATATCACCAAGCCACGGTAATGCAACGGATACTAGACTGGCACCAGGAACCTACGACGAAACAATGGGTAGAGCTCGATAAAGGCCTCATCGGACCAACACTGGAAATGAGGATATGGGGACGACAAGAGGCCCGGTTGCCCAAAACAATGAGGGGCTGATACCGCAAACAGTCATTGGCTGGAGATCGCTGAGAGATCAGAGCCATATATCGCCTACTCCTAGCCCAATGATTCCACTCACCCATAACGAGGCCATAGGAGGGGGACTCCCACCCGGTGCATGGCCCATCCCGAGTGAGAGGAACTACATCCCCATCCACAAAGCCCTTGAAGGTGGCAGACTCCGGGAACTAACCTCATTATTAGGAGAAGAACCAAGGGCCCCCCTCACGGTGCTCAGATATCTACAACTAAAACATTACCACGACATGATGCCACATAAAGATCGCCTGCACAGAGATCTCACCTGGTTTGAGGACCTCTGTGACAGAGGTGTCACACTAGACCATGCAATATCAGCACTCTACCAACACTTAATTATCGGGGATACAACCCAGGCTTCCACCTTCCGCCGCCAGTGGGAAGGACAACTTGGAAAAGACACTCACACCCTCACAATGGGACACGGCGTTGCTGTGGCAGCAAAAAAGCTTTATGAGCTCATATTACCAAGAGGTAAACTACAAACTGCTCTCCCTTTGGTACAGAACACCATCCCTGTTACACCAGATCTTCCCATCAATCACTCCGACATGCTGGAGATGCCAGGCAGAACGCGGCACAGTGATACATATATGGTGGGAATGTAGGGACATTATGTAGGGATAATGATTAAGGACACTGTGACCGACATCCTACGAGACATACCGGAATGGAATGCGGACCTAGCCCTGTTGCACATCTCGATCCGGATGTACAAAAGATCTATATTGCGTCACCTGCTAAACGCGGCCAAAGCTAACATACCGGCACATTGGAAAAAACGTGATGTACCAACTAAGAAAGAATGGATCCGTAGAGTGGAAGACATCCATGGAGCAGAAGAAATACACGCTTCCCTGACGGGACGTGCAACAAAACACACGGAGATGTGGCTCCCATGGTTTCTATACATCACCCGTTATAGCCAAACAGAGGACGCTCCCGAACCCATCGACGGGGCGACAGCAGGCGTGGATCCCACCAGACACAACCCAGCCCCTCCCTACACCCCCCTGTAAGCCTCAATTCCTTCCCCCCCCTTTCCACCCAACTCTCTCACCAAGGGACTGACGGATCCCGGGGCCCGGGAGGTGGGAGCGAGATCAGGGAGATATATCACCACACAAAAGAAACACTAACCTCTGAAACACTAAAGCATAAACACCCAGCCTTGAGGTGATCCGAGAAACAACCTGACCCTCTCAGGAAACACGAGTCATACCTTGTTACACATACCAGCACGGAAAAGTGTAGACAGAGGGGACAACGCTCATATAATGCAAAGGGCTCGACACCTCTTAGACCCACTCCAAACGCACTTTACGAGGTTACTGATACACACATCAATAACGCAGCTAGGAAAACACGTATGAGAACCCACGGGAACCGCAGGCTCTGCCGCAAAGATTGATGACAATTCCCATAGCCAAGTATGATAGTGTAATAGAGACAGGGACATTTACCACACAAACTATTAACCATCACATAGCAACTAATCACCACGCTCACAAGATAGACAAGCGGGTAAACCCAGCTAAGTATATTACCAGAAATGAACACGTTCCAATGTTCACCACCACACCCGCTCGGCAACGCATACCTAACAATGCTAACTTGGACCTACAAGCCCGAGTTATGCAAGCTGCCTTATCTTTAAGCATTTAGATTTCCTCTCAGTCTGTACACACAGCATGTTGTTGAACCGTATAAATATTTTGATTGCAGAGACCTGCGAGTCTCAATGTTATACTCAGATACCCTACGCAATTAACAAAACTATGCTTTGGGAAACAAACACACAACAACGCAAAACAAAGCAATGTAAAAATGGAATTTAGAAAAAAAAAAGGGAAGAGAAGGAAGGGAAGGGGAGAGGGAGGGAGAGGAGGAGGTTGGGGAAGGAAAACAGAAAAAAGGGAAACAGCAGCTTCATTGCTCGAAACTCCGTATTGGGTCAATGCTCTTGACTTGTAATATCTCAGGTTTACTGTACAATGACTAAATACTGTAATGACGCAACTTTGTAACATTATTATGCTGCTTAATAAAGAGATTTACACAAAAAAAAAGAAAGAAAATGAGCCTCGCCCCGCATTTATTATATACTGTAATGGCGCAAGTTGGGAGCACGTAAGACCACTGAGAAGCGTATTACAATAGTAAAGGCGAGAAAGGACAGTGGAATGGACCAGCACCTTAGTCGCATCTGGCGTTAAGTAGGGGCGGATGCGCGCAATGTTTTTAAGATGGAAATGACAGGATTTGGCAATAGACTGAACATGAGGCTTGAAGGAGAGGTCGGAGTCAAAGAGAACACCTAGGCAGCGAGCCTGCGTGGTGGAGCTGATGGTAGCACCGTTGACTTGGAGTGAGACAGACAAAGGAGTAACAACACTTGAGGGAGGAAAGACCAGAATTTCAGTTTTGGTCAAGTTTAGTTTAAGGAAGTGGGCAGCCATCCAGTTAGAAATAGAGAGGCAGTCAGTGACACTAGACAAGAGGGACAGGGAGAGATCAGGAGAGGACAGGTAGATTTGAGTGTCATCTGCATAGAAATGATAATGGAAGCCAAAGGAGCTAATGAGTTTACCAAGAGAGGCAGTATAGATGGAAGACAGTAGGGGACCAAGAACTGAACCTTGGGGGACACCAACAGAGAGGAGTTGGGGAGAAGAAGCGGAGTCAGAGAAATAGAAACACTGAAAGAGCGCTGGGAGATGTAGGAGGAGCACCAGGAGAGAGCAATATCTTGTAGACCGATATTGCGGAGGATGAGAAGAAGCTGTTGATGATCAACAGTGTCAAAAGCCACAGACAGGTCAAGGAGAATTAGGATAGAGTAGTGACCACGAGGTTTTGCAGCGAGTAGATCATTGGATACTTTGGTCAGTGCAGTTTCCATAGAGTGCTTGCACGGAAACCAGACTGAAACGGGTCTAGCAGAGAGTTGGACTTGGTCAATCTCGCATACACAATTCTTTCAAGGATCTTGGATGCAAAAGGCAGTAGCAAGATAGGACGGTAGTTGGATGAGGAGTTAGGGTCAAGGTTGGGCTTCTTTAGAATTGGGGTTACAGTTGCATGTTTGAAGGGCGATGGAAATATACCAGAGGAGAGAGAGAGAGAGAGAGAGAGAGATTGCAAATTTTAGTTAATAGGTGAAGGAGGAACAACAGGGCAAAGAAGAGAGTTAAATGTGTGAACTAGTCGTTTGGGTTTGCGGGAGTGTGGTTATGAGGGTATTGAAGTAATTTACTTTTGCAGAGGAAACAGCCAAACTGTATGAGCTCAGCATAAATTTATAGTGGAGAAAGTTAGATGCACAGTGAGACTTTCTCCAACAGCGTTCAGCAGTTCTGGAGCATTTTTGGAGGTATCGATGGAGCTTGGTGTGCTTTTTAAAAAAAAAGAAAAAAAGAAAATACATTTGGTAAAAAAATGGTATCTCAAGAAAGTTAAAATTATATGATGTGAAAGTCCCCATTGTATCCACATTAGCAAATGGTATGGTATGGAGTGATTTAAATGTGAGTGAGCTACTTAAATGCCCCAAAATACACTACAACCATCTTTAATTTGCCATTTGTAACTTCACAAGGTGGCAGCGGCATACATTTGATGTATTGTCTTACTCATTTGGGAGGCTTAGTTGCTCATATTGGATTTACTAAATGCCTAGCACAAATTTAATGTGTCTGTAAAAAAAGCAAAAAAAAAAAAAAATAATTACATTTTATTAAGACACGGAAGCTCCTATTATGCTGCACTCTTTCTTTATTTCCCTCAGCAGCAAAGAAAAAACTTTACCAATGATATGAACACAGGAAACAGTCATTAACACATATCTTCCATGGCAACCAACAGCCAATCAGGTTCCGCTCTCCAGCATAATAGGCGGTATTCCCTGAACCATTTCCTCTTTCTTTGCTGCTCCCTCAGTTAAGTACACTGACCCCATAGTTCTTAACTGTGGGATTATATTATATTTAACTTAATTTCTTTCATTTACTTTCATCAAGCTAATTTAATGTGTTACGGTTATTAAATTTCACTGAATTAAAATTGTCCTTATAATTTTCCTGCATTTTTAGTTATCAATGTCATTGCTTGTTTTTAATAATTATTAGTACTTACATTTGTATTGTGTCCCCTACTGGTCCCCTATAATTCTTTTGTGGGGCACCGGGAGGAGAATTTAACTATCCTTAATTCCTTCATTGTTTTATCTGTCTTGCGGTGCTTTCGCACCCTTTTTCCTTTCATGTGTAACAGTGTTTTCTGCTCATCTGTTCGAGCAGTACTGCCGTTGGTCTGTTCTGCCGTTTGGCAGTTTTTTACCATTCATTAGTTTCATACTTTATATGCGGCTCGCGTTCATAGGTTATTAGACTAACTGTGCATTCGTACGCACAGTTCCTCTCTTTGCCATTTGTCAGCATTTATATTGCTTTTCATACTAACAGTCTATTCGTGGAATGTTGCCGATCGGCAAAATTTTTAGCAGTTTTCTCCTATAACCTTGCCCCTTCCTGTTTCCCCTTGTTGGGGTTTAGTATTTTGGCCTTTTTTCCTTTACAGTATTTTCTCCCTCTCTGGGTTAATAAACCCTATAGCTAGGTTACTCTAATACATTCCTGGTTATTATATATTCATTCACTACGCAGTCTGACAAGGATCAAACTTTGGCCTCTGGGTCACAAGTGACCCCTCAGATTTCCCAGGCTAACCCTGGGGAAGGGATTATGTCCCTTGATTTCTCCGCTCCTGCGGACATACAGGTGCTCATCGACGCCTCAGTTTCCCGATCCATTACGCAGGCTATAGTCTCTGCTATGGGCGCTGTGTCGACGACTCTGTCGCAGAGTATTACCCAGGCCCTTTTACAAGCCCATCAGTCTGCACAGCAGACAGGGATGTCAACTGCAACTATTATAACACCGGTCTCTCAAGACCGTAAAGCTATGGAAAGACCAAGCATTCCTCCAAAACTACTTTGACTGACAGTCTCAATTCTGTCTCAGATGGTGCGCAACCACCACCGCGCAAATGAGCCACTAGCCAGGCAAAAATTGGCTAGATTGTGGAAGCGGGCGAGAGCCCAGCTGGATTCGTCTGAGTCAGAGGACAGGGACATTGGGGAGGAAATAGAGGAGTCCAATAAGGACGCTTCGGAGGGTCAGTCCGAATCAAACTCAGACGGTGCAATGGGAGAGGATTCCGCCTCCTCCTTTCCCTGTGACGATGTCAGGGGCCCAGGTAAGTCTGTCGGGGTCTGGTGATGACTCTAGGATTCTAGATCCTCAGGGGGCACCCCTTTTTGACCCAGATGAGCTTAAACACCCGCGTTCAGCGGAATGGTGTCCTTCTGACCATGTGGCGAAATATATATTGCCTCCAGAGTGCGCAAGTCCCTAGACAAGGCTACCAGAAACAAATTGAGAGCAGAATGCCCCTGCCCCACGGTCCAAGATGACGCGTGCAAAACGTCCATTGTGGACCCCAAAGTTGCCCAATTCCTAGGGGAAACCGGATGGAAACCTGGGAAGGGTCTCAATTTTGCCCTGACTAATTGCCAAGACAAGGCATTGCACATATTGGGCCCTGCGGCAAAAATACTCGAGGCGGTCCAAGACAACCGGGAGCTTGATAGGGATGTCATCCATGGATGGATCCAAAGGATTATTTTCTTAGCGGCAAATGTGAATTCAGCGCTGGCTACAGTACGCTGCAAATCTATTTTGCTAAAAAAAAAAAAGCGAGCCAAAGTTAGTCAGTAAATGTAGTGATTAATGAGTCGGGTGCCCAGGCTGAAGGGCTATTATTTGGTGATTCTTTCATAAAGAAATTAGGGTCTTTTGTGCACACCTTTATGGCTTTAGATAAAGCGCAGAATAATATGCGCAAGATCTTTCACCAAAAGATTTTTGCTGGGGCCGGAAGAGGTAGGAGCCGTCTGCCCGGCTGTATTCAGACAGGTTCATACTGTCATGGTACCTGTAATTTCCACCTCTGAGGAGGTCAGGTATCTGGACAGGGTCTCTCCCAAAGGGGCTTGCATGTCCAAACATTTTGGCAATTTCTGCCATTTTCACGCCGGCCGTGCTAGCTCCTCCCCCTTTTATGACACGACGGCCAATAGTCGACGTCATGACGTCATCATCGGCGTGGACCGCCAGAAAGCGCAATGCCAGACCTTATGGGGGCGTGGTCATCAATTAAGGTGACTAGGTACTTAAAGGAATCCTGTGCTACAACTCATTGCCCTGTCATGGTTCTAGCTTGCTAGTCACTCAGCGTGTTCCTCTCATTGTGTTTTTCGGTTTTGACCTGGCTTATATTTTTGTCTTGCTTCTCTCTCCTCAGACCCGGCTTGTTCCTCGCTTACCTGTCCTCCGGCTCCCTCGACCTCGGCTTGTCTTTTGACCATTCTTGTCTTGTCCGGCCATTCTAAGGTCCGGTATACGTACCTCTTTCTGTCCGCACTCTGCGTATTGGATCCCTGTCACGATCCTGACACATACAAACAGAACCGAGGTTCCTATGCGGGAAGAGCTGGCTTACAAGAACAGAGGGTCGCACCAGCTTTCTTTCCCCAAAGAGGCAGACCCTGGGTTGCTAGGGGCATCCGAGGAGCTCCTTCTGGATGCCGATCTTATGGTAAGTGTCTACTCTTCCCTTTCTTCCATTCAGGTTGTGGGGGGCAGACTCAAACATTTTTCCCATGTGTGGCCGCATCTGATGTCAGATGCTTGGGTTCTGCAAGCTGTAACAGGTTATTGCATAGATTTTTTTGTCACACCCGACCCAAATCTCCCCGCCCAGAGAGATTGTTTTTTTCCCAACACGATGCTACCCTTGTATCCAAGGAAATTCACGAATTGATGCGCAAACAAGTCATCACAGAGATCCCAACCAATACACCTGGGTATGTCAGCAATCTCTTCCTGGTACCCAAGAAAGGCTGGGGAATGAGACACTTACGTGTCCTATCACCATTTCAAAATGGAAGGCATACACTGACTTGCAAGACACGTATCTCATGATCCCTATATTGGACAGATACCAAACTTTTCCTCCAATTTACATGGCAAGTTTGGACTATCATCAGCCCCATGGTGTTTCACAAAAGTTATGAAACCCGTGATTGCTCTGCTTCGAAGTAGAGGTGTTCGGCTTATCATCTACCTAGACGATATACTCCTTCTAGCCCAGTCTACCGATCTTCTCCACACACATCTCACATGGACACTGACGCTAATGCAAAACCTGGGTTTCCTTATACATTGAGAAAAATCTATCTTGACACCGGCTCAAAATAATCGACTATTGGACTATTGATCGACTCAACTTCACAAACTCTACATCTCCCAGCGTCAAAATTGCTGAACATCAAAAAAGAAATCAAACGCACGTTGGCCGTTCCCCAATTCTCACTCAAACATCTGGCACGAGTCATTGAACTCCTGGCGGCTTCCATCCAGGCCATATTCCCAGGGCCACTACATTACCGGGCTACAGGCCTCTCATCTTAGTGGCGGAGCACTATACAGGGATATGGTAATGTTAGACAAAGAGGCGAAAGACGAACTTCGCTGGTGGCTCCTCCACATGGAAGCATGGAATGGACGCGCTATCTTCGGAACAACCCCAGATCTAATCCTAGAATCAAATGCGAGCTTACACGGTTGGGGTGCACGCTGTTGAGATATCTCCACGGGAGGCAGATGGTCGGAACATATCAATTGCTTGGAGCTTTTAGCCGGGTCCTTTGCAGTACACAGCCTATCCCCGATTCACTCTCAATGCACAGTTTTATTGAAGATGGACAACGTGTCAGCAGTCAGATACACCAACCATCTGGGAGGCACGAAATCCAAAGTGCTGGCAAACATTAAAAATAAGAAAAGGGCATTTAAATCAGACAAATCAGAAGCATCCTATTTAAGATATAAGGAAGCCAATAACGCTTGCAAAAAGGCAATTAAAGTGGCTAAACTAGAAAATGAGAAATTGATAGCTAAAGAATGCAAAACCAACCCCCAAATTTTTTTCAAGTACATCAATTCTAAAAAAAACTAAAAATGAAAGTGTAGGTACACTGGAAACAGAGTTGGGTTTATTAGCTAATGAAGACCAGGAAAAAGCAGAAATTTTAAATAACTATTTTTCGTCAGTATATATTGAGGATCCTATGGCAAGAGATATGCAAATGATTGCTGCAAAAAACTTGCAAATAACTTGTGATTGGATAACTCGAGACAAGGTGTTACAGCTATTAAAGAAATTAATGTAAATAATGCTCCGGGGCCTGAGGGTATTCACCCACGAGTACTTAAGGAGCTAAGTGGGGAAATAAGTGAACCTCTGTAATTTTTCAAGATTCTTTTGTTTCAGGTGTTGTACCGGACGATTGGAGGAAGGCAGATATTTAAAAAGGGTTCAAAATCCTTACCTGGAAATTATAGACCTGTGAGCTTAACTTCTATAACTGGGAAAATATTTGAAGGGCTGTTAAAGGATAATATTCAGGAATTCATTGGGAAGAACTTTGTTATCAATAATCAGCATGGTTTTATGAAACATAGGTCATGTCAAACTAACCTAATTGCATTCTACGAAGAAGTAAGTAGAAGTATAGATCAGGGTGTTGCAGTGGATGTGAGCTACTTGGATTTTGCCAGGGCATTTGATACGGTTCCTCACAATAGGTTAGTCTTCAAACTAAAAGAAATTGGTCTAGATGAATATTCTTGTTCTTGGGTAGAACATTGGCTTAAGGATAGTGGAATAAGTGGGGGGGTGTGATTAACAGCCAAACTGTATGCCAATGAAGTGTTATTGTGTTCTAATACAGGGATTCAAGCCCCCATTCTACCCTTAGGCAGTAATGGAGTCCTCTGTGAAGCACATGGCCTTTCACCAGGCAAAATCAGTTGGGTTGTTGATAAACTCCTCCTCCATTCCCTTCCAATGCAATCCCTCTTCCCCCAGGAGGCACTCTGGTTCTGTTACATCCTAAGGGATTGACTGAGGGAGGTGTGTCCAGCAGAAGGAGGGGCTAACCTGTTTAAAGCCCTGTGAATAGCACATTTTCTGTCTTTTTGAATTCACTCTCCCCACTCTCTCTCTCCCTATTGCCTATTCCCTCTACTACTCTCAGCTGACGATCAAAGGAGTGGTAACTGTATCACTGTGTCTATGCCTGTTTTACTATGTTAATTTAGCCTACTTTCCATTTAGTCAATGATTAGTTTTAGTAGCAACATATACTAGCCTATTTCAAATGTATATGTATTGTTTATTTGTTTGATTAGCCTCTATTAATAAATATTATTATATTGCCAAAAGCAAGGAGTGTGGACTCTGACTTTCCACTCTGTTTTTAAGTTAAGTTATTATTTTTAGTTATTAATGTTATTATGAATTCCAAATTTATTCCAACTTGCGAGTTAAACGTTTATTACAGATAGAGTACAACGAGTTGTCATTAACGGTAAATTTTCAGGCTGGACAAAAGTGGTAAGTGGTGTCCCTCAGGGTTCTGTTTTGGGACCACTTCTATTTAACATATTTATAAATGATCTTGAAATAGGCATTGAAAGCCATGTATCAGTATTTGCAGATGACACAAAACTTTGTAAAGTAATAAAATGTGAGCAAAATATTGCTTTGCTGCAGAGGGATTTGGATAGATTGGGGGACTGGGCACTAAAATGGCAGATGAAATTTAACATAGAGAAATGCAAAGTTATGCACTTCGGGGTTAAGAATGCACAAGCAATTTACACCCTAAATGGTAGTAAATTAGGGATAACCACACACGAGAAGGATTTGGGAATTGTTATAGACAACAAATTAGGCCAGTAAATGGTAGTGAATTAGGGATAACCACACACGAGAAGGATTTGGGAATTGTTATAGACAACAACCTTACTGGCCTAATTTGTTGTCTATAACAATTCCCAAATCCTTCTCGTGTGTGGTTATCCCTAATTCACTACCATTTACTGGCCTAATTTGTTGTCTATAACAATTCCCAAATCCTTCTCGTGTGTGGTTATCCCTAATTCACTACCATTTAGGGTGTAAATTGCTAGGTATAAATAGGGGCATAAATTCTCGGGATGAAAATATAATTTTGCCTCTTTATAAATTGCTTGTAAGACCCACCTTGAATATGCTGTGCAATTTTGGGCGCCTGTTCTAAAGAAGGATATCATGGCACTGGAGAGGGTCCAGAGACAAGCTACAAAATTGATAAAAGAAATGGAGCATTTTAGTTATGAAGAAAGGTTAAAAAAAATTAAATCTGTTTAGTTTGGAAAAACGGCGCCTGAGAGGGGATATGATAACTTTATACAAATATATTCGGGGCCAGTACAAACCTTTATCTGGAAATCTATTCATAAACAGGGCTATACATAGGACACGAGGTCACACATTTAGGCTGGAAGAAAGGAGATTTCATCTAAGGCAAAGAAAAGGTTTTTTTACAGTAAGAGCAATATGGATATGGAATTCTCTGCCTGAAGAGGTGGTTTTGTCAGAGTCATTACAGATTTTTAAACTGCAATTGGATAAATACTTACAAAAACATAACATACAGGGATAAAATTTCAAATTAGTGGGGTAATAGCTGCTTGATCCAAGGAGACATCTAACTGATATTTTGGGGTCAAGAAGGAAATTTTCCTAGTTTGTGGCAAAAACTGGAAGCGCTTCAGACTAGGTTTTTTGCCTTCTTTTGGATCAACAGCAAAAACATATGTGAGAAAGGCTGAACTTCATGGACACAAGTCTCTTTTCAGCTATGTAACTATGTAACATGGCACGTGATTTCTGTCAATTTTGCCTTATGCACAATATCTTGGTGACAGCAGAATATATTCCCGGACTATACAACACCACAACGTATTGGTACTCCAGACACCTCAAGGACTTCAGCGATTAACGCCTGGACCCCTTGACATTCAGGAACATCACGGACACCTGGGGACCTCTGGGAATAGACCTCTTTGCCTCTCGGTTGAACGCTCAACTCCCTAGATTTTTCAGTTGGAGACCAGATCCTTCGGCTCTCGCAGCGAATGCCTTCCTTCAAGATTGGGCCATGGAGACAAATTACGCATTCCCTCCTGCCTTCTACATCTGCGTCGCCAAAAGGGCACGCTGGTAATTGTGACTCCCCTATGGCCATCACAACCATGGTTCCCTCATCTATTGGAAATGGCGATACATTTTCCCTGACTTCTCACATTGTACGATTCTCTTCTTCAGGATCCGGACGGACAAGCTCACCCCAGGGCCTTCTCCGACTTATGGCGTGGCTGATTTCAGGGGACTTTGGTCAATCGAAGGCGTTCCGCAATCAACTCTCAGACTTCTCGAGAATGTATGGGCACCCGGCACGAGACAAGCTTATAAATCTGCTTGGAATGCATGGAATGGTTGGTGCTTGGGAAGAAACCTTGATCCCTTATAGGCTTCTTTGACAGCCATCCTACAATTTTTGCCCTCCTTTTCGAAGCAGGGAAAGCGTACCGCACGGTTAACCTCTACCGCTCGGCCTTTCCGCTGGACATCAAGGCATCGATGGTACCCCCATTGGAAGACACCCTTTTGTCTGTCGCTTACTACGCGGAGTATGTTTTTCTCGTCCACCGCTCCCTCGTTACTCTACACTCTGGGATGTTTCCCTTGTCCTCCGTTTTCTAATGTCATGGCCAGATAATTCTTCATTATCACTCAAACAACTGTCAGCAAAACTAGTCATGCTTTTCTGCCTCATCTCATGCAAGAGAGTCTCGGACGTACAAGCTTTGGACACAGATGCTCGATCCTTTACACCTGAAGGGGTTCTCTTCGATATCTCTAGAAGGACCAAAAGGTCTTCGAAGTCCGTACTGTACCCGGCCTTTCTGCAGAAGCCTCTATTGTGCCCAGTGGCATGCCTATGGGAATACGAACTCCGTACAGCTTCGCTCCAGAACCCCATGAGACCTCAGTTATTTATCTCTGTCCGCAAACCACATCTTTCAGTATCCTCTCCCTCCCTGGCCAGATGGGTCAAATGGATTATGACATTGGCAGGCATTGACACTTCCGTGTTCTCTGCACATTCTGTTCGAGGAGCTATGGCCTCTAATGCCTCTGTGGTAGGATGTTGACTAGAAGATATTTTACGAGCGGAACCACTTTTCGTGATTTTTACTTCAAACCGATCTAACACTTTGCTGGAACAGTTATATCACAGCTTTAACCCCTTAGGGACACATGACATGTGTGACATGTCATGATTCCCTTTTATTCCAGAAGTTTGGTCCTTAAGGGGTTAAACCAGCATAATAGGGGCCTCTGTGCCTTAATAAAATTACCAGATTTTACTATTTACATGATGTAAAGTCATGATTTTATCAACGACATGGAGGCGAGTATTATCCCTCCCACCCTTCCTTGGATGGTGGTTCACCTGGGTAAGTTATTTACGGTAAGTCTCTTTGGTTCAGATTTGCTCACTGATAAGGTGATTGGTTTGATTATTCATGTTTGTATTCACCTCATATAGGTTGACTAAATACTAGTTACAGTAGATATTGCCTAATCACGTATAACACATTATTTTTGCATAAATGCAGTTTTATACTTGGATATTACAATATTCTACTTTCTCTTACAGCTTAAATTGGAAGTTCATCCACTGATGGCATTGTTCCCGTATTGGAATTCCTTTTTCGTGTGGATGGCGGTACAAGTTCGGGATCTCAAGAAAGAGGAAATGGTTCAGGGAATACCGCCTATTATGCTGGATGGTTGAACCTGATTGGCTGTTGGTTGCCATGGAAGATATGTGTTAATGACTGTTTCCTGTGTTCATATCATTGTTAAAGTTTTTTTTGTTTTTTTTTGCTGCTGGGGGAAAGAAAGAGTGCAGCATAATACTCGCCTCCGTGTCGTTATTAAAATCATGACTTTACGTCATTTAAATAGTAAAATCTTGTAATTATATATACACATACAAACTTTGATATAAGTTGGTGAAAAAATGGTGAAATGTTAAAGTAAAACATACTGTAGAAGAGCAACTGTACTCTGGGTTGAGTAGCTTCCTCGCTGCTAGCAGGGGACGCTGGAGCACTCCAGACCCAGTAGTCGAATCTTGAATGGGGTTTCTATAAATCTGTTCCACCCTGGGCCAGGCTGCTGTGGTTATAGCTTCTTGCAGTAACTATAGCTTTCTGCAGTGGTTATAGCTCTGGAGACCCTTTCTCTTGTAAAGCAGTGATTATATTGCTTATATTTTTTTGGCCCCACACATTAGTCGAGACTGAATGCAGGAGAGTAAAATGCAGCTTTATTTGTTACAACACAGAAAAGGGGATTCCAACACCAGGGGATCCTCCATGCAGTCCCAACCTGTGTGGGGTCTTGATTGCAACATCCCCAGCTAACCAGCAAGACTTCCTGCTGTGTCTTCCCAGACATAGATCCAAGTTGTACAAAATGTTCCTCAATACCTCCTTTTCCTGAACAGCACACCCACACATATGTCCCTAGATGGCTCTTCACCGAGCTCCCTTACTGTCCAAAAAGTGCCCTGATTGGAGAATCCATGCCCGAGTAAGGGTGTGACAAAGTTTTCCTGGGTCGAGGCTATCCTCTGATCCAGCTCAGAGTTCCAGGTGTGCAGCTGGTTAGTCCAGGTCTTACAAAATGGGGTTTCTGGGGCTCCGGAAAGACAATGTGGAGGTATAGGCCCAACAAATCCCTCTATCAAAATTCTAAACGTATAAACTGAAATGGTCAGGTCTTTATATGGCACTAGCTTGGCACAGTAGATAGTTGCAAAGGCCACTATTGTACTCAGAAGATGTAGCTGAACAAAATTTGGGGTTTTGTATAAGTGTAGCACACATCGTATTTACAAAATACACGTAACCAGAAAGTCCCGATGTTCCAATACCGAATCTCTCTGCCCCTCTGTCCTTCCACTTGCTGAAATGCTGGAAAATGGAAGCGCTGCTGATTTGGACTCTGCTGATTTGCCAAGAGAAGCCAGCCAATAAGTGGCTCCACACTCACAAAAATGGCACTTACCTTATAAAGCCATTTTTATGAATGGCTTGACAAAGACCTCATGTTAAGGTTGAAACGTTGCCAGCTCTCCTCCGCTGAATAAAATCTCCTTCACTTAATTTATATTGTTGTGGCTCCATTATTCATTTGTTTACTGGAACTTTTTTTCTGGGTTGGCTAATGATGCTGCCGGTGAAACGCTGCTCATACAGACTCAAGGCACCATGACCACTTCAAATCAATGTTACTTGGAGTAACACTTTAAGGAGGTATACCATGTGCCTGCCAGAAGATCCTCTAATGCAGGCTTTGTTGGGTATAGGAGTTCAGCTAACTCAGTGCGGTTAGTGTCTGAGCTTTGCACAAACATTGATAAGGAACACATTTTTTTTAGAATGAAGGAGGCATGGCTTAGGAGGCAGGTGTATAGTCCAGAATACTGCAAAACATTTATTTTTTGCAAAAACTACAAAAGGTTTTAGCTTGCATAAATGGGTACATACAGCATATTAATGAGGCCATAAACTATGCTGGTATGGTACCTGAAATATCAGGTTTTTTCATAAGCTGTGTATATAATATTACGGTGTTCTTTTAATATTTATACTTAGAGGCAACAGCACATAAATAGAGACATACAAATTTTAATATATACAGTGAAGTCATATCATTAACTTACTTTTGAAAAAGAGAAATGTCCCCACATACAGATCACCTGCTAGAACAGATCACCTACTAGAATCAATTAATGTGAACCTATCGCCCCTGAAAATAATCACTTTGATTGTTGTGACCTCTGTCCACCCTACTTTGGTGGTGAAAGTTAAGTTTAATAAAGTTTACTAACCTCATTTCCAGCACTGAGACACTGCCACTGTACTGCTCCTCATTCTTTGTCATCAAGTCTGCTGACGTCTTTCACATTCTCGTCCAATCTAATGCTACTCTTTAAGAATCATTGGAGATGCGATGCACATGCATGGAAAAACACTGCGTTCGTCCAATCAAATGCTTCCTATAAGAAGCATTTGATTAAAGAACTAAATGTGACTCTTGTTGCAGAGCAAGCGCCTCTAGTGCTTGTCAGGAAAAAAGTGACAATGTTTCTATAAAACGACAATGTATTATTACGATTAATTGGTTTGTGTACCTTTAACTCAGGAGCATAAATTAAAACTAAACAGGTTGCATAAAATAAACTATTGTTTTTATAACACATGGTTTATGCTTGATAGCGAGTTCTGAATTACTTTAAAGGGAAAATTTGCTTCAAACCAACAATTCCTTGCGTGAATTGCCAAGTAGTTTTTGTAACTCAGACTGAAGCCACATTCCCAAGAGCTAAAAGGGCTCACAAGAAATCGAAATTGTTCTAATTGGAATTATAAACACAGAGACTGCCTTCAAATACATTATCGCTTTGCAACAGTTTACTTCCCAATCGGAAATTTAAAGCGTAAAAATTAAAAATGACTGAATGGATTCATTTACTACAGGAAACACAGATTTTATTATTCACAGCATAGGTGATTAACATGAACTAATTCACCTCCCTTCCTCCAATCACAAAAGTTTCACAGAATGCAAAAGTTTACATGACAGATTTGGGAGACCCCTCTGTCCAGAGGAGGGACAGGGGGAACTCAGGGTGTGTCTGTAATACAATGTTATTGAGATGATGTCAGTACTTGCATCCCCAGGCAGAGTGCTGCAATGCACACCGACTATACAGACTGCCCTCCCTTTTTCCACTCTCTCTCTCTCCTCCCTCTTTTCTTTTGCCTTCCTAAATGGATAGAGCTTGTCCTGGATAGGCACAGTTAACCAGGTTCCAAAAAGACTGTATCAAAGCCTCTGCAAGTTTTCCCCCCACCCCTCCAGAGTGTGCCTCTCCTGATCTGTCAGTCTGTAGTAGTCCAACAGGAGGAGAGGAGACTGTTAAACGCCTGGCTGGCTTTGCAAAATCCTACAAGATCTCTCTCCTTCTCTCTAATTGCACTGCTAACAGAGCAAAGTAAGGGCATTCTCACAAGAAGGAAAATCAACTTAATCACCTCACCTACTGGATTTTATTCTGCTTCCTCCCTAGGAAAACTGTACATATTACATTTCAATGCTAAAACCAATGGATTTTATCTGCATGTATGGGATTGTAACTTGCTTTTTAGCTTCTTGTTGCTGGCTGACTGTGGATTCATATATTGCAAAAGGTATGAATTTATGAAAAGTAGGGATCCAGTGCATTTAATTAAAAAGTTTTAAAGTTCAAGGCATAGTTTTTTATTATTATTATTTTTGTAATCTAATACTTTGTAAACAGTCATTAAGAATATCAACACTGTTCTGAAACCGATTTCAAAGACTAAAATATAGACTAAGCTACAAAATTGACACTTTCGAACCTTTTATTTTCCATTTGGTTTTGGTTGTAAACTAGAGCTGTAGGTCTGTTTTGCTGTGTGTATGTGTTATGTGTACCTGATATTGTAAGCAGTAGAAATGATTTATTTGGCATGGAATAAATAAGCCGGCAGGGGAAACATTAAACTGCAATCCTCTACATCACACAGACATCACTCAAAAAGCTCCCTTTGCTGTCAGCTGGAATCATTGCTAGTCCAACAGCATCATAATGTAATGAATTCAAACTATTGAGCCCTGTTTACCACTTAGAAAACCTACCACTATTTCCAGCCCTCCTTCTGTTTTTTAAATAACCACACTCATTCATTTCTAAAATGTGTGTAACCTAATCTGGTTGCTAGTTTTCTTAGGAGAGGAAGGGATGGAATTTCTGGTTTATTGAGACGTGGGTCATTAACGCATAGACAACCGTGTTTTACAGTGTTAGGTTTTATTTAAATGGAATTTGTCTCTTAGGTGAGTGACTGGTAGATTGTTCGAAAAGCTCAGGCAAATTACGGACGAGGATAGAGATTTGCCAACTTAGTCCATGCAGGTTGTCTTCTGTTATGTATGACTTAATCCATACATGTGTTTTGTTTTGACAGGTGCTCCCCTCACTCCATACAAACCAGGCTGCAGGGCATGGTTTTTATAAATCCACCCTGGTGGAAACAACATAACTGAGAATTTAGTAAAATATTATGATATACCGTATATACTCGAGTATAAGCCGACCCGAATATAAGCCGAGGCCCCTAATTTTACCCCAAAAAACTGGGAAAACATATTGACTCGAGTATAAGACTAGGGTGGGAAATGCAGCAGCTACTGGTAAATTTCTAAATAAAATTAGATCCTAAAAAAATTATATTAATTGAATATTTATTTACAGTGTGTGTATATGATGAATGCAGTGTGTGTGTATGACTGCAGTGTGTGAGTATGAGTGTGCAGTGTGTGTGTGAATGCTGTGTGTGTATGAGTGCAGTGTGTGTGTGAATGCTGTGTGTGTATATGAGTGCAGTGTGTGTTTGTGTTGCAGAGCCTTGGTGGGGGGGTGGGCATTTTTATAAAAAAAAATTTAATATTATTTTAATTTGTTTTGTTATATTATTATTTTTATTATTATTTATATTATTTTTAATATTATTTTTATATTATTAATTTATTTATTTTGTTGTCCCCCCTCCCTGCTTGATACATGGCAGGGAGGGGGGCTCTCCTTCCCTGGTGGTCCAGTGGCATTGGCAGTTCAGTGGGGGGAGGAGGGGGGCTGGCAGAGCTGTTACTTACCTCTCCTGCAGCTCCTGTCCGCTCTCTCCTCCTCCGCGCCGGTCCGTGCAGCTCTTCTGGCAGCTCACACTGTAAGTCTCGCGAGAGCCGCACTATGACCCCGCGGCTCTCGCGAGACTTACACTGGGAGCTGACCGAAGTGCTGACCGGACCGGCGCGGAGGAGGAGGGAGCTGACAGGAGCTGCAGGAGAGGTAAGTAACAGCTCTGCCAGCCCCCAGTCTGTATTATGGCAATATAAATTGCCATAATACAGACTGACTCGAGTATAAGCCGAGTTGGGGTTTTTCAGCACAAAAAATGTGCTGAAAAACTCGGCTTATACTCGAGTATATACGGTAAGTAAATACGCTGGTTAGTGCAGTGGTAACGCCATTGCCTTAGAACCGGGAAACCCAGGTTCGAATTCCAGTCAGATCTCATCAATAAGTGTTCCAGGGTAAGACAATCTAAATAAATTATACACACACACACACACACACACACACACACACACACACACCTACCCCAAATTATCAAGCTTGTTTAAGCACAGGGCCACTTTCTATAATTGTAAAGTGCTGCTGAATATTTTGGCACTATATAAAGAATATACATACACACAAATGTACGTCTGCACATATGCACACACATTAAATTTTTTGACAATAGCTCACAGATGAATATTTCACATTAACAATCTACTTTTGATAATATTAAAAAAATTCCCATCTTGCCTGAAGTATGCATTTCGTGAAAAGGAGTTGTAGTGTTAGACTACAAAAAAGGAGGAGTTTTAGGATTTGGATTCCATGGGTAACGTATTATATTTCCAAAGCCACAAGTCAGGCATAACAAAATAAAATAAAAAATGCTTGCTTAACTTCAACGATGTTCAACACTTTAGTACGTTTCTATAGACCTAAAAACTGTTTTTATTTACTTATTCCCAATAGAACCCTTCTCTGGAAAGCTAAGTGAATATGGTGTGATTGTCCCATTCAGTACAGATCGACTGGGACGATACCTTTCCCACGTGGTGTCAGCAACAGGAAAAACCAGAGGCTGGCAAAGCTCAAAGCACAATGGCAAGAGGGTGGCCCGCAGCATCCCTGACCCAACAGAAACGCATTCAGATGATAGCTACTTGTACTTCAATGTCACAGTCTTTGGGAAGCAGCTGCATCTACGTCTCAAGCCCAACAGACGTCTGGTTTCTCATGAGGCTACAATTGAGTGGCAGGAGGATTTTCAGGAGATTTTGCGAAGGTCGCTCCATGCTGGGTGTGTTTATACAGGAGATGTCACAGATATGCCAGGAGCAACTGTGGCTATAAGCAACTGTGATGGGCTGGTAAGTTGAGGTCTAATTCCTAGATGCTCAAGGTAACATTTCCCACCACGGGAGTTTTACAGCCTCCTGTTCATATGCAGCCTTTTGTAATGTCTGTTTAAAATGGGATTAGTTGGTTGTGCGAAATAGATCAATTTGGACATCAATTTTACCAAAAATAAAGACTTAGAGGTTTTAAATAGATGATACCATTGTATACTGCACATGCCGAACGCATTCCCATTATAACTCTCAGAATAATTTGGTCTACTGTCAGCTTGACAGTTGCCAAAAACTTATTTAGACATCTCTAATGTGAGGTTATTTATAGCAACGGGAGCGTTATGAAGGTCTAATTGATGTGCTATCCACTTGTAACTCCAAGTTCAGTCTGTTTTTTACAAATAATTGTGCAGGCTTCATTTAATTAACTGTGGTGTTTCTCGTTGGTTCTTGTAGACCTCTTGTACCTGTTGTACCTCATGTAACTTTTTGCTGATCCTTAAACAAGGTTCTGCTGGGTAGTGTTTCCTGGTAGCTCTGCTACAAAAAAAAGTCAGCATTCCTTTATCTGTCTTGGGTTGGTTACTGTTTACATTCCACATTGTATACCAGCTGTTAGCTAAGAATTATCTTGTTGGATGGGGAGAAATCTTGGCAATACAGACTTGTGGAGATAGTTCCAACATGTGATCATCTTCATTTCAAAATATTTAATAAGACGTGAATATATGGGCCAGTATTTATCAGTATTGTATGTAAATTAGCCATGTGGTTTTCTTTTTCTTTTTGTGTTCCAACACCAAAGGAATTTATAGATGACTAATTCTTGACTCAGACTTCACCACTCCTCTTACTGCACATATGCTCAAGATTATTATTTTACAGTAAAAGTAAATATTTGAAGTGAAATTAAACTACTATATTAAAATAATAAAAGGTCAGTACTTAATTCAGACTCTGGAATTCCATAAGCTAAGTAACTTTAGGAAGCAAATCAAGTAGTGCAGCATATATGCTCATACACAAACAAGTTAAACAAAATCAGTTATATGGTTGCTGTCTGTGGGTGCCTATTAAATTGAGCAGTATATATTTTTTCTGTTTAAATGTTTTCTGCATATGCACTGAAGTGGCAGATGAACCTTGAATTAAAAAGGACCCAATAACAGTTTCATCTCATTAAAGTGGTTATAGAGTCTGGAGTCCCCTGGCATGGTCCTTTCATTCAGAGTTAGGCTGTTTTTATGGTTTTAAAGCTTAAAAAGAGTCCCCAGCTGTCCATCCCCCCTGAGCTGCTTTGGCTGATGTGCAATGGGCGGCAGTGATTGGCTGAGAGTGTCAGTTGACTGCCTTCAGCCTATCATAGTGCCCATTTATGGTGTGAATTTGTATGGCTAGAAGGAAGTATGTAATCTATGCCTTAGCCCAGGGCATGACAATTTTGCTTTCAATCTAGGAGCCATAGGAGCCAGTTTTTTTCCCCTACGACAAAAATGCAATTCTTAAAGGGACGCTATAGTCGCCATAACAGCTTAATGTAGTTGCTCTGGTGTCTGTAGATTGTCTCTGCAGAATTTTCAATGTAAACTCTGCCTTTTCAAAGAAAAGGCAGAGTTTACATTGCTGCCTAGTAACATCTAAAGTAGTGCACCAATGTGCAGCACCTACATTCAGCGTCTCTACGCTCTGCATGGAGGCGCTGAACATTCCCCATAGAGATGCACTGATTTATTGCATCTCTACAAAGAGATGCTGATAGGTAATTAATAAGCTATGGAGGTGGGCCAGCTGCAGCGAGACTGGCACAGTGTTGGAAAAAAGGTGAGTAAGAACACCATTCACATGCGATCAGAATTCCCATGCTGACAGACACACACACACACACACACCCTGACGGACACATGCTGACAGACACACTGGACACACATACACTGACACACACTCTCACACAGTCACAAAGCATTTTCATTTTTGATACATTCAAATGGCAGCCACACGAGGTATACTTAACCCTTCAATAAAACATTGCCATATCTTTTGAAAAACAACATTTTAGATTAGTTTTTTCCCTTTAAAGTGCCCCTGCACCCAGACTACTTTATTAAGAGTGCCTACAATGACTTTTTTTTGCACAATTCTGGACGCATAATTGTTGAAATTTGTAAAGCACAAAATGTTGTATTTTTATAGAAGCTCTCAATATGGCTAAATACCGCTCTTTGAATTCTCGTACTTTATAGTCCACAATCCTGTATGTGTCTGTTGCTAGAAACATCAGTCTGGGTACTGAACCAGCAACTGTCATCAAAAATGTATTTATGAGTATTTCCTAAAGAGAATATAGGCGTTGGAATTCCATTGAAATTCTAATGCAGACAACAGATAACAAAATAGGAATTACTTTGTCTTATGGTAAATGCCCAAGTTGATAAAATTTGACAAGTGGAGATTCTGCAGTCTAGTTTTGTCAATTCAATCATGCATAGTCTGCTGACTCAATGCAAGACACAATCTAATCATCAGTGTTATACTCTCTCACACACATGCTTGAACAAGCAGCTTCAAGTAAGTTTCACTTCCTTATACTACATCCCTAGGCCACCACACTCCAGGCAGAGATGTCGCCATTGGGAGTCTTTGCAAAATATACAAAAACCTTTAAAAGGTGAAAAACCTGCTTTCAGGACAACTAAAATTACCCAGACCATTTAATATCAAAAGTGGAGTAAGTGCTGTGGTCCTGTAGTAATAACCCTTAAGGTTCATATTTACCTGCTTCTTCTTTCTTCTGCTTTCTACACCGCCCCCTAGGGGAAACACAGGGAAACAATTCCTATCCCTAGGAATGCTGGAAACGTGCATGGGGCATGCCTGAGAGATGTATACATGTACAGTTGGAAGAGCTCTTCATCTTGCAACATCCTGACAGAAATTAAAGAGTCTGATCAGTTATAATTTGATAGATTTTGGCTTGTAATGGTTTTGCATGCTCAAATAGTTATAGCTTTTGCACAAAATAAATGTTTTGCAGAATGCTACACCAAAACACGTGCCTCCTTGGCCACGCCCTCTCATACCTTAAATACTTCCTTATCAAACATGCACCTCAAGAGCACTGAGTGGGCAGCTTTTAATTCACAACCTGGCTGCAGACAGTAAGAGGAACTACAACAGTAATATCCATACGATATGCCTCCCTGAGTGTCCTCTTCTTCTAATGCATGTTGTTTTGTTGTTCAAATCATTCAGGAATGTGAATGACTGAGCTGTGTGCATACCTTTTTGAGAAGTACTCGCAACTCCCTGCCTGTGACACAACCAGTTCCTGTAAAGCGAGATCTACTGTTTAAACTTCCTTTCTGGCACAGTCTGTTTAATTTAGAATTTCTAATCTCCTGCACTGTTAATAGCTTCCAGACCTTGCTGGAGCCTCCTGTGTGTGATTAACCCCTTAAGGACACATGACGGAAATATTCCGTCATGATTCCCTTTTATTCCAGAAGTTGTGTCCTTAAAGGACCACTATAGTGCCCTGAGGGTGCCCCCACCCTCAGGTACCCCCTCACGCAGGGCTCTGGGGAGAGGAAGGGGTTAAAATTTTACCTTTCTCCAGCGCCGGGCGGGGAACTCTCCTCTTCCTCTCAGCCTCCTCTTTGGCTGAATGCGCATGCGCGGCAGGAACTGCGCGCGCAGCCAGTCTCATAGGAAAGCATTCATAATTCATGATTTTCACCGTGAGAAGCACGCAAACGCCTCTAGCGGCTGTCAATGAGACAAGCCACTAGAGGCTTTAGAGGCTGGATTAACCCATTTATAAACATAGCAGTTTCTCTGAAATAAAAAAAATGGGTTAACCTAGCTGGACCTGGCACCCAGACCATTTCATTAAGCTGAAGTGGTCTGGGTGCCTAGAGTGGTCTTTTAAGGGGTTAAAGTTCAATCTACGGAGCAGGAGATAAAAACTTCTAAAGTAAGCTAACACCAGATTGAAAATTAAACCATTTTTTCATGCAGGCTGTTTAAGTCACAGCCAGGGTGTGTGTGGCTAGGGCTGCATAAACACAAAAGTGTGATCAAACTAATAAATGGCAAAGAATTGAGCAGTGAGACTGCAGGGGCATGATCTAAACCACATAACTGCTTTATTACGCTAAAGGTTTTTTTCATGACTATTGTGTCGCTTTAAGGGGTTAAGAACCACTTTCTTAGTGAATGGTTATTAAACAATAAAACACATACAAAACAAAAATGTATGACACCTTACATATAGTTACATAGCTGAAAAGAGACTTGCGTCCATCAAGTTCAGCCTTCCTCACATATGTTTTTGCTGTTGATCCAAAAGAAGGCAAAAAACCCAGTCTGAAGCGCTTCCAATTTTGCAACGAACTAGGAAAAAAATTCCTTTTTGACCCCAAAATAGCAGCTATCACCCCACTAATTAGCTACAATTATAAGCTACAAGGTTTCCTGGACACTATGCGGTATCTTCCCACACTAGGGCAATGTAATTCCAATGCTGAACAAGTGTGTAATTTTATGACGTTCAATTTACTATGGCACAATGTGTCATCCACAGCATCACCTACTGCTGGTGCAGGCACCTGTCTATTGGCGTAATGCTGGTGGTGGTGAAGTGCACATGTACCAGCTCTGCGGCTGTCCTGGATTTGTATAAGGGGAGGGAACTGTTGGGAGCTCACAGTACTTCAATGTGAAAAACACCCTCAAAATAAGTGTGTGGGTGTGTGTTTATGGATGTAAATATGTGTATGTGTGTACACGAGTCTGTGTAATCAATGTGTGTATGAGTATGTGTTCATTTATGTGCATATGACGGTAGGTACATGTGAATATGATTGTATATGTATACGATTGTGTATGTGCATATGAATGTCAGTATGTGCGTGTAGTCATGTAATTTCCCTTAACAAAAATGGGCTTGGAGGTGTTGCAGAAGGTCATACTACATTTTGCCTAAAAAAAACAAAAAAAAAACCTAGGAACACCTCGGGTGTCACCATCAATTCTAAAAGACACATTTATATAAACACAGATCTCTTGCTACCCAATTTTGGCAATATTCTGCTTAGCGGTTCTCACTCTCCCTGTTACATCAATTAACCTGATTTTCATTATTCTGAATATTCCATTGTTTGCTGCCTAGAATTTTTCTGGCTACATTTACATTTTGTGGAGTCATCTGACTCTGATCCTTGGCTTATTTTAAGTTATCATAAACTGTCATACAGGTTCTGCTGTTGAAAATCGAGCCAAGGTCTGTCATATACATTTAGCATTTTACCTTCTGATACATTTTCTAAATTGCCTACATTTTGCTTATTGAGGGATTCCAACCCTACCCATTCCTGTCAGAAGCACAGTTTTGCAACTCAAACTTTTTAGAAGGCTATGTTTTACGTACAATTTTGGTGTAAACAGTGAGGCTTTGATCAATGCTAAATAACTGTATCATCACAGAAAGGTAAAACACATGGCTGAATGAAAAGATATCCATCGAAAAAAGTGTAGCAAAGTGGTGTGAAATATTTGTTAACTTGCACGCTGACACTTTGCACCTGTATGCATATCACACAAAATAAAAAGTATTTTTAGTCATTTTCATAAAGAGAATGTCTAAGCAACTACTGGATGGTTCCAAGAAAAACTGCAGGATACTTATCTCTTTTATATATGTAAACAATTTGAAAACCTTTGAAAAAGTACTTGAAGTGTGATTTTTCCAGTAGTCGTTGAAAGACAAATATCTTTCACATTCTCTGCTTCTTGAAGTTCTGACAAAATATTTTACATACACATTGAATTTTACAAGTGGTTTCACATAGGTGCAACTTGTTTTAGGTGTATTATACGGCTTATAAAAGGATTCTTTAAAGAGCGACTTTTTCAGTTTGCTTTTTCAATTAAAAAAAAAAAAGCTTTAAGGATACATGCAATTTTATCCTCATCATGGGACAGGAGAGCCTCCATGCTTGATATTGAAGCAAACAGGCTGCCTTGTTTGCGTAAATGGGTACTATAGTGCCAGGAATACAAAGCTGTCCCTCTGCCTTCCCCCACCCTCATGCCCCTTTTTGCATTAAATAAAGGGTTAAAAACCCATTTTTTACCTGATCCCAGCACTGATGTCCCTCGGCGCTGCGTTAAAGCTCCGCATCCTCCGACATGCGGGTGCTATTGTGCATGTGCGTAAAATGATGTGCTTACGCATTAGACCTCCCCATAGGAAAGCATTACATCAATGCTTTCCTATAGGGAATAATCTGATGCTGGATGTCCTCATACAGAGCGTGAGTACGTCGAGCATAATTTAGTGGACCAAATGTCCATTTCGATCCTGGAAGCATGCCCCCGGGGTTGTCTAGGAGACAACCACTGGAGGCAGACTTAGTGCTGCAAAGGTAACCATTGCAGTTTGGAACTAAAAAAGGACACTGCACCCAGACCACTTCAACTAGCTGAAGTGGTCTGGGTGCCTATAGTGTCCTCTAAAATGTACTTACTGCTACTGCAGTGAGTAAACTAATTGTATGTGTAATTGATTTCATGAAATATGGATTGATGTCACACACAAACAAAGCAAAGAGAGAGAACAGTTTCTATTTCTGGTGATTAGCTGTAAGTGCATGAGGTAGTGTGATCAGCTCTCTGCAAATCCATACTACTTTTACACAGGAGTTAACATTTCTACAGTGTTGTACTTTTGCCTCTACTATAATAGAAGGATGACAGTCAATGCACACTGGCACAGGCCAGTGTTAGGTATACAGTTTCTATTCCTAACTGTATAGTGTTACTTAAAAAATATATAATAATAATAATAATAATAATATATACTGCATTGCACTCAAAATAAAATTTATTTAAAATTTCCCTCCCCAACATCCTTCATATACATAAAAAAAAAAAAAATCTCCACCCAGACCAGTGTTTGACAATAAAATCCAGATCCCCACTTGTTACACAACACCACCACACCTCACCTCACCCCATTCCTTTGGATTGATAGCCAGTATGTTCCAGTTTGTGAACAATACTCAGTTTAAACTGTAAGTTTAATAAAAAAACTAAACAAAATAATGGCTTACCATATTGATGCTATCACAAGGAACTTTTCCAAATCTCCTCCATGCAGCTATTTTCTGTCCAAACCTCAGATTTGGGTCAGACACACCCCTCCATGCAGCCAATACAGACTGCTTGTCAGCTAGCAAGTCACATGTAATTTGGAATTAGGGCCCTTTCTCCTGGCTGCCTTTTCAATAACTGAGGAAGAGGGGTTTATACACAATTGCTAGCCTTTAGGTTTGTGAAATTATAACTCTCTTGGACTCAGAAAGGAGGTTCGTTTGGGAGTGTGGAAATCTGAATCTGACACCTATTAAGTCAGAAAAGACAAAAGGCATCTTATCTTTTACTGAAAATGTTAGTGAATTAGAGTGTATATGTTAAGTACCTTAAAGGGACACTGAGGGAAAGAGTTGACCACAGCTACTGTGATTGCTTGGATACCTATCAAATCAATGTGTTGTGAGCAGTACATGAAAAGAGCGCACATGTTGTACATTGAAGTCCTATATTACTGTAAGTTAATCAATTACTTAAACTTAAGTATCACTCTAAGGACCTTAATTAATATAGCTTTTTACAGTGGTTATGGTGGAAATAGGCTTTAATGGCTTTACTAAAGTGAGACTTCAAACTGAAATTCAACTTTAATTCCAAAATAGCCAAAGTGGTAAATATTTCCCTGTCAGATACCAGTGTGACTGCTTTTGCCTCAAAATGATCTTTTGGCGCCTAGAGCCCAGTACGTCTGCTGTGGCTCAGCTAATAAACTTCCACATTAACACGTCTCTCAAACTAGCAGCGAATAAGGCGCTTTGAGTGCCGCTTTAATTGAGAAGTGATCCCAGAGTTGTTGCAGAGATTGCTTAATTGATTTAATTCCTGCTGAATATGAATTCTACATATAAAGGTGAGCAAGTTTAATGTAATGTTTCACAGCATATAGAAGTTTCCACTAAAACATGCTGGATCTGGCAACCCTAACTGTAATAACTTTATCCGATTATGCGTTTAAAAAGAAAGTATAATATGCAGGGGTAGGCAACCATTTAGCAGCACTGTGCCGATATAGGATTGTGATGTCCCGTAGCGTGCCGCTCCAATTTTTTTAAATTGAGGTGTGTATGCTGCCGTATTCTGCTTGTGTTATTTATACTGCAGTTGTTTTGTATCGTTGTATTTGTGTGTTTATGAGCTATTATATTGCATATGTTCGTGAGTAGTTTGTGGTATCGTGTATGATACATATAAATGTGGGCTGTGTGTGGGGGCTGCTTGTGGAATTGTGTGTGGATGGATATGTCACGTTGTGTGTTTGGTAGTGTGTGTATGTGTGTGGGCTGTTTGGGGTATTGCATGTGAGAGGCTGCACGTGGGGTTGTGTGCATGTATGTGGATTGTTAGCGGGTTACGTTTGTGCGGATTGTATGTATGTTTGTTTGTGGGCTGTTCGTATTATTTGTATGAGGGGAGGGGTTTTTGTACATTTCTGTGTAAATCTAGCACAGGCTTCCCTGGGTTCCAGTGGGGACCAGGCTGGCCAGGTACAGGTCAAGGACAGTAGCTGCAATAGCAGCTACAGGCTGCTCTACTATAGTGTGGATTCCCATTCACAAGTGCTGGGAGGAAGTGATCTGAGATCACTTCCTCTATGTGCTGCAATGCATAAATTGAGGATTGTCCTTCACCAACTTTTCGTATTAGCAGATATCTGAAGATTCACTGGGACTCCTGATAGGCCAGAGCCTGTTTGGCTGTAGCAGCCTTGAGGGCCGTGCAAAGACACCTTCAGTGCCGTAGGTTGCCTACCCTTGTACTAAAGTGTGAATTATCAGAAAAGTGAATTTCAAACTGGAGGCAAAAGTAGCTGAACCTAAAGGAACTCTGCAGTTTCATCTTTTTGAATTGGTTATGATGCCTGGAGTCCTCTGCAGCTTTCCCTCTATTCCATGGGTGTCCAACCTTTTGGCTTCCCTGGGCCGCATTGAACGCAGACAAATTGTCTTGGGCCACACATAAAATCTATAATATAAGACATTTTAAAACCCATTTTATTAATTTTGTTTAGTAGATAACTCCCTTATTTGTTATCCTTAGGTGGAATTGACATATTTAAGGATACCAAATTAGGGAACTATCTACTAAATACATACACATCTATATGGATATGGACACATAACCACAGATATACACACACACACACACAAACATATCTACACATAATCACAGACCTTTGCACACAATAACAGACCTATACACAGTCACATACGCGCACATAATCACAGATGTACACACACAGACATACACATACAATCACAGACCTATACACACAATCACATACATACACACACAATCACAGACCTATACACACAATTACAAATATACACAATCACAGACCTATACACAGTCACAAACATACACACATAATCACAGCTTTACACATACACACAATTAGACCCCCACACACATACAATCACATACCTACACAATCAGACCTACACACACATAAAATCAGAGCTATACACACACAATTACAGATATACCCACACACAAGCACAGACCTATACGCACAATCACACACATACAATCACATACATTAACACACACAAACACAGACAAATACACACAGTCACAGACCTATGTGCACAATCTTATACCCACACACACATAATCAGAGATACACACAATCACAGACTTACGCAAACACAATCACAGACATACACACAGACCCCCCCCCCACCACCACACACACAATCACTGACAAATCATACACAAAAAGTGCCTGAGCTCTCAGGCTGCCCCCCTCATGCCTGTAAACAAGTTATAAAACAGTGTTTTTAAATTAAATAAAAAGTACATTACAGTACAGTATTTTGATGTTAATATACACATATATTTAAATCAAAATACATTTGGAATAACATTATAAATACATATATCCCCTTAGCAACCGCAGACGTACTAGGTACGTACGTACGTGTGACCCCAGCAGTGCCCCTGCAGCAGTTCCGGACGTTCGGGGCCATGTGATCACCATGATCACATGGCCGCAATAGGAGGCTATGGAGCTGCCATCAGGGTGACTGTCTGAGTTGTCAGGCAGTCCCCAAGGCTGCTAAATAGTAAAAAAAATAAAATATTTAAAAATATATTATACATATCTTATAAAATAAATTAAAGCATTTTATAATATATTATACATGTATGATTTCATTATAAGTGTACTTTGAGATATATACATATATATCTCAAAGTACACTTATACTGAAATCATATATATGCATTATATATGTATAATATATTATAAAATGCTTTAATTATGTTATAATATATTATACATATATAGAAAATGCAAGTTTGTGTGTGTGTGAGTGTGTGTATGTATATATATAACAAAAAATATGTACAAGGGGCACTCACAGGTCTTCATCAAAATTCAGATTTATTCGTTAGTGCAAGTTACATGTGCAGGTTTAGATGTGCCGGCTGTGCTAAAAACAGATAGAACAAACGTGGTGATATTTAGTGATCACCCAGTACAGGGATCTATACATGTAAGAAAACATGTTCTAAGGAGGATGCTTATCACCATGTTTGTTCTATGTGTTTTTAGCACAGCTGGCCACACACACATTTAGTTTGATACGTTGCTTAGCAACGCCGTCTATCCGACATCACATTGCTCACGTGATTCCTCTGTTGCACTTCCGGGTTTCGGATGGCGGGCGGCTTTCTCTCTCACACACCTGTTGGTAAGTTATCAGCATTATGATTATGTATATATACTCACTTTGTATACTGCACTATTGATCTTGAAGAAGACCTTGTAAGGGTCGAAACGTCGATCATCTAAACCTGCACATGTAACTTGCACTAACGAATAAATCAAAATTTTGATGAAGACCTGTGAGTGCTCCTTGTACATATTTTTTGTTATATACTAAACGCTGAGGATTGCACCCAGGCAAGGATAGATTGGTCTTGAATATTAAAGGGTGAGTGCCAAGGTTCTCTGTTTTTATATATATATATATATATATAGCGTGTGTGTGTATATGTCTTAGTGTGGGTGTTAATTTTTGTGTCTTTGTGTGTGTGTTGGTTACTGAGAGTGTTAGTTGCGTGTGTGTGTCTGTTATTGAGTGTGCGTGTGTTACTGTGTGTGTCTGTTACTGAGCGTGTTTGTGTGTCTGTTAGTGAGTGTGTGTTTGTCAGTGAGAGTGTATGTATGTCTGTCACTGAGTGTGTGTCTGTCAGTAAATGTGTGGTTAAAACCCCTTCAGCACTTACCTTTCTCCAGCGCCGGACTCCCTTGACAATGGGGATCTCTCTGCCCCGATCCACCTCTCCACTCCGAATGCGCATGGGCGGCAAGAGCCGCGCTCTAATTCAAACCGCCCATAGGAAAGCATTACTCAATGCTTTCCTATGGACATCCAGCGTCTTCTCACTGTGATTTTCACAGTGAGAATCGCGGAAGCGCCTCTAACGGCTGTCAGTGAGACAGCTACTAGAGGCTGGATTAACCCTCAGTGAAACATAGCAGTTTCTCGGAAACTGCTATGTTTTCAGCTGCAGGGTTAAAACTAGAGGGAGAAAAAATGATTGGATAGAGGTCAGGAATGGTGGTTACAGATCCACCTATATAGGGCTTAACCCAAAATGGAAGATAAAAATTCGAAATATATTAGGAGTGTCAAAGAAAAGAGACTCCAAACTGATTTTAAAGAAAGCAGTGTATAGAGGAATATTTAATAATTAGTAAGTTCCCAAATTAGCACTGAGTAACAATACATAAAGTATACCCATAGGAATGCTGATAGATGGGAGTGCTGCAGAAAATTAAAATGCACAAATGCTTTATTAAGTTGCAAAAAACAGAGCAGCAAAGTCCCTAAATATAAGCAAAAGTATGTCTCCTTCCTAGTAATGGTACTGTTTATGGGTTGATCATCCGGATGGGACACCCGTGGTTAGGATTTGAGAGTTGCGGCACTTTATGATTTTTATTCATGCTTTTTGATAATTAAATATATTTATACTTTATTTCCTCACGATGAGAAGTAGATGGATTGGGTAACTGAAGCGGTGTTTAGCCCATCCCATCTACTATCTCATAATCGTGAATGGGTTTATTTTGTTTTGGGTCTGCCCCCTCCTCTTGGCCGTCCTCTAGACATACGTGGGTATTGGGCATAGATCGCCTCCAGGTGACCACGTTGTCTGCATAATTATGACGTTATACCTATTTCTTTTTGACCAATGTAATTATTCTTACCGCTTACATCACGTGGTCTACATAATTACGACGTGCCTCGGACCCCAAATTTTTATCTTAAAACTAGAGGGACCTGGCACCCAGACCACTTCATTGAGCTGAAGTGATCTAAGTGCCTATAGTGGTCCTTTAAGTGTATGTATCTGCATGCAGTGGCGTACATACCGGGGTCGCCCTGCGACCAGGTGCCCGCCGCCATGTGTTGCGGCCCCAGCCCTCGCAGAGTAAGTGCGGGGGGGTCACGGATCAATTTTTGCACCGGGGCCCCATGGATCATGTGTTCACCACTGAAGGGCATCACAAGTCTTGATAAGTAACGTGTTGAGGAGATTGTAAACTTGCTTGAGCAGCCTACCATATAAATGACAAATATGCATGATACAAAGCATTTTTGTTTACATTCTAGACAAACCGTTCTTAAATCGCAATTTTTCAAATGTACAAACATGAACATTTAAATTAGAGGAGTATGATCGGGGATGAGGCAATGAGCGTGGCTGTTTTGAATTTTAGCTGACTTACTAATAACAACCTTTTCAATTAAAATGTAATTTTGAAATAACAATGTATCTTATTTATCTTATTTACACAGACTGATTTCTAAACACATTTATTGTAGTTTAAAGACACATTACTTTGAGTATAACTGTGGATCTCAGTTATACAAGAACAATATGGAGCTCCTTGCAAAGATGGATAGAAGGGTTCATTCCTAAAATAGAGACTGTCTGACTAAATAGGTACATTTAGGAGGTATGTTATTTGGTATTCCGAATTCCAAAATAAGCTGTGTTTCATAGACCATAGAGGTTGATGTGCCTATTGGTAAACTGTCTTTCTTGGTATAGGATCCATACAAAGCTTAAAGAAAAATTTAGGGGGAAAGTTGGTCTTGCTGTTTTTAGGCAATTAAGTTTTTAGAATTGTGAGCACTTCAGTGGTTTCTATAACCACGTACCCAGCAGGGAACGTAGGCATACTTATAGGAAAATTTAGATTGAATGTGTGTGGCAAACACCTCATGATGCTCCATATTCTAAGTTCTATTCTAGTGTTATTTAAATCCCCACTGTTGGTGTTGATGTTATGAGGCCAGCAAAAGCAGGAATTAGTCAGGCACTAAAACCATTCTAAGCTTTCTCTATCCCTTATCCTTGATGGTCTTCAAATAAAATGTGAGAGGCTTAGTGTCTGATGCCTTTAGGTATATATGCTTATTTATGCATGCAGTTCTGGTATAAATATATGTTGCAATTTACTAATGGCATTTTCCCTTCCAAATGGCTGTTCAGTAGCATTCTGGCTTGGAGTAGTACAATGAAAGTTAGCTATTGTGGTCTCTTCCATTGATGATAAAAAAAGATGTTCACCAATTTATTGTTTTTTATTAATTTATTTTGCTAAATCAGCAGTTTCAAAAAAACAAAACAAAAAACATATCAGGTCCACCTGTTGTACTAATTTTGGTGCAGTATCAATTTCCACTCTCCATTGTGTCTATTCAACACCAGAGTAGACAGTTGTGTAAAATTCAGTTTTGGATCTTTGAGGCACGAAGATCAAATGGGATCACAGGAGTACAGGTTTAGGGGTTGGTCGTAAGCCATGGTTAGTATTTAATAGATAATGTTTTCTGAATTACATCCAGTGTCGTGTTTGTGGTTTCAACGTGATCACAATGCAATAATTCAGAGCCTTTTCCTGCCAGTAATGTCGCTGAAGTTAGAAATTGTTTTCAACTTAAAGCCTGGCTTAATAGAACACTGTAGTGTATTCCTGACACTATAGTTCTAAAATACCTATTATGGTCCCAGCCCCCTTTACACCCTTTTTAAAAAGGTTTGTTTACTCACTTTTTTGCAGTGTCACATAGATCCGGTCGTGGCTGGCCCTGCCTCCTTGTCGAGAACAAGAACTAGTTGCAGTGCACGCGTTTACACACATGCTTATAATTCCACATCAAGATGGACAAGCATTCGATATCACATACGTTAAACTAAAGACATGGCACTTAAGGAATTGCACTTTCCGTATTTTTCGCTCCATAAACACCTAGTTTTTAGAGGAGGAAAACAAGAAAAAATAAATATTCTGAATCAAATCAGTACTGAACTATTGAATAAATTATATCAGAATAATATTTCAACCATGTAAAGTGAACAGCAGTCAACAGTAGGATTAATAACCATCATCACTGTCATTAACAAATGAATAGAGACTTTAAGGTTAGAGTACTCTTCTAGTTTTCTGTGTACCCCACAAACTCATCATTGCTAGAGTCAGAATTTATGAAGCTCAGTTGCGCACAATCACGGACATCACTTTCTTCGCTATCTTCGTAAAAGATACCATCTTCCGTTCCATCTAAAGCATTGCTAGTACTACATGTTTTTATTTTTTATGTTTTTGCAGTGCAATTGAGGGAACAATGCGCATGGGGTACCCCAACGGCAATCCCCGTGCATTGTCTTAAACATGCATAACAGTAAGGGGTATGTTAGTACATGCACAGTTTTATGGTTAGTTTGTGTTCAACATTGTTATTTTCGATTTAGTGGTTATAGTACATCGACTAAACATGCATGAATGCAGTTATATGGATAGCTTACATGTCACATTGTTTAATGGTCTAGAATCTGGTTAGCCCTGTGGTCTAATTTACATGCTGTGGGAACGTATCCAGACTCTGTTTGCAATGTCGAGTGTCGTCCCAGAGTTAGCTAGACAAAAGTGCTATTTCACTGAATAGGGGTTGTCTAAAACAAGGTTAATCAGGCGAGTTAAAGGCCCATTCCGATTGAACTAATGCAACAATAAATGGGAGCATCAAACTATAAATATATAATATATATATGGTTGTCCACTCCAGACCCACTTTATGTCAGCAGGATGAAAGTCCATGGCTGTGTGTCATAAGGCCCATTTAAGTGATGTGATAGTGGCAGTGGGGCAAGAGCCCGAGAGCTGCCGTGTTAATTACCAGTTAACTAAGTGGCAGAGTGATAGCTTCCCTGTAATGTACTAGCGATTCAGTCCTGTGCGATTCAGTCCCGCAGCCATGTTGTTTTCCCTGTGTGATCTCACTGTCGGCTTCTGCACAGCTGCTGGAGAGGGTCGGCGTGTACTACTTCATCGCCGGGGTTTCGTCACCCACCGTGAGTTTATCTTCTGTGAGTGGTTGTGCTTAAATAGCCGCTCACAGGAGCCAGTTGTTCCTAATGCTGTCTGCTGTGGTTCATCATGGCTCTGGTTTCTCCGCCAGGGCTTAGCAGGTACTTGCCGATTTCTTTGCTTCTCATGCCGTACCGCTGACGGTGCGCGGCAGATGTGTCCGCCTTTATTTTATGCTTGGGTGGCTCACCAAGCGGTCTCCTCTTTTTAGGTGAGCTCTGTCGCAACCAGGTGTGCTGGTTCTTCTGCATGTTGGCAGGCCCAGGGTGGGGCCCGGGATCACCCCCGCAGGCCCAGAGGGGGAGAACAGGGCCAGACCCATTTAGTCCAGCACTTCGCTCTCACCTCTGGTGGGCAGGATAGCTGTGCAGCGGCCGTCTACCCCGCCCCCCTGCCCGAGCGGTCTCCATCGTGGATGACGGAGAGTGCCCCTCCAAGGGACTAAAACTGTATAGCAAGCCTCTCCTCGGGACCAGGGTGGATGCTTGCACTGGGTTGTTGCCGGTCGTTGTCAGGTAAGGATAAAGTTGGATTTTTGTGGTAAAACTGGGATAGTTTGCAGGAGCTGCACCATCATGCGACCGCTCAGAATGGTGGCCTGGCCCCGCCCCCAGTGCTACATGGTTTGAATGACTGTACGATTTCCTCCTTCACTGAGAGCCATGATGTTTTCACCCATTCACAAACTTGAGTGATAGTAGGTGTCAGATCATGATTACCAGCAGCCATCCATTTGTTCCCCTGTTCTCGCATAAAGACCTTAAATAGTTTGTTGATGGAAACATCAAGAGGTTGCAACTGGCTGGTAAGACCTCCAGGAATTACCGCTAGATGAGTCCTCACTTCTTTAAAGCACTTTTTTGTAGTTTTGCTAATATGTGCTCTAAACTGGTCAAATACTAATAAGGCAGGTTTTTTCAGAAGCCCTCGAGGACGTTTGGACCACACTTTTTCCACCCATACTCTCATTCCATTTTCATCCATCCATCCTCATGAACATGTACAACAACTCCTCTTGGAATCACTTCTTTGGAAATGTTTTATTTTTGAAAATTAACTTTGGTGGCAATTTGGTGCTGTCTGCACAGCAAGACAACACAACCGTGTAATGGGTTTTCTCCTGTCTGGAGGTTTTCACGGGGATAGTTTTGGCACCTTTCAGATCAACAGTCCAATTTGATGACACATCAAAGGTTAGCAGGATTTCAGCCATATTCCCAATCTGGCCAATTTCAAGCCAATGTTTCTTCCTAGCATCAATTACACGTTTATGAAAAGACAGAATCTTATATTTATATTCTTTTGGCATTTTTTCCGCAATTCTAGTTTTGGTGCGCATAACAAGGCCACATTGTCTCATAAATCTGTAGCACCACGATTGTGATCCAGTAAAATCACGAATGCCTTTCTCTACAGCAATGCGTTTGGCTTCATATATTATCATTTTTGGAGAGACTGAGTAGCAAGTATTCTGGTGATGTGTGATCCATTCTTTCATGGCCACGTCTAACTGTGGCCACTTTGCAGCATTTCCATGAAAGGTGTGCTTACTTTTTTACTCTTCCAGATTCCGTGCCCAGCAGGCCGCAACAGATTTTTGGGGGTTCCCAGGAATTTTAAGCCGCAAGAAATAGCTCTAGTTGTTTGTCTGGGATTCCCCAACGTAAGTGGCACGCTGTAGTAGATACAAAAGCTTGTGGGCCAAAGGCATTACCTCTCAAATCACATGAGAAACAGGAGCTTGTGTACCACACGTCTGATCTGTTGGAAGGTTGGGTTCCGCCCCCCCATCCTACCACTTTTTGCTATCATCCGCTCACACTTATCTAGCCTTAATGACATTCTAATGTCCTTGCTGTATATCCTAGTTAGGTGGATCAGTGAGTCAATGTCCTGCTCACTCTTTGCATACAGCTTAATGTTGTCTATGTAGCGTAGTTGGTTGATGGTAGCTCCACTCCTGAACCTGCATCCATTGCCACTCTTCATGATCATATGGCTATTGGGGAGAGGCCTATGCAGAACAGCAGTGGGAATAGCATGTAACCTTGGTATATGCCACATGTGATGTTCACTTATGTTATTATCCTGGATTTGGATTTCTTTAGTTGTTTTCCCACTTGCCCATTGAATTCTTGATGAAAGCTCTTAGTGTCCTGCTGACCTTGTATAGGGCCAAGTATTCTAATATCCATGCATTTGTCATTGTGTCATAGACATAGGCTTTCTTGTAGTCAATCCAGGATTTGCGCAGATTGTTCTGTCTGGTTATAGAATCCTGTGGTCTTGGTTTACCAGGAATTGATTTTATTCATCCTTGTCAAGAGGAAGCTAGTGTCACAAGTGTGTGTGTGTGTATATGCATGTATATATATATATATATATATATAATATATATATATGTGTGTGTGTGTAGTAGATAATTTACTGCAAACCAATTAGTTTGAATGACTATCTGTTCCTGTCCAAATTAAAGATAATAAAGTTGCGTGCACGCAGAAGTAAATTCACACTGAGACACAAGGTTCAGGGTAATGAAAGAACTTCAGAGAAGTTTAATGGCTTCTGGCAGAAAATGGGTGCGCAGACCCTTTTAAAGGCATTATTACATCACTGAAGAATTCAAGATAACAGCAAATAGACACTATTAATTGGGTTAAATGTTAAGTGGCTATGTCAGTGTCCACCCATTAATATTATTAATTGGCTCAGAGATTTGAGTGACTAGTGAGGCACCCTCCCATCATGGGATGTCATTGCTCTTTAGCACGAGGCTTACTCGGTGGAAAGGGGGGCTTGGGCATCATTTTACATAGTTAGTGATGTCAGTCTCGTGCTCTGGTCCAAGGTTCTTTTATGAATAGAACATTTCATTTTGTCACTGTTCTCCTGGCCTTGGATTATACTATGTTGCAAGTCAACGGAGATCCGCTAACTCCGGGGCTAGTTATGTCCTTAGAGAGAGAAAATACAATCTCCTATTCATTATACTGAATACTGTCAGGAAATGCTGTCATGTAAGGTGAACAAAATGGAGTTAGTACAATAATTAAATACAGGTTCTAATAAAGATTTTAATAATTCTACATCAGGTGTGTATGTATATATGAGAGAGAGAGAGATTTTGTATATTATTAATGATTGCATTTGGACAAGTTCTAACAGAAGAAAGGGTTTGGGACCTGCATATTATTTTATTGCTCCATGAAATTGATATTGAACAGCAGATGGGACTGCCATTACTTTATTTGTATTTGTGCAGATGAAAACTCATATGAGCTTAATAATGAAATTCCTCTGCTCATCTCAAACATGTTTTACGCAACAAGGATAAGAAGCCAAGTCTGTATAGTAAAGAACACAGGCTTAGCTGGAATCAGCACTGCAATCCGTCCTTCCAATTAATATCAAAAGGTAGCCTGTTTTAAAAGCTATTAAGGACTTCTATTTAAAATCAGAAAGCTGACGTTTTCTAACAAGCATCCCTAGAATGCTGACGAAACCTGCATTGTATTGCACAGATGAGGTGTAACAGAGGCTTCATCATTTCTAATACACATATAGTGCATGAATAGATAAAATGTATCTATTTTACTTCAACTGCCTCTTTAATAAATGTATGCTCAAACTTCAGAATATATTATTCTCTTCAAGTCAAACTTATGTTTAACAATAGAAGTGTCAAGTTTGCTTAAATGCAGTTAATTGTAAAGTTCACTAGACTTGGAGAATTGTTTCAAACCAAATAAAAATTCTGTCGAATTCAGGCCAATCAGGTGATTATACTAAGTTTCATTTTCCGAGCCGACCGGCACAAGGCTAGACAAAGCACTACATTATTTTTGGAGAGTGCTGGACCATTCCTATGTTATCTGGATTTTATTAGTGGTGTGGGGGTACTGGAGGTCTATACAGCACCTACTTTATTAAAATCACATCTATTCTTTGTTGTACATAGCAAAACAAATTATTGATGGTTAGTGGACAGCAATTACAATGAATTTATTCATAGAGTGAAGTAACCAACAGAGAGGAAACGAGAGGGAGCAATGAAAACAACTTTACTTTCAAGCAGGATTCTTCTAGACATTTTGACT
>OW240922.1:55332471-55369360 GCA_933207985.1 Pelobates cultripes
GAGCCAAACGTACACGTTGTGAACGAAACAAAATGTAAACAAAACCTGGCATTTGCGCTACATGTCTGTCCAACCGTAATTCACCTCTTTCATATTAAATGCACCCACCCTTATTATATATCATTTTATTCAGGGGGAACAGGGCTTTCATTTAATATAAAATATTTAACTATGAAACATAATTTAATATGAAAAAAATGGGAGAAAATAATTTTTTTTGATTTTTTTAAGTTCTACATGACATTTTAACTGTCAATGTCATAATACTGTTTGCGTTTACTGCAATAAAATACACATATTTGTATTCAGCAAAGTCTCACGTGTAAAACAGTACCCCCTATGTACAGGTTTTATGGCGTTTTGGGAAGTTAAAGGGTCAAATATAGCACGTTACATTTGAAATTGAAATTCGCCAGATAGGTTACGTTGCCTTTGGGACTTTATAGTAGCCCAGGAATGAAATTTACACCCATAATGGCATACCATTTGCAATAGTAGACAACCCAAGGTATTGCAAATGGGGTATGTCCAGTCTTTTTAGTAGCCATTTGGTCACAAACACTGGCCAAAGTTAGCGTTAGTATTTGTTTGTGTGTGAAAAATGCAAAAACCGCCAATTTTGGCCAGTGTTTGTGACTAAGTGGCTACTAAAAAGGACTGGACATACCCTGTTTGCAATATCTTGGGTTTTCTACTATTGCAAATGGTATGCCATCATAGGGGTAATTTTCATTTTTGGGCTACCATCGGGTCTCAAAGGCAACGTAACCAATCTGGCAAATTTTATTTTTTTATATATATATATTCTTTATTTTGATAGTGCAATGAGGTCAACAGTCGTGCCCGCAGTGCCACAACAGCAACTGCTGGCTATTCATGGTATACAGTGTCATGACATATTCGTAAGTTGCACAATTTTATAGGTTAACTGGTCGATATAAATCGTACTATGTTACCGGTAGTGATTTGTAGTAAGTAAATACCTAGATATCGTTAACATTTGTCTTTGGTAGAAAGGTTGTAACGTTTTTTTGTTTTTTTTTAAAATAGTAGGTCCAGATGTTAATGTGATAGGTTAAACATATGAAAATAGTAATAATAGTGTCTTGGGTGTGAGTGTGATAAGGTCGGTGTGGGGGTCGACCTATGTCTGACTGAGAGCAGGAGACCTGACCGGCTTCCCTTTAGGCATGTTTTGGCTGCCAGAAGCTTGCAGTGTTTGGTGCCTTGTATTCCGTCGTTGCTAGGGGTTGGTTAGAGATTTGTCACGTAGCTGATTATTGCTGGTGTGCGCCTGATAATCTATAAGTATATCGCGTCTGTCCATGTTATATGTCTTTCTTTGCTTCTCTTGGGTTGCGCTCTACCTCATATATATGTTCGTCTGGGGCGTACTTTTCTCTGCTTAGGAGGTGTCGTGTAACCAGGCTTGCTGTGTGGTGCACTGTGGTGGCATGATGTTTGCCCTCTCCCTCCCCCCCCCCGTGTGTGTATAGTGTCCGTCCCCTACCCCCTCTTTCTAGGTTGCCTGTATTTCCCCATCATCGCTCATGTCTCTGGTGGGGGTCGTGTGGTTAAGGTGTTTTGAACCCAAGGTGCCAGGTACCATGGGGCCATCTATATAATATCAGTTGGCGCATCTCTGAATAAAAGATTTTAAACTAAGAGGGAAGAGCTCAACTAAAGGGGAAACATGCTGAAAAAAACATTAAATAAAACAACAATAAATAAAATGCTAGGTGCTTGAGGGGCTGTAAGAAGTTTAGTTCACCCAACTAGGTAGGCAGGCCTGTGATCAGTCCTCTTGTAGTCTGGCAGATCTATGGGGGGTTCTGCAGACCTGGCCTTCTTTGTATCTCTGACCCCTCAGGGCCTTTCTCCCGTGTTGCGTTGTCGCCTGTGGCGCTAGGGGTCTTGCTCGATCCTCCTTTTCCTACAGAGCACTATAATTATGGAACGACCTCCCACACACTTTCAAATCTTCCCTAAGCCTTTAAGAGACCCATCTCTACATACCTCAAAACAGGATGCACCTGCCATGGTTGACTACATGTTTACCTGTGCTATGTTACATTTTGTATATATTGTGTGTTAATATTGTTTTTTATTGTACCCTATTGCATCAATGCAATGTTTTGTGGACTCAGGACATACTTGAAAATGAGAAAAATCTCAATGTAGCCTTCCTGGTAAAATATTTTATAACTAAATAAGAAAACACATACCCTATGCTAATCTCTCGCTTTCACGTCTCAAGTAAATCAATGCCCTGTAACAGCAGTTTCTGGTGAAGCAGGATGCCGGTGGGCAGGGTGAAAGGGTGAACAACTGTTGCAAATCATGTAACCGGCACCGCCAAAGAGGCAAATATGTCCAGAAAGGCGGCCGATCTGCCCAAAGAATTGGAAGGTCAGCCTGGCATTAATGCATCGCAGGCTGCCTGCCCTTTATGCAGAGTAGCCAACTAAGGGGGTACTCTGCAGAAAACCCCCTGAGCTTGGGGCAATTTCGTCTACTGATGCGCTCACTCTACACTTTCTGGGGACTGTCCTCAAGCACCCAATTTTCACTCTTCTCCTAACCTTTTTACTAGCAGGCAGAAGCTCCTGGTATGTAGTCTAGGACAGAGAAAAGGTTTATGTAGCAGGGCTCGAGTCCTGCAGGAATGCGTGGGAATGCATGGCAACTTTTTCGAGCCCCCTTCCTTGAGCCAGCAGGGAGATCAAAAAATCTCCCTGCTAGCTGTAACAAACTCCTTGGTGGTCTAGTGTGCTGCTTTCAGTTCCAGCGCACTGTGAGTGTCAGAGCACAGCGCTGGGTTCCCAGCCTGCTCTCTGACATCATCACAGTGCGCCGGAACCGTGAGGGAGTGCCGCAGCCCCAGCAGCACACTGGACCACCATGAAATTAATTATTGCCTCCCCTGCCTGCACAGAAAGTAAGCAGGAAGGGGGCAAAGCAAAGTATATTAAAAGTCCCTTAACCCTGTCTCTCTTGCCCCCTAACCCAGTATCTCTAACCCCCTAACCTTGTCTTACTAGCCCCCCTAACCCTGTCTCTCTAACCCTGTCTCTCAAGCCCCTTAACCCTGTCTCACTAACACCCCTACCGTAATAACCTTCCTAACCCTAGCACATTAACCTCGTATATATGCATACGAGCGTATATATATATTTTGTTAGGGGGGGGGGGGTAATTGTGGATGAGATCCCACACTTTTTTCCCCAGGACTTGACCCCTGGATATAGTGAGTATAGAAGACAGGGGACATACCACGGTGTTAGCGAAACCAAAGCAGCAAGAGCATTTGCATAGTGTGCAAAGTCAGCCTTACCTTAACAAATGTCATTGTCAGCGAGTCCACACCCACACATCCTTTTTGAAATTCCATACTTAATTCCCTCTGCACAAAGCAAGGACATTTGCATTTTTTTAAAAATCAATAGGACTATTCCATGGGTCTGGGCCTGGGCCTGAACCTGGAGCTTCACCTCCATCAGTCCCTATGTTAATCTGGCATTGCACCACATCATTATAGCTTTGGCTATAAATAGCACCGTAATGGTGATTCAGTGATTATGGCATTGCTATAATTTTGTTTATATTTTAAAGTCACCAAGGTTAAAATTTACATAGTGAATCAAGGTTAATCATCTTTCAATTTAATAGTGAATCATTCCTATTAGTGAACACATTCCCCTATGTAGCGGAGCTCTAGGACTCCAAGTAGTCTCTCCGCTGAAAAATCTCTCCCAAGCAAAGCAGATAGTGATTATAGCTCTCAGCCAAGATTTGATGAAGGGTGAAATAGTTGACACTGACACACATGCAGATTCACTGATACAAGCACTGACACACATATATATACCGATACAGACACAGACACACTGACACATACAGACTCACACACATACAAATTTATAGACTCATAGATAGAAACATTGCTACACATGCAGATACACAGACACAAACTGACACACATGTAGATACATAGATACACAGAGACAACCACTGACATACATACAGGTACAGATAAACAGATACAGATACAAACACTGACACAGATGCAGAAACACAACCTGACACACATGTGGATGCACAGGTACAAATACTGACAGACATACAGTAAACAGATACATGTACTAACACATACAGATACACACACTGGCATACATAAAGATGTACAGACACACAGATTGCACATATTGCCACACATACAGATACACCAACACACAGGTACAGACATACAAATACAATCACTGACACACATACAGATACACAGATACAAACACTGACACACATGCAGATACAGACATACAGATACATGCAGTGACATACAACTACACACACTGACACACATACAGATACACACACTGGCACATATACAGATACACAGGCATAAAGATACACACACTGACATACATACAGATACACACTGGCACACATGCACACACTGACACATAGAAATACAAACACAGATACACAGGTACAAAGAATGGCACAAACATACTGATACACACATACAGATACACAGATATACAGATAAACACACACAGATACAAACACCACATACATAAAGATAAAGTCATCCAAAGCCCACATATAGGTCAACATTTTAGCCACTCTCCAGTTTCAGGTGCAGAAGGGTGGCTTCATGAGAGGGTCCATGGAAATCTGAGTGAGCTGTGAAAAGTTAGCCCCTTTTAATTAAACAGATTTATGTGAAATTCCAACATATCAGTATTTCATAAAGATTTTGACATTGGTTAATGGGGCCCCTGCAATGATGGTACAATGAACTCTTATTTCCAGTGACATGAGAGTTCCACTTTAAATTTTTATATTACATTGTTAAAATTAGGAAAAGAGAAACGAGTACAGCTACATTCAAAATATAGTTTTAAAGACTGTGTATAATACCATTGGTTGTATGCAGCACAATCAATACCTTAAATACTAATGTAATACAAAAAAAAAAAAAAAATATTTATAAATATGTAATTATTTTTATATCACATTTATGTTATATAAAATTATCATTTATTAGTTATATAAAATTAATTTTTATTAGATTTGTTTGCTTTAGTGGTTTATATTTTTTGAAGATATACATAACTAAGTCAAACTCTTGCTAAGGGACTGGGAGAACAATTTGGGACTGTTTCAGGGTGTGGCTGTTCTCATCTTGCACATTCCGTTGTGGGGATATTTATGGGATAATAATAGTAACAGTGAGAATTGCCCACTAATTCAATTCTCAGATCCCAAAGAACGTTTATCGTGTTAAGTGGAATGTATTTCATATAATTAATATCACAATGTATAAAAATAGATTTTTATTTATGATAACAAATTAATAATAATAATATGTAACATGCGTGACAATAATCAATGAATATCCAGTATAAAATGATATGCAATACAAAGGAATGGGTATTACGTTTCAATGGCTAACTAGCATTTTCTGTCAAGAATTCTGACGATTTATGAGGTATCCTTAACACAGACTTAAGTGAAACTTTTCACAGCGAAGAACAGAATTCCTCAGAGTGCAGCGTAAGGTCGTAAAGTTTAGCAGACAGTTAGAATAACCCTTTCAATGCTGGCTAAGATCTATTCTTATGTAATTTTAAATAAAATAACATTTAACCCAGTTCATTAGTCGTTTCCTGAAACCATCCAATAAGAGAATCTACCATATTATATAAGCAGATTTTTAATTTGTCTAAAAGATATCTATCTTAATTTAGAGCAAATCAATACACCTGGATAAAAACAGCGGTATGCTAACACGTGATAATATCACATCAATATATAATTATTCTTAATTCCACCTGCAGAATGGAATGTTTATAACTATATATTCTTTAGTTAACTAAGATTTCTTAATATGGAAATCTGACTGTGCTTTATCCAGTCATATATAATGCTATTATATATTTTAATTAATTTAATTAATTAAATGAAACCAGTATAATTACCAGTTGAGTAGATATTTCATCCGATTGGTAGTCTCAGGAACTTATTTGGATGTCTTTCTGCATGGAGGTTGGAGTCCCCAACTTCCAATTCCTCTCTCCTCTTTTTCTTTGCATCTCTTGCATACCCTGCATCATATCCCTATCTTCCCTTTGTCTTAACTTTTAAAGGGCCAGACTCTCTGTACGTCATCAGTTGATAACCCAATAGAAGCACTAGAGGTGTGGTTATCTTCCAGATCGCAAATTAGTTATTTGGTCTGTAGAGGGCAGTCTTGTCCCACTAAACATACCTATCCAGGAAAGAGTTAACTTTTCCTGGTGGCTATTTTGACGTCATTTTGGCCTATCTAGATAGTGGCTATAACTTAAGTATCCTTCAAAGATCAAAGGGTTCTTTAAGTTTTGTCCAGACTATGTGTCTGCAAATCTGAGTTTTTTTCTGATATGGCAGATCATGAACTAAGTTTACCCTTTTCCATACAATGGTACCTTATATATATATAGACAGTTAAATATTATTATTTAATCTTCTCTGTCACAATTGTCTGGGTTTAGATTTGATTATATTCTTCTTATCACTTGTTTATACTATACTATGCATTCCTTAGCTCTGGCAAAGAGGCCAGTCTTACAGAAAGAAATCCTGTGTCTCTTTGTCTTTGTTAACTTGGAATAACAAAATGGAGTCTGGTCTGTTCAGAGTGACTCAGAATATACACTTTTAGTTTCTATCATAGCACAAAATGTCTGCCGATATAAATACTCTGACACCGTACATACGCTTATGACCACATCTATATACATCTAGCTTAGAAACAATAATAAAAAGGCTTTTGGAAGCGATTGTTAATAAATAGGTACATAAAAATTACATGTATAGTACCTGCATAACAAGACAAAGAACCAATTTCTCTCAGGTAAAATATGCTGACAATTTGCCAAATTTCAATAACTAAAGTGAACTCAAATCTCAAATTAAGCTATTCAACAAATACTGTTGATTTGCAATTTTTTATATTGTCCTCAAATGTGCACATCAATTCCTGAAAACAATGCTATGACATTTGCCTAACATCTGAACATGAAAGAAATTCTAAATAAAATGCACATTTTAAGACTCTAAATACCCCCAACTCAAGGGAGACAAGGGAAAAAATTAGGCGTGGATATTTCAAAGCATTGTTGCCCTACCTTCAGGTCTCAGGATTTGTAAAAATCAACATTTAAAATTTTTTATGAAATAAAACTGATATAGCTGGGTTTTGAATGCAGGAACAGACTGACGGCAGTCAGGGCCACCAAACAAACTTACTTCCTGGACCCCCTTGTCCAATATACACATGTACAAAAAATAAAATGTAAATATGAAAATAAACCAGATGTGGAATATTGGAGAACTGACAATGAATTTTATAATTTAGACCAAAATACATGGGCTAAAAATATTTGAGTTGTAAAAGGTTTCTTATTTGGCCTACAATGTGCAATTTGTCAGTTTTGTAAAGTTTAGTGAATAAACATTGTCTATGTATTTGTATGTGTGCATATAGTGGAAATTGAGTGTGTATGAAAGCATGTATTGCTTTGTATATTGTCAGTGTAGGTACTTTATGTATCTAGTATCACTGTGGATGTATTTAAGTATATGCATAAAGTGTTACTGTAACTACATGTGTGCATCTCTTTGTAATATATGTATGTATGAATTCAACAACACAATTGAGTTGGTGAATGGAAGAATGCTTTTGTGTGTTGTGCAAAATTGTCTATTCGTATGTAACGCGTGTGAATGCAGAGTGTCTCGGTGTGTGGACCATGAGGTGTGTAATGTGTGGAGTACTCAGAGAGTACAAAACATCATCAGTGTGTTTAAATGTAGGGGTATATTTCTACGGCAGGTCAGTGTGTGCAAATGCATGAGTGTATTTTAGCAGTTATTTAAATAGTGTGTCAGTGTTTGTGTGTGTGAATGCAGGAGTTTATTTGTGAAGAGTGTTAATGTATGTTGATGTTGTGTGGGTGTTATTTGTGTGAGGTGTATTTGTGAAGTGCATTAATGTGAGTGTGAGTAATGTCTGGGTGTTGTTTGAGTACACAAAGAGCTGGAGTTGTGTGATACAAATGTGTATTTTTTTTTTCTCGTTTCTCTTTTTTCTCCACTACATTATCTCTCTGGCAACGTCTAACTCCCCCTTCACTGCACCCCACAATTTTTCTTGTACCATATAGTAATAGCTTGATTTGTACATAACAAATTTATGTGCTGCCCACTAATATGGATGTGTGTCCAGAAAACACAGCGACTGGAATCCTAATCTGTCTACCTCTCTTGTTTTTATTCCCTATAATGCTTTTCCTTTCCTCCTGTTTCTTTCTGCATTCCTCTTTTTGTTTGTCTGTATCCCACCTTTACTATACCTTCATACCTTGCATGGCCAAACTGAAACCTTTTTGTGCCGCAAAAAGAAAGATCCCAAAGTATATTTTTGTATAGAGTATGTGTTGTATGTACATAGTGGTGTATTTGTATACACTGTTGCCATTGGAATACAGTGGTGTACGTGTCTGTAGTGTTTGCGTTTGAATGCAGTGTTGGCTTTTAAATGTAGGTGTGCTTTTTTGTTTAGAGTTGGTGTTTGTTTATAATTTTAGCGTTTTAATACCGGGGTGTGTCTGTATGTAATGTTTGCATGTGCGCAGGGCCGGCGCTTCATAGAAGGCGACCTAGGCATCTTCTAATGCTACAGCCACCTTAGCGCTCTATAGAGAGCCTCAGGCGGCTACGGCACTGCTTCTCTCCATCCCTTCCCTGAGTAGCGTGGCCAAGCTCCTCTCCAGCCTGCGGTACAGGAACATCTGTTTCATGTACCCAGCCGGACTGATAGGAAGTGCACATTTGGTGTGCACTTCCTGTCAGTCCAGATGGGCACAGGAAACAGGAGTTTGGACACGCACACAGGGAAGGGGTGAGGAGAACTCGGGGTGAGAAGAACACAGGAAGGGGGTGAGAAGAACACAAGGAGAGGGGTAAGAAGAACACAGGGGGATGAGAAGAACACAGGAAGGTGGGAGAGGTGGAAGAACAGGGGGTGAAGAACACGGGGTGAGAAAAGACACACAGGGAGGTGAGAGAACACGTGGGGGAGGAAGAACAGAGGGAAGGGGGTGAGAAGAACACTAGGAAGGGGGTGAGGAGAACACAGGGAGGGGGGTGAGGAGAACACAGGGGGGGTGAGAACAAGGGGAGGGAGAGACCACTGGGGGAGCGTGGGGGGAGAGTAGAGTCCACTAAGGGAGGGTAGTGGAGAACGTGAGCGGGAGGGGGGGTGTAAGAAGTACGTGGGAGGGAAGGGGGCGAGGAGAACGTGTAGCATTGAGGAGAGCGTGGGAGGGGGGAAGAGACCACTAAGGGATGGAGGGGGTGGTGGAGAGACCACTAGGGGAGGGGGGAGAGCAGAGACCACTAAGGGGTGGAGGAGAGACCACTAGTAGAGGGGGTGAGAAGAGACCACTAGGGGAGGGTAGGGGGAAAGGAGAGACCACTTATGGAAAGGGGGGGGCAGAGGAGAGCAGAGACCACTACACACACACAATGCATCCCTATACATACACAGAAACACACAATGCATCCCTACACACACAGAAACACTTCCCTTACACACAATGCATCCATTACACACACACACACAATGCAAACCTTACACATAAAGACAATGCATCCTTTGCACACATACACAGAAACACACAATGCATCCCTTACACACAAACACACACTGCTTTCTGTCCCTTACACAAAAACACACTACTTCCACTACACACAAACACACTGCATCACTTACAAACTGGTATCCCTATACACTACATTCCATAAGCACACACATTAGATCCTCTACAATAACACATAACACATCCCCTGCACACTCCACTCCCTTTGAGCGAACTCATGGGTGGAACATGTAGGTGGACTTATGGGTGGGCCTTATGGGCATACTTACCCTTGAGCTGCGTAAGGGGCCCCAAAAAATGGAGCTGCTTCCCGTTCGCCCAGAACATTGAATTTTGTGACCACAAATAGCCTCCTGTTCTACACCAGACCAGTGGAGCCAAACTGCAGCCAGAGCCCATCACCATCCTCATCTGGTTGTAAGTAGGCAATCTAGTAGATTATTAATGGCACTAATCTCTAATTTACCTTACATTAATGGGACACTTTAGTCCCCAGAACCACTGCAGCTTAATTAAGTGGTTCTGGTGTCTATAGCCGGTCCCTGCAGGCTTTTTAATGTAAACATACACACTGTGTGCAGCACTGGAATTGGTTCATATGGGTGGGGCATTGTGATATCACATGGGGGAGGGGGAGAAGGCAAATTTTTCTCTTGCCTACGGTGGAAAAAATCCTTGCACCGGGGTGTGTTTGGATGTAGTGTTGGCTTTTAAATGTGAATGCACATTTGTGTTTAGTATTGGTGTTTAAGTAAAGGGGTGTGTCTGTATATAATTTTGAATTTAGAGGTGTCTTTGTATGTAATGTTAGTTTTAATATTGATTGCTGGGATGTATCAACATACATACATACACACACGTCAGCAATTTGTATATTTGCAGTCACCCCCCTGTTACCTTTTGTCTGTGGGAGGGTGACTTGCTTGAGTTGCTGCTGCCTGAGGATGATGTGGGCTCTGCAGCAGCTCTCTCCCCACTCCTGCTTCTTTTCCTCCCACGCAGACAGACTGCCACTTCCTCCCATTTTGCCAATGTGTAAGGGGCCTGGTCACTCTCTTAAAGGGCCCCTGCGCCTGATCAGTAGTACCCTTCAGGTGGCCCCAAGTGCATGGGTCATCTGATGGGCCCCACTAGCAGTCATGCCCTAGTGCAACCACATAGTCCGTTGTTCCGGCACTGCTGTTGGGCTCTGCCCAGTCCCAACACTCTATGTCCAGTGTGTGCTGAGCTGTATAAGCTGTTGCCGCCTCCTCCACAGCTACTTATTAGGCTGTAGGCTTTACCAATTAGGCCCAGGTAAGAAGGCCTGACTAGTTACAGCAGTAGTGTTTTCTCCTAAAAGGTAATTTGGTTCTGATATCAGGGGCAGGCCCCTGTTTGAATGTCATGAGCACTGTTATTCTGGACCGGATGCAAAGGCTATGAATGTGGTTTTCAGGAGCACATGGTGATCATTGGCCTGATAAGATTATCCATAACAAATCACCTTCCCAGATAGTTTACTCAGTCGCGACTCACATGAAAGAAGATCTGGCGATGTTTATTCTTCATATGATCTGTAGAATGTGCAGTTACAACAGGTAAAAGAATGATTCTTCCATACAGGCTAGGAGAGATACAACAAGTCACATGAATGTACAGCATAAAAAAGCACTAATACCTGAGGAGGGGAGTACCTGAAGCAGCATGCAAACTACGCAGTGGCACACTTAAGATGAACATTAAAGAAACAGTACATTATAATAAAACGATATCATGTAACATGACACTCCCCGCCTGAAATCTTTAGATTTCAAAGCCTGTATATATATAAGATAAGTCCAAATGTCTAAAAGTCCAACTTGAACCTGTAAGTGAAGAAAACATTGGAAAATAATGCTAGTGAGTAAACCATAAACACGAGATACCTGCAAACAAAGAAGGTATGCAGTAAATGAACAACCAAGCATGAAGTCCAATAACAGATGGCTAAATTCCTGTAGTCTACAGTTTATAGCCGTGGAGCTTCAATAGTGGCATAGTCACAGTTAGAGTGGCGTTCTCCCCGCCATGGAACCGTACCGCCTGGTACTCTTGCATAAGTCACTCACTTGGGAGAAGTACCAATTCCTAGGTAACGTCAGTGGAAATTGAGGAGTTTTCACAAAGAAATCTTGGAGGCGACAGCCACAAGCAGCCATGGAGAGCTGCTGAGGATATAGCTCTTGTCCCGTAATCAGCAGGATTAAGGTCAGTGGGAATATAACCTTCTGATATGTTCTACTCGATTACTGACGTACACGTAAAATGGTTTACTTTGGTTGTAAATGTAACCAAGCACTATCTTACTGTCTGTAAAATGTGAAGAAATCGATTTTAATGTCCATTTCACTCTTTATGACTTCAGCTATTTCCACTGCTTGCACAGCTGCACAAAGTTCAAGTCTGGGTATGGTATGTGCAGGTTTTGGTGTTAGCTTTGCCTTGCCTAAAACAAGATTGCAATGTATGTCTCCGTTAACCCCTGAGGTCTTCAAATAGGCCACTGCAGCTATAGCTTCAACTGATGCGTCTGAGAAAATATGGATTTCCCTCTGGTTAGCGGCTAAAATGGAAACTGGGGCATAGCAACGTGGAATTTGGAGTTGTTCTAGTGGCTTCAGAGAACCTCTCGATTTCTCCCATCTTTGTTGTTTCTCCATAGGTAACGGAGTGTCCCAATCTATGTTATCAGTAGTAAGCTGTCTTAAAGGCGTCTTACCTTGGGTGGTGACTGGGGCTATAAATCCCAGTGGGTCGTAGATGCTATTCACTATGGACAAGACTCCTCTCTTGGTAAAAGGTTTGTCGCAGGTTGACACTTGAAAAGTCAATGTGTCTTCTTTGATGTTCCACATCAGACCTAGACTTCTCTGCAAAGGAGGCGAAAGGGTAGGGTTGCTACCCAACTATTGGAATCTTCTTGAAAGAACTCATTGTGCTTTACTTTAAGGAATTCTTTGTCTTCTACTGAAGGAGCTAACATGTTGTCTTCACTGCTTGCATTGAAAACTGTAGAGCCAAAACTGTCATCGTATGTGCGGGAAAGGTTTGTGTTGCCATGTTGCAACTTGCAGCTAATTACCTTCTCCTTTACCCAATAGTGATGTGGGCATGGCTCAAAGTGAGTGTTACGACCATTTGGAAATACATTTGTCTTGAATGAAGAAATGTTAGTAGGCCTTTTCATTTTGCCTATACAGACATTACCTATGATGATCCAGCCTAAGTCCAGGTACTGGGCAAACGGAGCATCTGGGGGTCCGCTGACCTGCCTGTGCACCTTGTTGACCCTTAGAATATCTCTTTCCAGCAGAAGAAGGATTTTAGCATCTTTGTCAAGTGGTGGGATTTCACTTGCTATTGACTTTAGGTGAGGGTGGTAGAAGGCAACTTCTGGTGTAGGTATTTCTTCTTTGTTGGCTGGTATCTGGTTGCACTCTACAAGTGTAGGACACAATAAATCCATGGGCCCTTCTTCCAAAGACCTCTGTAGTGCCGCTACAAGTGCCTAAGGTGTAAGGGTGAACCTCTCCTCTTATGCAAAATAGATCAAACGGTCCGGATCGGGCAAGTGATCGATTGCTTTGATCATCTAAGATAGCATACACCTTTAAAATCCTGTCTGGTTGATCCTTGTGGTGAACATTCACTAGGCATATTTTAGCACAAAACTTGTCACAGTGGTCTTCCCCACAGACTTCCGTGCATGAAGAAAATATCATGGTGGAATTGGGCACCTGATCTGTACTCTTCCCGTCGTGATTTGGCCTGGGAGAAAGGTTTGCAGATTGTGAAGCGTTGGACTCGAGTGGATGGAGGGCTTGTACATGGTCCTCGAAACCGCACTCTATGCACTTGATAGGGGTTTTACATTCCTTGGCAAAGTGATCAGTGGAAGCACAGCACCTATAACATACCCCAAAGATCTTTAGGCGTTCCTTTCGTTCTTGTAGGGGCTTCTTCCTAAAGCCGATACATTTTTTGAGGGGGATGTGGCTTCTTGTGGATAGGACATAATTGGTTTGGGTTTTCGATCTTGCCGCTCTTGTTTGAGGCGGGAGCGAGAATAATGTCTGTCTTCTTAACAGACATGGGACCTCTACGTTTCCTGTAGCTGATATGTAGGTTGTCACCTTTCAGTGAGGGAGTACTGAACTTGCCAAATGCAAAACTAGGATCGTTCTTGGTGTCAGCAATGTTCCTGACAACTTTGCAGAAGTAGGAGAAAGGAGGAAATAAAACCTTGTTTTCCAGTTTGTATTTTGACCCAATTTGGATCCACTTTTCTCGTAGGCCATACCGAAGCTTGTAAATGATAGGATTAACTCCTCGAGCAGTGCCAAGGTAACTGAGGCCCGGTAGTTTAGGGTCGGTTTTGGCAAGTTGGACTTCGAGAATAAGGTCACCGAGTCTCTGGAACTCATTATTGTCCTTACCGGATATCATTGGGAAATTTTCCAGTCGTTTGAGCAATGCATTCTCTATGGCTTCAGGACTACCATAACTCTGTTCTAGACGCTCCCATGCAGCGATGAGACCTGCAGTTGGATTGTCGATGTAGACTGACCTGAGACTCTTGACACATTCTGTAGATTGTGGGCCAAGCCACCTAGTCAGCAGATCCAGCTCCTCAGCATCAGTAAGACCAAGATCACCAATAGTAGTTTTGAAGGCAGCTTTCCAGCTTCTGTAATTTTCAGGATGGTCATCGAAGCTTACTAGGCCTGACTTGGTGAGCTCTCGTCAAAGTATATACTTTACGAACTCTGCTGTATCAGTTGCCTCTGACTTTACATGGGAGGTCGCTGGATGAATGTTTTGGGTTGCGTTGTTTATGGTATTGTTGTAAAAGAACGTGGGAAGATATGGTGCAGCAAAGGCGTTCAGCTGAGTTGTTGGGTTAAAGTCTGGAACGTTACTATTAGCAGGAGGTTGGTGACTTGCTTGTAGATTGGTGTGCCATTCTGTGACGTATGCAGAATCAGCATGATGTACTGGGGTGGTTTTGCATGTAGGAAGTTGCTGGAACAGCTTTTGCCTGGTGGTGTGGTGAAGTCCTTGGGTTGTCGTGAAGAATGGAGGCAACTGAGTGCTCGCTGCTGTGGTTTAGAACAGTTCTTAGTGCGTTCGAAAGGATCTTCCATATCTGCCCTTTCATTTTCATCTACACCGATAGCTTGTTCCAAAATCTTTAGTTTTGCTGCAGCTGCCTCGTAGTTGCTCTGTTCCTTTAAAGCTTCAGTTGCTGCCCTTTGACGTGCTGTCTGAGCTTCCATTGCTGCCGCTTCGGCTTGCATTGCTGCAGCCTCAGCCTCCATGTCTGCTCTCTTTTTTGCATATGCGGCCTGTACTTTGCTAGCCTCTGCTTCGGCTTGGGCGTTTATAAGCTGTTCACTAAGTGTTGACTGCCTTGAACTTCGGGATCTAGAGGAACTTTTAGAGTGTCTGGTGGATACGGATCTGTGAGATACAGTGTCCTGTGGCTGCGTTAATTTTGCTTCTGCCTTTGCTTTAGTTAGCAGGATAAAGCTTTCTCTTTCCATGTTAAGAAGCTGGACATTGTTAAGTTGCTCTAATGATTCCTCAGTGTTAATGTTTTGCAGAATAGTTTTATATTTATTGCTTGTAGTATTTATTTATTGCTGGTACAGTTCATATGAAGCAGAGAGATGCTTTATGTCTTTCTCTATGTGGTGCATGCTAGGCATGTGCATGGGAAAAATTTTTGGTTCGGTTCGGCATTCCGAAATTCAGGACTTCGGCAATTTGGGACTTCGGAATGTCTCTTACAGCCGCTTGGTAGATAGCTCCCTAATTCCCACGGTATTAGGGAGTTATCTACCAAAAGGCTGAAAGACCTAAATTGCTCTTTCAGACAAATTTACTAATACTAAGTAAAAATTACTTAGTATTAGTAAATTGTGCCCCTACTCGCTAGACCGTGAGTAGGGCATGTCTATTAAACAGTGAGCAGCCAGTGGCTGCTCACTGTTAAAAAATTTTTAAAAAATTTAAAAATGGGTCCCCCCTCCCGAGCCCCCACCCTCAAGTAAAACAATGGGGGGGACCTATTTGCCAATATGTAATGGGCCTGGTCACAATCTTAAAGGGCCCCTGCGCCTGATCGGGCGCACCCTTCAGGTGGCCCCAAGTGCATGAGCCATCTGATGGGGAGCCATTATCTATCCTCCCTTCCTCCTATCCATGCGCTCCCTTCCCACCTCCTTGCATTCATAGTAGTTTTTAATGGGAAAAAAAAAAATCCCTCCACATGAAAAGCAGTGTTTCTGCACATTTTTCTAAGTTTCATAATAAGGATCCATCATGTTTGAATTTGACAGCTATTTATAAAAAAAAACAAAAACAAAAACCTCCCTGATTGGAGAGGAGAGGATAACTGTAAAGAACTCAGTAAAATAGAAAGTAGATGGATTTTCACATTGGACACTTTGGTTCCAAAGGGTCTAAATATAGATTTTGAATTGACCCATTTTCTTTAATTAACTATGCAAAAATACTTCTTAGAATTCTATAATTTTTGTGATATCTATTTTACTTAGTTTTTTTATAGACACCTTATTATAAACTTACTGTGTTTTGCAATAGAAGAAGGTACTAAAAGCAACAAGTGCCAAATACACACACCACTCCCTGTGTATCAAAACAGGCAATAATAATACTTATACATGTACAGGTACATATAGGAGATGGTCCATATAAAAACCTATAAAGATAAAAAATAGTACATAGTATAGCCTGTATATACAAAATTTTTATTAATACATATATATTCTTCTTTTTTCCTTTTGGTATGCAGCATTGCACTATTGTTGCTATTTGCACAAATAGTTATGTCTCTTCTCATGTTACAAATAACTACCTGTATGTACACACTTTATAAGATATGAAAGGTGCCCATCTTTAATATGGAGCTTTTTGCTTCATTTGGGCAAATGTACTAACAAATCTATCTGAAACTGACATAAGGTATTATGTGTTTATAATGTTGTTTACCAATTAATTTTCTCTTTTATACATATCATTGTATGATTACCGCTATTTGTATAGACAATTATGTCACTTTTCTTAGTATAAATCATTGTTCCTGTATGCACTCTAATAATCATACAATATGCCCATTCACTACATGGAGTTTTCAGCTTCAACTCGGCAAATGCATTGAATACAACCAAGCAGGAAAATGAGTGCCGAAATACCGGAAGTGACGTCAGACGCCGGCCACTCGAACTTCCGCCCACGTGACCGGCAATTAGAATAAGCAGTGATTTTAAAATGGAACAGCAGCTGGATGTTTTATGCACTGATGAAAACTCGGACTGAGTTGAAACGCGTCTGCATGACTGTGATTCTGTGTGTCACCATATGGGACCTGCACAGTTACTATTTTAATTTTAAATTTTTACTTACAATAAATTTATTATTTTTTATTCATCCTTCTGCTGCTGTTTTTTCCTACTTCTGGGGAATATTACTCAAGATTCTCCACAGAGCCTTCTGAGGCACCCTTGGGCACCATATACAGAGCCTGGCACGGCTCTGAAATTCGTGAGTGTATTCAATCACTTCCATATTTTCTTCTTTTGTATATACAGGCTATACTATGTACTATTTTTTATCTTTATAGGTTTTTATATGGACCATCTCCTATATGTACCTGTACATGTATAAGTATTATTATTGCCTGTTTTGATACACAGGGAGTGGTGTGTGTATTTGGCACTTGTTGCTTTTAGTACCTTCTTCTATTACTTGATTTTAGGGTGTTGGGGAACACCCTTTCCACTCCAACTGTGCTCCTGTTTTACTGTGTAAGCGCCATTCACTTTCCTTCTTTTTTGTATCTATCTACTATTCCCCAACAAGTGTAGGCTGCTCCAGTCCATTTAAAGATGGAATTATTTGAAAAAAGAAATAATTGGCAGGATAAATTGGCCAGGAAATTTCACTGTGAATCAGAACCCATTAAGTTTCGTGAATATGATTTTGATTACACTTGTGATTCATTACAAAAGTTATTGATTAAGGAAACAAAGATCAAATGGGAAAATTTCACCATGGAAAAATATCTAACAGAGAATATTACCCCAAGGGGTTTAAGGTTCTTTAAGAAACCTACCTTTGATCAGGACGATGATGGATTCATGGAGATTTGGAATTCAGCATTGGAATCCTTCTCCGCTCGTATGATGTCCATCATCGTCCAACAAAGGAAACGTAATATTATTAAATTAGATAGGGAAATTAATGAGATTAAAGAGAAACTCCAACCAATGTTAGGCACTGAAGAGGTTAATACCTCCCTCAAAAAAATTCAAGAAAATATAGACAAACAGGAAGAAGAGGTTGTGTCCATTAAGAAAAGTAAATACATTAGGGATAAGCATGATTATGCTTATAATAGAGTTCGTTCATTTGCTAGGCACAAAAGAAATCACCCCAGGAATTTAAATCCTGGAGTAAAACCTAGTGGATATATTAGGAACCATAATGGAGATAATCAAAACTCATACAAAAAATCTTACCGTAAGGAGTTTAATAAACCAGCCTTTAGGGATTCACCTATAACTAGTGGTGCAAATAGAACACAGCTCTTTAAGCGAAATCAGTAATACACTCCTAATTATGGAAGTAGATATAGACCCTTAACGAATGATACAATAAGTGAGAATACAAATTATACCACTAAAAGTAAAGCCAAATCCTATGCCGGAACTTCCCAACAGTCATCTCATCCTTTTTTAGTACAGGACCAACCCCCCCGCCCACAAAGGTCCAAAAGACCGTGGGGTCAGGGAGAAGGGGACGTAGAGCAGGAAGAATTTTGGACTTTGAAAAAAAGAGGGAAAAACCATCATTAGGTATTTTTAACCTTTCAAACAAAATACTAACAAATAAAGAATTAGAAGTCCTTAATAAGGGCTTAAAATTCGCACCGACTAGTACTAATAAACCCTTCAACACCTTTATAGACATTCATAAATTTATTCGAAAACTTTGTCTAAAGAAACATTTTAAGAAATTCCCTACCAATGTATTAAGGGAAACTAATAATGACAACTTCATACATACAAACTTAAAAGACAAATCTCATTTTTTTCCAAAAATTCATATTAGTGGTGAAATGAAAGTTTTTGAGAAACTAGTAACTAATGATGTGAGACAGATATCTAAGAAGAAAAAAAGTAATCTAAACCATTCTCAAACTAAAGCCCTGAGAGATCTTCAACAAGATCACAATATTATTATTAAGCCAGCAGACAAGGGTGGAGGCATCGTTGTGCTGAATGTTGCGGACTATATGGAAGAGGTATACAGACAGCTCAACGATGCCTCCACCTATGTTAAACTTAAAGCTGACCCTACCCCAGAAATAAGAAAGAAATACACCTCACTACTAAGTAAAGGTATGGAAGATGGGATTCTCAATAAACATGAATATAAATATTTAAATATATCGTTATGTCGCATACCAGTTCTGTATATTCTCCCAAAAATTCATAAGGATACAAAGAAGCCTCCTGGAAGGCCCATAGTATCCGGGGTAGGATCCCTTTTGAGTAGGCTATCTGAATACATAGATAGACAACTCCAACCTTTGGTGACATCTCAACCAACCTACCTTAGGGACTCCACACAGTTATTAAAGACCCTACAGAACATTCAATGGGAAGAAGATTTTTATCTGGTCACATGTGATGTGACCAGTTTGTACACTATCATTTCACATGAGCTGGGCTGTGAAGCTATTAAACATTTTTTGACACACAGTAACAAGTTTGTTGAGAACCAGATTAACTTCATTATAGACAGTATCTATTTAATCCTTACCAACAATTTATTTTGGTTTGATGGTTCCTTTTTTCTACAGTTAGTCGGTACAGCGATGGGGACCAGATTCGCTCCCAGCTATGCTAATCTGTTTATGTCTCACTGGGAGGGTACCTTCCTTCCAGTTCGTGACGACATGGGGGCAGGTCTGGTCCTCTATCGCAGATATATCGACGATATTTTCTTTATATGGAAGGGGTCCAGAACTTCTTTGGATCTCTTCTTGGAGGGTCTTAACGACAATTGCAGAAATATTGTTTTGACTAGTCAAATTAGCCAAACGTCAGTTCAGTTTTTAGATCTAGAGATTTATGTCTCCAATAACCATATCCTCACCAGAACCTATTTTAAACCGGTGGATGTCAATGGGTACATTGACACCACGAGTTGTCATTATGATCCGTGGTTTCGCAATGTACCCAAAAGTCAATTCAACCGCATTTTCAAAAATTGCAGTGACATGAAGGAATATGAGGAACAGGCGGGACGATTAAAAAACTTTTTTGTCGAAAAGAAGTATGACCCAACCACTTTAGATCACCAAATCCAGGAAATTAAACAACTAAATAGAGAGTCCCAATTAGAATATAAAGATAGACAAGCAACTAAACAAACAGAGGAACCCCTTTTAATTTTGGACTATAGTGGTGATGCTAAACATATAAAATCTATTGTTCAGAAACATTGGCACATCCTAAAAACCGATGAAGGCCTTAATAACATCATTAGTGAAAAACCAAAAATTGTATATAGAGGCACAAAAAATCTCCAAACTCTATTGGTTAAAAACCATATAAAAACTCAGACTGCTAATATTAATATTTTTAACCAAAAATATGGCTTTTATCCATGTAAAATGTGCACAGTTTGCAAAAGAACAAAATCTAAGAAAGACACACACACTAAATTTATTTCTAATATATCCAAAAAGGAATATAAGATCAATTCTATCCTCACCTGCAACTCTAGTAATGTGATATACCTCCTCTGGTGCCCTTGTGGACTCCAGTATGTGGGAATGACCACGAGAACATTAAAAACCCGCATGCTGGAACACTTGGGCAATATACAGAGGGGGTATGCCAAACACAGTGTCTCCGCACATTTCTTACAATGTCACAACAGTGATCCTTCACATGTCAATTTTATTGCTATTGCTCAAAAGAAAAAGGATTGGAGGGGTGAAGATAATTTCAAAGAACTCTGCAAAATTGAAAGTAGGTGGATATTCGAATTAAACACTTTATCCCCTAAGGGCTTGAATTTAGATTTTGAATTGGCTCACTTTTTATAATTAAATTTTCTTTTTTCTTTCACTCACCAATCCTATTCTATATGGGCTACATTTACATAACCTAGATGTGATGTATACCTTTAAGATACCACATACTATGTGCCCATATGTTGTTGTTTTTTATTAATACATATATATTCTTCTTTTTTCCTTTTGGTATGCAGCATTGCACTATTGTTGCTATTTGCACAAATAGTTATGTCTCTTCTCATGTTACAAATAACTACCTATATGTACACACTTTATAAGATATGAAAGGTGCCCATCTTTAATATGGAACTTTTTGCTTCATTTGGGCAAATGTACTAACAAATCTATCTGAAACTGACATAAGGTATTATGTGTTTATAATGTTGTTTACCAATTAATTTTCTCTTTTATACATATCATTGTATGATTACCGCTATTTGTATAGACAATTATGTCACTTTTCTTAGTATAAATCATTGTTCCTGTATGCACTCTAATAATCATACAATATGCCCATTCACTACATGGAGTTTTCAGCTTCAACTCGGCAAATGCATTGAATACAACCAAGCAGGAAAATGAGTGCCGAAATACCGGAAGTGACGTCAGACGCCGGCCACTCGAACTTCCGCCAACGTGACCGGCAATTAGAATAAGCAGTGATTTTAAAATGGAACAGCAGCTGGATGTTTTATGCACTGATGAAAACTCGGACTGAGTTGAAACGCATCTGCATGACTGTGATTCTGTGTGTCACCATATGGGACCTGCACAGTTACTATTTTAATTTTTAATTTTTACTTACAATAAATTTATTATTTTTTATTCATCCTTCTGCTGCTGTTTTTTCCTACTTCTGGGGGATATTACTCAAGATTCTCCACAGAGCCTTCTGAGGCACCCTTGGGCACCATATACAGAGCCTGGCACGGCTCTGAAATTCGTGAGTGTATTCCATCACTTCCATATTTTCTTCTTTTGTATATACAGGCTATACTATGTACTATTTTTTATCTTTATAGGTTTTTATATGGACCATCTCCTATATGTACCTGTACATGTATAAGTATTATTATTGCCTGTTTTGATACACAGGGAGTGGTGTGTGTATTTGGCACTTGTTGCTTTTAGTACCTTTGTAGCGGAACGCCAATATAAAATCCACGAATTCCGCTGGTCCAGAAACGAATCCACAGTCAAGCGCTGAAAACACCAAGGCAATATCCCCAACCTCCCAATAACCGGACGAGACACAGTTTTGGGAGTCAACTGAAATTCTTTAATCGGCACGACAATTTATACAAGTCCCCATGCAAGGGGTTTCCTGAGTTCCTCCCCAGGGGCACTCCCAGAGGGGACTACATGGGGGACTTACAGTACAACATATTTCTCCCATCAGGCACTGCTGCACGAGAGGGATCATCCTCCCAGAATGCACCGTTAAGGGGATTATCCCCTCGTGCAGCAGAACCGGCAATTCACACAAAAATCTACAACTGTTATAATACACGGTGGATTTACACGAATGGACGTTCGGTAGATAGCTGGGGTCTGGGCGCATCATTCGTGAGATTGCCGCTCAGATCCCAGCTAAAATAACCGAACGCCGCACAGAAAACACATTTCTTTCAAAACACACGAAAAGAACCGATTGCTTTTAGTGAACCTGGTCCTGAAACTCCCGAACGTCCTGGAGGCTCAGCGGTGTTCGTGCCGTCGAATAACTATTGGTAATGCTATGCGTTCGACGACACGGACCCGCTGAAGAACAAGGGATCCAAGATGGCCGACCGCCGCATGGTCGGTAGTCGAACGACGGCCACCCAGGAGAGCCTCTAATAACCGATTGCAACAATGTTGCAATCGGTTAACTAGCGCCACACGCCTCTAAGTGTGTGGGCTATTAGGGGGTATCGCGTTCGGTTCACGAACGGCTTTCTAAAGTGCCGTTCGTGAAACGAAAGAAAATCCCCATACAAAACCGCCATTTGCATTCGGCGGAAACAGCAGTACAGGCAATACAGAAAATACATTAACATCTACATAAGTGTAAAGCGCATATCTCGCCCGACCTATTGGCAACCCTTAAAGGCACAGTCTCTAGTTATTGTCCAAGTGGCTAGGTTTGCCACAATGCTCCCCCAGAACCAAGCCGGCATACACAGTCTGATCCCAACGGATCGGCTTGGGGATGTCCGGAGGAGTGCTCACAGATCATTTCTCAAGGTCTGTTTGTCGGGACAACCCGTCGGCATTACCGTTTTGTTTCCCTGGGCGGTAGTGAATTGTAAAGTCAAAGGGCTGCAGCGCTAAACTCCAGCGCAGCAGCCTGGCATTGTCTCCAGCCACACGGTTTAGCCACACCAACGGGTTGTGATCTGTGAGCAAAGAAAAGGGTTGCCCATAGAGATATGGCTGTAACTTTTTCAGGGCCCACACCACGGCCAGGCATTCTTTTTCTATGGCGGCGTAGCTCACCTCTCGGGGTAACAATTTCCGACTCAAGTACGCTACGGGGTGTTCTCCGCCATCGGCTCCGACCTGGCTCAGTACTGCTCCCAATCCAAACATTGAGGCGTCTGTGTGAACAAGAAAACGTTTAGTTGGATCGGGAGCTGCCAGTACAGGGGCATTGGTCAGAGCCGTCTTCAGCTGATTGAATGCCTGTTCACACTCTGGGGCCCAGACGACCTGCCGGGGCAGGTTTTTCTTCGTCAAATCAGTCAGGGGTTTGGCCAGGGCACTGTAGTTGGGTACAAATTTTCTGTAGTACCCTGCGGTACCTAGGAAAGCCAGGACTTGGGTTTTGGTCCTAGGGGTAGGCCACTGGGCTACAGCTTCAATCTTTGCGGGCTCAGGCTTCTGCTGCCCGCTACCAACCCGGTGTCCTAAGTACTGGACCTCTGCCATCCCTATGGCATTTGCTGGGTTTCAAGGTAAGCCCTGCCTCCCGAATCCTATCTATTACTGCCCCCATGTGTTGTAGGTGCTCCGACCAGGTCGGACTGTATATGGCAATATCGTCCAGATATGCACACGCATAGTCCTGGAACCCGTCCAGTAGCCGATCCACCATCCGCTGGAAGGTCGCGGGGGCGTTCTTCATCCCGAATGGCATGACTCGAAATTGGTACAAGCCAAACGGGGTGACAAACGCCGACTTAGGGATGGCGTCCTCGGCTAGGGAATTTGCCAGTATCCCTTACACAAATCTATGGTAGTGAGATACTGACCCCTGGCCATCTTATCAAGCAGTTCATCTATCCGAGGCATCGGGTAGGCGTCCGACACAGTTTTGTCGTTCAACCTCCGGTAGTCCACGCAGAACCGGGTGGTACCATCTTTCTTGGGAACCAGGACTACCGGCGATGCCCAGGGGCTATCTGAGTGCTCAATAACCCCCAACTGCAACATCTCGTCAATTTCTTTCCTCATATGTTCCCGCACGGATTCGGGAATCCGATAGGGAGTCTGTCGCATGGGAAGCTGTCCCGGGGTTTCTACTCGGTGGGTGGCTAGTGGAGTGTACCCAGGTAGGTTAGAAAAGGCGGCGCCCTTGGTTGCTATCAGTTCTTGTACCTGGATACGCTCTTGAGGACTTAGCCGCTCCCCCAGTTGAACCCCCTGGGAGGGTTCCTTCTGCTCCTCCTGCTCTAACAGATCTGGAAGGGGCAGGTTCTCCTGATCTTCGGAGGCGGGCGTGCAAATAGCTGCCACGTCCTCCGTCCGCTCGTGGTAGGGTTTGAGCATGTTCACATGGAGCATGCGTCTCTTCCCTACTCCGGAGCATGGGCCGATCACATAGGTGGTATCGCATCTCTGCTCTACCACCTGGTATGGGCCCTGCCAGACGGCCTGTAGTTTATCGGTGCGGACCGGTTTAAGGATTAGCACCTTCTGTCCCACTTGAAAACTACGGTCTCTGGCCCCCTTGTCATACCAACGACGCTGTCGTTGTTGGGCGGCCTGGAGGTTGGTGCGCACTGCCTGGGTCAATTCCTCCAGGCGATCCCGGAACGCCAGCACGTAGGGTACAATTGGGGTCCCATCTGCGCTACTCTCCCCCTCCCAATGCTCTCTAATGAGATCCAACGGCCCCCGGACCCTTCTCCCAAACAATAGCTCAAATGGGGAGAAACCTGTGGACTCTTGGGGTACCTCTCTGTATGCAAACAACAGATGGGGAAGGAATCGTTCCCAGTCCTTATGGGTCTCTCCGAATGTCCGGAGCATCTGTTTTAGGGTGCCGTTGAATCTCTCACATAATCCATTGGATTGCGGGTGGTAGGCGGAGTTAATGATCGGCTTAATGCCACATATCCTCCATAATTGCTGAGTAACCTCAGCCGTGAATTGCGTCCCCCTATCGGAGACCATTTCCTGTGGGAACCCTACTCGGGAGAATATTTTCATCAAGGCTTCAGCTACGGTCTCGGCGTGTATATTAGTTAGGGCAATCGCCTCGGGGTACCGGGTGGCGTAATCCACCACGGTCAGGATATACCGTTTCCCAGAAGGGCTGGGTTTTGGTAGTGGCCCTACTATATCCACTGCCACACGGCTGAATGGTTCCTCAATGATAGGTAGGGGACACAGTTTTGCCTTGTGGCGGTCCCCCCTCTTGCCTACCCTCTGGCACACATCACAGGAGGTACAATATTGCCTCACGTCTTTAGAAATCCCGGGCCAAAAGAATGCGTGCGTTAAGCGATACCGGGTCCGGGTCATCCCTAGATGGCCGGACAGAGGGATATCATGGGCGATTCTTAGTAACTCCTGCCTATACTTCTGGGGCACTACTAACTGCTTGGTTTGGAGCGTCACCGAGTTGCCTATTGCCCTTTCCGCCACCCGGTATAGTAACTTCTTCTCCCACCTGTACTGTTCTCCCACCCGCCCCGCCTGGTCCGTATCTACCCTATGTCGGTATACCAGCAGTGTGGGGTCTGTCTGCACCTCTACTTCAAACGTGGACGGGGTGTCCCAAGTCATGCCTGTCAAGGGGGGGTCATGATTCCTTACCTGAGCCTCAGAGTGTGCGGGGAATGCCGTGGTGCGAGCCTGTTGCCGGGTGGTTACCGGATGCGCCTCTTGTGACGGGGCCTGGGGTAGGAAAGCAGAAGTCATCTGGCCCAAGTCATTCCCTAAAACAACATCGGCCGGTAGCTTTTTCATTTTGGCCACTTCCACAACCCCCTCCCCAGCACCCCAATTCAAATGCACCTTGGCCGTGGGTAACCGGTACATGGCTCCCCCTGCTACCCGGACTGCCACTGATCCGCCAGTGTGGGCCGTATCTGGAATTAAATGGGGGGCCACTAAGGTTAAGGTGGCTCCCGAGTCCCGCAGCCCCTGCACTTCTTTCCCTCCCACAAATACGACTTGGCGGTGATGCTGCCGGTTGTCCGTGGCTTGCACAGACATTACCTCGTACAGAACCCCCAATGGTTCCTCGGTTGGTATACTTGTCAGCTCCGAATGGTCAGGTTCTGTGTGGTAGAAATGGGCCGCCGCCCTGGGAACGGAATTCTGCCGTACCTGGTTCCACGCCTGCCTGCTATGATTCTGGGTGCACTCCCGGGACATATGCCCCCACTGCCGGCAGGTATGGCATTGTATGTTGGCCCTGCCATTGTAGCGGGCTGGCGGTGGGGGGTTTCCTGGTGGTGGCCTGAAGGGGGTAGGGTTGGCGGGTGTGGAGCTGGCTGGGTGATGTTGTATTGGCGGTCTTAGGGGACCCCTGTTGGTGAGCCCATGGTGTCTCCGGGCATCAAAGTGTTCGTCTGCCAATCGGGCGGCTGCTGTGAGGTTGAGAGGTTTTCGGTCCCTTACCCACTCCTGTGCCTCTGGTGACAGACCGTTGAAGAATTGCTCCAGCAAGATGAGTTGGCGCAGTTCCTCCATGGTGGTGGCTTGACTTGCCTGAATCCACCCTTGTGAAGCTTGGTCCAGCTTATGCGCCCATTCTGCGTGGGAATCTCTGTCGGGCTTTTTCAATCCCCGAAATTTCCGTCGGTATGCCTCTGGGGTTATGGCATATCTTTCTAGGATTGCTCTTTTTACTTTAAAGTAGTCTTTGCTGTCCTCTCTGGGCACAGCGCGGTAAGCCTCTGCTGCTCGTCCTGCCAACTTGCCTGCCAGTAAGGGTACCCACATGGTCGGTTCCAGATCGTGCAGGTCGCATAGCCTCTCGAAATCCTGCAGATATCCGTCTATCTCATCCTTCTCCTCGCAGAATGCTTTAAATGCCTGGTACGGTATTTTCTGCTTTGTTGGAGGGCAGAATGAGTTGACGATGGATTCCGCCCTGGATGGTGACCTCTGGGGTTGCTGTGCCATAATGTAGTCCTGGACGTCGGCCATTAGCACGGTTAAAATGTCCAGGGTTACTGGCTGTGGTACAAATTCCAGCCGGGTTCTCAGTTCCCTCTGGTATGGTGTTTCCTCTCTGGCAGTTGGGGGTGGACTGCTGTGTGCCTGGTCGCCCTCCATTAGCTCTGCAATCAGTACTGCCTTCGATTTGTTGCTAGCGATTTTCCCTCTAGCCTCCAGCAGTTCCTTTAGCGTCTGTCTCTTTAACGCCGTGTAATCAGTCCCCATTCACTGATCGCTTTCGTCTGCTTGTTTCATACGAATTGCCTTTCCGTTCGGTTGTTCCTTTCATTCGAATGCGCTGTATTCGGCTGTAGAGTTGGATCCCACCGCTGCCACTAATTGTAGCGGAACGCCAATATAAAATCCACGAATTCCGCTGGTCCAGAAACGAATCCACAATCAAGCACTGAAAACACCAAGGCAATATCCCCAACCTCCCAATAACCGGACGAGACACAGTTTTGGAAGTCAACTGAAATTCTTTAATCGGCACGACAATTTATACAAGTCCCCATGCAAGGGGTTTCCTGAGTTCCTCCCCAGGGGCACTCCCAGAGGGGACTACATGGGGGACTTACAGTACAACATATTTCTCCCATCAGGCACTGCTGCACGAGAGGGATCATCCTCCCAGAATGCACCGTTAAAGGGATTATCCCCTCGTGCAGCAGAACCGGCAATTCACACAAAAATCTACAACTGTTATAATACACGGTGGATTTACACGAATGGACGTTCGGTAGATAGCTGGGGTCTGGGCGCATCATTCGTGAGATTGCCGCTCAGATCCCAGCTAAAATAACCGAACGCCGCACAGAAAACACATTTCTTTCAAAACACACGAAAAGAACCGATTGCTTTTAGTGAACCTGGTCCTGAAACTCCCGAACGTCCTGGAGGCTCAGCGGTGTTCGTGCCGTCGAATAACTATTGGTAATGCTATGCGTTCGACGACACGGACCCGCTGAAGAACAAGGGATCCAAGATGGCCGACCGCCGCATGGTCGGTAGTCGAACGACGGCCACCCAGGAGAGCCTCTAATAACCGATTGCAACAATGTTGCAATCGGTTAACTAGCGCCACATGCCTCTAAGTGTGTGGGCTATTAGGGGGTATAGCGTTCGGTTCACGAACGGCTTTCTAAAGTGCCGTTCGTGAAACGAAAGAAAATCCCCATACAAAACCGCCATTTGCATTCGGCGGAAACAGCAGTACAGGCAATAGAGAAAATACATTAACATCTACATAAGTGTAAAGCGCATATCTCGCCCGACCTATTGGCAACCCTTAAAGGCACAGTCTCTAGTCATTGTCCAAGTGGCTAGGTTTGCCACAACCTTCTTCTATTACTTGATTTTAGGGTGTTGGGGAACACCCTTTCCACTCCAACTGTGCTCCTGTTTTACTGTGTAAGCGCCATTCACTTTCCTTCTTTTTTGTTACTGTGTTTTGCACACATTAATTATGATGTATGAATTTTTAGTGATCATTGTTTATTTTTGCCATTTCTGGCATGTTTTTAAATATTTTTATGTTATTATTTGTATATGGACTTAATCATTCTTTGTTGAGAATTTTCCCTCAAGTAAAATGGCAGCTGGACTACTTCCGCCATTCCGCCGGATTCATTCCAAAACCGGAAGTGACGTAAATACCATGAGTCATGTCTGTGAATCTTGGAAGCTCAGACTGATGACCTACTACAACACGCCAGAAGTGACGTTACGCGGAAGTCAGGTGTACACAATGAACGTCAATTACAAGGGTACATATTCAGAACGGATGGAGGCTTCGATCAGCACCGAGGAAGACTCCAGGAGGAGTCGAAACGCGTCTGCTGACCTTTTATTGGGACTATTATACATTCCTTTTTGCAGTGATTTTTATATGCTATTTACGCACTGCTTTTTATGTCCCGTTATTGTTATTATTTATATTGATTTCTTGACCATAATAAAGTCTTTTACATTCAATTTAGAGCCTCTTGAAGGGTTTATAAAATTATTATTATTTTTTTTTAAACATAAAAAGGTTCTAACTTGCAGCGACCGGAGTCTCTAATGTTTACAGACCTGGCCGCTGTGTAAGGGGAGGAGTTCCTGTCATTAAGGCCGGGGGCGTCACAGGAGGAGGTAAGTGATAGGCGGCATTCACATTACCACGTGGGAATGCCGCTGTTCTATCAAATTTCCCTAGCCGTGAAAATCCCCTACCCTTGTCATTTCCGGTGAGGGAAATCAGCTGGATCCTGCTACTCCTCCACCGCAAGGTCCTCGAAGGTAAGTGGAACTAGTTTTACACTTTCATTATAGTGCATTCACTAAACTTAGGACATGGGACATTTAGGGTTAATGTTAGGGTTCAAATTAGGGTTAGGATTAGGGACTTGTTCATATTTAGTGATATTTCACATTAGGGGAATATCACTAAATTGTGATTTTCCACACTTTATTTTAACCCTTACCCCAAGGGTTAGGGTAAGAATAGAGTGTGAGAGAGGTTAGAATCACCTAGGCCAGAGCGCAGGTAACGTTCTCTTTGTTTTTACATACACAGTATAAATTGTGACAAATGTGTAGATGTGTGCAGTGATGGTGGGAAAGTGGCAGGCGCTGTGACACGAATAAGAAATGTAGCAAAAAAAACAGCACCAGTTCTCACTGTGTTCTTTACAGACTTGAACTGGTAGCAACAAATATTTAAAACTCACTTAAAACTGTGCTAGACTAATCGGTCCAAATTATTAATTTTATTAAAAGTCGACCATTACAGTCACATCTATTTAAAATTATATGTGAAGATATGGGTAGTCATCGCTCTGCTCTTGCGCTCAGAAGTCCGTTGGCTAGCACGAGGTAAAGTCCTTGTTAGAATTGCATCAAAAGTTGTTTGCATATTTCCCGGATCATAAATTTGGATTATCTGATCGATTAACAAACATTTTGTGGTTATTCAAAGCAGCATATCTTGCAGATATATTCACAAAAGTAAATGACAGATTTATCACCCAGAGGCTGGCCCTGGTGTCACCCGGTGGGCGGGCTGGTGGGCGCGCAAGGGAGCACTCTCCCCTGAGTGCTTCCTCCTCAGCTACCTCGCGCACCGCACTGATGCCAGAGCCGGAAGATGATGTCATATTCCGGCTCCGGCATCAGTACGCGGCGCGCGAGGGAGCTGAACAGGAAGCACTCAGGGGAGAGTGCTCCCTCGCCCGCGCCAGCCCGCCCACCCGCAGGACCGGCCGCTGGGTGACACCACTGGACCCCAGGGAATCCCCTCAGCACTCCCAAAGGTAGGGAGGCTGGGGGGATGAAAATTAAAAAAAAAAAAAATGTGTGTGTGTGATAGTGTGTGTGTTAGTGTGTGTTTGTGTGTTAGTGTTAGAGTGTGTGTTAGTGTTTGTTTGTGTTAGAGTGTGTGTGTGTTAGTGTTAGAGTGTGTGTGTGTGTTAGTGTGTTAGTGTTAGAGTGTGTGTGTTAGTGTGTGTGTGTGTGTGTGTAAGTGTTAGAGTGTGTGTTAGTGTTAGTGTGTGTGTGTTAGAGTGTGTGTGTGTGTTAGAGTGTGTATTAGTGTGTTTGTGTGTTAGTGTGTGTGTTAGTGTTAGAGTGTGTGTTAGTGTTAGAGTGTGTGTGTGTTAGTGTATATGCGTGTGTGTGTTAGTGCGTGTGTGTGTTAGTGTGTGTGTGTGTGTTAGAGTGTGTGTGTCAGTGTGTGTGTGTGTGTTAGAGTGTGTCAGTGAGTGTGTTACTGTATGTGTCTGTTACTGAGTGTGTTAGTTTGTGTGCGTCTGTTAGTGAGTGTGTGTTTGTGTGTGTGTTAGTGTTAGAGTGTGTGTGTCTGTGTGTGTGTTAGAGTGTGTTAGTGTGTGTGTGTGTGTGTGTTAGTGTTAGACTAATGGAGAGCAAACAATGGGTCGCAAGAGTATTCTGAGAACGGACAGCAGCTAAAATAGCCTGCCCTTCGGTGGGTCCCCGCTCAGAACTCATGCTGGTTTTAGCTCAACTTGCGCCATTACAGAGAGAACATATCTGAAGCATATCAGACTGGTCCCACCCATACGGGCAGTCCAGACCCGAAATGCCAGCAAGTTCTCTCTGCACGAGAGATACAGCAACCCCAGACGATCGTTTCAGCCTTGTTAGGCATCGTCAGTGAGGCATAGCTGATATCTCTCTAGGCACCGTGAGCAAGGGGTCCACGTCTGGATTACCCTTTAGACTAATGGAGAGCAAACAATGGGTCGCAAGAGTATTCTGAGAACGGACAGCAGCTAAAATAGCCTGCCCTTCGGTGGGTCCCCGCTCAGAACTCATGCTGGTTTTAGCTCAACTTGTGCCATTACAGAGAGAACATATCTGAAGCATATCAGACTGGTCCCACCCATACGGGCAGTCCAGACCCGAAATGCCAGCAAGTTCTCTCTGCACGAGAGATACAGCAACCCCAGACGATCGTTTCAGCCTTGTTAGGCATCGTCAGTGAGGCATAGCTGATATCTCTCTAGGCACCGTGAGCAAGGGGTCCACGTCTGGATTACCCTTTAGACTAATGGAGAGCAAACAATGGGTCGCAAGAGTATTCTGAGAACGGACAGCAGCTAAAATAGCCTGCCCTTCGGTGGGTCCCCGCTCAGAACTCAAGCTGGTTTTAGCTCAACTTGTGCCATTACAGAGAGAACATATCTGAAGCATATCAGACTGGTCCCACCCATACGGGCAGTCCAGATCCGAAATGCCAGCAAGTTCTCTCTGCACGAGAGATACAGCAACCCCAGACGATCGTTTCAGCCTTGTTAGGCATCGTCAGTGAGGCATAGCTGATATCTCTCTAGGCACCGTGAGCAAGGGGTCCACGTCTGGATTACCCTTTAGACTAATGGAGAGCAAACAATGGGTCGCAAGAGTATTCTGAGAACGGACAGCAGCTAAAATAGCCTGCCCTTCGGTGGGTCCCCGCTCAGAACTCATGCTGGTTTTAGCTCAACTTGTGCCATTACAGAGAGAACATATCTGAAGCATATCAGACTGGTCCCACCCATACGGGCAGTCCAGACCCGAAATGCCAGCAAGTTCTCTCTGCACGAGAGATACAGCAACCCCAGACGATCGTTTCAGCCTTGTTAGGCATCGTCAGTGAGGCATAGCTGATATCTCTCTAGGCACCGTGAGCAAGGGGTCCACGTCTGGATTACCCTTTAGACTAATGGAGAGCAAACAATGGGTCGCAAGAGTATTCTGAGAACGGACAGCAGCTAAAATAGCCTGCCCTTCGGTGGGTCCCCGCTCAGAACTCATGCTGGTTTTAGCTCAACTTGTGCCATTACAGAGAGAACATATCTGAAGCATATCAGACTGGTCCCACCCATACGGGCAGTCCAGACCCGAAATGCCAGCAAGTTCTCTCTGCACGAGAGATACAGCAACCCCAGACGATCGTTTCAGCCTTGTTAGGCATCGTCAGTGAGGCATAGCTGATATCTCTCTAGGCACCGTGAGCAAGGGGTCCACGTCTGGATTACCCTTTAGACTAATGGAGAGCAAACAATGGGTCGCAAGAGTATTCTGAGAACGGACAGCAGCTAAAATAGCCTGCCCTTCGGTGGGTCCCCGCTCAGAACTCATGCTGGTTTTAGCTCAACTTGTGCCATTACAGAGAGAACATATCTGAAGCATATCAGACTGGTCCCACCCATACGGGCAGTCCAGACCCGAAATGCCAGCAAGTTCTCTCTGCACGAGAGATACAGCAACCCCAGACGATCGTTTCAGCCTTGTTAGGCATCGTCAGTGAGGCATAGCTGATATCTCTCTAGGCACCGTGAGCAAGGGGTCCACGTCTGGATTACCCTTTAGACCAATGGAGAGCAAACAATGGGTCGCAAGAGTATTCTGAGAACGGACAGCAGCTAAAATAGCCTGCCCTTCGGTGGGTCCCCGCTCAGAACTCATGCTGGTTTTAGCTCAACTTGTGCCATTACAGAGAGAACATATCTGAAGCATATCAGACTGGTCCCACCCATACGGGCAGTCCAGACCCGAAATGCCAGCAAGTTCTCTCTGCACGAGAGATACAGCAACCCCAGACGATCGTTTCAGCCTTGTTAGGCATCGTCAGTGAGGCATAGCTGATATCTCTCTAGGCACCGTGAGCAAGGGGTCCACGTCTGGATTACCCTTTAGACTAATGGAGAGCAAACAATGGGTCGCAAGAGTATTCTGAGAACGGACAGCAGCTAAAATAGCCTGCCCTTCGGTGGGTCCCCGCTCAGAACTCATGCTGGTTTTAGCTCAACTTGTGCCATTACAGAGAGAACATATCTGAAGCATATCAGACTGGTCCCACCCATACGGGCAGTCCAGACCCGAAATGCCAGCAAGTTCTCTCTGCACGAGAGATACAGCAACCCCAGACGATCGTTTCAGCCTTGTTAGGCATCGTCAGTGAGGCATAGCTGATATCTCTCTAGGCACCGTGAGCAAGGGGTCCACGTCTGGATTACCCTTTAAACTAATGGAGAGCAAAAAATGGGTCGCAAGAGTATTCTGAGAACGGACAGCAGCTAAAATAGCCTGCCCTTCGGTGGGTCCCCGCTCAGAACTCCAGCTGGTTTTAGCTCAACTTGTGCCATTACAGAGAGAACATATCTGAAGCATATCAGACTGGTCCCACCCATACGGGCAGTCCAGACCCGAAATGCCAGCAAGTTCTCTCTGCACGAGAGATACAGCAACCCCAGACGATCGTTTCAGCCTTGTTAGGCATCGTCAGTGAGGCATAGCTGATATCTCTCTAGGCACCGTGAGCAAGGGGTCCACGTCTGGATTACCCTTTAGACTAATGGAGAGCAAACAATGGGTCGCAAGAGTATTCTGAGAACGGACAGCAGCTAAAATAGCCTGCCCTTCGGTGGGTCCCCGCTCAGAACTCAAGCTGGTTTTAGCTCAACTTGTGCCATTACAGAGAGAACATATCTGAAGCATATCAGACTGGTCCCACCCATACGGGCAGTCCAGATCCGAAATGCCAGCAAGTTCTCTCTGCACGAGAGATACAGCAACCCCAGACGATCGTTTCAGCCTTGTTAGGCATCGTCAGTGAGGCATAGCTGATATCTCTCTAGGCACCGTGAGCAAGGGGTCCACGTCTGGATTACCCTTTAGACTAATGGAGAGCAAACAATGGGTCGCAAGAGTATTCTGAGAACGGACAGCAGCTAAAATAGCCTGCCCTTCGGTGGGTCCCCGCTCAGAACTCATGCTGGTTTTAGCTCAACTTGTGCCATTACAGAGAGAACATATCTGAAGCATATCAGACTGGTCCCACCCATATGGGCAGTCCAGACCCGAAATGCCACCAGTCTGATATGCTTCAGATATGTTCTCTCTGTAATGGCACAAGATGAGCAAAAATCAGCTTGAGAACTGAGCGGGGACCGACCGAAGGGCAGGCTATTTCAGCTGCTGCCCGTTCTCAGTATTCTCTTGCGACCCATTTTTGACTCTCTTATTAAAGGGACACTCCAGGCACCCAGACCACTTCTGCCCATTGGAGTGGTCTGAGTGCCAACTCCCACTACCCTTAACCCTGCAACTGTAAATATTGCAGTTTTCATAAACTGCAATACTTACATTGCAGGGTTAACTCCTCCTCTAGTGGCTGTCTACTAGACAGCCACTAGAGGGCACTTCCTGGTCTATAGCACAGGTTTTCTGTGCTATAGCGTCATTGGACATCCTCACGCTATGTGAGGACCTCCAGCGTCACTAAAATCCCCATAGGAAAGCATTGAAAACATTTTAAATGCTTTCCTATGGGGAGGTCTAATGCGTGTGCGTGGCATTGCTGCGCATGTGCATTAGGTCTCATCCCGCCGCCGGCCGCGCATGCACAATCGGAGGAGCATGGGTGGACCCTAAACCACCGCCGAGGGACATCGGTGGTGGTCTCGTGTAGGTCATTGAAGATGTTTTCACCCCTTCAGCAACATGGGATGGGGGTGGGAGGGAGAGGGGACCTGCAGTGCCAGGAAAACGATTTCTGCAAGTGCACCTCAAAGTGCACCTCAAAATCTTAAAAATGTTTTGTTACCAGTTTATTGAGATACCAGGTTAAAGGGTCTTTGGGAAGGCTTCTACGGGCACATGGCACCAGACAACCTGGCATAAGGGGGACAACCTGGCATAAGGGGGAAAATGACAAAAAAAAGATACAGCATTTGTGCAGGAGACACATAAGCTGCGCTCAGCCCGGGCCCAGTTAACTGACCACACATACACCTGGGCAAATGCCTCCAGGGCCCTAGTGAAGAAAAACAGGGTAGAGATATTGGTTCACAAACGCTGCCCATTATAAGCCCTCACTACCCAAACTGACACCGAAGGTAGATATATACTCCTCACAGGGCCATCCACACCACCACGAATCACTTGATAAACATCTATGCACGCAATCAACCTAATCCAGAGTTCTGGGATCAGTTAGAGAACACAATACAGGCCCGGGTTGGTCAGAATCAGGGGAGATTTTAATTCCACACCATGTCTGGCGATGGACAGTAGTGAAAAAGGGGGAATGCAATGATCACAGGGTGGAGGGGGTCAGGACAAATTATGAACAAATTTTTTAAACACAGGATTGCTGGACCCATGGAGGCTACAGCACCCGGGAACCAAGGATTACACATTTTATTTGGTTGCCCATTCCACGTACTCATGAATAGACCTATTCCTTATAATTCAAGGGGAGGTTTCATGGGTCCAATCCTCATGCATCAATCTTATAACCTAGTTGGACCACGCGGATATCAAACTCACACTGCGCGTACCGGGCACCTGTTCCCCATGGAAATGAAGACTGAGCAGCTCACTTATCAAAGACCAAGATGCAGTAAAACAAATGCACGTCGAACTGGTAGCGTACTTCCAAACTAATCACACACTGGATCTCCCACACTCTATAGTATGGGCAGCACACAAAGCGGTCATACATGGCATTAAAATAGCGACAAGACGCAAGAAACAGAGAGCAGTAGCCCTATTCGAGCTACAAAAGGTGCTCAGAAAAGCGAAAATAAAGCACAAACAGACACCCACGGCCCTCATGCTACAAGAACTTCGAGAACTGAGGCACCGGATTTGAGATGTGGCGGTGGAAGACTTAGGCAAAGATCTAATCCGAACAAAACGTCTCTTTTATGAATGTTCCAATAAGATGGACACACTGTTAGCAAGGGCATTAAACCCAAAACCAAAATTCAAAACTGTTACGGCAATCAGGGAGGCAGGTGGATAAGTGGTCCATAATCCCACAGAGATAAACAAGGTCTTCACAGACCTTCTTGTGAAAATATATAATCATTCCCCAGACCTGTACAGTGAGAACGAGGTATATAACCGAGCGGTTAAAGACTTCATCTCCAAGATCAAACTACCGACGCCAGGCATAGAGATCATGCAGACCTTAGGGTCCCTACAGACGAAGAAGAAGTGGACAAGGCAATATCTGCCCTTAAAAGCAATAAAGCCCCGGGGCCAGACGGGTTTGATGGCACTTATTAAAAAGGTCTTGCAGGAGACACTGACCCCCCACCTAGTAAAGGTGTTTGCAGAGTGAATGGAGGGAACAAATCCTAACTCAGAATCTCTCACAGCCGATATAATGCTCATCCCTAAA
>OW240922.1:55369460-55574191 GCA_933207985.1 Pelobates cultripes
GTAATTCTGCCACCAATGTAAGCCCCAAGATGACTTCCCGCTTGTCGCGGATGCACCCATAGGGGATCCTCAAAAGCCTCCCACAACAGCCCAGGCCCATCATAGTCCTTTCCCTCGGAGAGCTGGTAGGGGAGTAGCCCTGGGTAGAGGTGGCCTGTATGTAGGATTCATCCAACCATAACTCAATTCTGGCCAACCACTCCGTTCTCTTACCACTCCTCTAGGGGCTGTTCTCCCAGAAACGACATCCATAGGTCGAATTGCTCCCATTGGCGTTGGTTGGAATCTGTGAAAATTTCTCCTAGGACCCCCACCCAGAGTTCGGTTTGGACCGTCACCCTTTCTTCCTTCTCTTTTTCCGCTGAGATAGGGTAATCAATACTGTGCCGAACTTCCTGTAACTGCTACTGAAGCTAGGTGTCGATGCTGCAAACTACCCGACGGTATTTGCCTCCCATCTCTGAAGTAGTGCTGGTTTCCAATGGCTAGGAAGCCATCCCACTGCTGCCACCAATGCAACAGAGCTCCCTGTACCCCTGGCTGGTTACCTCCGCTATGGACCATTTCCTAGCTGGAACAGGGGACAAACCTCAGCACTCTTGTCTACAGTCATCGTGGCTTGACTGGGGTCCTGGATCCGCTCCCTCCTGGATCCAAATGGGGAACTCGCTCTTGCAACCCCCATGCACTGGACGACACTCAGTCCTGGGAGCTCTATTCCTTACAAGGACTTTCCCCATTGAGATCCTCCACACTGGAACAGTGATTAGTGATTATCTCTTTCCTCTCCCAGTAACCAGACAACACATAGTTCTGGGAGTACAAGCTGGAATATGTTTATTGGCAGCCAATAAACCTATTCTTATATGCAGGTCCCCATGCAAGGGACACTCCCACCTGGACCTAAGAGTAGACAACAGTAAAAACATACACACAATTACACTGGCTCTCAGGTCCAGGACACTAATATACAAAACAAGATAATCCCTCCCCTGTGCCTGGGAGATAATTGAGTCAGGAGTTGTACAAAACTAAATTCCTGAACCATATAGTCCAAATGCACGAATGGAGACTTTTACATTACATTTTACAGGGTCCATAGTCCATAGCCAACTTGGAAAGGGAAGTTTGTCACAATACATTTTTTGGAATCCTGCACATTTTTTCTAAGCATGCTGTGAGTGCCAGGTAGAGATCAGTACTTGTGCCAACATACTGGTTTAGGACAATTACATTTTATTTATTTATTTATTTTTGAGAATCACTTCAGCTACAAATAATAGAATCCAGGGGACAGGAACAAGTTTACTTCATGGTTTATGCAAGGACCAGTCGTGCCTACTTTTAAAACTAACAATAGGTGGAATGCTCGAGGAAAACTGGGAGATGGCAACAGTTTAAAACATATATATATATATATATATATATATATATATATATATATTTTGTGTTTTATATGGAGATCCATGGGTTTGTAAATTAGGTAAAAAGTTTACAGAAAACTTAACTGTGAACTAGCAAATGCAATTTAATTATTATTAATAGCATTGACATTTATTTAGAACCAACAAGTGTTTTATAATTATGTATTGGGGTTATTTCATAAACTTGCGCATCGTGAAAATATTTGTTTGGCTGAATTGATTCGTCTGAAACAAAATATAATGTCTTACAATTCAGGATTAGTCCATGTTTCTTTTCAGTTTTGACAAGTTTCCCCCATGCAATCATTTCACCCATGCAATCACCCATCCAAAAGGATGTAAACATAGGCCAATGATTGTAACGCAAAATATATCCAATATATTTGAGGCCAATACAAAATACAAACCATTGTCTGGAAAACTATTCATAAACAGGAATATACAAAGGACTCAAGGTCACATGTTTAGGCTGGAAGGAGATTTAGTCTAATGCAAAGGAAAGGTTTTTGTTTTTTTTACAGTAAAAACAACAAGAATGTACAATTCTTTGCCTGAAGAAGTGGTTTTATCAGAGTCTATATAGATGTTAAAACTAGATGAATACTTGCAAAAAACACAATTGTGACAAAAACTATGTATTTTATTCACCCAGTTACTTTCCCTGCGTTCGGTAGAAGTATCTACCAAACACCGATCACCCCTCTGGCTCATTAACTTCAAATAAACCACAAACTTAAGTGCTCTCTCTGTGTGGCCATGCTGTGCTAGCAAAAACGGTGGCCATCTTGACTCACGAAAGCAGGCAGCATGACTAGGTCGACGAGTGTCTGGAACTCTAAGACAGGCAATCGACCTTGCAAACACTGGCAAATTCACACGAACGCCTGCTTCTTTCCATGACAAGCCAGGAGAGTGCTTTTCGGTAGGATTGTTTGCACGAACAAGGCGAATAATCGCTACCTATAAGCCAGGGGAACCATTGGTCTTTTTGTTCATTTGGTAACTCCCAAAACTGACCGACCGCTACCACTGATTCTCTGAAACTAATTTGGGCAGGCGCCACGTGTGCGGTCAATCAAAGCTTTACCCCGGTGGCGATTCGGCTGTGTTCGTGGGATCTGAGCGCTATTTGCACAACTTGGGCGCTCAGATGCAGGCTATCCAGGGATATAATATTTGTGGGGGTTCCTCTATGTATTAGATGGATTTTTAATACTTTACGTTTTATGATTAGTAACTCTAGTGCCTGTGAGATAATTAGTTTAAGCAAAGTACACTAAATGATCTCCCAGACACAGAGACTCATGGGAGTGTTATGCTATGTCCCTGCTGGGGGTCTGTGTATATAAGTAGGCCACCTAGCCATAATAAAACAATCCTGTTGTACCCTTCATCAAGTATCAACTGATGTTTGCATATGCGAACAACGATCTGCTTGATTTGTTCTCACGACCAGCTTGGATTTCTGGAAAGTACGAATCAGCGTACTGTGCAAACGGGCTATAATCACTAAGTCCCTAGCATTTCGGGAGTGTGCGAACGAACGTACTTCATGAAGTACAGGAGGTTCATTACAACAATATTCATGGACAAAAAAATTTATTTGTGGGGCAATAGTTTCTTGATAAAAGGATAAATCTGACTGCCATGCTGGGTCAAGAAATAATTTTTTGCTTGTTTATTGCAAAATTGGAAGTGCTTCAAACTATATTTTTTTTTGTCTTCTTTTGGATCAACAGAAAAAAAAAGATGTGAGAAAGTCTTAACTGGATGGATGTATCTTTTCAGCTATGTAACATCATATACATCATATCTCATGCTATGTATGTATTTAGCAGGACACTGATAAGTGCATTTTACCTCCATCTGGTTCACTGTTCAAGGGTGAAGAATAGATGGAAAAAAATTTAGGAGCAGTAAAAAAATCCAGAACTCCAACTCAAACTAAATTATTCGTCCATTGTCTGTTTTGTTTGTAACGTTATTCGTCCATAAAGCATTACAACATTTGAGAAAACACAGATCTTCAAAATTTGTGATAAATTCGGGATTATTCTAACCTTAGTGACCGAATAATCTAAATTTTATTAAAGACAGGAGGCGAATATTTGCTTTTACTTTCTTTACTGTTACTCCCAGCAGCAAAGAAACAGTTAACAGTAAGTAGAAAAAATGTAACCAATCAGAGTGTACAATAGATTATGTCCAGTCAACAGGCTCCTCCCAATTCCTCTTTCGTGATGCAGCCGACCGCCGTAGAATCAACCATGTAAACGGTGAAACAATAAACGTCTCAATTGTAGTCAACCATGTAAACGATGTGGGAACATAGGTAATTCCTCGAGATGTAGTGAAGAGTTCTCACACTAGGAAAAAAGAGGGAGAGGTCGTGAAAGTATGTTTTCTTAGGTAAAGGAAAAACAATACCTAATTACGTTATCTGATATGTTTCCAACAAGTTGTACAGTCCTAGTTTGACAAGTCTTAAGTTATGAGATAGTGAGTGTAGTATCCGTAAAGGTAGTTGTAGGAGAGGCCTGAAGCGTAGGTTATGAAACATTGGTGTAGGCAGTAGAGGTGTTGTGGAATACTTACCTAGTTGGGTTGGGTGTGTGTATTAGCGGGTGGGAAAATATTCGCCTCCTGTCTTTAATAAAATTTAGATTATTCGGTCACTAAGGTAAGAATAATCCCGAATTTTATGGCAAGACAGGAGGCTTCATATTTGCTGTTTTAAAGCGATGATATGATGGCATTAGATACATGAGGGGGTTGTCTAAAATAAAAAGTTCGGAAGGTGGATTCTCTAGACCAATCAGCGGAAGTGAGGATCTCCGTTAGGGAGCCTCCAGATGTAAGTGCAGACGAGGCGGCCGCGCCTCTGACTGAGTGAGCACCAAAACATGGGTCGATACCAGCTAGGACTAGAAGCCATTTGATCCAACGAACAATCATGGGACATGACACTGGCTTGTGAGGTCGAACGTAGGATACCAGTAGGGGTCCCGTTCGTGGTCTAAGGTCCTTGGTGCGGAGGATGTAGTGTTTGACACAACTAGCTACGCAGAGCATGGGTTTGTCGTGAAAATAAGGGTAGCTTACTGTAGATGAATTGGTTTTGGTGCGTCGGGTAATGGAGAAGTGCACTCCCTCAGGGGTAAAGTCCACCGCGTGGACATCAAACGCTCTGATGTCCGAAACTCTTCTAAACGATACCAAACAGAGCAGTAGTGCCAGTTTGGCCGACAGTTGTCGAAGAGAGAGCTCTCCGTTAGGAGGCAACTCCTCCAAAAATGATAATACCATAGTAACATCCCAAAATTGATTATATTTGGGTGCCGGTGGTCTCGCAAGGCGCATGCCTCGCAGAAGTCTACATATGGAGGGGTGTTTACCAACCGCGGAGTTATCAACCAGGCCATGGGCTGCTGAAATGGCTGAACGGACAACGTTAATTGACCGATAAGACTTACCCTGTTCGAAAAGTGACGCCAGGAAGTTCATAATGTTGATCAGAGAAGTTGAAAAGGGATCATCGTCCCTCTCCAAGCACCAGCTATTCCAGCATTGCCACGCTGAGAGATAAGAGCGTCTTGTGCCCGGTGCCCAAGAGTCCCATAGTAGTTTTTGAGCAGTAGTCGAAAGGCCTGAGACATTCCAGGATCCCCTGAAATGGTCCAGGCCACTAACCGAAGGTGGTCTTGTAGTGCTAGTGGATGGAAATTGCCTGAGGGGTCCCTGAGGAGATTGTAAGAGGTGGGTAGGAGTAGGGGGTAGTCCACTGACATCTCCAGGAGATACGGGAACCAAGGTTGAGTTCGCCACAGCGGGGTTACCAGAATTATGGTGACGCCCTGAGTTCTGAGGTATTGAATCGTGCGAGGAATCATGGAGAATGGGGGAAAGGCATACGCTCCGGATGTTGGCCATGGTTGGAGAAAGGCGTCTACTGCCAGGCACGCTGGGTCTGGGAGCCAGCTGAAGAATGAGTCCGTCTGACGATTCAGGCGAGATGCAAATAGGTCCAGGGTGAATGGTCCTCTCAGGGTCTGTAGATGATGAAAGATTTGTGGATCCAGTTGCCAATCGCTGGAATCCCTCCAGTGGCGTGAGAACCAATCTGCGACGAGATTGTCGGGGCCCGGGAGATATTCTGCACGAAGGGAGATATTCCTGTCCAGGCAGAAATGGTACAATTCCTTTGTCAGATCTGATAGCATCTTTGATCGTGGGCCACCTAGGCGGTTCACATATTGTACTGCTGAGACATTGTCCATCCGCAGGATGAGGCTGCAGTTGTATGCCTCCTTGGCAAAACTGCGGATCGCGAAAGAACCAGCGATCAGGTCGAGGCAATTGATATGTAGTGCCCGTTCTGATGGGGACCAGAGGCCTCTGGTGGAACGTTCCGAACAGGTGGCACCCCATCCGAGGAGACTGGCATCCGATTCCAGAATGAAGTCAGGTTGCCGACCGAAGATAGCCCTTCCGTTCCAGGCTTCCATATGTTGAAGCCACCAGTGGAGTTCTAGTTGGACTTCGTCCGTGAGGAAGATCTGTTGGCCGTAAGACGGTGAGCGATGTAAGTAGTGTGTTCTCAAGCGCTGCATCGCCCGGTAGTGTAGCGGGGCTGGGAATATTGCCTGGATTGAGGCGGAGAGTAATCCGATTGTGCGGGCTAAATCCCTGAGTCGGAGGTAAGGCGTTGTTAGTAATCTCCTGATGTCCTTTTTTATGGACTTGATTTTCGCAACAGGTAGTTGCAGGACTGCCTGAATCGAATCTATCTGGAATCCCAGAAACTGTATTGTCTGAGATGGGAGCAGAGATGATTTTAGGAGGTTGATGATGAAGCCCAAATTCTGAAGAAGGGCCGAAGTCATTTCCGTATGGGGAAGTAGAGTCTCCTTGTCTTGTGCCATAAGGAGGATATCGTCCAAGTATATGATGGACCGAATTCCTTGTGAACGGAGGAGCGCCATCACCGGTTTCATTAGTTTGGTGAAACACCAAGGCGCGGAGCACAGCCCGAAGGGGAGGCAGGTGAACTGCCATAGTGTCTCGTCCCAAATGAATTGGAGAAAAGTGCGATGTTCTGGCGTGATTGGTATCGTAAGGTATGCATCCTTGAGGTCGAAACGGGAAAACCAATCTCCCTCGCAGAGGAGGTCCCGTAATAGGTGGATGCCTTCCATCTTGAAGTGTCTGTATCTGATTAATTTGTTCAGTGCTCTCAGATTGATGACTGGTCGGAATTCTCCCGACTTTTTCTTGACCAAAAACATATTGCTTACGAAACCTCGTTGGGTGAGTGCTCGTTCGATGGCACCTTTGTTGACTAGGTCGTTGAGTTCGGCTTGAAGGGCCATGTCGTCTAATTGAGACATTTTGAGAGGGACAGGTAAGGATACCTGCATTGGATCCTCTGTAAAGTCTAAGTGGAAGCCGGAGACGGTCTGAAGGATCCACGGATCCTGCGTGAGTTGGTACCACTGTTGGGAAAAGTGTATTAATCGGCCTGCTATAGGTACATGAGAAGAATGAGAGTCCCTTACATGCAGGAGTGCGACCGCGGAGGGAAGCAGATCCACGTCCTCTAATGGCTCCACGAGAGGGGAAGAACTGTTTGTGGTGGAAACGGGTATTGCCCGAGTTCCAATGTTCGGAAGGTCGAGGCCTATAGCCTGTAGAGGCAGCTCTGCCAGCCATCCGGCCTCTGTAATGGCTGGCTCTCCCAGAAAAACGTTGGGGCCTAAATACCTTGCGTAAAGAAGATTGCGCTTTTGTAAGCGTAGTAAACACTGCCACGTGTTTATTTAATTCTTTAATAAATTTGTCTCCAAAAACCATACCTTGTGCCTCAGGGCCAAGCTCTTTAGTGCCTAATTCGGCAAGCTTTGAGTCGATCTTATATAAAGCGCCTGTAACGGATCACCTGGCACCCCGACTGGGTACCTCCGTTGAAAGATGCTCCTAGCGCTTCCAGAGGACTCCAAGCACTCCACCAGACACCATAAGCACCGCAGGCTGCAGCTATCTCCCTTCAGAACGAAGCAGGAACAAGCTCTTACAAGAGCTCAGTGATTATAGCAAGGGAATATGCCTAGCATAGCAATCCCTTGTAGCAGATTCCCCCAATAAGAGACAGGACTCAAGTTGAGGGTAAAAATAGAACTCTCTGGCTGCTAGCTTGCAGCCCTTTTTATTAGGTGCTCCCATGAAGGGGAGGGACACACACAGTAACGTACATTAACCAATCACACAATAGTTACATCCCACACATAGCCCTCCCCTCTACCTGTAAACTAATTATCTGTACACACAGGGAAATACAATTATCATAGGTAGGGAAAATACAGTTTTTACACAACATTCATAACTCCCAAAATATACATCACATTCGCATAAAAATACATATTCACAATCAATCCATTCAGGGGAACAACATATTAAAAAATGGCATGAATCAGACCAGGGGTTCAAAAGTTAGTAAAAGTATCTTTTGTTCCCCCTGGCTCAAACAGTAAAAGTAAAACATCCCCACAATGCATCCTGGCTTCCTCCCTTCTGCCCTGGAGATAATTGGAGAAGGAATCTAATTATCTCCAAAGACAGAGCCAAACTCCATTACCCACATGGCAGACAAAAAGACAGTAAAAGACATAAAATTACATACTGACACATTTAGTACATAAAACACACATTTCTACATATCCCCAGATAGCTTGGATCTGACTGCACATTATTAGATGAATGGCACTCAGATCACACGAATAAGCCTTTCTGCAGGGAAAATAAACAGTTTAACCTGCAGGGCCATAGTCCAAAGGCAAGAGGCGGGCAAGCAGCCCCCTCCAAGGACACGTGGCGAGGTCGGTTTTGCCACACTTCTCCCCTTTGCCCCCCAGACTAACAGGGTATCTGACCTCCTGCCGGTCAGTGCCCTGGTTAGTCCAGCAACCCACCCACGAAGCACAAACAGCAGTACAGCCCACCCACAATAAATGTTTACTCCACCTGGATAAAGTAGCAACTTGTCCATGTCCAGGTGCCTCACCACGGCTGTGTGGGGAGCTGGTAGACTGCCTTGGTGGGTTGCTGAGTGGGCAGAGACCAGCGGTACTCTGCCCTGGTGCCAGTGCTACCACCGAAGTAGCCTGATTGGAGCCTGGTTGTGGGAGGGGGAGACCGACCGTCTCCCCTCTGGGTACACAGCTCTGGGGCTGGGGAACAGGACCGACCGTCTCTACCCCTTGGGCTGTAAGCGCAGAGACTACGGTCCCATCTGCACAGTTGCGGGGCTCAACATCTCCCCTTGGTGGGTTAGGCTGCCGCTGGAGAGAGGGTGTAACAAGCTCCTCTCTCTGGACTGTCAACTGCCGCTGGGGAGAGGGGTTAACAGGCTCCTCTCCCTGACACTCTCTCTGCTGGTGGAGAGGCGGACCAGCTGTCTCCCCTTTCATTATTTTGTCCTGCTGCTGGGGTGTGAGACTGACGGTCTCTGCTCCCTGCAGGACACACTGCCGCTGGGGAGGAAGGACGACACCTTCAGCTCCCTGGGGTACACACTGCCGCTGGGGAGGAAGGACGACACCTTCGGCTCCCTGGGTTACACACTGCTGCTGGGGAGGACGGACGACACCATCAGCTCCCTGGGGTACGCACTGCCGCTGGGGAGGAAGGACGGCACCTTCCGCTGGGGCAGCCTGTAGAAAGTCAGGCTCAGGGGAAGGAAACAAGGGAGGACAGAGGCCAGCGGCGCTCTGCCCAGTTGCCAGCTCTTCTGCTGGGGGGTCAGGGAACAAAGGAGTTGGCTGGGGAGGAGAAATATCACTTACCTCCCCCTGGTACTCCGGCTGCTGCTGGGGGGGGAGGTCGATGCTCTCCACTTTCTGTAACTCCAGCTCTAGTTGGGGATCTGGGCCGGTTGCCCAGCATCCCTGTAGGGCCGGTGGAGAGATCTCGGTCCCATCTCCACCTGCCTGCAGGGGGTCCTCCCAGGACCAGTCTATGAGGTCCTCTACCTCGGGTACCTCTGGTTGCTGTTGGGGAGGGAGACCGGTTGTCTCTTCCTCCAATAACACATTCTGCCGCTGGGGAGTGAGACCGACTGTCTCCCCTCCCTGTAAAACATACTGCCGCTGGGGATCTGGGCCGGGTGCCCAGCATCCCTGTAGGGCCGGTAGAGAGACCTCGGTCCCATCTCCACCGGCCACCTCGGTTTCTTCCTCGTCCCACTCTACCTGTGGCTGGAGTTTCTCCCAACGTGCCCACTGGCCTTCCCTCAACGCCCTGTGTTGTAGGTTCCGGGTCACCATGTCCCACACGAACCGCACGTATTTCTCCTCTGGATTGGGTCCGTAAAACTTCAGGTGCAACCCTACCATCGTGCCAAACTCTAGTACGGAGTAGCTATACGCCATGCTTGCTGTAGCCACTGCTGGTTCCATTATGTTGCTGAAGATAAGGACGCTGCACAACTCCACACGTTACCGGTGTCTCCGAGCTGCTTCTCCTCGCACTAGGATGCCATCCCGCCGCTTGCCACCAATGTAACGGATCACCTGGCACCCCGACTGGGTACCTCCGTTGAAAGATGCTCCTAGCGCTTCCAGAGGACTCCAAGCACTCCACCAGACACCATAAGCACCGCAGGCTGCAGCTATCTCCCTTCAGAACAAAGCAGGAACAAGCTCTTACAAGAGCTCAGTGATTATAGCAAGGGAATATGCCTAGCATAGCAATCCCTTGTAGCAGATTCCCCCAATAAGAGACAGGACTCAAGTTGAGGGTAAAAATAGAACTCTCTGGCTGCTAGCTTGCAGCCCTTTTTATTAGGTGCTCCCATGAAGGGGAGGGACACACACAGTAACGTACATTAACCAATCACACAATAGTTACATCCCACACATAGCCCTCCCCTCTACCTGTAAACTAATTATCTGTACACACAGGGAAATACAATTATCATAGGTAGGGAAAATACAGTTTTTACACAACATTCATAACTCCCAAAATATACATCACATTCGCATAAAAATACATATTCACAATCAATCCATTCAGGGGAACAACATATTAAAAAATGGCATGAATCAGACCAGGGGTTCAAAAGTTAGTAAAAGTATCTTTTGTTCCCCCTGGCTCAAACAGTAAAAGTAAAACATCCCCACAATGCATCCTGGCTTCCTCCCTTCTGCCCTGGAGATAATTGGAGAAGGAATCTAATTATCTCCAAAGACAGAGCCAAACTCCATTACCCACATGGCAGACAAAAAGACAGTAAAAGACATAAAATTACATACTGACACATTTAGTACATAAAACACACATTTCTACATATCCCCAGATAGCTTGGATCTGACTGCACATTATTAGATGAATGGCACTCAGATCACACGAATAAGCCTTTCTGCAGGGAAAATAAACAGTTTAACCTGCAGGGCCATAGTCCAAAGGCAAGAGGCGGGCAAGCAGCCCCCTCCAAGGACACGTGGCGAGGTCGGTTTTGCCACATATGCTATCTGTTAAGGACCTCAAACTCGAATTATGCCCAATAGGTTGTATTGCTGGCAGCCCTCCCCAGTAATTTTATTGGAGAAGGTCCTCTTGACGATCCCTCCTGCTTCATTACTGTTACTCCTGTGAACTTTGTCTGCATCTGGCATCATGTACACAATTCATAAAATATTAGTTTTTTCTTTAGTCTGTTTATTCATAACAGGCAGGGGGAAAGAATGAAAACAATACTGATATTTCAAACAAGTATTCCTATATGATAGTATATTTAATGACATTTGAATCAGAAAACTGGTAGATTCTTGCTTCCATGAAACTCTATATATCAGCCAATGTCTTTCAGTACCTGCTCCAGAATGAGCCAAGAACAAACTCCTTCAGCAATGAAGAAGCATGTAATTAATAGTCCAGTAGTGATGAACATACCTGCTAATTATCATGTTCATCACAGTTTTTTCCATCAGACTCGCTAATGAGTCTTGGAAAGATCTTACAAGGCTAGAATTGAGGATATGAGAGCGTTGAGGGGGCGGCAGAGACCATTTCTATGTATTTTGTTATGTAAAGAGGTCTCCAACCAGTCAAAAGGATACCTCTTATGCAAATCATCCTTTTCAATGAATAGAACTATCAGATATTAAATATCCCCACACACTTGCAACCACTCCTGGCCTCATTCCAAAGTATAAATAGCAGGCTCCATGTTGTATCATTTCTGCTGTGCCTCCATGCCTCTATTGTCCTCAACTAAAAGGATGTCCTAAATTTGTTGTCCTGATAAATAAGCTATAATTGTCTCTGAAACAATGAATTTGTTATATGGGAGTCTAATAGTTATGCCATTATGTTCCTAGATTATGCTTTCCTTTAAAAGTTTGAAACCTAGTTTTGATTACCAGCCAAAATGAAACACATACCATTCTTTATGTATGTATTTACTATCCTAGTGGCTTTTTTCCCTTGTTTAAGTTTTATTTCACAATGGAGAATACACAGCTTTGCTCTCAACCATGGGACATCTGGGTAAATAAACAAATATGATGAAATGATAGGTTACTGTGAAGATCTATTATCTTCATCTTTCAGCTTAGAACAAACATCTGGCAAGCTCTTACATGAAAAGTTATGAACACAGCACTGAACTACACTTCATGGCATTCCCGTTATACCAATAGCAATGGGGTTAAAATAGTAGCTGTGAGGCTGTCCAGTGCCAGGAATCTGTTAAAGATAGACATTTAAGAGCTTATCCTAATTGTTGGCATGTAAGCCTTTAAAATTTCAAAGACTTTAATGTAGCGAGTGACTCTTGGATAATCACATGAAGTGTTTATCACTTAATGAGTTTAGATTTGCTTTGCGGGGAAGCCTTCATGTTGCAGATTAGTTGAGTTCAAGGATGTTGGAAAGTGGGAAAGACTTTTGTAACTTTTTACATTACATAAAGTAGCAATTTAAGCTTCAGGCCGAGATTACCTGACCACCTAAGAATTTTAAGACTTGTTTGATACAAAGTCTGCGCGGGTTGGTTTTTTGTTTTTTTTTAATCCAGGAAGAATAAACAATTAGCAGTAGTTAGTGGATATGTGGCAATCAAACACTTAATCGCTTTGAGTTGACCTGCATGTAACGCAGAAATGTTGCTGTTAATCAATTCACCAATGGTGGAAATACGAGTCTCGTGGGACCTCTTTCCTCATCTTTACAAGGCTCTATGAAGGATATCCTTGGTTCTTCTTCCGCCTACGCTGGGTTTGAGCATGTTTTCCTCATTTTTAGTTTGTGGGGAAAAAAACACCATTACAAAACACTGTATACAGTATATCAAATCGCTGTTAGTTGGAGCAGAGTTGTTTTTTTCCTGCGCTTGGCAATTTAAGCTAGGTACACAATATCTACATGTACGGGTATGATGAAGGTTCTAATAAGTTGACACTGGAGACCTTTCTAAAGTGGAAAGACTTTACCTAAAACTACTACCTTTTGTGCACACTATTGTACACACTCAGTAATGTTGCCAGTTGTTATGCTTTCGATAGGAATGCAACAAAGGCTCTGAAATGCAAACTCCCTTTGTTATAGGGAACACACATAACCTTTACATAACCACCTTCCATCAATGTCCTTCACTCCCTGTTGGCGCAGTCTTGTGGTAAAGAAAAGTGTTGTTTAACTGTGGGCACTCTATGCATCACTTAATAGTTTTCCATAGTTTACAATTTTGAAGCCAAGCAAGTACAGTAAGCTAAAAATTCACAGAAATAAAATTCCTAGTTGTTAGCTGGATTACTGCCAACCACGTTTTTCCGTTTTCTTGATTTATAAGTTCACTATTCACATTATTGTTACTAGCGGGGTTTAAGTTGTATAAACATATCATAACATTTCATCAAGGTTTTTGGTTGCCAGTCACAAAAATCCTTTAACATAGTAGTCTGGGTACAAGATTTGATATGTGGTTTTAATGAGTGACGTTTTTGTTTAATTCCCATTTAAGAAAATGTTTGTCAATACTTTAAAGAAACAAGCAATATTGGCCTTTTTTGCTTTGTGTTTGTTCTATCCTAATTTCTCACTTTCTTGTTCAGTTTAGATACAATAATATATAACAAGTATTGCAAGGGGGAAAAGCTAAATATAAACCCTATGGCTGGTTCATGTGAGGTAGAGGAAAGATATTAAAAAAAAAAACATGGTATATACATCTACAAATTAAACAATAAAGCTTTATAAATTGTACACAATACCTCAAAATACATTAATGTACTTTTAATACATAGCTGATTTTAGGAATACTATTTTTGGCAGTTTTAAGTAGAATATGTTTAGGAGTGCATTACTGCCACACGTGGCATGAATATTTAATTTTCCAAATACATAGCCCTTTTTTCATAGGCATAATGTGTTTTGCTGTAAAATACTGTGATGTAAAATCCCAATAGTACACTGCCTCCTAGTGTGGCTTTTAAATATGCTTCAATAAAGCCCCCAAGGTAATTGTAAACGACTAATGATACAGTGTGTTGGTGCAATTTGTTTAAAATATTTGTTGCATTCACAAATTATATCCATAAGGCCAATAAAAAAAGTCCATATGTAATAATGCTTTAACACCCACAAATACTGAAAATAATATTATTTAGATTACATGCGTTCAAATTACTCCTCAGATATGGTGTCCATCAGTAGCAATTGTAACACCAACTCCTAAAACACATAACTCTAACTTGATATATGGGGGAACAGACATTTTGTGTAAACTAAAACCCTATGCTCACATAAGAGAGCTTAAAAATAGTACTTAAATAAAATGATGCACAATAGCTGGGCCTAAAATGTGTCACTTTTGTGATACAGCTTGATACAGCTGCCAATGGAGAATTCAGGCTTCGAAAGGCTATTGTGACCAGGGCTGTCCATCTGTAGACCACTCCGGATTATTTTTGGGCTTATCATTTATTTTGTGGTAGTTGGGGGAATTTTGATTAGATAGTGCACTGCTTAGCTTTTGCATGTTGTAGGTAGCTAATTGGGGCAGTGTACACACCCAAATATATCCTCCAGTGGTATAGGAATTGTAATACCCCACATTATTAAGCAATCATCTGCATAGTATGTTAAATGGGTCAGGACCATTGCATACTTGGCTTGGAGAATTGTAACAATTGGGGGATATTGTGTAGCCTGTTTTACTTTAGATGATCTTTAGTGGCACAGGCCGTTAATGCTGAAAATTATGAAGTAGTATTTGAAATATGTGTTTTTTTGTATGGTTTGTAAATGTATCATAATATCTGGTAAAATGGCATCTATCCCCAACATCTGTGCTGAACTTGGGGTAGAGGAGGTTGTAGATGCATATAAACAGACTTGGGTCTGCAACAAATCACCAGCTGACAAAAAAGTTTAGGTATCTTCTGTCTCCATTTTGTTTTTGTTTTTTTGTTTTTTTTTTAAACTTACAGCTAACTAGTTAAGGCTTTATTTACATATTGTTGAATACACGTATAAATCATTAAAAATATAGCATATGTAAAAAAAAATATATCAATATATATTAAATAATTTGTAATATTTATCAAAAATATAAATCATTCGGGAAGCTTATTCAATAATATTAAATCGAGGCCCAATGTTAATTAAAAAATTATATGAAAGAAAATATATGTAGTGAAAGAAAAATGTGTATTACCCCACACTGACTATCTATGCCTTACACCCAACTACCCCTAAGTAACATCCCCACCACCCCAAAAACAAATAGAAAAATTATATACAACCTAAAGTTAAACAATGCAGCTGTGCTGCAGTTACATTGATTGCACAGTGGAAAAATATAGTGCGATAAAGTGCTTTGGAACAATTCATTTTGAGACAGAATGGAAGACATTCAGTGTTTTCCTACACTGGTTTGTCGTAGTAGCTGTATACTCACCGTGGTTTGATTATTGTGACAAGGCAGGAGGGCTGCCGAAAAGCCATTACTAGGCAGCCCCTCTCTTCCAATGTAACCAGGGACAGATTGCAATAATGTCTGTAATACCATGCCCAGATCTTTGTGTGAATGAAGTACATCATGTGTCTTCATGTCACTTTTGCACCTAAAACTCTAGTACTATATGTATCCCAAGGGGTTAAATAAACAAGTTTGTGATATATTTCTTTTGGATTCCTCTGGTTCCATTGTACAGTTGGGAATGTTTTTTATGGTTTTCCCCATCAATCTTCTTCTGTTTTTATATGTTTCTGCTCTCTAGGGGTACGTTAAACCGTCTGCAGCTTTCCTGGAACATTCTGTGGCAATTAGGTCTCCTGTGCAGTGTGCAAGACACACAATTACCTGAATGACTGAGAGCAATGTTACTAAGCAGCATGCGTGTGCTCAACACTGGCCACAGATCTCTAAAAGGCTTTGTGATACCCAGTGCTTTTTGCTAAGTGGTTATGCTTCTTTCAAAAAACAAAGAAAGTCTGCAGTGGAAAAAAAAAATCCTGTAAATTGCATTTTATTTTATTTTAAATAAGCATTAATTCAATTCTATTGTCAGCCTGAAAAAAAAGATTTTCATGGTAACTTATGAAACGGTTTGAAATGCTGGCTTGCTATGTATCTGGCAACTATTCCAAATGAAAATTCAGTCAGTCTTATGCGCACCAGAACGGTTTTAAAATGAATTCCAGGCACGCCAGCTATTTACATGTTTGCTGACATATGCACATTATTATAGTGATTTCTATTATGTGTGCTCGTTCTTGTAACTCTTTTGTCGCACAAACATCCAATAGGAAAATATGCAGTGACTTTGTTTCTCCGGTCTACATACATTTAACTGGTGTGAGATTAAAACTAATTATATAAATAACTGTAAAGTCCTGTAAATGTAGATTATGGTTTTTGGTGTTTTGTACGTTTTTTTTTTTTAATTTTGTTGTAAAGAAAATTTTAATTTGAGATATGACTCTGTAATTCAGAAGAGCTGCAAGCAGGCTTAATTTAAAACATAATTGTAGTTAAAGAAAAGTAAACAAACCAAATTTAGCAAATGCTTAAAAAATGATAACAAAGAAAGCTGTCCTGTTTATAGATCCATGTTACCAAAAGGAGGATCTGACTTCAGGGGTTGAAATACAAAACTTACACAACTTTGTGACATAATCTATGGCCTGGTACCCAGTAATATGTTGCCTTTGAGTGACCTTAAGGAACACTATAGTGTTAGGAATACGAAGTAGTATTCCTATCACTAAAGAGTTCCTCTGCAACTCCCCCTCCCCGCAGCACTGAAAGGGTTGAATAACCGTTTCTTTCACGTATGTCCGCACCGATGGGGAACCTAGTGCGCATCCACAACAAGAGCCGCGCATGCATTAGGCCTTCTGTATTGGCAAGCATTGAATCAATGCTTTCCAATGGGGATTTTGAGGACACTGGACATCTTAATGCAAAGTGTGAAGACGTCCAGCGTTGCTTCATGGTGTCAAACTCTGTCAAACAGCAGGAAGAAACACTTTAATGTTAGTGATGTGAGTGTGGGTGATGCCAAATTTTAACCAAAAATCTTCTAAATAGGGACATTTGGGAGGCAGGATATAGCTTGCTCGTGGCAGAGTAAAACATCACGTATAACTTCAGCCATTTTCTTTTTACAGATTTAGTAAAACTGGAATTTTAAAAATACTGCAGATAATTTATGTTTTTTGTAGATCTTTCTGCATTGGCTCAACATTCATCCTGTATTGCTTTCCTTCTAGTTGCCAGAAGTGGAGTGGGTGACCTGCCATACTCCCTGGATAAGATACAAGGCAAGCTACGGGAAAACGAGCGACGGAAGCGGCACGCCAAAAAGGATGACTATAATATCGAAGTGCTTCTGGCAGTGGATGACTCTGTTGTGCGTTTCCATGGAAAAGAACATGTGCAGAACTACGTCCTCACCCTCATAAACATAGTGAGGTTTTTGAGAATTTCTTAATTTCATTGTTTGTCTTTTTGTGGATTTAATGATAAGCCTGATGAAAGAGAGCTGGTACCTTTTATACTTTATGTCTTGAGTGATTTATAGTGGACATGCTCGGGCATGACATAGTACAACATGCCAAATTAGCCGGTCTTCTATAATTTCTCTATCCTTTTTTTTTTTAAATTTTATTTATGCATACATTTTTTTCTATTCAGACATTTATATGCATTGTTCTTTGGTTAAGAAACCATGGGTTCTTAATAATTAATATTCAGTATCATGTTTTGAAGAGCAGTGGTATTTAATAGTAATTAATATAAATAAATAAAAAGATTTACAAAAGAAGCGAGCATTGTGTAACTTAAATGGAGTTAAATTAGAGATAATATTAAAGGGACACTGCACTGACCACATGGGCAAAAAAAAAAAGAAAATTACTTTTTAGTAGATATACCCCCAATGAATACATACATACATGCTTTTTTCCCATGCATGTAAATATTGGGGTTATAGCTTAAAAGAGCTTGCAAAGGCTGCAGATCGTATGAACGGCATCCTTATCAAACGCTCAGCTTTTTTAATAACCAATCAGCAGTTTATCATCAAGAAGCCTTTGAATTGGTTCTATTGTGATCTTGCACACCGGTTTATGCATTTTGTGCACATGCGTTGGCTTGTGCAAGCACGCGCACATGTCTTGTCTGAGGTTGGGAGTAGCTGGGTGAGCTGATATAAGGGCCAGGAGAAAGGCGCTCTCAATTATCGTTGTTAGGGGAGCTAACGAAAGGGTGCAGCAAACCTACTTGGCTGTTTAATTGACAACAAGGAAGGTGTTCCATAGAAACTGGCACCTATATAAACTAGGGTTAAAATAGGATACTCCTCACCCATAACACCATTCAGCTTGCTGAAAATGTTGAAGACTTTCAAATGTAAAAAAAGGCTAGAAAAGTTATTTCTTTTCTATGGGGGATAAAAATCTCTCACAGTGCATATGATGGCACTCTAGTATAATATTTAAGGATTGTACAAACAGCGAGCTATCTGGAAACCTGTTAATTTGCAGGATTTGTTTTTCCAAGACATTAAGAATAAGCTTTTTAAAATTATGTTTTAAAACTATTCAAGTTCAGTATTCAGTGAGAACAAAAAATATGTGGAATTCCCTGCACAAAGAGGTTATTTTATTAGATTCTGTTGTTATTTGTTTAAAACATACTTAAAGATATTCAAGGATATAATTAATATCCTAGGAACCATTTATTAATCCATGGAGAAATCGGATTGACATTGTAGATGCCAGATTTTTTTTTTCTTTTTGTGGCATAATTGGCAATTGCTTCAGTTTGGAGGTTTTTTTGCCTTTTAAAGATATGTTAAAGTTTGAACTTGATGATCTTATAACTATGTAATTATGCATTTTATTAATTTTTTATGAGATTATGTAGACAAGGTCTACCTTAGAATATGGTTCTAAACATCCACCATAAAACCATTATTACGAACTACCTAATTTAGTTGTTTATTTGTTACAATGTTGAATAAGCAAAACTAGGTATGTTTATGTAGCAAGGTTGGCATGGTCAGATTCACATTCGAGACACCCATAGTAAGAAAGAAAAAAAATGGGGGTCTTCCACATCTCTAAACCTTAAAAGTTTGGTGAATCTTGTACATATTGGTGAAAAATAAGAGTATGGAGTTAAAGGGACACTATAGTGCTAGGAATACAAATTGTATTACTCTCCCTGTTCCTAGCTAAACTAGAAAAATGGTCAGAGTTGTGGCAACTGGCATTTAATGTGGATAAGTGCAAGATAATGCATCTTGGGCATAAAAACCCAAAGGCAGAGTACAGAATATTTGATAGAGTCCTAACCTCAACATCTGAGGAAAGGGATTTAGGGGTGATTATTTCTGATGACTTAAAGGTAGGCAGAAAATGTAATAGAGCAGCAGGAAATGCTAGCAGAATGCTTGGTTGTATAGGGAGAGGTATTAGCAGTAGAAAGAGGGAAGTGCTCATGCCATTGTACAGAACACTGGTGAGACCTCACTTGGAGTATTGTACACAGTACTGGAGACCGTATCTTCAGAAGGATATTGATACCTTAGAGAGGTTCAGAGAAGGGCTACTTAACTGGTTCATGGATTGCGGGATAAAACTTACCAGGAAAGGTTAAAGGATCTTAATATGTATAGCTTGGAGGAAAGACGAGACAGGGGGGATATGATAGAAACATTTAAATACATAAAAGGAATCAACACAGTAAAGGAGGAGACTATATTTAAAAGAAGAAAAACTACCACAACAAGAGGACATAGTCTTAAATTAGAGGGACAAAGGTTTAAAAATAATATCAGGAAGTATTACTTTACTGAGAGGGTAGTGGATGCATGGAATAGCCTTCCAGCTGAAGTGGTAGAGGTTAACACAGTAAAGGAGTTTAAGCATGCGTGGGATAGGCATAAGGCTATCCTTACTATGAGATAAGGCCAGGGACTAATAAAAGTATTTAGAAAATAGGGCAGACTAGATGGGCCGAATGGTTCTTATCTGCCGTCACATTCTATGTTTCTAATTGTAGGTACCCCTACCATGTAAACTATTTTTTAAAATAAAAATAAGTTTACTCACCTTCTCTCCAGTCAAGTCTCACTCTCCTCGAGAAGCATAGGGGACTGTTGGCACATGTGCCGTTCAGTCCACCAGTGAGTCTGTCATAGAGAATAATTGAATGCAATGATTCTCTATGACAAACCATGACAGCACTGCGCATGTGTGGGTGAGGTCGCGGTATGCATTGGTATGAGAGCCAGAAATTAACAGTCCTAGCTCTTCATCCAGAGGGCTTAGAGGCGTGGCTTGAAGCCGAGCTACCAAGCCTTCTATCTACTAAAAGAATACATTTTGGGGCAATTTCAATGGAGGAATTACTGTAGGCCCTGTAACATTTCCAATAAGATGGCATTGTTTTGAGTACAGTATTCATTTACATTTCTGAAGTTTAACAGATATAATATTTACTTACCCAAAGTGAGGAGACCTGCCGTTAAGTCATAAACAAATGACTTGCCTGCAGCCCTGCAGTATTCTGAGCAGTTGCGTATTGTGTCTTGCATATGTTGGATAAACATTGCATTACATAAAGTGTCATATTTTAAAACAAACAATATTGGGCAAAAATATAGAACCTTTAGTTCAAATATTAGAGAATTAAAACTACAAGATCAAACATTTGATAAATATATATCAACATTGCAAATGTTTAGCTTATACGTACACATATATAAAAAAGGTTCACACATGTATGGAAAAAATTGTAAGATTCGATTTTTAGAAATCAGAATACAACTTGAATTATTCCAGACATGCCCCGTCACCATATTGTGCACAGATGACAACAAAGTAGTGACAGCCTCCTGTCTCTTGTAAAAGTCAGTTCATTACCCTTTACGCCAGCACGTGAACTTCGGTACCAATCAGAATAGAGCATACATTTCATATATATCAGCAGTGAAATAAAAAGTGTGTGCTATTTTATATCAGTCATCTATAGTACATCATTAGAACCCCTGTGTTTCTAAAATCTGTATTAGTTAACAAGCAATTCACAGAGTTTACTATTAACATGACGTAAAGTCATGATTTTATTAAGACACGGAGGCTCCTATTATGCTGCACTCTTTCTTTATTTTCCCTCAGCAGCAAAGATTTTTTTTTTTCAAACATAACCAGTAGTAACAGTAAACAGTCTGAGATGAGTATCTTCTTAGCAACAGGAACAGCCAATCAGATTCCGCTCTCCAGCATAAAAGGCTCTGTCAACCAATCTAATTCCTCTTTATTTGCGATCCCGAAGCAGTATAATCATCCAACCGAAAGAAAAAGGGACCGTGTAACAAGGGGTATCCCCAATGATCTGAAGTAGGTTAGGCTGTAAGACAAGGAGAAATATGGTAATATCCTAGTACCAAACTGGGTGTACGCATAAATCATAATCGTCATAATATAATTTTAATTCTCCTAAGACATTGTGGTTAAGTGAAGTATTGATAAGCGTAACCTGCAGAAAATTCCATGACTACTAGGACTTACCGTGAAATCAACTTACCCATATTCCATCCTTCCATGGGATGGGCGGGAGGGATAATACTCGCCTCCGTGTTGTTAATAAAATCATGACTTTACGTCATGTTAATAGTAAAATCTGTGAATTTTATTAAGACACAGAGGCTCCTATAATGCTGGTTTAAAGCTGGGATATTACCGTTCCTGCAAAGTGTTGAATGGGTTTAAAGCAAAAGTCACGAAAGGTAGATTCTGAGGACCAATCGGCTGCCTTCAAAATGTCTTCAAGACGACAACCAATCGAGGAGGCTCTGGAAGCTATCGCTCCTCATATTGAGTGAGGTGAGAATAGTGAGGTGTCAATGCCCGCTAGGGACATAATCCATTTAACCCATCCATTTAGACACTGGTAGGTGTGGTTTTTGGAAGGACACAAAGAGTTAATGTCTCGTCATGTCTCGTAGTGTGGAGGTGCGAAGTTCATAAGTTTGTAAACATTTGACCGGGCATAAAAGCGGTCTGTCAGAAAACGCTGGGTATGACACTTTCTTTGATTATGTCTTCGTTCTGCGAGATATATCGAAAGTAACCCCTTCCTTGGTGTAGGAACGTGCAGTATTGTCCAGGGCTCTGACATCGGAGACCCTCTCGCAGGATATGAGGCAGAGGAGTATAGGCAGCTTGGCCGACAGTTGTTTCAGGGATAGAAATGCGTTGTCTGGCCATGATTCGAGGAAATTGAGGATGATAATAACGAGTATCGTGGTAGTGGGGGACGTGCAAATTTGATGCCACGTAGGAGTCTACATATAGCGGGTGGCGTCCTATCGGGGTTCCATCTATCCCTTGGGGTGAAGCCGAAATGGCCGATCGGTACAGGTTCACTGTACGATAGGCTTTGCCGTCCTCAAACAATGAAGTTAGGAATTGGAGGATTCCAGTCAAAGGAGCTGATATGGGATCCAAATCTCGCTTCAGGCACCAATCACGCCATCTGCTCCATGAAGACTTATAAGCCTGTCTCGTGCCGGGCACCCATGCACTCTCGAGAAGGTGGAGAGTTGATTCCAAAACTCCCTTGATTGCCCAAGGTCCCCTGAAATTAGCCACACTGATAGATGCAGTAGGCTTTGTTGTACCAGGGGGTGAGGAGATCCGTCCGGGTCCTGAAGCAGGTACTCGAAGTGCGGGAGAATGCGAGGTATGTCTATCCTCATCTCTAAGAGGGGGGGGGAAACCATGGTTGGGAGGGCCATAACGGTGCCACAAACACCAGGGTTCCCGTCTGTCGTCATAACTGCAGTAGGCAGCTGGGAATCAATGCGAACGGTGGAAAGGCATAATTCCTTGTGGATGACCAATCTTGGGTGAACGCATCTGTTGCCAGTGCTGCTGGGTCTGGTCTCCAGCTGAAAAATCTGGGAAGTTGTGTATTCAAGCGGGAGGCGAAAAGATCTTTGTCCATGGGGCTCCATAACGACTGGATATCTCGAAAGACCCTGGGATCCAGTTGCCAATCGCTGGGGTCCCAGAGTTGTCGTGAGTACCAATCTGCCGTGGTGTTGCAGAGCCCCGGAATATATTCCGCTGTGACAGAAATGCCCTGAGTCAAGCAGAACTGCCAAAAATCTCGTGCCATGTTCGCCGGTACCTTCGATTTTGTGCACCCTAGATGGTTGATATATCGGACTGACGATATATTGTCCATCTTCAGAAGGATAGAGCATTGTGCTTGAGTTGGTGAGAAGATGTGGATCGCAAAGGATCCTGCCAGGAGTTCCAGGCAATTGATGTGGAGTGTAGATTCGCTGTCGGACCATCTGCCACCTGTAGATACGTCTCCACAGCGAACAACCCAACCATGCAAACTCGCGTCAGATTCTATTACGAGATCTGGTGTGGTGCCGAAAATGGCGCGACCATTCCAGGCTTCCATATGGGAAAGCCACCATGTCATTCGTCCTTCGCTTCCGAGTTCAGAGTGATCATATCTGTGTAGGAGACCCCGTCTCTCAAATGGGAAGCTTGTAGACGTTGTAATGCTCGGTAATGGAGAGGGCCCGGAAAGATGGCTTGTATGGAGGCTGCCAGGAGACCAATCACTCCCGCCAACTGTTTGAGGGTAAGCTGGGGAGTCGCCAGAGTGCGTTTGATTTCCTTTTTTATATTGGTCAGTTTCGTCATTGGTAGATGTATCACGGGATTCATGAGTTTGGTGAAGCACCACGGGGCTGAGGATAGTCCGAATGGGAGGCAAGTGAATCTCCACTTCATTCCTTGCCATATGAATTGCAGGAAGTTTTGGTGTTGAGGGTAATCGGCACTGTAAGATAAGCGTTTTTTAGATCTAACTTCACCATCCAGTCTGATGGTTGGAGAAGATCTCTTAGGCAATGTATTCCTTCCATCTTGAAGTGGTTGTAGGAGACGTAAGTGTTGAGTTGTTTCAAATTGATCACTGGGCGGACACCTCCGCCTTTCTTGGCAACCAGGAAAAGGTTGCTCACATAGCCTGGTGTGGCCATAGGGATTTCTGAGATGGCTTGTTTGCGTTTCAAATCCGAGACTTCCTTGGTGACAAGGATTTTGTCTTGTAGGGAAAAAGACATTTCCCGCGGTGGGGAGTATTGTACTGGTAGGGACAGGAAATCTATGGTATACCCTTTTACAGTGTTTAATACCCAGGCATCTGATGAAATGTGGGACCAAGTATGGAAAAAATGTTGGAGTCTGCCCCCACTGCCCACAGGGAAGAATTAAAATTGAGAGGACTTACCATAAGGTCGTCGTCCTGAGTGAGCGTTTCGTGGTCCACGAGCAACCCATGGTCACCCACGTTGTGGAAAGAACGCTGGAGCGTTGCGGTGTTCTGTGAAACTAGCTCGTCCTGTATAGGAGCCTCGGTTCTGTCTAAATTAACTCCTGTTAATACGGCCGGACAGACGGCTCCTTGCTATTCCGGCCCCACCAAAAACCTTGGGGTGAAACACCTTGCGCATGTTTGATTGAGCTTTGTCTAGGGCAGTAAATGTGTGTACGAAGGAGCCTAACTCCTTGACAAAATTGTCTCCGAATAGGAGACCTTTGGCTTGGGCGCCCAGCTCATTCAGAGCCATATTAACCAGCTTCGGTTCTATTTTTAACAATATTGCCTTGCGGCGCTCTGTGGCCATTGCCGTGTTGGCATTGCCAATCAAGCAAATAACCCTTTGGATCCATCCATTTATAGCGGCACAATAGAGCTCTTGGTCGTCTTGGACCACTTCAAGTATCTTGGTTGCTGGGCCCAAGATGTCTAAGACTTTATCCTGGGCAGTTGCGCAGGGAAAAGTCTAAGCCTTTATTAGGTTTCCAGCCTGTCTTTCCCAAGAACTGGGTAATTTTTGGGTCAACTGCAGGTGTTCTGCAGGCATCATCTGGAACCGTGGGGCGTGGGCATTCTGCCCGTAGTTTATCCCGTGTCGCCTTATCTAAAGGCTTGCATACTCTTGACGCTACATACCTGCCACATGTTCCGAGGGGGACCACTCCGCCCAAAATCTTATCCGTGTCCCCTTGGGCCTTATGCTCCACAATATGTATATCCGACTGAAGCGGATTACAGTCTTGAGAGTGGTCGTATTCTTCGACCGGGCTATCTGATTCGGGATCCGACAGATCTTCCGAATCCATATAAGCCTCCTCCTCAATATCGCTGAGATCCGACTCCGAATCTACTTGGGCATTTGCCCTTTTCCATAATCTAGCTGATTTTGCCCGGCTAGTGGCTCTTTTGCGCGGTGGCATAGTAGTCGTGCCATCTGTGACATTGAGGAATGTTTTACCTTTGCCAAGGCCTTGCGGCCAGCCTGAGGTTGCATAGGGTTCGTGACAGGCAAGACCTGGGCAAGAGTCGGTTGAGCTGATTTTTGTGCCTGAATCAGGGCATGCATAAACGTCTGTGATATCAAGTCAGACATTAGTCCCATGGCCGACATAAGGGCTTTAGTCATAGCCTGTGACATAGTGTTATCTATCAGGGTCTGCATATCAGCAGAGGTATCAAGCTCAGCGGGGGAACCTGCTGCATTATCAGACACACCTGAAGGTGCCTTAAAACCACCTTGGTTGGGGTTATTAGACCCAGAGGGTGTGGGAGCATCTTTGTCAGAAGGCATAACAAGTATGCTATTGACTGACAGGGTTGTTTCCTAGTAATAAGAGAACAAAACCTGTGGGGAACAAAACCTGTGGAGGAGGGTTGAGTAGCCCAAAGGAGGGAATCTAAAGTATAGAACAAAATTTAATATTATTATTAATATTATTATTACTTACAGATAATCATTAATGATAACAGAAGAAACAGAGAGCCGTCCGACCACCACTAGCACTAACCCACAACTCTGAGTTCCGGTCTGTGGGGGGGCAGTGCTAGTTTCAGGACGCGGGAAAGGCAATAAAAATGGCCGCCGCGAGGGAAGGGAGAAGAAGCGTTCGTGTAGACGAACCCGTTGCTAAGGTTACCAATGCATTCACGGAATTATGCAAACTAAACTGTCGAATGAGGGGTTCGTGTAAATGAACGCAAGGTTCCAAGTGCGTTCGCGCAAAAACACTTGAATGAGTGTATCTTAGCCTAACATGAAAATCAGACGAATGGGTGCACTGAGGAAAGCGTGCGTGCTTGACTTCAGCAAGATGGCGGTCAGATGGATAACGGGTAGGAAAAGGCGCAAAAACATTTGGAGTGCCGAAGGTTGCCTATGCCTGGCTCTAGGATTTAAATATTTACCAATTCTGTTTCAATGGGGAAATCGACAAAATGTGACCCACTGGAGTACCTCAAATACTGGGTTTGGAACCACTGTCCTGTAAATTTCTACCTTGTAAATTGATTTCTACCTTGTAAATTTACAAAACATAACTTGTGTAAACTTACAAATCTCTTGCACACATTCAAACACCAGTGATATTGTTAATCTTTGCAGTGATTTGTTTCAGTGGACACATTATCGTCATCATTGCGTATGTTGTTTGTGTATTTTATTGTTTTGTGTTTTAAATATAAAACGCCAAAGGCTGCAATGGTGTCTTGGACTTTAGTTGTACTTATCTGGGCACCAGATGGCTGCCTGTAGAGAAATTCTTACCGTTCCATTGTGTTTCCTGCTTTTATTTTTTTTGACTGCTTGTGATATTAGAGCATGCATAAACCAAACATAGAATATTTTGTGAGTGGCATAGAACTTGAATTGCTTTTACAGTTTATAACCTGACCTTGTGGAGAAACTGTATGTTGATATTTTCCCTTTTGTTTTGCCCTCCATCAGATTACTCTAGTATAGGGTAGCCGTAGTGCTGCTATCTGATTTGTCAGAATTTCAAGAATGTGTTAATTGTTTTGTAGGTTTCTTTTTATTGAATTATTATTATTTTTTTATTGAAAGCTTTGAAGCCAGACTAAAAATTATGAAGCATCTCATTGAGCTGTCCCTAAATACCTGTGATAATAAGTGTTTTGGCTTTTGCAATGAAGATGCAATTTGCTGTCTCATTACATAACGTACCTGCTGTCAGCAGTGGCTCTCTAATTAGGCAAATTGGGCGTCCGCCTAAGGCTTCGCACTATCTGGGGCCTTGCGGCCAACTAATTTGTCTTTGGGCAGACTGATCTGTAGTACAAAGAGAATAAAAGGAAAGGGAATGGTAGTAAAAAAGTACTTTATATGAGAAGATAATATAATATAATCCAAGTAGTCCACTGTAGTGCCCTCGGTCTGTAACCAATAGATAGATATATAGATAGATAATTGCAAACACAACACAAGTTTAACCTCAGTTTACCAGATACTTCTGGAACTTCAAATAGTTCTATGGTCATATGAAACCAAAATAGATCCTTTTGGCAATAAATACTAGAGGTGGGTGTGGTGCACACAGAGAGGTAGCCATATGGAAAGATATTTCATACCCACGGTTGATGGTGGCTCTTTAATGTTTTTGGGCTGGTTTTCTGTCAGAGGACCTGGACATATTGTTAGGTGACATGGACTTTTTACTGGTTGAACATCTGACTACCTCTGCCAGAATACTTAAAATGGACCATGAATCTTCCAGCAGGACAAGCTTAAAAATATACATAAAAATCAACACCAAAATGGTTTACTGACCACTAAAACAAGGTCCTGCCATGGCCATCCCAGTCCTCTGATTTGAACCCATTAGAAAATCAGTGGGGTAAACCGAAAAGGGTATCATTACCTGTGTATGGTGCATCATTCTGCAATTTTGTTACTTTTTTTTTTTTTGTGTGTGTGCAATAACTATAAAGATTTAAGTTTGCAAAAAAAACACGTATTAATGAGGCAAAAATCTATCAAATGCATTAAAGTTGTATTGATGCCTTTAATTTTCCTCTAAATTCTCACATTAAACTGCTAGAAAACTGAGGTGTTCCACACAGGTATAAAAATAGTTGCCAAAGTCCATCATACTGAAGCACTGTGGGTAGGACTCACAATCCTTCAAATAGCAAACAAAATTCAAAAATCCACAGGCTTCCCAGCATGGAGAAAATAATAGTAGAGTTTATTCGCATCAAAGAACAAAACAAATATAAGTTTTGGCCTAAGCCTTAATCATGTATACTCACATTAAACAATAATGCATCTTTATAGTGTCTAGGCGCTGGAACTATATAATGTTGACCTTGCAACTCACAAGTCAGACAGCAGTCATTAAACACAAATCACTAAAGACATTTAGTTTCATCCTTTAATTATACACAAATATATATTTACTAAATAAAAAAGCCAGTTATTGCTTTTAAGCCATTCTTTTCTTTTCCTAAACTGTGACAATTTATACACACCACACATGATTGCGAATTGTAAAATAGTTTTAAGTTTCCAGAGTCACTGGTAAGAGACTACGGCGTAGATCTGTCAAACCAAACCACACAGAGAAGGGAGAGAATTGTGCCATTGTTAAAACTTTCAAGCTTGAAATATGCTACCAATCCCTAAAAACCTCAGCTAAGAAACCTGTACTTTGTGGTCTAAGAACCCCTCGGGGATGAGGGGTAAGCTAGAGTTTGTTTTGAATGGAGATAGAAATGCATGTCAATTATAGTCAGTAGAACCTTAAAGGGAACGGTAACTTTTTTTAAATGACGTTTGCTTTCCTCCTATATTTAACAAATGTTATTTTTAATGTGAAAAATAAGCTTTAATGTAGACATCCACTGCAACTGGACACCTAGCTCCCTGTCACGTACTAATACAAGCTCTGTACTTAGCATCTAACAAAATTCAAATAAGGAGCTGATGTGCGTAGAAAATATAAATGGATAATAAAAAAGTGAATTCCGCAGCTACCTTAAAGTAATATGCCAATCAATACAAAATATATATATATATATATAGTAACTTACAGTAGTGATGGTGCGCAACAACAAAAAATTCATATTCACTATGGACCTCTTATAGAGCATGAAAGTAACCCTGTGTACATAAAATGAGGTGTTTACAGAGTGGAAATATTATAAATAATTTAAAACCAAACAGTGGTTGTGGTAAAGCAAAGCACAATCTGTAGGTATACTTGCAAACATGGAAATCACTCTGACACCTATTAAGGAGACAAAAACAGAAAGAGAGCTCCTAGTGCAGCGTAGTAATTCACTTGTAGATATATAAAATAAAGCAAACAGAGGTGCCCTTTAGATGTTACACTCACAAAATTGAAGTGGTAAAAGCACCACTCGTTGCTATAGCACTCAGGGAGGATCAGCCCCTAGAGTGCGTAGGATCCGTGGAAAGGAAGCTGGCAATCCGGATCTCAGGTAAGTATACTTTATTAATGACAATAAAAAACAGCAAAACTTGTTGTGGAGTTAGTTAGTCCGCTCACCAGCCTCAGGAAACCGCAAAGAAAGTTCCATATACTCATGTAATGTAAAAAAATCTTCTGGCTGCTATCCTGGCTGCTGTTGCCGACTGTCTCCAAATCACTTCCTGGTTCCGGGTCCGTAATGCATTTCGCCCCACCCACAGGGCTTTGTCAAACGGCTGTCAGACACACATACACATGTCTCCCCCAGACAGACACATACACACATACAAGACACACTTACATACAAACAGACAGGCACACATACAGACAGACACATACCTACAGACAGGCACACACACATACAAAGACACATACATACAAACAGACAGGCACACATACATACACGCACATACATACAAAGACACATACATACAAACAGAGAGGCACACATACAGACAGTCAGAAACAGACAGGCACATACATACAAAGACACATAAAACAGACAGGTACACATACATACAGGCACACATACATACAGACACACAGACAGACACACACACACACACAAGACACACATACATACAAAAAAAAATATACATACAGACAGACACACACATACAAACAAACACACACACAATGTTTAAGTCACCCTCCTGTTTCCTACCTTTTAGGTGCCAGAGGGTGACTTTCCCTGGGGTCCAGTGATGGCTCAGCTTGATGGGAGTCAGAGTTCCCACTGTGACTCCCTCTGCTTCCTCCCGCGCGGGCTCTGTCTGATTGTTGGGAGGAGTGACGTGCAGTCACTTCTTCCGAGCGTGTGATGTAAACACAGGGGGCCCGGTCACGCTGTTAAAGCGCCCAGCGCTGACCAGGCCCCCTGACAATCCATCTCCATCGGGTGACAGCATGGGCCACCCGATGGACCCCTTGGGACTCAATGTCTTTCATCCATACTCCTTTCAGACTTTTTTAAGAGTACATAAAGGATCCTCCCTACTTCCTGGTTTAAAAATTCCGCTTGACAAATCATAGGTTACTTTCTCAGGTATAATCCATCTAGAAGTGACAGGCCTCGTACATAATGGTGTTTATTCTCAATCACGTGGGTGCCTGCATTTCCAAAGTCCTTTACAAGCCATGCCCTTAGCACCTGACAGTGGGCATAGAGAAAATATACAAAGCGGAGAATGAAAACAGTGTTTCTATTTCTCTTCTTCATTTACACTGTTTGCCCTAGCTGTGCCATGTCAGAATGGGATTGAGTTGCCATTTACTAAATCTTTAATATGAAAAAAAGGTTGACACAAGTTATAGGCTATTTTCAACATTTTATTTACTGGTGTAATTTTATAATGACAGTTTCCCTTTAATCAAGACCACACATCCACAGCTTATACATATCCTATTAGTCAGTCCAAAGCTGAGACAGTCATAATTCTTCATTGACAATGTAAAACCAGTTAGTACTTCACTTTATGTGTTGAAATGTTTAATAACATTATTCAGGTAATATTACATCTTATTGACAGTGCACAAAATATACAATAAGTGTGCGTGATTGGAAATTGGACCTTCCCAAACAGTAATCATGTTGTCAATCCTGTGAAGATTTTGCAAAGCGCAATAAATCCTCTAATGCATCTTAGTGGATTCATGGCTATTTTTGTTCTCTTTCTCAGCTTTCACTTTGTTAAGGTGATTAGAAAGTAGGCCACAGACAAAGAGATTGAAATTGTTGTTCCTAATCTGTAACTCCTGTTTCCATTCTTTCTGTACTGCTTCTAGCAACCTCCCTCTGCAGAAGCAGTCCCTGTGATTCTCATCATTATTATTTTATTATTTATATAGCACCAGCAAATTCCATAGCATTGTACAATGGGTGGACTAACAGACATGTCATTGTAGCCAGAAAAATGGACGCACAGGAACAGAGGGTTGAGGGTCCTGCTCAATGAGCTAACATCTTTATCTACTCCCGTTAAAGGAACACTCTGCACGCATAAAGCTCTATATCTTGTTTAAGTACTCTTTTTTTGTCAGTATATACTTATTTTAATTGGTGTTTTAAAAGTGCAGATTTATTTTTTAAATCAACACTTTGATAAATAATTGTAGAAACACCTTCCTCTCTGTCCTTCAGCTGGGAAGGTTATCCTCCCAATTCCATTCTCTCCACAGAGCTATTGGAAGAGACAGGCGCACTGGGCTAGACACACCTGTGTGCTTTCCCTTAAGTCACATCAACAGTGTTTATTTTACCCCTTCATCCTCCCTGTTTGGTCCCTGTGTCCTCCCTGGAATTCTTGCTCGAACTCTTGGCACAAAATCACAGGCTTCTCAATGAGCCAGTGGCCATTGTATGTTCCTTTAGGCCCTGTCTCACAGCTGAATGTTCCTGTGATAACTGAGAGACTTCTTGTGATGTCACTTAAAAAAGAACACATCAAACACCACAATATGATATAATAGGCATAACAGAAACTTGGTGGGATGAGACACATGACTGGGCAGTTAATTTAAATGGGTACACATTATTTAGGAAGGATAGGAAAAACAAGAAGGGTGGTGGGGTATGTTTATATGTCAAACATGAGTTAAAGTCAAATCTTAGGCATGTGGAGTGTGACGAGAAAAATGTGGAAGCTTTATGGGTAGATATCTGTTTGGGGCAAACAAAGGGAAATCAATTATTGGTTGGAATATGTTAGAAACCATCTAATGTAAATATTATTGAGGAAGAACAGTTGTTAGAGCAAACCGAGAAAGCTGCAAATCGAGGTAACACGTTAATTATTGGAGATTTTAATTACCCAGACATAAATTGGGATGGAGGGACTAGTACTTCAGCAAGGGGAATCAGGTTTTTGAATGTGCTAAATGACACCTTTATGTCACAACTGGTACAAGCACCAACTAGAAAGGATGCTTGTCTGGATCTCGTCATAACAAATTTTAACCAACATTCAAGTAGGGGAGCATTTGGGAAATAGTGATCACAATATGGTAAATTTTGAAATAAATTCAAAAAAGGAAAGCAAGTGGGGTATACTAGAACATATAATTTAAAAAAAGCCAATTTCAATAAGATTAGGGCAGCTCTACAACATATAGACTGGCATAAACTCCTTAGTGATAAAAACACTGAGGATAAATGGAAACTATTCAAACAAATATTAGAAAGGTACATTTCTCAGTATGTACCATTGGGTAATAAATATAAAAGAAACAAATTAAAACCAATGTGGCTTAGTAGAGAAGTAAAACAAGAGATTAAAAATAAGAAAAGGGCATTTAAAGCACTTAAATCAGAAAAATCAGAGGAATCCTATTTAAGATATAAGGAAGCCAATAACGCTTGCAAAAAGTCAATTAAAATGGCTAAACTAGAAAATGAGAAATTGATAGCCAAATAATGCAAAACCAACCCCAATTTTTTTTTCATGTACATCAATTCTAAAAAAACAAAAAAGGAAAGTGTAGGTACACTGGAAACAGAGTTGGGTTTGTTAGCTAATGAAGACCAGGAAAAAGCAGAAATTTTAAATAACTGTTTTTATTTAGTATACATTAATGAGGATCCTATGGCAAGAGACATGCAAATGATTGCTGCAAAAAATTTGCAGATAACTTGTGATTGGATAACTCGAGACAAGGTGCTACAGCTATTAAAGAAAATTAATGTAAATAAAGCTCCGGGGCCTGACGGTATTCACCCATGAGTACTTAAGGAGCTAAGTGGGGAAATAAGTGAACCTCTGTATTAAATTTTTCAAGATTCTTTTGTTTCAGGTATTGTACCAGAGGATTGGAGGAAGGCAGATGTTGTTCCTATATTTAAAAAGGGTTCAAAATCCTTGCCTGGGAATTATAGACCTGTGAGCTTAACTTCTGTAACTGGGAAAATATTTGAAGGGCTATTAAGGGATAATATTCAGGAATTCATTGGGAAGAACTTTGTTATTAGCAATAATCAGCATGGTTTTATGAAACATAGGTCATGTCAAACTAACCTAATTGCATTCTACGAAGAAGTAAGTAGAAGTATAGATCAGGGTGTTGCAGTGGATGTGAGCTACTTGGATTTTGCCAAGGCATTTGATACGGTTCCTCAGAATAGGTTAGTCTTCAAACTAAAAGAAATTGGTCTAGATGAATATTCTTGTTCTTTGGTAGAACATTGGCTTAAGGATAGAGTATAACGAGTTGTAATTAATGGTAAATTTTCAGGCTGGACAAAAGTGGTAAGTATCCCTCAGGGTTCTGTTTTGGGACCACTTCTATTTAACATATTTATAAATGATCTTGAAATAGGGATTGAAAGCCATGTATCAGTGTTTGCAGATGACACAAAACGTAAAGTAATAAAATGTGAGCAGGATATTGCTTTGCTGCAGAGGGATTTGGATAGATTGGGGGACTGGGCACTAAAATGGCAGATGAAATTTAACATAGAGAAATGCAAAGTTATGCACTTCGGGGTTAAGAATGCACAAGCAACTTACACACTAAATGGTAGTGAATTAAGGATAACAACACACGAGAAGGATTTGAGAATTGTTATAGACAACAAATTAGGCAGCAATATGCAATGTCAATCTGCAGTTGCTAAGGCCAGTAAGGTTTTGTCATGTATAAATAGGGGCATAAATTCTCGAGATGAAAATATAATTTTGCCTCTTTATAAATCGCTGGTAAGACCACACCTTGAATATGCTGTGCAATTTTGGGCGCCTGTTCTAAAGAAAGATATCATGGCACTAGGAAAAAGTCCAGAGACGAGCTACAAAATTGATAAAAGGAATGGAGCATTTTAGTTATGAAGAAAGGTTACAAAAATAAAATCTGTTTAGTTTGGAAAAAAAGGAGATTAGGCTGGAAGAAAGGAGATTTCATCTAAGGCAAAGACAAGTTTTTTTTACAGTAAGAGCAATAAGGATATGGAATTCTCTGCCTGAAGAGGTGGTTTTGTCAGAGTCACTACAGATGTTTAAACTGCAATTGGATAAACACTTACAAAAACATAACATAAGGGATATAATTTGTAATTAGTGGAGTAATAGCTGCTTGATTCAAGGAGACATCTGGCTGCTGTTTTGGGGTCAAGAAGGATTTTTTTTTATTTTATTTTTTTAGTTTGTGGCAAAATTGGAAGCGCTTCAGACTAGGTTTTTTTGCCTTGGATCAACAGCAACAACATATGTGAGGAAGGCTGAACTTGATGGACGCAAGTCTCTTTTCAGCTATGTAACTATGTAACCATAAACAGTACAATCGTATGCAGGATTGTCCTGGCACCCTTTGAGAATAAGTAGTCAAACCATTTAAAGGAGCCAGGAACACAAACATATATGTCTGACCCTATAGGGTTAAAACCACCATCTGGGCCCCTCATGCCTCCATAAATATAGTAAAAATCTTACTGTATTCAAGCCTAAAGCTGCTGGCTCTGCCCCTGTCTGCCTCAGACCAGCAAGCTGTCTGCTTACATCATCATAAGTGTTGTTCTGAGCCAGTCACAATGCTTCCCCATAGGATTGGCTGAGACTGTGAAGCAGGCAGATTAGGGGCAGAGCCAGCACAAGTCAAACATAGCCCTGGCCAATCATCATCTCCTCGTAGAGCTGAATTGAATCAATGCATCTCTATGAGGAAAGCTCAGCGTCTGCATACCGAGGGAGGAGATACTGATATGTTGTGATGCACACTAGGCAAGACTGTTTAAGGAAGCAGCTTTAGCAGCCATCTAAGAAGTGGCCAGTGGAGTTCTCACTAGGCTGTAATGTAAACACTGCATTTTTTATGAAAAGTGTTTACAGCAAAAAGCCTGAAGTGAATGTTTCTACTCACCAGAACAAGTGCAATAAGCTGTAGTTGTTCTGGTGACTAAAGTGTCCCTTTAAGCATGGTTTCACAACATACCTGGGTCTGCTGGACACTCGTCACCACCACTTCTGGATCGAGAAGCTCCTGAATGGAGCTCCCATTAGTTCCACTGAACTAAGTCCTGCTGTGCAGGGCTGGCTCAATGACTGAGAGTGTCAACTGATTGCTCTCAGCTAAGGAGTGCTGCAGTTCACTGCTAGGCTTAGCTTCCGGACCTCCTGAAGCAATGGCGGTGAGGACAATCGCCAGGTAAGATCCAGGTAATTTGTCAAACCATTCTAAAACAATTTGACTACTTGCTATTAAGGGTCACTCTTGGTATCATAACTACTACAGTTGGCTATAGTGGTTATGGTGCCTGGAGTCTTTCTTTTATGAACTTTATTTTCATATAAAGCAGTAAAAAAAAAAAACAGTTTGGGATGGTAAAATAATATATTTCAAATGAACATGTGGATTGAGTCATTATAAGGGCATGTGTTTTACTTTGGTGATAGCAGAATGATCAGTGCATGTTCTTTGCAAGCATGTCTTGTGCTGTGGTTATATTGCATTATTGTAATTTTCTTTCAAACAGTTCATGTAGGGTTGCTGATAAAGTGGGAATTGTGTAAAATTAAAAAGGTAATAGGAAGATTTTAGGCCATGATAGCCAAGGGTCTGCCGGTAAGGTGAGCATGGCTGTCCAAAAAGGGAGCATGTGGCTCTTCTGTGCTTGGAGCAAATACACCAAACTGTGTGGTTGGCCCTGCTCAGGGCTATGGGATTTTAGTGCTGTCATCAACCTATTTTAACGGGATATTCTTACACCCACACGGCTCCGACTGCACACAAGCACGCACGCCACCTGAGGCCCTACCAGACTCGGGGATCAACACCAAATCTTAGAACACATTAGGCCCTGGAACCCGTGGCAATTTTAGCCTTCAGACAAAATCCGACACACAGACACCCATAAAGCGATTACACACTCATGCAACTATAGACATCATAACATTTAAAGGACCACTATAGTGCCAGGAAAACATACTCCCATGGCACTGAAGGGGGAGGAAGGAGGTTAATCCCTTACCTTTTTTCCAGCGCCAGGCTCCCTCGGCGCTGGGATTCTCCTCCCTCTTCTTCCGTCACGGGCTGAATGCGCATGCGCAGCAAGAGCTGCTCACGCATTCAGCCAGTCTCATAGGAAAGCATTCTCAATGCTTTTCTATGGACGCTGGCGTCCTCTCACTGTGAAAATCACAGTGAGAAACGCGGAAGCCCTCTAGCGGCTGTCAATGAGACAGCCACTAGAGGCTGGATTAACCCTAATGTAAACATAGCAGTTTATCTGAAACTGCTATGTTTACTGCAAAAAGGGTTAAACCTAGCTGGACCTGGCACCCAGACCATTTCATTAAGCTGAAGTGGTCGGGGTGCCTATAGTAGTCCTTTAAGCTTCATGTCTGTGCTCACTTAAAAGAAAAATGTGCAAGTTATATCTATGGGAAACTAGAAAAATAAAAAACAAAAACACTACCAATAGGTGTCTCTAAATAAATATAGTGTAGAGGTTGTAATTGTGGTTATCACAGATGAGGTTGTCACCAAACAAAATAAATTAAATTAAATAAAACTTCACTTTTAATGAATAATTTTAAAAGCCATTTAAATAAAAATAAAGTAACAAAAAAGTAGAGACCAAGGTATTTGGTCCTGAATGAAAAATGAAAATGACTATAGTTTCTCTTTACATTCCTTTTTTTTCTCTTTTTTTATACTGGAAATAAAAATCTGTATTTCATCTCTGATCTTCATGTCTATTTCCAGTGTGGTTAGGTGCCTTTTATTATTGCAGCCTGTAAGAGGGCATGCCAATCATCAAACAAGAAAAGTAAAATCCAGGGGCGTACCTAGAGCATTTGGCACCCGGGGCGGATCCTGTGCTTGGCACCCCCCTCCCAAAAAACAAACAAAAAAAACCTGTAAAAAATGTTAAAGGTTTTATTTCTTTTATTTTTACAATTTGTAAACTTTGCAAAACCGCTGTCAGCCCCTCCTACAAAACCCTTGTCCTGCCCCTTCTACAAATCCTGTACTGCCCCATCTACAAAACCCCCGCACCCCCCTTCCACAAATCCCCTGCTTATCCCCCCTTATAAAGACTCCTGTCCCAATACAAAACCCCCACCCCCTTCTACAAAATCCCTGCAGCCCCACACACACATTTACAGGCAGACAGTCACACACTCAGTTACAGACACAGTCACACACTCAGTTACAGACACAGTCACACACTCAGTTACAGACAGACAGTCACACACTCAGTTACAGGCAGACAGTCACACACAGTCACAGGCAGACAGTCACACATACACATTTCCTCCACGGCACCCTAACTACCATGGGACACTGTGCGGCCACAGCTCACACAGCCCCCTCCAGCCAGGGCCGGTACAAGGATTTTTGCCGCCCAAGGCAAAAGTAAAGTTTGCCGCCCCCCATGTGACATCACAATGCCCCAGCCATATGATTTGCCATGTTAACTAACGCCAGTGCTGCAGTGCCGCCGTGTTTACATTAAAAGGCCTGCAGGGACAGGCTATAGACACCAGAACCACTACATTAAGCTGAAGTGGTTCTGGGGACTATAGTGTTTCTTTAATGTGAGGTAAATTAGAGCTTAGTGCCACGAATAATATATTAGATTGCCTACTTACAACCAGATGAGGATGATGATGGGCTCTAGCTGCAGTCTGGCTCCACTGGTCTGGTGCAGAACAGGCTCTCTGGAGGCGGTTTGTAACTGTGGTCACAAAAATCAATGTTCTGGGAGAACGGGAAGCAGCTCCATTTTTTGGGGGTCCTTTACACAGCTCAAGGTCTGGGTCCCAGGGTCCACCTTCATGTTCCACCAATGAGTTTGTTCACAGGGGGTGGAGTGTGTAGGGGATGCCCTGATATGTGTGTAAGGAATGCATTGTGTGAAATGGTGTTTGTATGTGTAAGGACTGCAAGGTGTGTTTCTGTGTATGTATGGGATGCATTGAATGTGTGTAAGGGGTGCATTGAGTGTGTGTAATTAATGCATTGTGTGTTTCTGTGTGTGTAAGGGATGCATTGTGTGTAACGGTTGCATTGCTTGTGTATGTGTGTCTGTGTGTGTAATGCATTGTGTGTTTTTCTGTGTGCAAGGGGTGCATTGTGTGTATGTGATGAATGTCAATCTCTCCTCCCGCTCCAATTTCCTTCTCCTCCTCCCAATTTCTCTTTCTCACCCCCCTCCTAATTTCTCTCTTACCCCCGCTCCTATTTTCTCTCACCCCCCCTCCTTTCTCTCTCACCCACCTTCTTTTTCTTTCTCACCCACCCCCCCTTTTCTCTCTCTCACCCCCCCTTATTTCTCTCTCACACCCCCCCTTATCTCTCTTTCTCACCCCCCCTTATTTCTCTTTCTCTCACCCCCTTGTTTCTCTTTCTCACCCCTTATTTCTTTCTCACCCCTTATTTCTCTTTCTCACTTATCTCTTTCTCACCCCCTCTTATTTCTTTTCTCACCCTCTCTCACCCCTTATTTCTTTTTCTCACCCCTCTCTCACCCCCTATTTCTTCTTTCTCACCCCTTTCTCACCCCATTTCTTTCTCACCTCTCTCTCACCCCCCTTATTTCTCTTTCTCACCCCCCTCCTTCTTCTCACCCCCCCTACCTCCCTTAGCTGGTGGCGGCCCTGTATAGTCCGCGGGTACAGGGAGCTTTAGTTTCCTGTACCGGCCGACTAACAGGAAGTGCACACTCAGTGTGCACTTCCTGTTAGTCCGGCCGGGTACAGGAGACAGCTGCTCTCTGTACCCGTCGGACCATGCTGCAGTGAGGGAGCTGACAGGAGCGTTCCCTCCTGTCAGCCTCTCCTCAGGCTGCGCCCGGGCGGTGCGGTCCGCCCTCATGGACGCACCGCCCGGGCAAAGCTGCAGCCGCCTGAGGCTCACTACAGAGCGCTCGGGCGGCTGCAGCATGGGGGGGGCGGCGGGGCTGGCCATGGCACCCCCCACCCGGCTGGCACCCGGGGCGGACCGCCCCCCCCGCCCCCCCCTTAGTACGCCACTGGTAAAATCTTAACACTCTGGGCATGATACCAAATTAATCTCAATGCCTATCACTGGCTCTCAGTCCTAGGCTTCATCTTCAAAGCCAAGGTCTGGAGTAGGGGTGTTCTAAATCACTTCTTTTCACACCCATTCTTATTCCATGAAACGTAAGTCTTGACGTTTTAATAGTTCAGTTAACCCTGCATCAACAGCAGTATGCAAGAACTTGGAAATTGCATCACTCTGTGGCAGGAGCAATTGCGCATGGAGACAGTTGGATGCAAAAATATGTATACTTTGTTTACAAATGGAATATTTATCAGTACTAAAAATATACAAATATATTTAAAAGAGCTAAATGGAAACATAACACAAAATGTATTTCATGTGCGTCACATGGTTTGGTTACACCTACTTTGCTTGTTTAAAGAAACACTATAGGGTCAGGAACACAAACATGTATTCCTGACCCTATAGTGTTAAAGCCACGCTGGCCCCGATTCTGATCCGCCTCTTTGTTGACATTATCAGAATTGTCGATTTTTAGCCTGTCCAATGCTTTCCCATGTATTTCTGAGGTGTGGAAAATAAAACTTAATCTGGAAAATGACACTTGTTTATATCGCAACTGGGTGCCTCCATCTTGCTTCCTGTCCGTCATTGTAACAAGTTCTCTCATGTGCAGTCACCAGGCTGTGAACATGTGTTTTGATTTCTCCCCCACATTTCCAGTGTGTGATTCGACTGAACTGGATTGCGATGCCATTTGCAAATTATTTAGTATAAATTGAAAAGAAAACTGAGCATTAGTGATGTCCCGAACGGTTCGCCACGGATGGCGAACATATGCGCTGTTCGGTCCGCCCCCTATGTCATCATTGAGTAAACTTTGACCCTGTACCTCACAGTCAGCAGACACATTCCAGCCAATCAGCAGCAGACCCTCCCTCCCAGACCCTACCACCTCCTGGACAGCATCCATTTTACATTCATTGTGAAGCTGCATTCTTAGTGAGCTGTCCAGGAGGTGGGAGGGTCTGGGAGGGAGGGTCTGCTGCTGATTGGCTGGAATGTGTCTGCTGACTGTGAGGTACAGGGTCAAAGTTTACTCAATGATGACGAATAGGGGGCGGACCGAACAGCGCATATGTTCGCCATCCGTGGCGAACCGTTCGGCGAACCGTTCGGGACATCACTACTGAGCATTGCTTGAATAAAGCTCAACACAAGTTACAGGTGATTTTCAGAGTTTTATTATGTAGTGTAATTTCCAGAGAAGTGACAAGTCTCCTTTACTTTTGTGTTATTCATCAGTACTTGAAATTAAGATTTTGTAGGTTTTGGTCATTTGAGTGACAATGTACTTTGTCTAAATCCTGCAAAATTGTTAATTTGCGTCATTTAAAATTTTACCTCACAAAGAATTTCTATAGAAGCATTTTCAATAGTGAGGATGGTGGATATTCCCCATTGTACAGCGCTACGGAATCTGATGGCGCTATATAAATAATAAAATAATAATAATAATATTCCCATCCACTTTTTAAGCTGCAATTTTATCTCGCATATCAATAGACACTGTGTAAAGTAGAACATGATCACAATGACCAATCTTTTCAAATAGTTTTTTTTTTTTTTTTATAATTCTTTATTTTTTTCAAATAGTTTTTGTTTTGTGTTTTGTTTTGTTTTCTTTCTTTCTCGAAGTGTTAAAACATAGGCATAAAATTTGACACAAAGCAAAGTTATCCTTACAGCTGCTATATCATTTCCTCACTAATCTGTCTAGGTTCTGCTTTTGAAATAACACAAACACCGGTCTGCTTCATTTCCTAGTGCTTTATGTTACTGCTCTTAGGAACAGGGCACATTTGTTACCAGAGATTTAGGACCCAGAGGGACTAATGGGGAACAGAGAACTGTGTATAACGTCTCCATCGATGTTCCCTTAGTTACCAATTGTATATGTGCATATTCCTGTATGAACGACCGTTTGGAGAATGTGTAGAGGGAATCACTAAGCAGCATGAATGACTGAGCTTAATATTTTACTGCTGTAACAGAACCTATCCCAGTACAGGCCTCTGGAGTAGGCAATGTACACATATGCCATTGAATGAAGTTCATTCTTTTTTTTGTAGATTGTTAGATTCGTGGGTTAAAATGTAATGAATTAAGTTTGATTCTGTTATTCCAAAACAATATATATACAAAACGTTATCTATATTGTTTTGATATAACAACATCTGACAGTGTATTGACAGTAGTATTTTCTCAAATAATAAGTTTAATAACAGATGAATGTGAAAGACAGGTGTACTATTTTGCGTTTCCATGAATTTGACTATTTTACCAGCGGCAAAAACAGCATGGCTGTGAGTTTAAAAGTCTCTCCTCTGCCTTTCCTATGCTGTATTTGTAGTGTTTTAGTGGCATTTTTCCACCAGCATTGTAAAATATGAATTAATTAGAATATAAAACTTGGGCAGTATATGAGGAGACTTGGATTGGACAAAACCTTCTCTAAAAAGGCAGGAAGTCAACTTTGTGAGGACTCTTGTGGGAACTTAGGCTACTCCATGTCCTTGCACCACTATGAAATCACTGATTGAGGGCTGGGGTATGTGTTTCTTACATATAGCACGGAGGAGCCTGGCATCTTCTTTGTTTTCTTCTCGTACCAGTAGTGGGGCTCTTTGGTGCTCCTGCTACATGTATTGAGCTTTGGATTGGGCAAATGGTTCCCCAGCAAAAAATCCTCATCATTCCTTAATAGTTTAGTTAATCACATGATAATATGATAATAAAAATTGTTATATTTGTGGACAAAGTTTTTGTGAGCTACATGTAACCTGGTGATACCAAAAGGAAGTCATAAAGACTGTCATCTAGCAGGCAAGATCCTTACTAGGTACAACATCAATTTGGTAGCCATACTAATCCTTGTATTATACCTTTGGAACTGTATTCAACACAAAATCAGGACTTGGCAGTAATAGTAATCAACAGAATGAAAGGGTATAATCCCAAGTATTTTAAAAAAAAAAAAATTTTGTGATAACATATTTGGCAATGGATTGAAGCCTCAGGTTCTCGTAACCCTGGAAGAGCGCTGCTTATGTATTGTGAGAAGAGGGACTCTTTAAGTGGAATAAATGTGTCCCAGATACCACAGGTTAATCTCTGTATAGTGTACAATAATGTCTACATTACTGACTGTTCTAACTGGTTGTGAATTATGGCACCAAGTGCTCTGTAACCTTTGCGTCCCATAGTGTGTCTTACAGACATAATACATTTTTAATTAAATTATATATTCACCCTGCAAGCTAGTCTTTTGTTCACTGAAGAATGGATAAAGCTCTTCTTCATTTAGTAGTTATATAAAATGGTTTTAGTCTGTCTTTTTCAGGCAGTTTTATTCATTGAACAAGACACTGGAAAATCCAGCTTGCATAGTATACAAAGATCTCAGCTGTGCTGTTACCATATCCTCACCTACTTACAGGCTTTGGACTTTCCTGTTGGTCCTGCCTTGTGGGTTTCTTTCTCTTTTCAATTCCTTTTTTATATAGAGGTGCCACCAGTTCCTGACACCTTAAGCAGATTAAAGTGTGAAAAATCTCTCTGTCGGATTTTCACAGCCGTCTCATTCAATCTGTAACAGTTACGATGGAGCTTTGTATGAGGTCTGATGCCACCAGCTATAAATTTAGAACCATTAAATAAATTAGGAAAAAGTTCAAACCATTCAAAAATATTTTATTGAGCATACAAAATAGTGTACTATTGTGTTGGGAACCTAGGAAATTATAGGTTAGTAATCTGAAACCGCGTGACAATGTTGTTTGCGTTTATTGGCATAATTTGAATGGTTTTCCACAGTTGTGGGAACACAATTTTTCAGAGCGGTTGTGTATGGGCAGTATTTTTCTAAACTTTGCTTTGCAAGCTAATGATGTTGTATAGTAGTATTTTTTAAATTCTATATACTGTATAAGGAGATACTCACTGCAACATTGGTAGGTCCCTATGGTATATTTAGGAAAGCTAAAATGTGCTGTTCTGTGGCAGAATTTTAAATAAGAAGTACAGGTAGTCCTCACTTAACGACTTACCTGTTTACTGACTGCTCGGATATGCAGCTATCTCTCAAGCGCTGGAAATCCACTGAATCTTACTCTCGGGAATTCGCCCAAAATTAAATTCGAGGGATATCCCGCGGCAGGGAGATGGTCTATATTTGAGGGAACTTCCCCCAAATTTAGTTTCCAAGAATTCCCTGTGCTAGTGAGCTGGTCTATGTTCAAGGCATACCCTGCGCTAGTGAGCTGGTCTATGTTTGGGGAATTTCCCCAAACATAGACCTGCACATGCAAGACTTGGTTATCGCGCTAATGTGAGGCATCCTTGGTTTACATTTTACAACCTTGTCTTAGGAGCAGAACTTGGTCAGTAAGTGAGCAGTGCCTGTAATCATAATGAAAACATTCTATTATTTTCTACGGTGATCACTAGACTCATGCAAAAATTAGTTTGAAGTGGTTTATATAAATCAATTTCGTTTAAATCCACACCCAAACAAATCTATCTCTCTGGGATTTACCTTTGGAGTATTAATCAGTGAATAAGACCCTACAGGTAAATCCCAAGTGGATTGATTACTTTGGGCATGGAATAAAAGGAATTAGATTCGGACAAACTGCTCCAAACTAATTTTTGCACAAGTCTAGTAATCACCATAGAAATCAATAGAATATCTCTCCACATTTAGTACTTTGCACCCAAAAAATAACCTGTTTTCCCTAATAAATCTCTCCTAATGTATCGCATAGTAATGACTATGAACAACTCAGAGCTAAAAATCTAAAGTCATTATATTGTTCTTTCCAAAGTAAAATGTTGATGATCATTATTTTAGCATCATTGTTTGTTTCCAATAGCTTTTGATAAATCAAACACTGAATGTTCATAGTGGACATCCAGAGAAGGATTAATACCCCAGAGGGCCCTAGGCAGGTTATCTTACTATAGGAATAGTGACTTTGACCAAGCATCTTCATGGCCCTTGGGCCCAGTATAAATACTGGGCAATAGGCAGCTGCCTTGGGGGACTTTATTGTTAATCCGGATAGGTGTCCAATATAGAAATGTGTCCAAGAGAGTTTGTTTCTGTAACTCTGTGCTCTTTGGTAAAACGTTGGCTAAAGCCCCTGAACGTTTTTCCACCTAGCAACATCCCTGCTGTTGCTCACCTCTGAAATTACATCATCAACATGTTGGATCTTTTTATTGAAATTTTAGTTCATTGCTTACATATGCCAGAATAATGCATACAAATGGAGTTTAGTGTCTGTTCTAAAAGAGTTATTTTTTTTTTACAATTAAATTACTGCTCTGATGAAAGTAGGACTCTGCATGTGGCATGAAAAACAGCAAAAATTCTGACCTATTTTTCTTATTTTTTTGCAAATGATTCTTTGAAACTGTGAATATGTCACTTTGACCTGACAGATGTGATGAAATAGCAGAGAAGAGTTGTCGGTTTCCTATTCTGCTTCTGGATAATTAAATTTTCTTTCCTTGGGCTAAAGTCCCCATAATCCTCAAATTGTAGCTTGCAAGTAATGATGAGAATGAGAGTAACCATTGGAGTGCCGCAGTGGAAATGTCACTTTGCAGGATATATAATATTGTTTAGTGATCCCCTATACTTTAAGAGATACGCCAAGTGCCATAACCATTTCATCTCATTGGAGAGGTTATGGTGCCTGAAGCCTCTGGGTCCCTTCTCAGCATTCAGTGTTAAGCCATTCTAGAAAGGTCTAATTTGTATGGCTGAGGTACAAAGTAACTCTACTTTAGATTTACATTACTTCCAGTAGGGGCCAGGCTGCTGGTGACTGGGGACCCTCATTCAATGTCAAACTTTTCAAAAATGCCAGGCGAATCCTATGCACTAAATCATTTGAATGAGATGAAGTGGTTATGGTGTGTAGAATGTGTCTTTAGCAAATAAGTATTTGTGAGGTGTGAAAAATCGAAATGTAAGAATTAACACCGTTTTGTCATGCGATATAAGTGACTCCATGTTGGTTTCCTATCAATTATTGTTATAAGCTCTGTCTTTTTCAACTGACAGTCCACATAGAAAGAAAATGAGAAATTAAACGTTTCATATTCTCCATTTGCAATGTGTGCTCTAGCTGTGCCTTGACTGAACTGGATTGGGATGTAATTTGCTAATCTCTTCAACAAAAAATTAAAAGAAAACCAAGCATCGCATCAAGAAATATTAACACGAGCTACAAGGGATCTTCTATGTTTTATTCAGTTGTATAATTGTTGAGTGGCGGCTCCAGGTCCAGGTTTAGAAATAGGAGCAAAGCAGGAACAATATAAATGTTCAGTAGATTTTTTTAGATCACAGCAGCAACACTGGCACTAAATTCATTATGTATTAAATGGGGTTTTTTTTAAATTTATTTTTAAATAGCTTCTCAATTGCTGCTTAGTGCTTAGCCTTTACTTTATGGTGGCTGTTTTTTTTTTTTTGTTTCTTTCTTTGTTTTTTTCTTGTGATGTGCCACTTATTGAATTCAGATCTGTAACATTTCGATCACACAAGAAGGACAATCAACAAGCCATATTGACTAGTAGAAGGTTTGCTATATGTCACGCAACAGCTACTGTAATAACGGATATGTAAATGTGACTTTTCTTTTTGGACACATCTACAAATTCAGCACCAGGCCCCTGAAACCCTAAACACAGCACTGTATCAGGACTGGTCTATGCTACTGTGAGACTAGAACGGCAGGAAACGTGTGTACAGGACCAGTGCCCAGGGAATAATGGGTCAGTGCACATGTTTCTTCTTATACCAGGAACAGTTGACTCTATTGTGTTTTGTTTTGTAGCATAACAAATAGCTGACTTTTATTTCGTTTTTTAAATGTTCCTTTCCCTCTGAAGGCCCACAGGCATAGGATAGTGTATCAGTGTTCGCCTTCAATTCTCTTAGAGAAAAGTAGATAAGATCAAAGGCCGCAAACTGCTGTCTGAAAAAAATAACGAAATTAATCATGGAAGTAAGGATATTAATGAATAAGGTGAAATAAAATATTATATCGCTGACATTAATTTTCTTCTAGTGCTACATTTCATTCCAAACAAGATGCTGACACTATGGATACTCATTTAGGGATTAGGGAAAAATATTGCTTATAGACCAAAAAGACCCTGACACACACCTCCTAATGTGTTGTATGTTGTTACTTTTGTGCTCACAATATCTTATTTGGCTGTTTAATTCTAAGAAAGGATAAAATTCTGCATGATTGGAGCCAAGATACGTTAAAACTCTTTTCTCGTATCTAAGTGAATTAATATATGACATGTTGAGTGCCTAGAGAGTTATTATTTTGATCTGTGGAGGCTGGTTTAAGATTACCATCAAGGGATGATTAGTAGGCGTTTGAATGATAGATCATTTTATTATTCATTGAACACTGAGATCAATCAACCTTTACATTACTTTTTATTTTTGCACTGTGCCTTTTATAACATCTTTTTAGTCCTTTTCTAAATCTTCGCACTCTGAAAACTGTTTCCATTGTCCATTTAAAAAATAAAATATTATTTCGCTACTTAAGGGTACCAAAGACGCCGGTTTCTCAGGTCAGAACTGTGTCAAGCTTCCTAACAGCTGACCCTGTCAATAACCAAACCATTGCCAGTATTTTCTTTTTAGGAATGACTGGTTTGTGGAAGATGGTGTGTTTATTGTGCTAGCACAAACTCTGATCTACTTTTTCTAGCAGATACTCTGTTGCCATTGAAAGCCAAAACCTGACACTGTTGTGCTCCGAGCTGGAATAAGAACATTTTATTATTGTTTATATCTGATATTCCCTTTGGGAAGCTGTAACCTGCAGGTGTTTTTCTCATCAAGTCAGAGAACTTTCACTTATTTTCAACTTATTTCACTTTCTGTCTTAGGATGGAAGTTCTTGCAGGGGGTGTCTACAAATGTTTCTCCCACTTAGATGAGAGAGAGTAGAGAAATGTAAAAGTGGTAGGTCTGTTCAGATGATATATTGACTATTTATGTTAGCTACTGGTCTCATACATTCAACTGTTGACATTAGACATTTTGGATGACAGTTGTTAATGAGCTGTGTAAAATAAGAATGTAGTTAAAAGCCACTGACCTTAAAAATATTTTTTTTTATATATAATAATCAAAATGTATTTTTGAGTAACTCGGCAAGGTTTTTAATGTCATGATTCCCTTTTTATTCCAGAAGTTTGGTCCCTAAGGGGTTAAAAAGGCAATTTATGGGGTTTCATGTATAAATTTGTGGTTTGAACTTTTTTTTTATGCTTGATACCTTAAATTCCACTCAATATTCCACTTCCGAGAGGAAGAAATACAAACCTACAGTCATCTTCCAGGTATCTCAGATATTACAGAAATAGAAGCAAACAATGTTTGATTTACATTTTTTGTTGTTACATTTTTTATTTTTTTTGTTTATTTTTTTTTACTAAAAAATAAATTACATGTGCCTTTGAAAAGATAATCGTACTGAAACTGGAATTCGGTCTTTCAGGTCTTCCAATTGTCCAGCTTGTGGAAGGATAGATACTTTTTTAGTATTCTGTCCCGATATTGCTCCCTGTTGTTTGCTATTGACAATGTAGAGAGTATTCAATAACATACACTGACATAGTGGGTCATGTGTCTGGTTTTCATAAGCATCACCAGTGACTCAAGTTGCATCACTAGTGATGCCCACCCCTGTCCCGATCCCAACTGTCATCTAGTATGGTCTTTACTGAACTTAGCAAAAAAAAGGAAACTGTACTTGAGCCAGATGCTAGGGCTGGACACTGACCTATACTGAATTAAAGCGGCACTGTCACTGTCTGGGGACTTTGCAGAATTCACAAAGATCCCTGACGGCAACATTGCCGCCAGGGGCTCGGTGACCAGATGGGTTAAAGGTGAGTTCTACTTCATCTTACCTGAACTGACTGTATGAGAGTACAGCATTGAGGTCTATGTAAGATTCTCCATAGACAGAGCCAATTCCCTGACAATTCTAGACAGCGGTAGCTATACCCAGTGTCTAGAAGTGTCAGGAAGAGGACATATGCAGAGACAAAGGAGTCCCTACTTCGATCTTTAAGAATTACAAATTTTTCGGGAGGGGGGTGACAATGCCACTTTAAATAAATGTATTTGACTAGATACATGGTCAAAACACTGCAGAAATCATAATATTTTGGACTGGCTATGGGTCACTACAAGTATTATAACAGCTTTGCATTATTATAAAAGTCATGGTGCAGGGAATTGCTTATAACTACTGGACAAAAAAAAGGCAGAATTTTTATTTTTTCCCTGAGTTACATATACTTGCATAACTAAGACAAACATCTCTCTCCTCTCCTGGAGAGCCTGCTTTACAAAATGGTGAACAGGGCTGCGTATATGGCTCAGACAAGACTTGGCTTATTGGACAGTGTCATGAGTGAAATTGCAGCTTGGTTATTAACAACATATTTCAAATGTGTTAAATTATATCAGGAAGGGTGGTGGTGGATTTCTTCCACATTTAAGTGAGTGGTCGAAAACCTACTTTTCATTAGAATTCAGTTTTTTGGGTTTTTTTTTGGCAATAATGAAACGCAACACAGGCTTGATGAGAAGGCATGCAAGTCAGTTTGCAGTCTAAGGTAGCATATATGTAATGTTTGCTGCAAGTGTTTTACCTATGATATCTTTATAAGAACCAAGTCATGTGAATGAGCATACTGTGGGTTTTTTTAATCTTACTTTGCTAACATGAAAGTAGAAGACCTTGTGAAGACTGTTTAACAGATGCATTCCATTAGCTGTGTCTTAGATCCAGAACTAACGTGTCTCCTTGATGAATGTGTTGACAAAAGAGGTCTACTCCTGGGACTGTTCCCAGGACAGAAGCAATTACTAGGCCACTTCATTGGTTCCAGATTATATGGTGCATTAGTAGTCCATGCCAAACCTTTCTTTCCTAGGAAAGGTCACTGAGAACAAAGTCGCAATTAATTTTGGAACCCATCTACAAATGATGTATGTTATCTATGACCTGGTACAGTCTGATTTTAGAAAAAGGACTCAGAAATATCTTTGGTCTTTGTGTTTAACATCTTCTGGTTGCTAGAGAAAGTGGGAAACTACTCATTCAAATTACTTTTTATCTCTCTGAATCATTTAATGCTGCAGACTATATTTCAAGCTGGGCTTGCTGTCATACAAAACTCCACATAACCAGGCTTCCAGCAGCTCGAAAAAATCTCATAATCATATGACCCAATTCTACCTCTTAGATACACAAGTTAAACTCCTCTGCAGCAGTCCTCTGGATCTCCCTACCTGGGTTTGGGGCCCCATATTTCACTTTTGCTACACCAACATTACAGAACTCTTTCTTTACTGTCATTTGTTTGTAATGTGTGAACTTAAATAGTTGAGTGTTATGAGTCCAGCTTCAGAGAAATGTGTTATTAAAAACAGATGTTTATTATTTTGTGTCAAATAGAATCATTATATGTTGACCCATACATCCACTTATAAATAGATAGATATGGAGATTATTTTGAGTCAAGAATGGTTCTAAGTAGTGATGTCCCGAACTGTTCGCCGAACGGTTCGTGAACGGTTCGCCACGAACGGTTTGCTGCGGACTTATCATTGAGTAAACTTTGACCCTGTACCTCACAGTCAGCAGACACATTCCAGCCAATCAGCAGCAGACCCTCCCTCCCAGACCCTCCACCTCCTGGACAGCTCACTAAGAATGCAGCTTCACAATGGATGCTCTCCAGGAGGTGGGAGGGCCTGGGAGGGAGGGTCTGCTGCTGATTGGCTGGAATGTGTCTGCTGACTGTGAGGTACAGGGTCAAAGTTTACTCAATGATGAGTCCGTGGCGAACCGTTCGTGGCGAACCGTTAGCGAACCATTCGGCGAACAGTTCGGGACATCACTAGTTCTAAGTTGTTTTCTAAGTTATTTAAATATCTGCTTTGTTACCATATAGAGTTTGGAACTATAGAAGTAGATTTCGCTCTTGGTTAAAGTATTTTCTCTGCAAGATTTCTGGAACTTTTGCATGATCATGTAGACTCTAGCAGGAAACAGAATCCTCATGTATAGTTCTCACTAAGAATAATATTCAATCTCCAAATCCAATCCAAAGAGTAAAAAGATATCGCAAACGTCAAATAATACAATACTAGGAAATCCTCATTATTTTCTCATTTATAGAGTGCATATCTGCTTCACAAGTCATTGTGAGTGCTCATAAGTAATAAAGTACATATCTGCAAGTGAATATTGTTTGGGGGAGATTTATCAGAATGGTCTGTTCTACAAAGTGGTCTAAATTACCAGGGAAACTAGTAGAACCAGCAAGCACATTCCATTGGTGTCTTCTCAGATTTTTGAACCACTTTTCAGAATAGAACACGTTGATAAATCTCCTGCTGTATAGCTTTGATAGCATGTGACACGTTCGCAACAAACAACCTTTAGTATATTTCCTTGTAACCTTTCCTTGTAAACTGTCTAAAAGAAAGTTAACCGTTTTAAAACTGGTGGAAGTTCATCACTACAGCAGAAAAATGTCATAAAAATTCAAAAACAAAAAAAGCTGATCCAGACCACTCTGGCTTGAGACCCATCTTTTGCAGAGAAAGTGTCTCAGGCCAGAAACATAGTCATGGCGAATCAAGATGAAGAAGAAACATCCAGCCGTAGTCCAGTTATTTATATATCTCTATTTGTTTTTTGGGATTGGGGGGGGGGGCGGCAGGGGAGGAGAACATCTATTCCTGTAATACTGTCTAGGATTTCGCTTTATAGTTTAAACACAAACAAAAGCATAAGAAACTATATTCTGCTAAATCAAATTATACCATTGATGGCACAAGTGTGTAAATTGTAAAGAAAGTTTTGATGGAGACATAAAACCAATTAAATGTATGTATATGATTAGTGTATATCAATACTTATTTGCTTAGCAATTCCAAATAATAATGATGTTTGTGTACAAATTAATATTGAAATGCAATAAATTTACAGGGTTCTTTTTTTCACCCATCATAATATTTATTTCTTTACAGTTATTGGCATTAGATGGTGTTTTGCTTTGCTTAGATATTCTGTCTCACTTCTTGTGCGTTAGCATGAGAAGTGAGGTTATAGAAAGTTAACAGAGGTCTGTTAAAATAGGTTGTAGAAGAGGAGGGGGACCTGTAGGTTTTGTATATTTATGTATCTATGGAGACTCTTCAAACAGTCCAACCTGGGATATATGCTTCTTTTATTTAACGTTAACATCTTTCGAGGCAGCTTTATCCCTCATCCAACAAGAGTACAATTAGAACTATGTTCTAGCCATGAAAAGACAGAGTCATGGGGATATGTGATCCCAAAATCCAGAAGGAAGGGGGATTCCACATCGCTAGATGTCTTCTCTCATTTTATTACTTTAATGTTTAAAAAAAAAAAAAAAACAGTGCTTCTCAACTCTTTCTCTGTCAGCTTAACAGGTTGTTATATAAAATGTTACATCTTGATCCTTATTTATTAAATATAAATTATCACATTTCATGTGTTTCTGGAATATTGGGTCTGTTGTAGGTGACCCAATATGACGAATGCTTGGTTGCGTACAGACCTGTGTTTGTGCGTGTGTGTATTTATTTTTACATAATTAAATTTTTCAGATGTATAAATGTTATATTTATCCATGCTGTATTTTATTTTTTATTTTTTTACTTTAGCAGTAGGTGCAGTTTTTCCTTATATGCATTTTCTTTCATTATAAACTCCTCACTCCAGGCCCTTTACTAGGTTATTTGTCTGATTTGGTAAAGTTCAGTCATGGTTTTGTTTTCAGGCAGTTGTTCGGTGTATGTCCTATAGCCAGTGATGTATGTCCTATAGCTAGTGATCTCAGGATGGACCGAACCTTTATATCATAGAAGACAGTCCATGAGGGGAGCTAGCTCTCACATTAGATTTCTGTATGGCCTTTCCTGTGATGTAATTGGACTCCCCAAACTGTCCAAATAGTGGACACAAAGAGAAAATTGAGACAAATGGTAAATAATGTTTCCAAAGTCTACGCTACCATGTGCTTATTATTTGAAGTGTGATCCAATTTGTGTTCTTGTTTCAGGTAGACGAAATTTACCATGATGAATCCCTTGGAGTCCATATCAACATAGTCTTAGTGCGAATGATTATGGTGGGATACAGACAGGTAACGAACACATCAAGAAGAACTGATCTTTCTGAACATGTGAATGTGTTAGGTGAATACTTACATAGTCATTACATACTTGCATAGTCATTTATATTCATGGAATTCATGGGACTACATTTAGTAGGAGTGCTGAAGTTCCATGTATTTCAGTCATTGATTATTCAGTCAATTAACTAATGAACCGGCAATGCTAATTTTGCATGTTTAATAATAATGTAAATATTGATTTTCCTTTTCTCAGAAGTGGTTTCTGAAATAGTGCAAGTAACAACATGTCCGTGTAGCCTTACCAGGTGGAAAGGTTACAGGTCCATTTTTAAAAAATGTTACAGGCTGATCCTTTTTCCATTTTACACCCAGTTTAACTTGGGTTGCATTCCTTGTAAGAGGATCAAATAATATATCTAAATTTAAATGTTAGATAAATCATGACTAGCCCTCTCCTAAGAACAGGGATGGGCAGTTCAGTTGCTGTAGTAGACATAACCTTAGGTTACATTACAAGTACAAAAAATACTTATAAATAAAAATTCTGGATAGTAAACTATTGTACTTGTCTGATGGCAATCCCAACCAAAATTAAGAAGGGTCCATGTTCCGTGTTCTACACTAGTCTACCTCTTTGCATGTTAATAGACAGCATTGGTAAAACATATGTGAGAACTCATATAAGATAGTTAGGACTTAAATAGAATAGCACATGCCATTTGCTAATTTGTAAAGCCAGGTAGAGCATAGCCCCTGGTAATCTCATTGTAGAAAGGAGGGGGATTAATTTTTGCTAACGATGTCTGCAGATTGCTGCAATTGTAAGTAGAAGATTTAATAAATATTGGACAAAGGAGCTCTTTGCTTCATAACCAATGTGAGAAACATAAAATTTTTCTTGAAGTAGCCCATTAAACCGTCACACACATTTATGCTATCAAATTTAAATATTAAATGCCTTCTCTGCTCTTCTGTCCAGAAGTAAGCGTATACTATAATTTTCCCCTGAAATACATAACTGTGATGAAACTTTCAAATCAGCTCATGATTTTAATTGTATTAAATTCAAAGTGCTTATTTTTCACCTGAAAAGTTTCTGACTACTTTCTGCTTGAACCTTAAAACAAAGAAATCTGACCCAATCCCTAATTTAATGGGTCATTAATTAATTAATTTCCAAGAAATCATTTCACAAGTGCCAATGGACACATAAGGGAAAATACAAATGTAAAGTAAAGATACATTTTCAATTGGGTTCTAAATATTTTCACTCTGTCTCTATACTAGTAACATATTGAGAACATACGGAGGTCATTCAAAGGTGTTAATATTGGTGACAAAGAGGGATAGAGATTGGTTATACTTGCTTTAGTGGCAATATGTACCCTGTAGAGTAATTTATAGGTGAGAACCAGAATTTTAAATTAAAGTCTGTAGAATAAAGAAGTCAATGTTTAAACTGGAAAATGATGTGTGAGACGACTGGAAGTAACAGTGACAGACCCGCACGTATCATTGGTTACACTTACACACTTTAAAGAGGTCAGAGTTTGTGTAAGAATGATGAAAAGCAAGTTGCAGTAGTCGAAAATGAGATATTGAGTTCTTGACAAACAGGTTTTTAGAAAGTGGTACTTCTGAGCTTTATTTCTAAGATATACTCAGCGTGGTTTGGAGAGAAAAAAAAATCAGACATTACTTAAATAATGACTCTTCTGATAAGTGAAACAACATCCAGTTAGAGGAAAAGAAACAAGATAATTTGTGACATGATCCAAGAGATCCGGGGTAGGAAGTTAAATCTAAGTATCGTTAGCTGATAGATGCCACTAAAAATGAAAGGTTATTAGGTTGCAAAGAGGAGGCTTTTTAATCTCTTTAGTAAAGTGCGTAAGAGTAGATTTTAAATGTTGAGCGGAGGGTACTTCACCTGAAAGAGGAAGTGAGAAAGATCGTAAAGATAGTGTTAACAAAGCATGTGGCCATTCAACATAGCAACAGTTTAATTATTGGTCACTTTCATGATATAATTCCTAGAACTAGATCAAAGAGGGTCAAGTAGGTACATTCAAACAAACATTGTTTTTCTCATTCATGCACTCTGGCATAAAACACTAGATACTAGTTTTAGAAATTTTACCTGATGTATTATATATAACATAAAGACATGTTTTGTTTCTATTTTAGTCAATCAGTTTGATTGAACGTGGGAACCCATCAAGGAGCCTTGAACAAGTGTGCCGCTGGGCTCATTCCCAGCAGCGCTCAGATCCAGATCATGCCGAACATCATGACCATGCTGTGTTTCTCACCAGGCAAGATTTTGGTCCCGCAGGTATGCAAGGTACTGTATTTTCTTATGATGCCAACCAGTTATGTAAAGCATGCTGGTTGAGAGTGGATTTGAGCCAATGAAAAGCCAACATTTTAACATGCAACCGTATTCATTCAAAATGATGCACAGCTTGGAAGCTTTGTAATGATGAGGAAGGGTGGTTGCATGTTGAAGGCATAAAAGTTATAAATAAATAATGGAGATGTTACAACCATAAATCACGAAAGTTGTAATTCTCTATTGTGAGTTTGTTTGGTGTGTACCTCCCAATCATTTCAAATGGTAGCCCCTTGAAAAACCTCCTAAAATAAAGTTTTTCTTTTCTGTCAGGATACACTAAAATGCCTAACATGCAGAACATAAGTAAAAATAAAGAAAACCCTGGGGAGAACGACCAGATACAAAAAAGGTTCAAATAGCCTAAGGTACTCCAGGATTGACTGCCGGGTAGCATGTGACATTGGAACGTGCGTATGTGACGTCACACACACGTTCCCAATGGTCAGGAACTTAGGGGTTAACTTGGAAAAAGGACCTGACTTGCAGTGTCCGACATCTTTAATGATATCAAACCTGATCGCTGCATGAAGGGAGTAGCTTGAGGAGCTCCGTTGGGACTGAGACTGTACTCGGAGTGAGACTGGTGGACGCTGCAGGAGTTAGGAAAGTGTGAACCAGTGGCATTCCCACGTGGAAATTGGAATGCTGCCGCAATGAGATGCACCCGAGAACCCTCTCAGGAGCGGATTTAGCAGGCGCCGTGACAGGGGCATGTTAACTCTAAAACATTTCTGGAAAATTTGTTTTCTGTAGAGAACATTTAAAAGAACACTTTAGACTCCTAAAACAGTCTAGCTTGTGTGAAGAGTGTGTAATTTCGTTTTCTTTTTTATTTTACAATTAGTGCAGGTTTCAGTAGAAATTCGCACTTTTAGAAATTAACTTTGTTAAACCCTTCTGGCTGTCAATAAAACAGCCAGTTCTATAACTTCCTGGTTGATTAGCTCAGTAAAGCTAAAGTCAAGAGGGAGACAATTGCACAGAGCATCTGCCTTGGTTTTAGAGATATGCTGAATAAACACTTTCTTCATTAATGTTTATAGGGTTTTATTTATTTAGATAGCGGAGTGTCCCTTTACTGTATCTTAAAATGGCATTAAGACCAAATTAATTTGTTTTCACTCAGACACATCAGACCTTCATAGTTTCCACGGAATTTGGTCACTGGGAAAGAAATGAGGGGCACAGGATGAAATGTTAAATAGTAAAAAAGTTAAATATCAATTATGGATAAGATTGTATTTATAATTTTTTTTTAAACGCCAACTCCAAACAGCATTTTATACATACAATTACTATTTTATTCCATATGCTTATGTGATGGGTGTGCATTTTAAATGTTACAGTAGTACATAAATATTTTAAATAATAAAAATCACTTAGTAGTAAAATGGTTGGCTAATACAGTTTAAAACAATTTATTAAACCCCATATGTGTACTTCAGAGGGCTCCCCACTGGTTGGAATAAGCGCAGGTTTTTGGAACAGATTAAATTTAGGGTAAGGGAAAAAGGGTGTTTAGAGCATTCAAACTCTCCCTTCTATTTTGTCTATCACCCAGGCAGCCTCATATGACTGATGAAACAGCAAAATGAGTAGCTATACAGTGTGCATCACTCAATGGTGTCCTGTGATATACAGTATGCATCACCAAGTGTTGGCCTTGCTCCTTCTGCAAGGTAGTTCATGTGAGAAACACTGGGCAGATGGGAAGTTATCACTTCCACTTTCTGTACAGCCTCACACAGACACTAAAAGAGCTGGGACAGCACTGGGTTTTACCCCCCTCTATAACTGTTACTGCATATCTAATATCAAGTAAGAGGCTTACTGTACTACATAAAACATTACACTTATCTCTGACACTTATCTCTCCCCAACATCCCACTTTTGCTTTCAAAATTAACATTCTAACAGCTGAAGACAGAATCCCCCTACAGGACATGCACCTGTAGGCAGATGCCTACACTAGCTAATTGGAAATTCATCCCTAACCATAACCGCACTGCCTACCTTCTGATTCTGGGAGGAGTCTGGTGTTCATTTTTCTACATAAGTAATACTGCAGCTGAAACATGGATGATGGAGCTAGCTGATTCTAAAACTGTGGAATGTGTCTCCAAGCTAATTCCATGTACATAATTTGGGTCCCTGTCAAAAAAATCTAAAAGGGACTTTCTTCCCTTAAAACTAATTTATCTCAATTAAAGGGACTCTCCAGTACCAGGAAAACATATCCGTCCCATCCCATGTTGCTGAAGGAGTTAAAACCCCTTTAGGGACTGACCTGAATCCAGCGCCGATGCCCCTTGGCGCTGGGTCAGGCTCCGCCCATGCTCCTCCCCCGCCGACGTCAGCGGGGAAGACCTAATGCGCATTCACGGCAAAGCAAGCGTGCGCATTAACCATCCCATAGGAAAGCATTATTCAATGCATTCCTATGGGGATTCCGGCGACGCTGGAGGTCCTCGTGCATAGCGTGAGGACGTCCAGTGTCATTTAAAACACTTTTCGGGTTTTAAGAACCCGGAATTCCCTCTAGTAGCTGTCTGATCGACAGCCACTAGAGGAGGACTTAACCCTGCAAGGTACTTATTGCATTTTATAAAAATGGCAATAATTACACTTGCAGGGTTAAAGGACCACTATAGTGCTAGGAAAACATACTCGTTTTCCTGGCACTATAGTGCCCTGAGGGTGCCCCCACCCTCAGGGTCCCCATCCCGCCTGGCTCTGGAAGGGGGAAAGGGGTTTAAACTTACCTTTTTCCAGCGCTGGGTGGAGAGGTCTCCTCCTCCGATACTCCTCCGTTCCTCCTCCTGGGCTGAATGCGCACGCGCGGCAAGACTAATTTATCTCAATTAAAGGGACTCTCCAGTACCAGGAAAACATATCCGTCCCATCCCATGTTGCTGAAGGAGTTAAAACCCCTTTAGGGACTGACCTGAATCCAGCACCGATGCCCCTTGGCGCTGGGTCAGGCTCCGCCCACGCTCCTCCCCCACCGACGTCAGCGGGGAAGACCTAATGCGCATTCACGGCAATGCAAGCGTGCGCATTAACCATCCCATAGGAAAGCATTATTCAATGCATTCCTATGGGGATTCCGGCGACGCTGGAGGTCCTTGTGCATAGCGTGAGGACGTCCAGTGTCATTTAAAACACTTTTCGGGTTTTAAGAACCCGGAATTCCCTCTAGTGGCTGTCTGATTGACAGCCACTAGAGGAGGACTTAACCCTGCAAGGTACTTATTGCAGTTTATAAAAATGGCAATAATTACACTTGCAGGGTTAAAGGACCACTATAGTGCCAGGAAAACATACTTGTTTTCCTGGCACTACAGGGAGTGCAGAATTATTAGGCAAATGAGTATTTTGACCACATCATCCTCTTTATGCATGTTGTCTTACTCCAAGCTGTATAGGCTCGAAAGCCTACTACCAATTAAGCATATTAGGTGATGTGCATCTCTGTAATGAGAAGGGGTGTGGTCTAATGACATCAACACCCTATATCAGGTGTGCATAATTATTAGGCAACTTCCTTTCCTTTGGCAAAATGGGTCAAAAGAAGGACTTGACAGGCTCAGAAAAGTCAAAAATAGTGAGATATCTTGCAGAGGGATGCAGCACTCTTAAAATTGCAAAGCTTCTGAAGCGTGATCATCGAACAATCAAGCGTTTCATTCAAAATAGTCAACAGGGTCGCAAGAAGCGTGTGGAAAAACCAAGGCGCAAAATAACTGCCCATGAACTGAGAAAAGTCAAGCGTGCAGCTGCCACGATGCCACTTGCCACCAGTTTGGCCATATTTCAGAGCTGCAACATCACTGGAGTGCCCAAAAGCACAAGCAGGGCGAGCAGCGAGGCAACTGGACATCTGTGTGCTGGGAGGGAGCTCTTCCTCTGAGCTGACTGCTCAGCTCCCTCGCGCGCCGCAAAGTGAGGCTGGGAGCCGGAAGATGACATCTTCCGGCTCCCAGCCTCACTCTGCAGGCGGCGCGCGAGGGAGCTGAGCAGTCAGCTCAGAGGAAGAGCTCCCTCGCCAGCCGCCTGCACAGCAGCCAGAGCCGCCCAGCCCGACCGGCAGCCACTGGACCACCAGGGAGAAAGAGACCAACCCCCCCCAGCACTCCCAAAGGTAAGGAGGTTGGGGGGGGGATTTAAATTTAAAAAAAAGTTAATGTGTGTGTGTGTGTGTGTCTGACTGTGTATATGTGTGTGTGTCTGACTGTGTGTGTTTGTGTCTGACTGTGTGTTTGTGTCTGTGTGTGTCTGTGTGTGTGTGTCTGACTGTGTGTGTCTGACTGTGTGTGTTTGTGTCTGATTGTGTGTGTGTGTGTCTGTGTGTGTGTGTGTGTGTGTGTCTGACTGTGTGTGTGTGTGTGTCTGACTGTGTGTGTTTGTGAGTGTGTGTGTTTGTGTCTGACTGTGTGTGTGTGTATTTAGAAGGTGGGGCGGGGGAAGGTTGGGTGGGTGGCGGGGGAGAGGGGCGCCTGAGTTTTGTCCTGCCTAGGGCAGCACAAAACCAGGATACACCACTGAGCACAAGGTGTGCAATACTCAGAGACATGGCCAAGGTAAGAAAGGCTGAAAGACGACCACCACTGAACAAGACACACAAGCTGAAACGTCAAGACTGGCCAAGAAATATCTCAAGACTGATTTTTCTAAGGTTTTATGGACTGATGAAATGAGAGTGAGTCTTGATGGGCCAGATGGATGGGCCCGTGGCTGGATTGGTAAGGGCAGAGAGCTCCAGTCCGACTCAGACGCCAGCAAGGTGGAGGTGGAGTACTGGTTTGGGCTGGTATCATCAAAGATGAGCTTGTGGGGCCTTTTCGGGTTGAGGATGGAGTCAAGCTCAACTCCCAGTCCTACTGCCAGTTCCTGAAGACACCTTCTTCAAGCAGTGGTACAGGAAGAAGTCTGCATCCTTCAAGAAAAACATGATTTTCATGCAGGACAATGCTCCATCACACGCGTCCAAGTACTCCACAGCGTGGCTGCAAGAAAGGGTATAAAAGAAGAAAATCTAATGACATGGCCTCCTTGTTCACCTGATCTGAACCCCATTGAGAACCTGTGGTCCATCATCAAATGTGAGATTTACAAGGAGGGGAAACAGTACACCTCTCTGAACAGTGTCTGGGAGGCTGTGGTTGCTGCTGCATGCAATGTTGATGGTGAACAGATCAAAACACTGACAGAATCCATGGATGGCAGGCTTTTGAGTGTCCTTGCAAAGAAAGGTGGCTATATTGGTCACTGATTTGTTTTTGTTTTGGTTTTGAATGTCAGAAATGTATATTTGTGAATGTTGAGATGTTATATTGGTTTCACTGGTAATAATAAATAATTGAAATGGGTATATATTTGTTTTTGTTAAGTTGCCTAATAATTATGCACAGTAATAGTCACCTGCACACACAGATATCCCCCCAACATAGCTAAAACTAAAAACAAACTAAAAACTACTTCCAAAAATATTCAGCTTTGATATTAATGAGTTTTTTGGGTTCATTGAGAACATGGTTGTTGTTCAATAATAAAATTAATCCTCAAAAATACAACTTGCCTAATAATTCTGCACTCCCTGTATAGTGCCCTGAGGGTGCCCCCACCCTCAGGGTCCCCCTCCCGCCCGGCTCTGGAAGGGGGAAAGGGGTTTAAACTTACCTTTTTCCAGCGCTGGGCAGAGAGGTCTCCTCCTCCGATCCTCCTTCGTTCCTCCTCCTGGGCTGAATGCGCACGCACGGCAAGAGCTGCGCGCGCATTCAGCCGGTCACATAGGAAAGCATTTACAATGCTTTCCTATGGACGCTGGCGTGCTCTCACTGTGAAAATCACAGTGAGAAGCACGCAAGCGCCTCTAGTGGCTGTCAATGAGACAGCCACTAGAGGGAATGGGGGAAGGCTTAACCCATTCATAAACATAGCAGTTTCTCTGAAACTGCTATGTTTGTGAAAAAATGGGTTAACCCTAGCTGGACCAGGCACCCAGACCACTTGATTAAGCTGAAGTGGTCTGGGTGCCTAGAGTGGTCCTTTAACCCCTTAAAGACACATGACATGTGTGACATGTCATGATTCCCTTTTATTCCAGAAGTTTGGTCCTTAAGGGGTTAAGGGTGATGGGAGTTGGCACCCAGACCACCCCAATGGGCAGAAGTTGTCTGGGTGCCTGAGTGTCCCTTTAAGTTGTTTTTGAGCAGTATCTGGGCCCTGCCTTACATATAGGGGTTAAACTGTTTTTGAATGGTTTTCCCTCAAATTTGAGTCCAACGCCCACCTGCCCTATCTCTTGCTTTCCACTCAGCAGCTTTTATCTTATTCTTCTGCTTGAGCACTGTTGATTGGCTGAGAGAGTCATATGATGCTTTCATAACTTAGATCTTAAATAATTTTGAGGGGAAAAAAAAAGTACCTGAAATTTTTATGTTTTAAATTATTTGGCAGGCATTAACAATCACTATTCTAGTTGGTATTGAAACACAGCTCTAACATTATAAAATTAACAAATTTGCACCAGATTCACTTTGTAGCCTCTTGGTCTTCAGGCTGCATCACATTAATTTTAGAGAAAACATTGTTGTCATATCCCATGTTAATTCAATAATTTGACAGTAAAGTAATGGTTTTAATATGCTGCCCAAGACAACAGTAGGGTAATAAAAGTTAATGATATAACCAAAAGGAAAATGTCAGAGCTCTTCAGAATAAATATGCCCTCCTAGCCCCCTAACTTGACAAAGTACACAATTACAGTAAACTGTAAAACAAGTTTGAATGGGAAGGAGCAGAGGGCCAGACACAAAATTGTTTGCTTAGCTTTGGCCACATGGTGCTAATAATGGTGAGACAGAAGCAAAACATAGTATCTTCCTAAAGACAATATATTATTGCAAGCACTTCCCTAACTCTCTGTGTTGGTTTGTTTAACCTGTGACCTATGAATTGCTCCCATTGTCTCTGGTGGAAATCTTCCCACATTCCAAAAATCCCATTCTGGTTCATAGGTCATGCCTTTATTTAGCTCATTAGGAAAATTATCACTTGCAGAGTGACTTCTTGTTCTTTAACCCTTAACACAGTATTTACTCAATTATTTCTCATTGTGATGCACAAACATGTATTTATTCATAAGTATGGCTGGTTTTGAATCCACCGCAATTTACTGTCTAGCAATTAAACAGTTTTTTAACATATAATCACATTACACATCCTCATAGATTGTAAGCTTGTTTGAGCAGGGCCTTCTTCACCCCTTGTCTCTGTTATTTTCTGTATGTCAGTTACTTGTCAAATATTTTCAAAGCACTTTTAAAGGTCAGTATTGTCTATGTTTTTTTATGATGCAGTTAAAAATTTTGCTTTAAAAAGGAAAAACATTTCTTGACTACCAAGTTGCAATGCATTTTTCTACCTGAATAATCAAGCTGTTAATGCTGCTGTAAATATTATGCTGTAGTAAATATTATTGTCCTGAATATTCTGCTTTGCCTAAAATTCATGCTTGATATCTACTGCATATATAAAAAATTGCATACTGTAATTTGCAGTGGCATAGCCGCAAATCTGCCATGTTTTGACAGATTTCCAAATACCAAAATAAATAAGACCACACTTTACATCATCTGTAAGCGGCAGATTTCACCATACCTGTATTTTTTATTTATTTTTATATAATTCTTTATTTTTGATATGCATAGCAAGAACAAAGTTAACATCATATACACATATAAGTGAAAGTTTTAACAGACATATGTATTGATAAGTGTGTACAGAAGAAACAGCACAACTTTTTATTTTTTTATTTTTTTTAAGAAAGAAAATACAAAAATATATAATGCAGTTTAAACCACCTATGTTTGGCTGTATGTTGGTCAGACATTGCTACACCTTAAAACGTAATTTTTGCAGAAAGAATGAGACTGAAGATGATGGTGAGATTAAAAAAGGAATATAACTAGGCAAACAAATGAGTGTGGTTATGCAAAACATTATTGCTGTGCAAAAACAATATACATGATGGTGGCCTGAGAGATCAGATTATAAGCGAAACACCTAGTTAGAGTAGAGTATGGCCATATGGTCAAAATAAAATTAATTATACATGCTGATTAAGTGTTAGAAACATAGATTATAAAACAGGAGTCCTTCCCAGTGAAAGTTGAGTAATTTAAGGCCCACAAAAATGCTACGCTACATCTGAGACCAGCCGGGCACATCCATTGCCCCAACCTATTCCCAATCTAAGGGGCAATTGCCTCTGGAGGAGAGTCCCGGATGCGTGGCATTCTGTATCCTAAAACCGTTAGCCGCGAGCCTGCGTAGGACGTCCCCTGGATCTCTTGTACTCCAAGTCCGTTGTATGGAGCAGTCTTGCAGGAAGATGTCCCCAGATATAGGGCAAAAGCCTGACTTCGAATTGCCACATGCTTTGCTCCGAACACATCAGGAACAGGAGTGAGGGTATGCTCAGCATCAGCTGGTATCTGCTTTTGAGGGGGACACTCCGGCCGCCCGGCCATGCTTGGAACACAGTACGGAGACTGGGTGCTCGTGTTCCCACTGGTAAGTTGCTTCTCAGCCGCGCCTGTGATCTGTAGGGGTAGCTGTATTTCCTGCTGCCTTGCCGCTAAACAGGACCAGAATCTCTTGAAGATGTGGTCCAGCCTGGCCATTGATGCTGTCACCCACGCGGCTGTGTTTCTGGTTGCGACCTCCGCCATCTTGGAGGCCACGCGGTCCGACTGAGCGGTTGCTGGAGGCTACAACTGTTAGTGTTAGCTGTTGAGTTAGGTGGACTCCTGGGACTGGGGTAACCCCTGCTGGTCCAAAGGGGGGATTGGTCAGATGCAATCAGCTGGAAACGGCATAAGAAGAGTGTCCCTTTCTTTGACGGCAGCTCTGCTGGTAGGCCACAAAGTTTACAGCTCGATCCAGGTGAGGGAAGCCCCAAGTTTGGTGTTGCTCGATTCATCAGTGCACCCACTAATCAATAAGAGCAGTTTTGCAGATTAATCTGCTGCCTGCTTGTAATAATTTGATTAATAGCTCTGCCAAACTCGGGAGCTCATGCAGCACACGTCCAGTCTGCTTGGCAGTCAGACTCTGCCCTCCCCCCCCCCCCCAGAATACCTGTATATTAAATCAAAAAATCTACTCAGTCAAATAGTCATCAACATTATTGCGGAATTAGATCAGCAATTTATAATATTCAGGAGATTTTACCCATCTCTCTGTAAGTAGAAGGGAAACCCGAAACAATCTCACATTGTATGACTAGCTGTCCCAAGCAATTCTGAAGCACAGTCCTATGGCAGAGAGATATGTTTGCTGTAGTTCTAGTGATTTTATAATCCAAAGTTCCCTGCTTCAGTAGGAAACGAAGTGATACTTACAGAAAATTCCATTAAAATGTATTGATTCTTTTTCTGTTAAATGCACTAGACAGCAGTATCACAGGATGAATGAATGCATAATGAATAGATTGGATGGGGTCAAATAATTGAAGTTTAAAGCTGGTTCCTTTAGTCTGGTCATCTGTGCTTCAGTGTTGGAACAAAGTGGCAGAGGGAGATTTGCGCAGGAATATTCTTTTTTTTTTTTTTTTATGTTACATTATTTATGTTATAGTAGTTTATTTTAAACAACTTCACCTGAGTTAAAACTCTCTCTAAACTTGTTACTTCTCTTCCATTGTCCACTCATTTTTCTTATCAAGTGAAATATTATTGTCCACTCTTTAAAGCAGTGAGGCTGTCATCACTAAGTTCCAGAAACACGGTGAGAAGAGAGATATGTCTGCTACATTCTAGATCTCTTTTGCATTGCTCTCCATTGGTCTTGTATGCTGGATGTGCCTTAACTGAAGACTTGCTTAGGCCCCAGTATTAATACTGCAGCAATTAAATACAGATCTCAGGTACACGACTCTGACCCTACCTCATTAACATCAATGCAGGATGTGGTTGTGTGGAGGCAAATGGTGGTTAACATCATTTTATCTCCACCCATATACGTTGGTGCCCTTGTTATGACAAGACTGTATAGTATTTGGCACAAAAAAGTCCAATGTGCTTCACCAGTCTATTAAGTTAGTATCTTCTCATCACGCCAATGATGTTTCTTTTTCTGCTTAACCCATTGGTTGAGCACCTACAGCACAATCCTTGTTATCATTGTCCAGTCAATACATAAGGAAACAAAAAGAGATGTAGACCAAATACTTGTCTTGTTTCTCTTAAATCTCATAATTCCTCTCTCCTTCCTGTAACTAAATGCTTCCTGTAAGCCAATAAAAACAGAGGGTTAAAATAAGCACCCTGATTTTCCTTAGACAAAGAGTTGGCTGACACATAACCCATATGTGCCAGTACAATTATAGGGATCCATACAAAGCATTCAAGGGTGGTGCTGTCTTAAGTTTGTATTAAGTGTAATGTGAGCATTCCTGCTTGGATATAGAATAAAAATAGAATTAATGAATTGCAACAAAATATATTATTTTTAAACAGTATGCCCTAAATCTCCATGGGGTGTAGTTGGGTGACTTTTAAATGTGTAACTTTTAAAATACACATTTGTTGTTTTGAAAATTTAAAATGTATGCATCGTGCCAAAAGTAGAATCGCACAGTGTATTTCATAACTACACATCTTAAAAAATGAACTTCCTGTGTGTAACTATTTTAAAGAAAATCCTTTACCTCTTAACGTGGAATTGTGACTTCTCTGGAATTTACACCATTAAATAAAATATTGAAAATCATCTATAAAGTGTGTTAACATTTTTTTTTTTTTTTTATGAGGTATACTATTTCCTTTTAAATTTATATCAACAATTTAGCAAAAATAACCATATAATTCAGTCCAGACAAGGCAAAGCCAGGGCAAACATTGCAAATCAGTTGGAGAAATACAAACATTGTTTAATTTCTAATTTACTCTGTACCTTTCTTTATGCTGACTGCTAGATGCAAAGCACCAGAGTGTGATAACGTCTTGTGTCGTTTCATGAAGCACTCTGTGAAACGCCAGGAAACGCCTCTAGTGACTGCTTGTTCATCTATCTAGATCAAGCATGTGAAACTCAAACTCTAGCACGGGCCACATAAACAAGGTTTAAGTTTATGTGGGCCAAAAAAGAAAAACCTGTGCACCCACTAATCAACAAGAGCAGTTTTGCAGATTAATCTGCTGCCTGCTTGTAATAATTTGATTAATAGCTCTGCCAAGCTCCCCCCTCTACTAAATCCCAGTACCCCCCTCCAGCCAACAAGCAGACTCCACTCACATTGCCGCTGCCAGTATGCGACTCCGGAGTCCGACCTCTGGTATACCCCAAATGGCGTCGTCCGTACCCTGTGCCAAATCTGATCCTCCCACCACTTATTGAAACACTGTGAAGGTGGAGCACGTCGATGTCATGTCGGAATGTGACGTGACGTGCACCTCCAGGTACTCCACTGTTCAGTCGCAGCCAATGCAACACTGACCAACACACACACACACAATGACAGACACACACACTGACACACTCACTGACAGACACAGACACTCACTGACACACTCACAGACACACTGACACACACTCACTGACAGACACACACTCACTGACAGACACACACACTCACTCACTGACAGACACACACACACTGAGAGACACACACACAGACATTTTATTTATTGCTTCCTACCTTTGGGAGCTGGTGTGGGCCCTCTTCTATCTGGAGCTCAGCCTTCCTGCTCTTCACAGCTCCCTCGCGCGCTGTTTAGTGATGCTGGGTGTCGGAATATTACGTCATCGCTATAGACAGAGCGCACGAGGGAGCAGTGAGGAGCAGGAAGGCTGAGCTCCCTCGCTGCCGCCTGGAACCTCTCCTCTCGGGCCAGGTAACGTTTAGCAGAGTAGGAACCTGCAATGTGGAGAAAGCAGGTGCCTACTCTGCTTTAACACAAAGCATGCACTCGCGGCTCGCTGGGGCAACAAAGATGTCCATTTTTATATAAACAAATGATTGTTTGTTCCCATATGTTGTAGGTTTAACTTGCAGATCATCTGTTTGCCCTTTGGCGGAGTTCTGATCGAGGTTGGCTAAATAGATCTTAACTAAAATTTCTGTAATAGCAAAAAAGAGGACAGAATCTCTTTTTCCTGTTCAATAAAAAATTATCTATTTGCTGAAGACTGGCCACTTAACCTGGATGATAATGAAAACATTATGGGTGGGAGAGGCTGGTCTATCATTGTTGCTAATTGGACAATAAGAATCAGATGTTAGCAAGATCAGACCTCTCCAGACTGAATGCAAAAGGCTTGTGTCAGACAGAATAGACACAGGGGCTGGAATATTCCTACGATAGGCAAGACCATAGGACTGAACAGATGGGTCTAAATACATGATGAATTAACACAGAATTCTAAATAGAACACCAATATGTAGTATACCAAACAAGTTTTTTTTTTCTTTACTTGGATTATGGATTATGACATTTCCAAAATGTCTTGGTATCCTGAAGCATTATGATTTCCCTTCATTGGATGTAAGGTTCCTAACCCAACCGCTGAAAAGCAGCCCCATGCCATTATAACTCCTCTGCCAAACTTTACAGTTGACACAGTGCAGTCAGGCAGGTAACGTTCTGCTGGCATCCACCAAACCCAGATTCGCCCATCAAACTGCAAACAGAAAAGTTTGATTTGTCATTCCACAGAACACGTTCCCACTGCTTCAGAGTCCAGTGGCAGTGTGCTTTACACCACTCAATCTGACACTTGGCATTGTACCTGGTGATGAGAAGCTTGGATGCAGATGCTCAGCCATGGAAACCCATTCCTTGAAGTTCAATATGCAAGGTTGGAACTCCTCAGCTATGTAATTAGAGCGTTGGCGACTTTTACGCACCATGCACCTCAGCACTTGTTGACCACAATCTGTGACTTTACATGGTTTTCTGCTTCGTAGCCAAGTTGCTGCTATTCCTAAACACTCCCACTTTCCAATAATACCACTTACAGTTGACTATGGAATATCTAGCATGGGTGAAATTTCACGACATGAACTGACGTATCCCAAAGGTAGCATCCTATCACTCTATCACACTTCAAATCATTGAGCTCTTCAGAATGGTCTATTTATTTCAAAAATGTTTGTAAATACAGACTGCATGGCTAGGTGCTTGATTTTATACACCTGTGGCAATGGGTCTGATTGATACTCCTGAGTTCAAGAGGTGTGTCCCAATACTATTGCCTATGTAGTGTATGTATGTATGCATGTATATATAATATAATATATGCACATCACTATATTGAATGGTAACAAATTAAATAATGACAAAGTGATCCTTGTTCACAGTTCTCTTTTTGTTAATTAATATGACCAGTCTCAATCTCACAGAATATTTAGGTCATAAAGACACCAGATATTTTATTTGAATATCTTCTGCTATGCAACATTTTAGTTTGTTCTTGCCACTTGAAAGTAAGATGGTTAATTGATGAATAAACCTGTGTAACATTGGCAGCCATCAACCTACGGTATGCATCTAACTGTGATTCATAGATGTTTGCTGATCACCATCTATTAGTGGGTACCAAACAATGTAAAACAGAATTTTCACGATAAATGTGTCAAATACTCATGGCAGCCTTTGATGAATGAGGTGCATGTGTTTTACTGCAAGTAACGTTTCTCTTCCTTGCCTGATAATGTGTTAGTCCATTTCATTAACATTGATTAGAGATGCCTAAAGATAAACATATTAAAGAAAGTGCCCATTAATGATTCATAGATATTTAAATAAAGCAAGAGGGTACCAGGCAGATCGAGAACGGCCGTTCATGTCCTGATTGATTAATTTCACAAAACACATTTTTCTGCCTGAAGAATAGGGTTCATAACCAGGGGCTGACTGGCAACTATTGGGCCAAAGTGCAGCAACTTTAAAGAAAAGCACTAATGTTAACCCTTTCAATCCCGGTATTGGTTAATTTTATTATAAACATGAATATACGCTCACAATAATACATGCAGCAAAAAATACTCTTGATTTATTTTTGCTTTATTGTTTCATTTCAGTTTTATACTGCCATGCTGTAGTTGTGCTTCTAAGGTGTTTGAATGGATATCATCTAAAATGCGTTGGGTAGACCACTATTAGCCCAGGCCCTGGTCTATAGGTGCCGATGTTCAATGAACAAAGGAGGGTTAGATGCCACTTTTAATACAGTTTACATTAACATTTCTGTGACAAGAAACATGTCTACACACTTCAACAAACATATTGACCCTAGGTCTAATGCTTATCTTCAGTAATTAATAAGTCATTAATTTGGTTTAAATTATATATACGAGGATAAGCATTGCAATGACTACATTTTGTAGTAGCGATAACATTTACCAAGTATAAAAATACATCTGGACTACATTTTGTCTACACTACAATTCCAAGTTTAGCTGGACTACTTTCCTCCTACACAAGGCATGTGTACTAACCTGAGTGTGCTGGGCTGAGAAAAGAGGTTGCACAGGACCCAGGATCAGAGAGAGAATCTGTAATGGTAACCTCCCATAGAGTGCTGAGAGGTAGTGACATGTTAGATTACTTCCTCCAAGTGCAGCTGCAGAGGAAGGAAGACAAAGTAATTTATGGTAACTGTCAGCATGTAATTCAGGCCAACAGCAGTTCCCTGATTGGTCAACCCCCAACTCTGGCCAATGCTCCCTAACTCTCATGGTCGCACTGCTCCAAATTACTCCAGTATCACTTTTATGGCGTGCTACTGTTTGTGATTTGGTAGTTATTGTGGCCGTTTTATGAGGCCCCCTGAGCCAGTACACCCATTACTATCTACCACAGTTTTTCTTATCTGTGTCTTATGTGCTTCCTCTGTTTGCAGGATTGTTCAATTTTATACACTGTTTTCGGAATAGTCCGAAACACAACCATGCAAGGATAGGTAGAATGTAGATCCGCAGCTGGTAAACCATTGTTGGAATTGCAAAACTGATGGGTATCTACCTTTTGGCCATCCTTGTGATAGGGGGGCCCAAAACAATTCTTGCACCAGGGCCCTCCCTACGTTAGTACCACCACTGCGCCCCTTATTTTTATTAGTCACTATAAATGTCTGAAGTTTAACTATTAAAGAGAGGAAGTCAGATTGTTTGGCATGTTTTGATTAGTATTACTACACTGGCATTGCAGACCCCTTTTTATATGGTGAGACACAGGGCTGATGAATTTATTTAAATTGTCACTTTCTGTGATTTACGTGGTCACAATGTAAACCTCTTCTCACACCCAACAGGTTATGCTCCAGTAACGGGCATGTGCCATCCTCTACGAAGCTGTACTCTCAACCATGAAGATGGATTCTCTTCTGCGTTTGTGGTTGCCCATGAAACAGGTCATGTGTAAGTCTCATCATTGCTAAGCTATTACATGCATTGAAACACTAGTCAGGAGATCCTTATGTGTTTGTTATACAGAGAAGCCATTGCTTCACACCTAATCAACAATTGTTTCTTCCATTCTATATGTGAGGGGAAATTACTAGCTTCTGGGCTCAATGTCATAATTGTCAATGTGCTGTTCAATTTGTAACAGAACATATTAAAGCTATGTATATTCTCTCATTAGTCACATTTTCAACTAGTGTGTTCTAGAAAATAATTTTTTAAAAGCTTTTTTTCTTCAGATTTTAACCCCTTAAGGACCAAACTTCTGTAATAAGAGGGAATCATGGCATGTCACACATGTCATGTGTCCTTAAGGGGTTAAAGGACCAGTCCAAATACCTAAAACATTCAGTTTGTTGGAGTCATTTGTGTGTGACCTCTATTTTAAATTTACAAAAAGTGCCTATTTCAGTGGAAATCAGCACTTGTATCAATAAACCTTGTTGCACCTTCCAGGTTGTTACTTCCAGGTAGTTTAGTGTTGTTGAGCTAAACTCAAAAGGCAGAACATTTCTCTCTCTGATCCTGGGTCCTAGTGATGTCCCGAACGGTTCGCCATGGTTCGCCACCAACGGTTCGCCGCGGACTCCAGTCAGCAGACACATTCCAGCCAATCAGCAGCAGACCCTCCCTCCCAGACCTTCCCACCTCCTGGACAGCTCACTAAGAATGCAGCTTCAAAATGGATGCTGTCCAGGAGGTAGGAGGGTCTGGGAGGGAGGGTCTGCTGCTGATTGGCTGGAATGTGTCTGCTGACTGGAGTCAGCAGCGAACCGTTCGTGGTGAACAGTTCGCGAACAGTTCGCAAACCGTTCGGAACATCACTACCAAGCACTTGCCTTGCAAAAACTTCTCAATGAGCTTGAGAATGGTCATTTAATAGTGTGCTCATTAGAAGTCTGTAATTAGACAACCACTGAAAGTCTGTGCTGGGAATAAGGATACTGCTTGCAGTAGTTGTAGCCAAGATTTCATAATTCCATAAAGCCCCTCAAAAACACTGAAAACTATTTACATGTATATTTTCTTTGGATCTATATATACTATTTTTGTTATTTTTTTTATTGTTTATTGTCTCTATAAATCCCTTGCATAAAAGCATTGGCAACCATCCATACACAGTGTTCATTAATGATTGATAATAATTGATATATAGCAAGAGGATACCTGGCAGATTGAGAACTGCTGTTAATATCCTGATTGATTCATAATGTCATATAAATGCATGTTATTGTCAGATGGATGTGGGATATAAGACATCAAGGATATCCATTTAATCATTATTTAATCCCTTTCAAACAGGGCATATAGTTGTTAGGGTGCCATTTAATAAGTTAATTTTGGATTTGCAGCACATCTAACAGTTGCTCAATTGAATTGAGATCTAGGGAATTTGGAGGCCCAGGCAATACCTTGAACTCTTTGTCAATTTTTGCAGTGTGGTACGGTGTCAGGATCAGTGGAACCTAACTATATAGACTGTAGCACAATAAGTAGACTCTCCATATACCGGTCAGAGAGAATGCCTAATTCAAGGACATGAGAGTTATGGATAAACAATATAACAAGCCATGGTCAAAGGATTACAGAGATCCTCTAGAATGTAAGCTCATTGAGCAGGGCCCTCCACCTCTCTGTTCCTGTACGTCGAGTTGTCTGGTTACTATTAAATGTCTGTTAGTCCACCCTTTGTACAGCGCTACGGAATCTGATGGCACTATATAAATAATAAAATAATAATAATCAGGAGAAACAATAAACCAGTCAAATCAGATACTAGGAAAAAGGATAAACAAGGAAAGCAATCTTGGGCTACTAGAACCACAACAGGGCAACATGAAGTGGGAGAGGTAAATATAAATAGGTATGGACTAATTTCTAAGTAAATTCCTTATGATTTGTGGACGGTAGAAATCCCTATTAGAGTGATAATAGACGTCATAATTATGTAATATCCACATGAATGCCAGGACACAAGGTTTCCAAACAGAGCATTGCCCATAGCATAATGCTGCCTCCACTGTCCTGCCTTCTTCCTCCTAGTACACCCTGCTGCCATCTCTTCCCCAGGTAAATGACACACCTGGTCAACCAACTGATCTATAAGAAAATGTTATTCATCAGATCATTCAATCTTCTTCCATCGCTACATGGTCTGGCACTTATGTCCTCATTAAAGATGATTTGGCGGTGGACAGGGGTTATCATGAACACTCTGACAGGTCTGCAGCTACACAACCCCATTTGCAGCAAACTGTGATACACTGTGTGTTCTGACACCTTTCTCTGTTGGCCAACATTACGTTGTTCAGTGCTTTGAGCTACATTAGCTCTCCTCTGTGATCGGACCAAATGGGCCAGCCTTCGATCCATATGTGCATCAATGAGCCTTGGATGCCTAGGACCCTGACACCGGTTCACCTTTTTTCCTTGCTTGCACCACTTTTGGTAGGTACTTTAGTAGGTACTGCATACTGGGAAGACCCCACAAGACGTGCCATTTTGGAGATACTCTGACCCAGTCATGTAGGCATCACTATTTGGCCCTAGTCAAAGTCACTGTGATCTTTTCGCTTGCCCATTTTTTCTGCTTACAACACACGAAATTCAAGAACTGACTGTCTTCTTGCTGCCTAACATATCCCATCCCTTGACAGATGCCATTAATCAATGTTATTCACTTTACCTGTCAGTGGTTTTAATGTTGTGGCTGATTAGTGTGTAATGAGATGATGTGGTGCTGGTAATGACTCCTACCACTTCTCATTTCATCCACCTGGTATTACGTGGAAGTTTGGGTTTCTTTTGTGGGATGCAAAACCTTTTTTCCTGGAGTGAAAAAACAAAAAAAGTACCCATACTTGAAAAAAAGAACAAGTATATAGGTTACAGTTATTTTTAGTTTTTTTAAGTCACATATACATTAGTTATTATAGTAATTCAAAAAAATAACTATACTACTTGTAGTGGGTTTTTTTTTCCCCTTAGGCCATATTTTTTTTAAAGATTGAAGAAAAGAAAAAAAAAAAAAAGAAAAAAAAAACCATATACTATAATATGAATTCTTTTTTAAAACTGTGTTTCCAAATAACATAAGGATAAGTGTTCTGGTCAATTGCTGGTCAACAAGTTGGAATACACTCAAAAGGTTATCTGTGGTATCAGCACATCTGGAGATCAAAGCAAACAAGATGACAACATGAAATGGCATTTCTCTAGTCACCTGGAGTTAGTAATTAGGTACATATTTTAGAAAACAGATTGTTTGAACTATGGTTTAAGTCTTAATTTTTAGACAGTATATCACGGGTCTTTGTTTCTTTTGAAGCAAACAACTTGGTTTACATAGTGTAAATATATCTCTAGACGTTCGCTCACTCCTAGCCACACAAAAAGGGTTCCTGGAAGTCTAATGTTGACTCAACCCCCAGGATTATTTTGCCAAAGCTACTGTAGGTTAGAACTCTTCAACACTGCACAATGAACATTCTTATTACATAGAACTATCGGTAAAATGAACGCATCAATTTGTTACTTCATTCATTAGCACTACAATATTAAAATAACCTATGGCACATCCTGTATGCAGCTGTTTCTCGGTTAGACTTTCACCCAATCCCTACTCCAAAAATTATTTGAAAACATACTTCTTTAGGAAAGCATATCAATTAAACTGTGAACAGCTTTCCCTCCCTGCACCCCGATTCCTCTCCTGAAACTGTCATCAAAACACTACAATAAACCCTCAATGAACACTCTCCTAGCAACCTACTTTTCTACCCTACCCATACCTTGTGTGTCACTATACCCCACTCCCTCCAGCATGTAAGCTCATTGAGCTGGGCCCTCAATCCCTCTGTTCCTGTGTGTCCAATTTATCTGGTTCAAATACTTGTCTGTTAGTCCACCCATTGTACAGTGCTATGGTATTTGTTGGTGCTTTATAAATAATAATAATATATAATGATAAAACAAGACTACTAAAGTTAAATGAGAAAGTGGCAAAAGTTGGTTATAACAAGTATAGTAAAACGCTTTAACAGCTGTTACTTGAGTAAACATGAGAGTGATTCTGCACCAGGTAGTGAACATTTTGGCAGATGTGGCTTTGCAGGCTGGTCTAGGCCAGTGGAATAATTGAGCCAAAAAGAATGATATTTGTAAATTACTGCATGCCCCCAATCTCTTGTTGGGCTAAGAGGTATATAATGGTTGGAAAATATACTGGGGAAAACTGGAGCTGTTGAAAATCGGATTTACAACTATCGAAAGTGGTTATTAGTCCATGGAGATCAGTCGAATTTGTAGAAAGAGCCGCTCAAAAGACTAACAATACTTTGTACTGAACTACTCAAGATCAAGATAAGTGAAATGCAAGTTTTAGATTTTGTTTATACTGGCTTAAATTACATGTAAGTTGACTAATTAAGCAGAGGAGTTAACATTCCGAAGCGTCTTCATACACAGTAACTCTGTGCACCATGTCAGCAGTGATTCAAGATAGTGAATCGTACACTCCAGATAATTATAAATTGCACAGGTAGTTCAAAATGTTGAAAATATTGCTGTTGAATATACACTCGCACACCTGTATACACACTGTGCCACTATAGTGTCCCTTTAATCTCCTGCAAGCAGGGTACCTACGATTTGGCTATTTCTCTGGGACACATCGTTATGGTGAAACCTTGTGTGTGGACAGAGGTCCGTAAACCAAAGAGCCAGATCAGAGCTTGTTACATACATAGTAAAATTTTGGAGGCAGTAATTGGAACATATTTGCATGATTATATATGTTATAGGGAGTGTCTCCCAACATTAATCATTGATGCATCTATGGCACACATGGTTTTTCGGTTAACTATAGACCGGTTTACAGATTAACTTACCTGGTCCACTGATTAACTTACCTGGACTGGTGTGGTAAATCAAGAAACTGTGACTTGGTGATGAATTGGGAGCAGGGTTAAAGAACACTGGTTAATGCCACATCTGGAATAGAAATTTAGATTTGCACGGTCTTCCACATAGTTTTTCAAACACTTGTTAATGGTCTAAGCCAGTTGCCAACAACAGGCAGTATGCTGACAATTGCAGGTAAAATATTTGTCTTTTCCTTTTCTCCAGGTTAGGCATGGAGCATGATGGGCAAGGTAACCGATGCGCTGATGAAACCAGCATGGGCAGCATTATGGCTCCACTAGTACAGGCGGCGTTCCACCGCTATCACTGGTCCAGATGCAGCAAGCAGGAGCTTAACCGATATATACAGTAAGTTACCAAGTACATTTACTATAAATGGCATTCTGTGATAGGTAACAGAATAGGACTTAGAAATTGCAAAACATAATAGCAGTATTGCACTTCATATTCCAATTGCATTTAATAGAGAAATGTTATTAAAACTATTAAAAAAATGAATTAAAAATACATTTCCATGTGCTCGTGTATCTTGGCATTCTAGTTAGAAATCATTCCATTGTCTCTTTATGAAAGCATATTTTGCAGATGCACAGACGGTATACCTCAATCCCTTTTACCCATGTTTATTTTTGCTTTTGCTGTATATATAAATGTAAACTTCACAAATCCTTTCACTGACGTGTATATGTTATTCTTCCACCCCAGTCCGTCGGTTGCTAGTCATGTCAGTGACCTATCTGACAATTAGACAGAGCTGCGTTTATATATGCCTTAAATTATTGCCTGGTGTTGTGGACAACTTAAGAGGTTCATTTGTGGATTCAGAGATATTTTCTTTAATTTTGGTTTACATTTTTTTGTATATATATTGTTCTGTACATTTGTAAGTAAAACCTGTGAATGATGGTTGAGTCATGCACCCCATTGATGGTCTAGAGTCTAGACATTGTTTCTTTTTAGTAGATTGGTCCATGTAATCACTGACTGTTATCAGTTTGTCTCTGGATAATGTACTTCTATTAACTTTTCCCATTGTGTACATCATCAGTGTGAACCTTCTCTTGTGAACATCATCAGTATGTCAAATACTTGCACAATGTCAAACAAAGGCAACATTATTTTGTATCTATGTTTTGGCAGTTTATATATCTAAATATGATATTTCAAGTAAGCAATAGGCAGTATGTACATATTATTGCGTTCACGTGAGCGATTTATCAACTGGAAATATTGTTTGATTTTTACTATGCTATGTCTAACTGCTTAATAATGTCAGAAGCATATTTCTTTAAAAAGCATTGTTAACATTAACAAAACCGTGTTAACATTGTTCAACAGTGTTTTAAAGGGGCACTCTGGGCACCGTAACAACTTCATTTCAATAACGTTGTTATGGTCTGAGGAGGTGCAGGATGCCATCTTAACTTAACCGTTGAGAAAATTAACCCCAAACCCCAATGCTTAAAGGGACACTCCAGGCACCCAGACCACTTCTACCCATTGGAGTGGGCTGGGTGCCAACTGCCACCACCCTTAACCCTGCAAGTGTAATTATTGCAGTTTTTATAAACTGCAATAATTACCTTGCAGGGTAAGTCCTCCTCTAATGGAAGCCTATCAGACAGCCACTAGAGGGGACTTCAGTGTTCTTAGAACACGAAAAGTGTTTTAAACGACGCTGGACGTCCTCACTCTATGCATGAGGACCTCCAGCGTCGCTGGAATCCCCATAGGAATGCATTGAATAATGCTTTCCTATGGGGAGGTCTAATGCGCTCGTGCGCAGCCATTGCCGCACATGCGCATGAGGACTCCCCCGCCGGCTGATGTTGGCAGAGGAGGAGCGTGGGCGGAACATGCCCCAGCGCCGAGGGACATCGGCGCTGGATTCAGGTAAGCACTGAAGGGGTTTTAACCCCCTCAGCAACATGGGATGGGGGTGGGAGGGAGAGGGGCACTGCAGGATCCTGCAGTGCCAGGAAAACAGATATGAGTCCCTTTAAGCTTTTTTCACTCAATTGAAATGTGTGCAGTCCACCTTCTCTGCATTTCAAATAATCCAAATCTGTGTACAGGGTTCCATACTGTAGATGTTTGAAGATTTAAAAAAAATAAAAACATTTGTTGGCCAATATACGTGCAATTGGCCTGAAATAATTAATACCTTTACCTGTTAACTAATAGATAAGTTGATGTACACTGACATAGTTACATAATATTCTAGACTGAAAAATAAGACTCCATTTTTTTATGCAGCTGATCCAAAAGAAGACAAAACAAATAAAATAAAAATATTTGAAGCAGAGCAATGGCCAATTATTTCACAAAAAGGGAAAAACGTCATTCTTAATTCGATAATGACCATCAATCAAACAAACTAGTATGAGTCATGAATAGATATAAATGGCACCCCGTCCTCACTCAGGTTTACATAAATCACATTATAAATAATGTTTGATTAAAAATAATATAATTCTTTTTGCATAAATACCACAGTATTAATCAAATCTCTGAAAGGAAGATTTTTATTTTTTTTCTAAAAAAAATTTTTAGTCTAAAATTGGGGGTCGTCTTCTACACGGAATGTCACTGCAGGGGTTAAAAAAAAAAAACATGTGTGCTGGGTCTGACAGCCAACCAAGCTAGTTGCATTTCGATGGAGCTCCTTCAAAAATGAAATTATTAAGCCAAATACTTATGATACGTACTCAGCGTATTTTGGGCACAGAACTTGGCTAGATGCTGACAGAACAGTCAGCTGACTGTTGGATACGCTACTGCCAGGTTTCTGCCGGCATATGTTGTGTTGTACACCTCTGCGACCTGCTGACATACTTGAAGCAGAGGAGGCACTTTTCTGTGAATTTGATCAATTGTGTGCGCAACTGCATGCTTCCTCGCATTACTCATGACCACACCAAAACCTCACAGCTCCGGGCTACAGATAGATGCCGCAGGGTACCGCGGGCAGAAGGCATTGTTGCCGCCAACAGACGATGGTCCAGGGAACCAGTGTCCGGACGTGGCCAGACCTCGGGTAAATGCCTACCAGAATGTGAGGAAGGCTTGGGATCAGTGACTGATACTGATCAGCCAAACCGGACTTTAGTGCTCTAGAGCTTTAAAATATGTATTTCTTAATTTTGGGCTCCAAGAATAGTGTTGTCTTACACATGGGGGTGTTTTATACATGGAATTATACAGTACATACTACATCTGGATCTGGATCTATCTAAAGTGACAATAAAATTTGGATGGCTTCTGAAACCCAAACATGACTTGCGCAAGTGTAAGTGTGAGAAGGACCTGAGCAGTGTGCTGAAGATGGATTCTAGAGAAGGGGCATACTTAAAACGTAAAATAACTTTATAGACATAGTGTATGATGCGTGACAGCTGTGATGCAATTATAAAGGTAGATAGTCTTTGATTAATATATATTTAAATCTACATGGTAGCACCAAGACCTACCAGATTCATTGAGTCATAGCACAAACTGAATAGGCAAGTGTCAGTATCATTATACAAGAGTAAACTACAGTACACGCCTGTATGTAAATAAACACTGTTTCAAGCCTATCTGTATTGCCTGAAGAAAAAAAGTAAATAAAGATTGTCAAAAAAAATAATAAAAAAATATATATAAACTCTCTCTGCCCCTGCTAAACATGGAATAATGCATACATCAATTTACGGAAACAAGATAATAATTGCAGAAAATATTACATATAGTGAGCAATCAAGCACTTCAATTTGCACAGAACTTCTACAGCTATCACATACACAAATGTATAATTGACATTTTTCTTTTTGTTCAGCGTGGGAGAAGTGGAAAGGTATATTTGCTTATTGTAAATCCTTTTACTGTAATGATTTTAGCAGATAAATGCAATTTATCGCCCTTACTTTTAAAAAATGTATGCTTTATTTCCACCATGTGGTAATTGTGGTTTTTAATAAAAGTTATTAATCAGCATGTCTTGACAGTAAATGAGGCACTCCATACCATGACCCCTCATTTCTTTATTTTAGTTCCTACGATTGTCTTCTTGATGACCCCTTTGAGCATAAATGGCCCAAACTCCCAGAACTTCCAGGAATCAACTACTCCATGGATGAGCAATGCAGATTTGATTTTGGAGTTGGTTACAAAATGTGCACAGCTGTGAGTAAATAAACAAAGGGTCCATGACATGGGGCATTATCTCATACTAAAGCAAAAAGGAATTAATGTCTCATATTCCTATCCGCTGGAATTAAGTGAAAGTTAAGGAGTAGAAAACATGACCACCTTTAATGATATCGAAGTACATTCCTCTGTGAAGACATTTCTTGCATCATGAAGATCTGAAGGACTTATTGTCCCTACTGGCACTTGCATATAATATTTTAAACGTGTCATAGGAGCTTTATTGAGGCTGATTTTTTTAGTAATTATTTTTCTGTTTAGTACAAAGTGAAAATACCTCCAACTCTTCATCGTGCATTTGCTACTGCATTTGCTACACTCTAGCAACAATAACTACCCAGAAAGGGAATGTTCAACTGCCCATTTTTTTAAATTAAAGAAAGTGTTACGGGATTATACACAACTGATTTTTGTATAATACGTAAACATTCCATGTCAAAGAACAGTGAATATTACTTATATTTTACAGTTTGTATAGAAACTGAACACATTCAGGCTTTAAGGTGTGTTTTATTCTCCCCTATTGGTATTGAAGAATTTGAAAATGAAAAACAGTGGGGTAACTCATTGCACTATGATGTTGCACACGTTTGCTGTGGTTGACATCACCGTAATTTCGGTGGAAGCGAACTGTGTGTGTACTGCATATTCTACGGCTTGTGGATGCTGTCCAGACTAGTATAACTAGTGATTTATTTTTTATTTTTTTAGCTAGAACATAAATTGCTGCTTTACTGTGCAAATGTATGTTTATTGTGGATTGAACATACAGTACCCTAAAAATCTTCTTTATATCGATGGGAGAGGGGTGCACGCTGTGCAGTGTGGATAATGCTGATAATAATAATGCCAAAATTCTTTACGTGTTGCATGCAAGTAATTGTGTGGTTAATTTCTCTTGTTTTACAAATCACTCTAATAGTTTCTCAATTTTCTATGACTTAAAATGACTTAATATTATGTTACAAAGAAAAACATAAAACTAACTGGACAATATCACACGGTTCTTAAATGCAATCTATTCTAGTTTCTTTCCAGTTTAACTACCCCTAAAAACAGTAATTAAGCATCTCCACCTGGGTTAGATGTTCCATGGGCTGTATTTCTAGATCCCGGATTATTGGAAATGTGTGAGGTCTAATTTGTGGACCACCCAGTACTGCAGCTATCAAACACACTAAAGAAACCTCTCTGAATTATTTACCAAAGAAAACCACTATTTGGCATTATTTGTGTGGTTGGGAATAATTCCGAAAGGAACTGCCATATAAAGATGGTGACACTGTGGTGGCCCCAAGGAAAATCTGAGAATGTTCTATTGATGATTTTATCTAATAATTGGCTGTCAATTTGACTAATATGTGAATCATGCACTACTTAGACATTGAAGACAACTGTTTGTATCTGTGTGTTTTGTGTACATAATGCTGTTATTTCTCCACAGTTTAGGACATTTGACCCATGTAAACAGCTCTGGTGCAGTCATCCAGACAATCCTTATTTCTGCAAGACTAAGAAGGGCCCTCCACTTGATGGGACAGAATGCTCTCCTGGGAAGGTACTTTTTTTTCTTGTTACCAATATTGTTGTTTTTCTGCAGATAAGTCCTGTTTTATGAAATATCTTTACTTGATTTTTTTGGTATGCCCCCATAATTAAGTTAATTTTTCATTTTTGTTCAACATGGTTTGCATTATGATGATCAAAAAAAGTCATAATCAATAATTATGATACTCTGTGTATTTTCACTCTTTCTCTGAACATTGAAAAAAAATACAAAATATGCAAAGCATGCTGGGTCCAATCAGTAGATGTTTTATTTGTGTTTTTACGGTCTGAGAGAGTCCAAAAATTCTAGGTTAATTTGGCACTCGTGGTAGAAAAAAGTGCACATCAAATTTGCTATTCACCATGTAAATTTAAATTTTGAAGATGAGTCCCTACTGACACCAAGGAAGACTTTGCAGAGAAAACTCATGTAAAATTCACATCTGTTTTCTTTGACTGGGGTGCTTGGGAATGTTAGTTATGCTTGCTGAATTAATTTTAGAAAGGTTCAAATGAATGCATGCAATTAAACTCACTGTAAAAATGGGCATTAAATCAAAATCAAATTATGTATGAATCATGTTGAAAGTAGAACAAGATAAACTGAAACCCCCTTTATTATAGACTACACACAACTGTAACTTAACTTGTTTTATCATACAGTGATGTATTCATTTATCATATGCAATCATCAAAGCTAATGATTTAATAATATTTTAGAGTATTATTTTTATATAATTATTATTTTATTTGTTTTGCTCAATGACTTTGTAGTAGTGATACATATATAATTTCCTATTAGTGGTGCTTTAAAGGCCATTGCATATGGAAGACACCAGAACAATCATACAGTCAGGATGGAGGATGGAACTCGTGGTCCAGATTTGGATCATGCTCTAGGACCTGTGGAGGAGGAGTACGTTCCCGTAGTAGACAGTGCAACAATCCACCGTGAGTGCTGTGTGTCCATTTATTATTTTGTTCAAGATGATATTTACAAATAATGTTTTTCTTTTTATGTTATGTTTTGTTTAGTTTTTTTGTTCTGGATACCACAATTAGCAGCATTATATAATCATATAGGTTAAAGGGACACTATAGTCACCAGAACAACTACAGCTTATTGCATTTGTTCTGGTGAGTAGAATCCTTACATTCAGGCTTTTTGCTGTAAACACTGTCTTTTCAGAGAAAGTGCAGTGTTTACATTACAGCCTAGTGATAACTTCACTGACCACTCCTCAGATGGCTGCTAGAGATCCTTCCTGGGTCATTGCTGCCTACAATGCATCAAAACATTCAATGTCTCCACCCTCTGCATGCAGACACTGAACTTTCCTCATAGAGATTCAATTCATCTCTATGAGGAGATGCTGATTGGCTAGGGCTGTGTTTGAATTGTGCTGGCTCTGCCCCTGATCTGCCTCCTTGACAGTGTTAGCTAATCCTATGGGGAAGCATTGTGATTGGTTCAGGCCACCACTTGTGATGATGTCAGCAGACAGGGGCAGGTCAGAGCCAGAGCTAGCAGCCCCAGACTAGAATAAAAGTAAGATTTTACTATATTTAGAGAAGCAAGAGGGGCCAGGGGGGGGCTAAATGGTGGTTTTAACACTATAGGGTCAGGAATACATGTTTGTATTCCTGACCCTATAGTGTTCCTTTAATGCTTCTTCTGACATGGAAATTGCACACCGTTATCTCAACAGACAGAGGAGCCTCTAATCGACAAAAAACAGCTGTTTCTGCAGTAGTGTTCTTCTTAAATGTTACCTTTGTTGGAACCAGTAACATTGTTACAGTCAGAAGCTTATGATGGGAAAAGGACAGGCCTACAATAGGAATATTACTAATTTACAGGGGAAGAGTCTGTCAAATGAAGAAATAAATATTAGGGCAGAAGCTGAAGATCAGGAAACATTCATAGTAAATAAATGTACCATTTCTTGTTTTTTTTTTCAGACAAATACAAATTCAATAGGATGCTTTAGAAACACAAATCTGTTGAAAGTTTGAAAAAGTTAAACATAATAGCCAGAAGCGTAATCCTGTCCACATTTCGCTGCTGATGTTTTTGGGAAATAGTGCTAAAGATCTGAGGTTTCAATTTCCCCCCTTGTGATCACTTAGATTGATTTCATATGTCCTTCTTCCTGTTTGTACCTTGTTCTTCTGCTACCCCTGCATCCATATCTCCTGTTAGAAAGGACAAGCCTTGATCATTTACCAGCAGTGGCTATACATTCTGCAACACATCTGGGCTCAGATCTCCCCTTTCATCCAAGCTTAGACAGGTTTTGACGCTTTATTTTAGACCACAAGCAGCTGTCTAGTTTGTGAAAACAATTGTGTAAAGCTGTCAGATTGCCTGTTTCCAGGTTTATTTCTGGATACACAATACAACAAGAAATATTACTGCCAAACTCTGCTTCCCATTTTGATTTGATTGAAGATTTAGAGAGTACCTTGATCTTTCTTAGCATTCAAGCCCACAGGTAGCAGAATTAATGGTTGACACATTATTAAATATATACTTTGCAGTAAGCTAGTTATTTTGTGGAGGTGCTCAATGCTGGTTTCTTTCAGAAATGCAACATCAGACAGAAAAAAACAACAACAAAAAATAGTATTCCAGAAAGGAATAGCCTCTGTGAGTGTTTACTTAAAAAACAAAACAAAACCCTTGTTCTATTATACAGATTCGGCTATTATTATCATTAGAATTAATCCAGGTTCCAAACAGTGGACTGCACGTGAATGCCATATTTAAATTTATTTAAGTAGGCTTTCTAAAGTTGAAACTCCTTTGCCTCATCTTAGAAGTTTGTAAAATGCCTCCCCATGACAGATATTTTGGGGTCAGCTTATGATTAATTCCAGCATCGCCTGAGCATACTTACAATGAGAAATAAGATTAATGTATAAAACATATGTATCCTGTTAAGTGTACATTAATGCTAAATGAATGAGTCCACCAACACAGATTGCATTTGCAATCAGAAATAACTGAGCTATGGAAAAAGTGGATAAAAAAAATAAAAAAATTTAATATTAACTTTAAGTAATTTTACCCTTTAAGAGCATTTGTTTTTTTTATTGAAGAACCAAGTTTTGGAGCATTTGATTTTATGTAAGTTTTTGCTGCCTTTGTTACCAATATTTGAAGTACTAGAGTGTTATACCAACTGGTTACTTCCAGATGCCCTTAATAAAACAAAGAGTTTAACTTACCTGATATAACCCAACACATTTTTCTCTCCTCTTCCATGACACTGGCTGAAATTATCAATAATTGTGATCTACGTTAATCCAATATTTCCTCATAGGGAAGCAGTCTAGGGACTAATATGCATATGCAGCATTTTCTGCTCTGTGCCAATGGCATCTCCTCAGAGAGTGCATATCTGGGTAGCGTTCTGTGTCTCCATGCAGAATAGACATGTGCATTCGTTATCAGATGAATATGATTTTGTCCGAATTTTCAGACTTTTTCTGAGGTTTTTATAACTTAAACGAAAGTCCTACATACGAATTATATACGAAACGAAAGGGAAAATGCTGAGTGCATTACCTTTTCGTTTCAGTTATTTCGTTTAATAGTCTCCGTGCTGCAGGATAGGCAGATAGTGTTCACCTAATCCATGCGAACGATTCCACTGAACAGTGCTCTTCCAGGATGTAAAGAAACGAACGCAGGCGGGGATGGAAGATCAGCAGTGTTGGCGAGGCCGAGTGTCCGATTTTAGTTCCATGCACTCGATGACCAAACACAGTTGCCTGTGTTCGTACGAACAAGATGGCCGGCACCAAGTGTTCGTGCATATGAACAGCGGCCACCAAGCCGACTACTTAGAACACTGAGGTGTGAATCGTTATTGAGGTGTTAACAGGGGCAAACGAGGTTAATAAGCATACGGGTGGTATTTCATGGTTTTGTTCGGTTAGGGAACGAAAGGGGGGGAAAAGTATGTGAACACGGTATTTACCGAACAAAACAGGGAATAGTAGGGAACACAGTATTCCAGTGACAGGGTGTTCTGTCACATCTGTGCTGCGGGAGAATTAACCCCCAGAGCATGGAGGAGAAACAAAAAATGCTGGTTCTTGCCCCGATTTTAGTTATTTGGGTTCCCCACCATGGGGGAACGGGCCTTATAATCACTAGTAGTTTTAAATGACATAGGGACCCCCGGCACTGAATTAAAGTAGGTGGCTGAAGTGGGTTTAACCCCTTCAGCGCCGAGGGAGGGGGCACTCCAAGAGTCTAGAGTGCCAGGAAAAACGGGTTTGTTTTCCTTGCACTATAGGATGCCTTTAAAGAAGGCACAAATACACAACCATAATGGATTTGTAAAAGCTCCTCCCACCACCCAAAGCTGGAAATTGTCCTTCCATTTTATATGCGTTCATTTGAATAATACACTTAAAAAGTATGGAAAACAACCAGTCCAAAATAGTACAATATAATGATACTCACATTTGAAGGAGCTACATTTGCAAGGGAAACACATGCTTTAGAAATCACACAATGAGCTGTATCCAGACCAAACAAGCGGGATGTTTTAGTAACAAGTTGTTGCAAGAGTTGTAATATTCTTACCTTCTTGAGATCCATCTCTGGTTGATATCAGTGCTATGTGTAACCAAGCTCTGAGTTAACGTAAGGCTATAGAATAACCACCATGAAATAAATATTTTAGAATGGGAAGCTGGGATAAAGGAGCATGGAAAAAAAATTAGCATGAAAAAAGAAAAGGCTAATTATGTAGGCTTAAAGGTTATAAATACCTAAAAGTTGTTTACAACATCAAGCTATAAGTCAAGAATGAGAGGGAAATCAATTCAATGATCTACCTAACTAGAATATACTGGAAAACAAACAATAGATGACCGCAGGTAAATACAAAGTAGCCCATATGTGGAGTCACAAATAAAACATATACATACATCAAGCTTATGGGATCTTTATTCGTAATATAGTATCTAGTTTCTCAGAAAGAAACAAAAAAAGAACAGTTCCCGTATGGGAAAGCATTGGATTGGCTGAAATCAGAAAGGCGGCAGGAGGGGCTTGGCCAATCAGTTTGAACTTTCCTCTGAAAAAGCCGGTGCTTACATGAAAAGCCCGTCCCACCTCCTTTCTGGATTCAGCCAATCCAATGCTTTCCCATCGGAAAGGCAGTGTTTACATGAAAAAGCCTGACTATACTCACCAGAACAGCTGCATTAAGCTGTTGTTGTTCTGGTGACTATAGTGTCCCTTTAAACCCTTCTCTCTTCTTTGTCCTAGCTTTGCCCTGACATGATTTCCCTTGTGATGAATCCGAAAGTGCATTATTTTCATTCTATTGATTCCTTGTTATTTGACTTTGGTTTGCCATCGACTATTCTCTTATCTGCAACCCTAGATTCTGTCTTGTTTACTCATATTCACTGTCTTTTGTTGTCCCAGACCTAGGCTTGTATCTGACTTTTTAATAACCTGTTCCAAAGGTCTTTGTTACTTTACTCTCAGCATTAATCCCGGCCACCCCCGAGGTCCGGTAATACACATCTGTCCATCTATATTTCCTTTCTACGTTGGTACAAACTCTGCGTTGAGCCTTGTTGTATCATGACAGACATAGAACACAACCCCTGCCAGCGTATCTCAGACTACAGTGAAGCATATGCTTCATTTATAGAATAATGCACTAATTGCCAGATCAGGTTTTCTACTTTGCTAAATATCAGATGTGTTTAATTAACCTCTGCCAGTTGGTCTCCCAGTAGCTAGACATATCACGCAAATAACTGGATTAACTATCCATGGCTGGATTCCAAGAATCTGTATTAATTACAGCTGCTGGTTACAGATTCAGCTGCTGTGTAGTGCGTAATCTCATTTCAGTTTTTACATGATCATTGACTTCAGACTCTTGTCTTGTGCTGTAAATAACACGGACCTGTTACATCACTATCAAACTCCTTTTTTTTTTTTCTCTTCATTTAATTTTGGCTCTGTTTCAGTGTTCTTGTTAATTTCTTTTTTTCCCAACATAACATGTGAAAGACGTTAATCTAGAGTCATACCAAGAGTAAAATTGTAGCATATTGCCTCAACGTGCTTAGATTTTATTTTCCCAGATCCCCCACTACCATTAAGGGGGGACGTCTCCTCACTATACAAAAGCTTCAATAAACTAGCTGTGATTGACGTTGGTGAGTGCTCTACTATTTCAATTTGTGTCGGTTCAAGCAGATGTTTCTTAGCTGAAATACATCATCTAACAGTGCAGCAACAGAACCGATGATGTATGGGGGCCAAGGCCAGTGGATGATTTATTGCTTATTAAGTATTGCTTGGCTGCAATCTACGGTTACATGTCAATTCTGCAGAGAGGTACAATGTACTGCTTTTAGTCATATTGTTTGTCATTGAACCACGGTGCCAGTGTAGTTTTAAACCAGTTCTGAAAGCAAGTGGGGGTCCTTCCTGGAGGACCCTTTGGAATGGGGCTGTTATAAAAATTTGTACAACAAGTACTAGACACCCAGTGTCTCTAAAACATATTTCCTTTCCATGTTTGATGGCTGAATAAACCACCAAACAGCTGTGTGCTGAGGTTTTTGTTTACCTATATTACTGACGAGGTTTGGTGAACATTATCTTTTTTTTATTTTTTTTTTTACATTTGTACAACAGCTCTGTACGAAATGCACTGTTAAACTGTAAGATGTGTTGTTATTACAGGGTTATTAATGTGAATTTAATGTGAATTTCGAATTTAAGACCACAGTAATTGAACTGAAAATATAGCTGACTTGCAGAATGTTTCCAGTACAGCTATTTTGGTCTTAAGTTTAGTAATCACATTGAATTCCTGACCGTTCTCACTTTAGTGAAAAACCCTGATTGTGCATTTCCCTTTCAATCCCCATTAAAGATCAGTACATTAAGGGGAAAAAAAAACATTTGGGCATAGTCCAATAAAATGCAAGACAGCTACAGTGAGCGTGTATACATTTATAGAGATTAATATATCCAGATATCTTCTCTGTATGCCCAACAATTATTTGAAATTCTTCAAATCATGACCTCCAGAAATGTATACCTGTGTTTCACTTAGAGTAGTTCTTTCCTCTCTACATGGCTGTATCTGTAAGCATTTTTTTCTTTCTCGTATATTATTATTATTATTATTTGTTTCGTATTTTAGTATTGCATAAACACAGTCTTGGCATAAGCGTTTAGCAGAACAATACATTTTCAGAAATTTGGATTTATTAAAGGCAATTGTTAATATAGCTCAGAGCAGTTTGTCTCGAGCTTTGTAATGTAGAGGTACAGACATTTTCCTATCCAGTGTAGGGGGAGCAATGTTCTGTTAATAACTTTGTATCCATTATCTCTCTCATTGTTATCCTCACTAACTCTCCCTGTTTGCCACTGCCTCTGCCACCATGCCCTTCAGTCCACATGTGTGTTTCTCCTTCACTCTTTTTACATACTCTGTGACCCCTATCCTTTCTCAAGTATGCCACAGCATTCACACTGTCTCTGTGCTTCCCCTTATCTTTCAAACATCTTCTGTGTGTTGGACTCTTTCTGTGTCTCTGCCAACCCCTTTGCCCTTCTCTAACTCTGTATCACTGACCTTCTCTCCCCCATCTATAACCCTCAGTTCAATCCTTTATCCACACACTCTTTTTCACCATTCTCCGAGTTATCAATTACGCACTCCATGAGTTGAATTGCTCTCACATTGGTTCTACTTGTCAAATGCCCCATTGACTTGCTTGAACCACTTCTTCAGTTTGAGAGTTGATTAGTTAAAAAAACAAAAACTAGTCTGCATGTAGTCAGCCCCCCTCTAGACACCAGCTGACATCATATTTTCTTTTTTTACTTGTGCACATATGTGTTTTTATGTATTTTATTTATTAAAAATCTAGTACTAAATCCATCCAAGATCTGAGTTTAGCACACTGTTGCTAGCATGGATCGTGGATGTTCGGAAATTGAGCTCAAAAGAGCTGACAGTCTCCCACAAATTATCAAGCACTAGATTACCAGTTTAAAAAAAGAAAAAGAGGAAAAATTACCCTTTGGACTCTCACGGGAGCATCTCTGCCCTCGGGGGGTGCCACCTGCAGTCAGCTAAATTCCGTGGTAACATTTCTAGCACTAAGAGCATACTAATGTGACCCTACCCTATCGGTCCTTAACTCGATAACGATACCCACACCCAACTTGCAAATTACAATAATATCGAGTTGACAAAGGTGGGACCACAAAGTTTGGGTATGGACTTTTTATGTTTATTACTTTATTCCATTGCTATACTATATTGTGTTGTGTTCTATTTCTCGTCATGATACTGATGTGATACATGTAACCATTGCTGTTTCATATTTGCCAAGAACCTCTTTTGTATTATGCTTTCTTGTATAAATTAATGCATTTTTGTCATGACTTTCCTTGGTACATTCATACTGACCTTTTCAGTGAAGAAAAAAAAAAAAGAGCAGACCGTATTTATGCCATCCGTGTAGAACACTCTAAACTAGTTTCTTGCATATCTATAGACCAGCTTACGGAGGGCGCGAGTGCCCAGGCGCCACCTATGAATATCAGATGTGCAACAATGAAGAATGCAGAGGACCATTTGAAGACTTCCGCGCTCAGCAGTGTACACAAAGAAACTCATACTATACCCACGAGAATAGCAAGCACATCTGGCTTCCCTACGAACACCATGACGGTGAGTTTGCTACGACTTTAAAATAATCATTAATTGCAAAGAGGGTGCATGTTGTTGTGCATATTGGGACTTGCAAGCACTAAAACAACAATGTGGATTGTTACATTTCTTCAAATATTTTATAATGAGAAAGACTTACAGATTTATTCACAAAAGCTTGAATTGTATTGAAATCAGACAATATCGAATCTAAAATAGTCAACTATAATTGCATGAGAATTTTAGATCAGTTATTTTTGCATTAATTTTACCATTTGGATTTCAGTTTGCTACAATTTAGTTCATTTCAGTGAATATGCCATTTGGATTATCGAATGGTTTATACCTGCTAAATAAAGAAATATTGGTATGACACCATACACATTGAAGATATTTTCTTCCTGGGGTGACTTTATATAGTTCTACCCCAAAACAGAATTCCCCACTAAATTAACAGGTTCAGGGCTGTTTAGAGTTCCCAATCATAAATAAGCAGAATATTGCTGGCAAAGTGTGATGCTTTATATGAGATCTATCACTTACCTGGATTTTTAATATTATAATTCAAACTTCTTTATTGTTCTTCATAGTCGCAATCCATTCATTGTAACAGATATATGGGTAAAGACAATGTATTGGCTCCAAGATAGTCGCCAAAATGTTGTCTTTACTCCTCCTACAATAAAAGGATTTCAACTATTAAGAAGGAACATTCTTTTGTATTATGCTAAATAATGCAATTCTATGACGTTTTGAAGATATTGTAGTATATAAATTGTCCTCAATGTTGACGTGGCTACATCTTTAAGAACAGCAGGATGCGCATGCTCTGTGTGTAGCTCTGTGTGCGTGTGAGTTGAAAACCATTTCATTTGTTGCTGAGGAGTCCGCTAGTGATGCAGTTATGTGTTTGAGGCTGATTAAAAAAGGTTGACTGAAATCTGTGTTCCACAGTTTCAGTGATATTTGGAGACAATCAAAGTAATAACTCAACAATGAATGTCATAAGCTTGTACACGCAGGGGGACACAACAGTCACCACTAGCATCCCACTCTATGCTGTTTGTTATAAGCTCTGTTCTTTGTACCTGGCAGTCAGCATAAACACATTTTTTCATTTCTCCTCTTCTCTCAGTATGCTCGCTCTATTTCTCCTTTTCATTTGCATAGTTTGCCCTGGCTTTGCCTTGTTTGAACTGTATTATTATGTAATTTGCTAAATCTTCATTAGAAATATAAATGGTAATGGAGCAAAAAAGAAAAATGAAAATCGGGGGGAAAAAAGATTAATGCAAGTTAGGTGATTTTATTCAATGATGTAAATTGCAGAGAAGTCATGGCTCCCCCTTTTAAGGGGTTAAACCAAGGTTAATTAAATTTTCATCAGACTTGTACTCCAAGGGCTTTGTGCAGGTTTTGTTACCCACTCGGAAATAAAAACAAAAAAACCCACAAAGGATGGTATTGTGAAAAATAATCTGTGTACCGTTTAAAACAGGAAGAAGTATCTAGAATACCACTGAGACTTCAAACCAAAAAGATTTTTTTTAAAAACAAAAAAATACAGTAATCTTATTGTATTGCAAAATACATAGAGAACATATTGACTTTTACGTGGTGTCAAATAATCGTATGCCATTTTTATTTTTTGTATTAAATGAAAAAACTACGGAAGATACTTAAACTGAACTTTAGCTTGTTGTCCAAGATATTTAAATACATAAAAAGAAAATCCTTTTTTTACATTTAAGGAGAAAAGACAAGTGTGGAAACAAAATAAGACTTTTAAAATATTTATTAGCTACAAAATATTAAAACTTATCATAGAGTTGTCACAGATCCGTATTGACAGGCTTATGAATAAGCTTTCTTGGATTCTGTTCTCTAAGAATTCCTTTGGCAGTGTGCAGAACGTCTCCGTGCATGTGTTATTCTATCTTGGTTTTTGACACCAGGCACTGCAATACCAAATCTTTTTATTTGCGGTAATCTCTGCGCCATATTTATTATATGGCCAACCATGTGTCTTTCTGGTGACTACGCATACATACATTCTAGGCACACAGGAAAGCAATCCACTGGTGGTGGTCTATGTAAACACTAATGCTCTAGAGCACGTTGCCCTACCGTGGTTTTCCTTGTGATCCCAATAGCATGTTCAGGTTTGGTCTAATTGTTTCTGGTGACAGATTTGGTTAATTTCTGTTATTCATGACTTCTGGTATGCCTTGCTTGGCTTCTAGATTTCATATATCTCTGCTAGTCTTTGACCTCAGCCTATTACTTGAATATCCTTTTATTTCATCTTTTTTAGGTGTAGAATAGTGTTAGTTCAAATTATGTGTGTTGGGTATTCCAACTTGTGTGTGATTAAGTATTCACACACATGAATAATTGGCCCAATGACGCGCTTGAAGTTAATGGGACACATCCATTTATTTTCCGCTTTACCAGTATTTGATTTTCTGGAATATTTAGCAGTAGTGTGGTGTTGGTTCCTTTGTGATCCTTTTAAGCTTCTATATACTTTTAACTTTACTGCAGGGAATTTATCACAAGGCTTAGTAAGGTTGGGCACTAATGTTGATGATTAGACCTGGCTACTTGACCCCAAACATATTTTGATAGGGTTGGGATGATGCATCAGGTTTTATGATCACAACAATCTCAACAAGAAATTATGTTTGATGTTTACATGCTAAGACTTGAAAAGGACTTCTTCAATCTTTTGCCACAAAGTTGGAAGCACAGAATCTAGAATGTGACTTCTCTTGAGGCTGTGTCAACTTGAATCAATTAAAACAGCCCCATGCAAATATTTCCCTTTCGCCACACTTTACGGTTTGGACTGTTCAGTCAAGGCAGTAGCATTTTCCTGGCATCCATCCAAACCTGATTCCTCTGTCAGAGTGGTGAATCATGATTCACAATTCCAAGAACATGTTTCCACTCTCCCAGAGTCCAGTTTTGACAAAATTTATATCACTCCAGCCAATCCATGGCGTTTTGCCATGGAAACCCAATTTATGAAGCTACTTCAATTCCCTGGATCTCCTGCTGTTGGCCAGATCATCACAATAGGATACCTCTGGTATATATTTTGTACAAGGCAGCATAAAAATCAAGATGTGTTTCGTCACAATCTGCTTATTTGAGCCATTTTCATCAATAATACAGTGATCTAGTTTTATATTCCAGTGTTGCTTGGTCAGATAAGAATGTTTTAGAAGGATGATAAAACATCGGTTTGTTGCAAAGTTACTTCTTCTACCGATGATTGTCAGTGATGATTATAAATCAGTATTGTATTGTCACCGTAGCAGGGATACTGTTTATTATTATTATTTTTAAAGATTCTCTACCATGCTTTGTCTAATATTGTATAGTTCTGCTTCTGCCATTTCCACAATGCAGATTAATGTTGCTTTAGAACAGGGGTAGGCAACCTTCAATACTCCAAATGTTTTAAACTTCATCTCCCATAATGCTGGCAAAACAGCTACGAGGTGTAGTCCACTACATCAAGAGTGTTGAAGGGTTGCCAACCCCTGCTTTAGAAAATGCATTCTGATAACTAACAACAAAGTTCAACGAAATAAGTTGCAAATAGTTTTTCGGCAAACAAAATTTACTATAATGAAATCAAAATGTACATCTTCATAACTAATATTTTTTTGTTTAAAATTTTTTATTTTTACTCTGCTAATTGATTAATCTAGTACAAGAATTTGATACGTTAACTAGCAATGATATATACTTTTTTTTTTTTAGCTTTCTCTACCTTATGTCTTGCGAAGTATCTCATGTGAGAATGTACAGTTAATTTTATGATTTAAGCCAATATTCTTTTAAGCATACAAAATACAAAAAAGGTGTTTTTAGCGGTGGGAATTCAGTTCAGAGTACATGTATTTGCCGGCTATGTATAGTTGGGGCATCGTAAACCAAAAGCATTATAAACACAGCTGGGATTCCATAAAATTTAGAATTGTATCTTCCTGTGTACTTTTTTTTTCTTTATTTTATAATGTGCTTTGAAAAAATAAATATTACTCAACAAGGCAAATAAATATTGTTTGGAACTAGTTTACAGCTGTGACTTCATTCTGCACGACACAATGATGCTATCACGCAGGTTTCAAAGGACTGGATAGGGATACCTGGCTTGTAAAAATGTAAAATATATACTGTCCCTTCTAATTACATGTTTTTAACCAACTCTTGACACGCAGGCTTTCTGTTATGGTTTTCTGCTCAAATAGTGTAATGGACTTTTTTGCAAAAGAACTGACAGATTTCTGAGATATTTTTTTTTAGCTACACAGACAACCCCACCTACATAACATGATATGAGGTTCTTGCATCAGGTATATAATATTAGCAATTATATACAGTCATTTCAAAAATATATTTGAATTCCACAAAGTTCACCTAATTTGCTTTCCCACATCTTTTGGACATGTTCTTCACTTACATATCTCAAGTTCTTTAATTAAGACTTGTAATCGAAGTCTTTTGTCTGTGCGTCTGTTAATATACTGTGAAAACGTTAAGAGAGTGAATGGCAACAAGCTGCTCGCATGCATATACAGTCATGGAAAAAAGAAAGTACGCCCACTTTGAATTCTATGCTTTTGCGTAGCAGGACATGATAACAATCACCTGTTCCTTAGCTGATGTTAAAATTGGGTTAATACCACCTCAGATGAACAACAACATGTGACATATTACACTGTGTCATTATTTATTTTACAAAAATTAAGCCAAAACAGAGAAGACGTGTGAAAAACTAAGTACACCCTTACTGTATCCATAGGAATTAAGAGGCTAAGTAGCAGACAGGTGTTGCTAATCAAATGCTCTTGATTAATTGATCATCAGTAAGTGTGACCACATCTATAAAAGCCAAAGTTTTAGCAATTTGCTGCATAACAGTGTGTTGTAACACAATCCCAAGAAGGAAATACATCAGCAATGATCTTAGAAAAGCAATTGTTGCTGCCCATCAAACTGGGAAGGGTTACAAGGTAATTTCCAATCAATTTAAAGTCCATCATTCTACAGTGAGAAAGCTTATTCAAAAACATTCAAGACACTTGCCAATCTTTCAAGGAGTGGATATCACAGCAAATGCAACCCAAAGTCAGACCGTGCAATGCTCAGAGAAATTGCAAAACACACAAGAGTAGCATCTCAGACTCTGCTGGCCTCAATTACATGTTACAAATAGAAAAATAATGAACATGTATGGTTTGTTTGGAAGGGTTGCCAAGAGAAAGCCTATTCTCTCTAAAAAGAACATGGCAGCACAGCTTAGGTTTGTAAAATTGCAAGACTTCTGGAACAATGTCCTTTGGACAGACAAGACCAAAGTGGAGATGTTTGGCAACGTTTGGTGAAAACAAACATAGCATATTAGCACAAATTCTCATACCAACTGTCAAGCATGCATAGGCGTGCGCACGGGGTGTGCCGGGTGTGCCTGTGCACACCCTAATCCCTGCGGCATGCCTATGGAGTGAGACTGGCAGGGGAGATCTCAGTACCCCTCCTGTCGGCTCATGCAGAGTCGGCATTATCCGAGCGCTGGCTCTGCTCTAAACCTCCGCTCACCGGCCCACAGCTCTTGCCAGCAGCTCCACCGGGTTCCTCTCGCGAGATCTGAGCGTTGCCGCGGCAATGCTCAGATCTAGCGAGAGTGAACTCTAGCCCTGGAGGCTAGAGTTCACTTACCACTGGACCACCAGGGAAGCAGAAAGGATCCCCCCTCCCTACATAAGGTAATAAGGGAGGGGGGATATTAAGTAATGTACCCCCACCTCCACCCCCCACAATCACCCACACACATACAGCACACACACCCACACACAGCACCTTCATACAGCGCACACACACACAGCGCACACACACATACAGCACACACACACATACATCACACACACACACATACAGCACCCACACACACATAGCACCCACACAGCACCTACACACATACAGCACACACATACAGCACCTTCACACATACAGCACACATACAGCACCCACACACATACAGCACCCTCACACACACAGCACACTAACAGGACCCTAACACATACACACACACACACAAACACCCTCACACACACAGCACACAAACAGCACACCCACACACACAGCACCTTCACACATACAGCACACACATACAGCGCACACACACAGAGCACACACATACAGCACCCACACACAACACCCACACACAACACCCACACACACACAGCACACACATACATCACACACACACACATACAGCACCCACACACACACAGCACCTACACACATACAGCACCTTCAAACATACAGCACCCACACAGCACACACATACAGCACCCACACACAAACAGCACCCTCACACACTCAGCACACTAACAGGACCCTAACACACACACATACACACACACACACACACAAACACCTTCACACACACACAGCACGCAAACAGCACCCTCACACACACATCGCTCTAACAGCACCCTCACACACAGCACCCTTACACACACACACACACACACAAACAGCACCCTTACACACACAACACCCTCAAAACACCCTCACACACACACACACACACACAGCAGTGTATGTATGTGTGTGTGTATATATATATACATGCGGCGTGTGTTTGTGCTTTAGGGTGCACACCCTAATGCAATAGGCTGCGCACGCCTATGCAAGCACGGTAATGGAGGGGTGATTATTTGGGCTTGTTTTGCAGCCGCAGGACCTGGGGACCTTGCAGTAATTGGGTCAACCATTAACTCCTCTGTATACCAAAGTATTCTAGAGTCAAATGTGAGGTCGTCTGTCCAACAGCTAAAACTTGGCCGAAATTGGGTCATGCAACAGGACAATGATCCCAAGTAAACCAGCAAATCTATAGCAGAATGACTGAGAAAGAGAAGAATAAAGTGTTGTAATGGCCCAGTCAAATTTCAGACCTCAATTCGATTGAAATGATGTGGCGGGACCTTAAGAGAACCATGTATAAACAAATGACAGCAATTTCAATGAACTGAAGCAACGTTGTATAATTCCTCCACAACGATATCAGAGACTGATAAAGTCAGACAGAAAACGATTACTTCAAGTTATTGCTGCTAAATGTGGTTCTTCATGGTATTAAATCAAGTGACCTTAGTTTTTTCATACATGGCTTATTTATTTTGGCTTTATTTTAGCTACATAAATCATGACACAGTGTAATATGTAGTGTGTTGGTCATCTCAGGTAGTATTCACCTAAGGAACAGATGATTGTTATCATATCCTGATATGTAAAACCATAGAATTCACAGAGGAGGCACTTTCTTTTTCCCATGACTGTATTACATTGTTGATTCTCTGGTTGCATAAATGCCTACAGAAACATGGTATTCTGGGGGGCGTGTCTTGGCCACCATCTTAGATGGCCACGTTATAGAGAGGCTCCTGGACAAGGGGGACAATTTTGTTCCTAAAGTGACAATTTTAATCTGAATGTACCAATTTTAATTGAAAATACAAAAAGTCAACTTAGCACTGATCATGCAGAAGCAAAAGAAAACAGAAAAATCCGTTCCTGGGACGAAGAAAATGGAAGCAGGAGCGGCTGGGGTGAGTAAGGGTTCCCAGGCTCGCTCCCCTGCTTCCAAACCCGCCTCGCGGCTTGTTTCGCCGCTTAAACTTTCGTTGGTGGCGTCGGGGAAATCCCTCCCTACCTCCCTCCCGGTCTCCCGCCCGGTCTCCCTCCCCAAAACCTATGCTTGTGCGGCCGCGACCCGTCCGCAGCTTCCTGAGGGCGGCGGGACCGCGACCGCACTAGCCGGCACTCCTGTGTGCGGCTCAGAGTGCTCCGAGCACTCGGCATGCTCGGAGCACAGTGCTGTGTCTCCCGCGAGCGGCAAGGACCTCCCTGCAAGCCGCTCGCGGTCTCACTCCAGGGCAGCCCGGTCGCTCACTTACAAAAGCGACCGGGTTGCAAGTAAAGGGGAGGGCAGTGTGAGGTCACGCTCCCCGTCGGGATCCTCAGCCTCCAGGCTGTCGGTCCCGGCGGGGGGGGCCTCTGCTGTCCGACCCAAAGTATTTAAAGGGGCAGCAAGGGCTACAGTAAGCCCAGATGAAAATCTTATGGAAATAGGGGCTGAAGTGCTCCAAAAAAGTGCCTTCTCTGCACTACCACAGAGAACACGTTATGTTGCCACAACAAAGATGGCTGACAGTCCAGATACTGTATTTTCCACTTCCAAGATGGCCGCTGCCACCTCCAATATGGCTACTACCACATTTAAAGCTGCGACCTATAATCCTAATATGCCACTTGAATTGGCAGCAGACCTGCCACCGTCAGCTGGCATGATAATTCAACTTATTAAAGATTTGAGAGTTGATTTGAAAAATGACTTTAAAAATGACTTTGACACATTATATGGAGCCATGGAGGGCATTAATCAGCGTACAGAAATAATAGAGAATAAATTGCATTCTCAAGAGCAATCTCATCTGGATTTGGTTGAAACCGTAAAAGAGCTCCAAAAGCAAGTGCACCAACAAGCAGAAAAGCTTGCCGACGCTGAAGATAGAAGTAGGCGTAATAACCTAAGGATCAGGGGGATCCCTGATAACATCGACTCCCAGGAATTACAAAGCTATTTCCAGACAATGGTGAAGTCAGCTCTTCCAAACGCAAAAAATACGGATTTATTACTGGATCGCATCCACAGATTGCCCAAACCCGGCAATGCTCCTCCAGCTGCACCCAAAGACGTGATAGTGAGATTCCACTACTATCACATTAAAGAAGAATTTCTAGGTGCAGTACGCACGTCAGGTCTCACAGGAGATTACAGCAGCATGAAGGTCTTTCAAGACTTTTCTGCTCAAACAATGAAGCGACGCAGGGAATTTCAACTTTTCACTGCGGAGCTAAGAAGAAGAGGGATAAGATATAGATGGGGATTCCCGGTTAAAGTCCTTTTCCGCATGGATGGTCGGAATTTTATAGTCACGTCGCCTGAAGAAGGAATGGAACTCATCAATACTATGAATGGACGTCGGGTTTCGCCTCATAGACTCTCGCCATCTACTCCTGTTCAGGCCAGCAAGAGAAGCAAATCAGACACTTCCTGAGATCCCAGCTCAAAGAGACATAGTCTTCCTTTTCTATGGTCATCATTGAGTCCTGCTCCAGTCCGGCGATTTATCGGGATTACTTTGAATTTTGATCTGTTTCTCCTTTTTATGACAGACTTCTGAGTTCTTCCACTAACGGTTATTTGTCCTGTGCCTTTTTCGGTTTATTTTAGAAACTGATCCTTCTATTTAAAACTTTCTATACTTATACAATCAAAATATTTTTTATTTTTTTTATATATAATTTCATATTTATTTAATTTTATTATTTTTTTATTTTATTTTATATATTTTTTTTTTTTAATTGTTCTGTGCTTTTTACCCTTTCAATTGTCATATTTAAAAAGTTGCTTTTTGTTTTTTTACTACCTACATTAGCTCCCCCTGCACCCAGTAGCCTTCTCTCCCCCCAACCTGGGCCTAACACCCTGAGATGGAGAAACTTTTTTTGTTCTCCCTCATGGCCCTCTTTCACTGTTTTTGTTTCACCCCTGATAGGGGTATATATCCAAGTTTTTTGTTCCCCTTTTTTATTTTTTTATATTTTTTGTCCATTCATCATTTAAAGTTCAGTAGAAATGTTTTTAGACCACGAAACACTGCAATGCTTCATACAAAAATGCATAATACGTGGCATCAGCAAATTTTAATCATCTGTTTACTCATTATTCCTGTACACACAAGCACACAGCTTGAGTTTGCTTTAATAGCTTTGTTGGACTTGCATGTTTCTCTCTTGGAAGGTGGTGGCTGGGACTCTCACAAGATTGAATGTTCCTTTACCCTTTATCAGTTATTACTGTTCTATAAACCATGGTCTTAAAATATATGTCATTTAACGTGAGAGGCCTGAACACCGCCCACAAGAGACGATTATTATTCAAAGAAGCAAAATCCAACGAATCAGATGTGATTTGTGTACAGGAAACACATTTTAAAGATGATAAAGACCATAAAATCATGTCAAAGCTTTTCCCAGTTCAATACCATTGCACTTATAAATCCAAGTCTAGAGGTACTTCGATTTTTTTTCACAGGAATGTAGCATGCTTGACAAACAAAGTTATAACGGACGATGACGGGAGGTATTTAATATGGATAGGATCACTCAATACTATTGAATATACTATTGTGAACATGTATTTTCCAAACACCGGTCAGTTGCAGTTTTTTAGGAAATTGATGGACTCAGTGAATGAGAATGTGAGAGGCAACTTGGTAATGTGTGGTGACACGAATTTTGTGATGGATGGAGAGTTGGATAACGCTAGGGAAGACCGTGATCGACAGCTTAGAGGGGACAGTGACAGATTAGCGTATAAATGCTCCAGATATATGATTGAATGTGGCTTATACGATCCTTGGAGACTGTTGCATGAGAATGAAAGAGATTTTACGTATTATTCTGTCTCTAAAAATATGTATTCCAGGCTGGACCGGTTTATGGTCCAGGGTGCTTTAATTCCTCACATCTTGAAATCTGATATCTTAAACATTAACTGGTCCGACCATGCTCCAATCATAATGCATATTGACGAAATTGTTTCATCAGCCCCTAACAGAACTTGGAAATTAGGTGATTATTTGTTAAATGATGTTGTGAACAAGTCACTGACGGAGAAAGCTTTGTGTGATTATTTTTCGGAGAATGCCTCGCCCGAGGTTCCTGGCGAGGTGACTTGGAATGCGCATAAGGCTGTGTTAAGAGGTCATTTTATTTCTAGAGCGTCTTACCTGAAGAGAATTAATAGCAATAATTTAAGAACATTGGAAAAAGAACTGTATAATTTGAACCAAGCTAATAAATTTGGTCCATCGTCCTCCCTATCAGCAATGATAGGAGAAATTAAGGCTAAAATCAACAAAATTAATTTAGATCGTACATCTCTTATGGTGAGACGTCTCAGGAAAACATTTTACTTAAAAGGTAACAGGGCCTCAACTCTTTTGGCATCCAAACTCCGGCATGTGAATACCCAATCAAAAATAGCATATTTAATTGATGATCAGGGGCAAAAAGTGTTTCATCCAACTAAAATTAGTGATATGTTCGCAGAGTATTATAGTAAACTTTATAATTTAGAATGTAATTTGGACCTCCCCCAGCCTTCTACAACAATAATTGATAAATTCTTAGACAGAGTGTCATTGCCTCGGCTGTCTCCAGTACATTTAGAAAGCTTAGAATGTGAAATATCAGCAGCAGAGATAGCTGAGGCAATTAAACTTATGCCATCTGGAAAAGCCCCTGGTCCCGACGGATTAACTATTTTATATTATAAAACTTTTCCAGAAATTTTAATTCCCCATATGACTAAATTGTTCAATTCCTATAAGTCAGAGGGAAAGATGCCAGAGGAGTCCTTGTGCGCACGAATAGTCACTTTGCCAAAGCCGGGAAAAACTCCTGATAGATGCCCTAACTTTAGGCCCATTTCTCTGATTAATAATGATTCAAAGATTTATTCTAAGGTTCTCGCTAATAGATTAACCAAACTAATCCCATTGTTAATTAATAAAGATCAAGTAGGTTTTGTGCAGAATAGACAGGCGCCAGACGGAACTAGAAGATTTATAAACTTGATTCAGCACATCAATATGACCAAAACACCTTCTTTGCTTCTATCTCTAGACGCAGAAAAAGCGTTTGACAGGATACATTGGGGATATTTATGGAGAACATTAGATAGGTTCAACATACCATCATCATTTATCACAGCAATTAAGGCGTTATATTGCGCACCCTCCGCCCATGTCTCAGCTTCTGGCTTCACATCCAAAACTTTTTCCCTAACCAACGGGACGAGACAGGGGTGCCCTTTATCTCCAATTTTGTTTGTTTTAGCGATAGAACCCCTGGCAGAACTGATTAGGACAACCCCACAAATTGTAGGAATTGCGGTTAAAGAATCCGTTCACAAAATTGGTTTGTTTGCAGATGATATAATCCTAGCTATCAAAAACCCAAAAGAATCTTTGAGACACCTCAAGGATATTTTAACTCAATTCGGTGAGATATCGTATTACAAATTAAATGAGTCCAAAACTCAAGCCCTTCCGTTTCATTTAAACAATTTGGAAACCATTGCCCTTAAGAAATCATATTTATTTGATTGGAGAACTGATTATATGGAATATCTTGGCATTAATTTATGCAAAAATTTGGTTAATATGCACAATCACAACCTGAGGAAAGCATGGTCAGACCTACAAAAAGAGATGGAGAGATGGGGTGGGATGGAGCTTTCATGGCTGGGGAGGGTCGCATCTATTAAAATGACGATACTCCCAAAAATTTTATATTTTTTTAGGACCATTCCTCTGTCCATTCCATTATCATTTTTTAATAAAGTTCATTCGACAATGTTGAAATTTATATGGGGGAACAAGCCTGCCCGAGTGAGGCTCACTTCCCTGCAGCACCATAAATCGAACGGCGGTATCGGTGTCCCCGATATCCGCAAATATTATTTCGCCACTAACGCTGCAGTGGTTGTGAGCTTTAACAACCAGGATGATAAACCCAGATGGATGGAGATAGAGGAATCAAAAATTTCACCGGTTAGGCTATTAGAATTACCTTGGTTAAATCCCAAGAAAAGACCTGGAATTACAAAATTATTTTTATCCACCAGGACTACGCTTAAGGCCTGGGACATTGTTTTTAAAAACGACCAGTCTCCCAGATTATATAGAGCAATGCCTATTGAATTATTGAAAGATCATATACCATCCTTAAAAATAGAATTATTAAAGGATTGCTCTATAACTAATCTGGACAATTTTTTCTATGGCAATGCTATTCTTTCTTTGGAAAAATTGAAGCTTAAGTATGGATTGTCGAATGCATGTGAACTGGAATGTATGATAATCATTGATAAATTGAAAGAACTATACCAGGTACCTGAAACAGATAAAAACTATAAATCACTTGAGATATCTCCTTTAGAGAAAGTTATTTTATACAGCCCCGCTAGTAAAGGTATTATATCCTTATGTTACTTATCTCATAATGCCAAGCCCTTAGTTAAATTAAAACATATGCTGTCATGGGAGACGGAGTTGGGTGCCCAGTACGATTTAGTAGAATGGTTCGGTTTCTTTACAGGTTTGAAAAGCATTTCGTACTGCACCGACCATTTTGAAAATCATTATAAAATCTTATATCGCTGGTACCTGGCTCCGTCTAGATTACATAACATGAACAATATGTATTCTGACCGGTGTTGGAGAGACTGTGGGGGAGTGGGCAATATGGCCCATATCTGGTGGTTTTGCCCCAAGTTAATTAATTATTGGAAAATGATCCACGATCTGATTATTAAAGTGAACGGAACCATTAGTATCTTAACCTCGGAACTAGCCTTATTTAAAAAACTCCCGGAGTCTGTTAATAGATCAGATAAAATAATCATAGGCCACATTCTGATCGCTGCTACATCCTGTTTACCTAGACATTGGAAGTCTCAAAATGTGCCATCTCTCAGAGAAGTTTTTAATTTGATTTTAGAAAATAAGGCACATGAACTATCACACAGAGCCAATATGCATGGTTTCCCAATACTAAAATACAACTGGGATAAATGGGAAGAAAAAATCAAAACAGTTTATGGTCTTTGATATATTTATTGTTAAAGTGCATTGTTGTAAAACATTTTTCCTTTTGCCTTCTACTTTAATATGTTTATTTCATTGATGGATGGATACCCCTTCCCATTTCCATGTTACCCCTCCTTTCCTACCCCTAATACAATGTTTGTATTATTATCATTTGTTATACAAAAAAAAAAACTTTAATAAAAATTATTTGAAAAGAAACATGGTATTCTATGTGGACTGATCATACTTCTGACAGTGAGTCTAACCTTTCTCAAACCTATTATGCTGCTTCTATAATTTTCTATCTCAGAAACAAACTGGTGTTATAGGAGCAGTACATGTTCTGCAGTCCTTGACAATTAACATTCCACCCATTTGACCATAAATTATTACGTAGTACAGTCACTTTGATGACTGTTAGTAAATAGCCTCTGAATAGTACAATACAATAATGGTTTTTCACTAAAGTATAAATGGCCTGTACTAAGTGGGGCAAAACCATTCGGCTGCATAAAGGGACATTTGGACTGCATAATCCGGACATGGTTCACACGATTTACACTGAACAGGCCTGGATTTTTGTCCAGATCATAGCCAGACTGAGTAATGTAAACTATTTACTCGCTGTCAGTACTAGCAGCCAGTAGGCAAATACTTAAAAGTCCTTGGCGCTGCGAGTGTTAATCATGTGGTAGCTGGCCAACCCTTGCTAGCCAGCTGCCATATTAGTTAAGAAATAAATCAATAATGCCTATGGGGGTCAAAAAGACTCCAATATTACTTCCAATCAGGTTTAGAACCTCCTAATTCTTCCACCTGAAGCATGGTATTCATACCAAATGTTAAAATTAGCTAATAGACAGCCATTGCTATCCAGTCGCTAAAAAGGCCCCCCGTTAAAAAAAAACACAAAAAAAACAGAAGGGGAAAGGCAGGATAACCCAGGGCCAACAGGTAGGAGTCACAGATCCACACTTTAATGCTGTGTGGAGGCTCAAAATATAATATTCTGGAGGGTCTATTGCCCCCCCTCCAAGCCTCCACCTATGGGCAGTAGGTGGGGACTAAATAATTCAACAATGGAGTTCACATTCCAATGTCCAACTCACCTGCCACAAAATAAATTGGCATTGTCCTCAATCTCCTAGCCACCCCCTTTATAGTAGGTGAAAAATACCTGTAAAAAATGAAATAAATAAATTAGACCTGTCACATGCCATTGAAATCTAATATTGCCCTTAGCCCCCAAAAAGGCCAAATTAAAAGCATAATTCCATGATGCAACTCTTGGGGAAAAAAGAAAGAAAAAAAACCTGATTGCAAAAAACCTTATGGAAAAATAAAAAACACAAGAAAAATAAATCCATCTTTGCCCTGCGAGGATGAGGCTTCAAGGCCTTTTCCACACTTTGAATTCTCATTACATCTGATTGGTAGGCTTATGTAAGTAAAAAATAATAAAAGCTAATTTTAAACATTAGTAGATATGCCTCGATGTTAAAACACGGCTTTAATCCGGACACCAATTGCATCCGGGCGATTGTTGAAAATTCACTCAGCCCGACAAAATGTTGGCGGTGTTTGGCTTTAGGAAATATGAGAATTGCCATTGTAGTCAGAATTCGGTCATTTTCACTGGATATTGTCCATCCTGAGAAAATGTGATGTTTAGTGAGTAACCCTGACAGCCATGCAAAACTTTTTTTTCTACAGATCTCAATTTACATGTTTTTTTGTTTTTAATCCAGTTTGCCACATACTTCTACAGACTGTATATCCAATTCATTATATGTGCTGGTTAGCGTTTCACCAATTGTGCTTATTTGCAAATGCTTAAAATTCATTCATTGCAATTTCGTTTTCCACTGCAGATGCCCAAAAGTGTGAGCTTATATGCCAATCCAAGGAAACTGGAGATGTGGTTTTCATGAATCAGGTGGTACATGATGGCACCAGATGCAGTTACAAAGATCCGTATAGTGTCTGCGCCAGAGGAGATTGTGTGGTAAGAAAATAAATCTAGCGTATTTTGCAAACCATTTACTTGGATAAAAATAATAGTATGGTAAATAATTTTAGTGAAATCTATTGTGTATTAGCCAAAGAATCTGACTGTGCCCAAACACAATAAGGTAATCACAGAGACATTGCCAGCTTGAAAAAGACTGTACTCACTAGTTGCCGAGGGCTATGATTTGTCACAAACATTTTGTAATGTCATTGTGGGTGGCCCTTTTTTTTTTATTATGGAAGTTGTTATATTATCATGCATCCTTATTGGTGTCACTGTATGCTATTCAGAGCAGTATAATTTCTCCTGTTCTTACTACTAGTTGTCAAACCACACTCGGTAACATATGGTTTCTCCTCCATTTTTGTAGGTCTGTAGGTTTATATGACTTTGACTAATTATAAATCAGTATTGTATTGTCAAACTGTCTGTGTACTTTGACTGTCAACTTAAAGGGCCATACTGGGTACCACAAGTTTGCATAGAGCCTCTTCTCTCAGCCAGAGCAGGATTAAGCATAGGTGCCACCTGCCACCTGAGGTGGCCGTCTATGTTCTGGTGTTAGATTTGGCCCCATTTGTCATCATTATGTGAAGCATTAAAATTAAAGAGAAGGGGACACTCATGAAAGGACTGTAGCTCTGCTAGGCTGCACATAGTTATCAAATGTTATCAGTTTGCAAAGCAGTTCCACTCATCCATTCAAGTGATTAGGATTAGCATTTATTTGAGCAGAGGTGTCCAATAGCAGTTTCTTCCTGGTTGGGTAGGGGTCTGACTGCAGCTGCTAAACAATGGCCCACTAAACAATGCTTCTGAAGGATACTTTGAATCACTTTTTTCCCCTTTTTTTTTTTTAAGTAGGGCATATTTTTCCTATATTTTTTCTTATATTCTGAGTAATGCATTTGCTTATTTAGCTAAAGCCTGCTGGTTTCCATGCCTTTTTACATTTACACCCTGTGTGACATGATATACCCACAAGAACAGAGACATTGTATTTAAGCCAAGTGCCTGCAGTATTAAATATGATAATAGTATTGGGATGAAAGGAGGCTTGCAAAGGTCATGGTTGATAATAGCATCATAGGAAAATGACCGCATTTTGAGAATTAAATTTGTTTGCAAAAGGAAAAAAACATGTTACTCTTTGGGCATATAACACATTACATTATGTGGAATAAGTCAATTTTAAAGACAGCACTCAAAGCACTTCAAATAATGTACAAACTGAAACTTAGCTTTTATTCAGTAGTTACCAGTAAAAATCAACGTTTCAGTTCACCACAGAACTTTTCACCAGCAACATTATGTGGAATAGATATGGGGATGATAACAGACAAAAACAGAGGAAAATCCTATATGTTTTGCTCTACATGATGCTGACTCATAGGTGGTTGTTAAGCGGAAGCGTTTACTATTTAACGCACAATTTGTGCCAGCAGATGGTATTCGTAAACCTCAGATGACACCTGTATCACCTTTTATATTAATAGCACCACCCTTTCCCCAAAATTGCCCAAACCTCCACAACATATGTGACAAAATTCCAGAGGAATCAATATCCTCCTTAGCTTCTGGTGACTCTTCAGCTGGTTGTGTAAACAGTGTAACATGGTTTATTGATTGACCTACCTTTGACAATCCAGGTGATCTACAGTTCTTGTGTGTATCATAAATACTATACTTATCCGCTACTGGAATGCCATTGGTTAGCCATCACTTATCTTGCATGGGTGTGGGAGGATTCAACACTTTATCTATTTAATGTGGTTTCATGATTGATATAGGTAATTTCTCCATAGATGTTTTTTAAAGGTTGCTATCCTATAAAATGTGAAATAACTAGAAAAATAATATTTAAACAAAAATTATTATTTAAACATTTGTTTTAGACAAAATATCATAATAATCAGTCTTCATTCCGCTATAACAGTAAAGTTGTGTGTCCATTAAATTCACACTACTGATAGTCTGTCCTCATAACGTATTGTTTATAAACTATCCACACACAGTTTGAAAACTATCCACAATGAACCAGTTTGTTGTTTTTCTGTGTAATGCACACACAGTGCAAACTATTAACATATATATTAAGTTCAGCACACAAGTGCCTTTCCTTATGTGACCTGGCTTAGTTTCCACTTCGATTAATACAGCTTTCAGGATCTGGGTTAAAAAGGCATATCTTATTTCCAGAAAAGGTCCTTCGTCAAATCACTTTGCATTATGTTCTTTTTATACTTCTAGGTATGTTTACATTTTGCTCAGACAATGTCTCCTTTCATTACCCTTGTGCTGTGTGTGTGTGCGTGTGTGTGTGTGTGTGTGTATATTATATATGTTGTCCCTTAAACAAAGTGCCTTCTCTTTTTCAACTCACTTGTGACACCTAGAGGTGGTTGTGCAATATTCAATCAGGTATAAATCTGACAAAACATCTGTTATCTATTTTTGTTTCTGTCTTTGTTCACCATTGTCATGAACATACTTATCATATACTGATGATACAGCCGGTACAGTTTATAATAATATGTAACAATCAAGTCTTTTTTTATGTAAATATTACGTAGCCTTATGCAAGTCATAAACAGTCTGGATGTAGCTGTCAATTTAAGGGACTTTCCAGGGTAGATTTAGCACTGTTTTATAAAGGGTTACCACAAGCAAACCAGTATTTTTTATAAAACACTGTTTTTGGATGAAGTAAGCCTTGCATACATCCCCTACACCTTTCCCCCTTAAAAAAAAAAAAAATGTGCTGACAATGGATGCAAACTATGGACAGTTTTAATATTAGCTGGGCTGGCTAATGACTGTGCTGCAGGTGGAGTTACAACTCCGGCAACAAAGTTCTTTATCTCAAGAAACATGGCCATTGTAAAACACTGAAGTGGTCATGGTGCTTGGAGTAGCACTTTAATATTCTTGTTGAGAATTATTGTGATACTCCATTCCTTGTGAAATTCTGACATTGATGCTAATCTCTGTAGACTGAGACTTTCTTACTTACTAATGTTTTACAAGGAATTCTTAATTTGAGTGAAAGACAAATAGTGCCCTCTGTACTGTAGATAGTAGTGTGTGCGCGTGTGTTTGTTATATATCCAACAGTTTAAAAGAAGCCATTTAAAATAAGTGCACTCTAAATTCAAATTTTCTCTAGAATATGTTGTTAGAATATTTCAGATCAGACCTGAAATTCCCTAAAGGACACAAATGAATAAGAAAATTTATAGCAGGCAAACCTAGGTATTCATAAGATGATGTTAAAAGAAAGTCTAACCACTGAGCACAGATTCGAGTCAGTGAGAATCAAAGTTGAAATTACTTCATATTAACCCCCCCCCCCCCCCCTTTGCAGATCTGCTTACTGTAAATGAGACAGAATTCTGGCATGCAAAATTAAAAATTACATTTTATTTATCCTGCTTATCCCGCTGTTAAAAAAAACGAAACAAAAAAACCCCTCAAAATTGTGGCTGGGTTTCAAAACTTGGTAAAACTGTTAATATAATTCTGGATTAAGGTATTTGTAGAGGAGCTCCCTGTACCCCGGCTGGGTACCTCCACCAAGGGCCGCTTCCTAACTGGAACAGGGGACAAACCGCAGCACTTCTGTCCACAGTCGCCGTGGCTTGACTGAAGCCCTGGGACCGCTTTCTCCTGGAGCCGAATGGGGAATTCGTTCTAGACACCCCCAGGCACTGGACGACACTAAGTCCTGGGAGCTCTAGTCCTTACAAGGACTTTCCCTGTTAAATCCTCCACACTGGAACAGTGATTAAAGAGTAGCCCTTTTCCCTCCCAGTAACCAGACGACACATAGTTCTGGGAGTACAAGCTGGAATACTTTAATGGCAGCCACAACTGGCCTTATATGCATGCCCCCATGCAAGGGACATTCCCCCCTGGACCTGAGAGAAAACCATAGTAAAAACAAATACACAATTACACTGGCTCTCAGGTCCAGGACACTCCCATACAAAATCAGATAATCCCTCTTCTGTGCCTGGGAGATAATTGGATCAGGAACTGTACTAATCTAATCCAATTATCTCCAAGCACAGAAAAAAACATACTTTTTCCCAAACCCGAAAAGCACCCTAAAAATACATAAAACCCCACAAAAGTTACATATAGCCCTGATCTGGGTGACCAACATATCCAAAAATTACCCAGATCAGTTCAGGAATTTCTTGGAAGTCATCTGTTTGACCGACCACATGCATGGTCCCATGCCCAAAACAGTTCCATAGAATCAGGACTTGTGGTTGGTCTAGTTCGGTCATTTAAGAAAGTGAACAAACTAACGAACCGAATCTATAGTTCTACCCTGGAGCTTGTTCACCTTATTCAGACGAATGATTCCACCAAACAGTGTCTTCCTAAGTGTTATAAAACCGAACACAGGCGATCATGGAAGTCCAGCGGTGTTCAGAGTTCGGGAGTGTGGCTGCTCACTGTTTAAAAAAAAAAAAAAAGGGACCTATTGCCCCCACCCCTGAGCGGCGGATGGAGGCCCTAAATCAGAATAGGGGGGGACCTATTGTCCTCCCCCCCTGCCCCCACCCCTGAGCGGTGGGTGGGGGCCCTAAATTATAATAAGGGGGGGACCTAATGTTCTCACCCTGGACACCACCCCTGAGCGATGGGTGGGGGCCCTAAAGTAAAATAATGGGGGGGACCTATTGTCCTCCCCCCCGGCCAATACCCCTGAGCGGCAGGTGTGGGCCCTAATTCAGAGTAAGGGGGGGACCTATTGTCCTTCCCCCCAGCCCCCACCCCTGAGTGGTGGGTGGGGGCCCTAAATACCAATTGGGGGGGCCTAATGTCCTCCCCCCTGGCCCCCACCCCTGAGCGATGGGTGGGGGCCCTTAAGTAAAATAATTGCGGGGGGGGATTTTCCCACGCTGTGTAATTTGACTCATAACGCTCTGATTGGTTACTTAATCCACCAATCAGAGTGTTGTTATGAGTCAAATTACACAGCGTGGGAAAATTCCAAAGAAATTTCCCACGCTGTGTAAAATGACACAGAGTACTCTGGTGGATTTCAAGCCAACCAATCAGAGTACTGTGACAGGTAAATGTAGAGACTTACCTGTCAGTCTCTTCATTTACCTGTCAGAGCACTCTGATTGGATGGCTTAAACGCACCAATCAGAGTGCTCTGAGCCTAATCGCAGGGCGTGGGAAGACCGTCTGCGCAGAGCCCTCCATGGGTGTAGGAGTATTTATTTTTTTGCGCTCGTTTTTAAAAAATTTTTTATTTTTTTTAGTGCGTCGGTTATTATAGTTTTTTTATTTGGCCTTTTTTGGGGCTGATAAAATAAGATTTTAGAAGAAAGAAAACATCAAATGGTAAGGTTTTTTTTTTTTTTTTACAGGTACTTAGTTAATGCCCCCACCCTCATTATTTTTAGGGTGAGGGGGGTATGTAGGGGTTAGTTTTCTTTGGGAGGGGGGTGACTAGGGGTTTGGGGACCCCTAGTCACCTGGGGGTTACATTTTTATTTAGGGCACCCACCTGCCGCTCAGGTGTGGGGGCCGGGGGGAGGACAATAGGTCCACCCCCTTATTGGTATTTAGGGCCCCCACCCGCCGCTCAGGGGTGGGGGTCAGGGGGGAGGACATTAGGTCCCCCCCTATTAGTATTTAGGGCCCCCACCCACCGCTCAGGGGTGGGGGCCAGGGGGGAGGACATTAGGTTCCCCCCTTATTCTAATTTAGGGCCCCCACCCACTGCTCAGGGGTGGGGGCCAGGGGGAGGACAATAGGTCCCCCCCCCCTTATTTTACTGTAGGGCCCCCACCCGCCATTCACGGGTGGCAGGGGGGTAATAGGTCCCTCCTTCAGGTTAGAAGCCCCCACTTGCACGGGTCGGGGCTCGGGTGGGGGGGACGTTTTTTGTTTTTGTTTTTTTAAAGTGAGCAGCCACAGGCTGTTCTAACAGGAGTATTGGGTGGTCCAGCACGGTTGGGGAGACAAATGCTCCCCCTGGTGGGTGTTCTGTGATACGAACCGGCGGCCACCCAGGGGAGGCAAGCACCGCTCGTTCCCTTGCAGTCTGCAGTTTTCACACCTTGCTAGTGAGGTGTGAACATTCTAAGTAAATGTTCTAAGTGGAGTGCCGGGGTGGGCTGGCGCCAGAGCGCCCTCCCCCCCCCCCACATGGTTAAAAGGTATATTGCAGGATTTTATGGTCAAAATTACAGAAAGAGGAATAGTAAAAAGGCACAACCACACATATAAAACAGAGCAATTCACAGTTAGACAGCGGTCCTGCCACAATGGTGAAGGAAGGCAGGAACAGGCACACACAGGAGGGGGAGGGAAATTTTGACCCTTAGACTCCCATCAGCCATAGTCAGCCATCTCCTGATGGACCCCAGAGAAATCACCCACCTATGCCCAAAAAATAAGAAAAAAGGAGGGAGGCTATATCTGTGTTAATTGATACTTTTATGTATTTCTGTATGTATATGTACCTGTGTCTGTGCATAGCTATGTGTATATCTTTGTGCATGTGTATCTGTATGTATCTAAGTATACGTACATATATGTGTGTGTGTCTGTGTATGTATAAGTGTGTATGTTACCTGTATGTCTGTGTGTATCTAAGTGTGTGTGCATATCTGTGTAAGTGCAATGCATATATCCCAGCATTCAAGCACTGACAATGCACACAATGTGCCTCTACATTCAAACTCCAACTTTGCTCACAAATACGCCCTTGCATTCAAACAGCATATTGCTATGAATACATAACTGCCGATATGGATATGGACACACAACAGAGTGATAGTTGTAAATTATATAACAATCCATAACATTCAAAGAACACCCAGTATCATGGCTAGTCCTTTTCAAATTGGCTAAATAATTGGTTAGTTGGTTTGTTCACAGCTTAATATTTTACCATCAATGGCAATAAAACAGGAAAGCCCTGGGAAATTGTACTAAATTGGTAGTTTGGAATTTGAAGTGTCGTATTTGTTGGCAGAAACATAGAAACATAGAATGTGACGGCAGATAAGAACCATTCGGCCCATCTAGTCTGCCCAATTTTCTAAATACTTTCATTAGTCCCTAGTCTTATTTTATAGTTAGGATAGCCTTATGCCTATCCCACGCATGCTTAAACTCCTTTACTGTGTTAACCTCTACCACTTCAGCTGGAAGGCTATTCCATGCATCCACTACCCTCTCAGTAAAGTAATACTTCCTGATATTATTTTTAAACCTTTGTCCCTCTAATTTAAGACTATGTCCTCTTGTTGTGGTAGTTTTTCTTCTTTTAAATATAGTCTCCTCCTTTACTGTGTTGATTCCCTTTATATATTTAAATGTTTCTATCATATCCCCCCTGTCTCGTCTTTCCTCCAAGCTATACATGTTAAGATCCTTTAACCTTTCCTGGTAAGTTTTATCCCGCAATCCATGAACCAGTTTAGTAGCCCTTCTCTGAACCCTCTCTAAGGTATCAATATCCTTCTGAAGATACGGTCTCCAGTACTGTGTACAATACTCCAAGTGAGGTCTCACCAGTGTTCTGTGATACGACCTAATCCTCGCGTATAATTTATATGTAATCCAAATTCCAAAATCAAAAACCTTATTATGCTGAGTACTGAAGCAGTGCAGGTCAGGCTCTGTTGAGTTAAAACATATGTTGGCTGCTGTCCAGTCCTTCTCATTATAACTCTGTATTGTTTATTCTCTGAAAGCACATTGGATGTGATAAAGAAATTGGCTCCTTTAAAGAAGATGACAAGTGTGGAGTTTGTGGTGGAGATAATTCTCATTGTCGAACAGTGAAAGGAACATTGGTCAAGTCTCCAAAGCAAACCGGTAAGCAAATTCAGCTTCAATAAAATCTCTGTTTTATATAGTTCACAGCTATATTTTGATGTTGTCTTTAATAGAAACATGTTATTTATGTGTAATAAAGAACAACTGGTTACATTCAGAGACATGTATCCGTTGGCACTCAAAATTTCTGCAACAAAGCCCAGCCCTGGATCAGATCTGCTCAATTTACCTACTATTATCTAGACGTAGACAAGTCTCTTGATGTCGTGACAGTCCTATCTTTTTATTGGTCAAGAAGTGGGTAACAAAATCCCCTGGTATATAAAACTAATGCCAAGTATTCTAAGCCGTCACTTAACAGATGTCAAAGAGTTGTTACTGCTTACATACATTGACTGGTATATTTTCTGTAAAAATAGCAATCTATTCAATTTTTATTATATTTTTGGTAACAGACAGGGAGACAACAGGCATGCAGTAATATACGAACTGTGTGTCCACTTGGGTATCTTAATCTAATACAGGCAGCTAGGCTAGTCAGTGGCTGAGCTATGTATGTATGCTCTCAGTGGCTAATCTTTGTACGTATGCTATTATTGGATTAGCTGTCAAGTACACAGTCATTGGATGAGTTGTAAAAGTATATTGTCAGTGGCTGAGCTGTGTAAGTACACTGTCTGGGTTATTTGGAAGTTGTTTACATACAATGAGGACTTTTTTATGGGGGAAATGGTTGTGGAGGAAGGATTAGGTTGCATCATTCAAGAATGTTTATGTATTGAATTGCTTTGCAAAAATCAGAATGTATTGAGTTTGCAAAAGCTATAGCATATTAAATGTCTAAATAGATTAAAGTAGTGTTGGTACTCAGTATCCCTTTAATTGGGCTGTTCGGTTTGGTTGCCCATCCTCCTTTGAGTGTGTTACACCAAGAAACAGACAAACACACTGTAGAAAGTAAATAGAGGAGTTGAGGGCTGCGCTGTTGGATAATATACCAGAAGTCAATAAATATAAGACATGTATTTACAAATACTAAAAACTGGTGGATTATTTCAAGTTAAAATATATATGAAAATAAAAATGAATATGGTAATAATGTCCGTTCAGGTTATCAATAAAAATAGATAAAAAGTAGAGAAATTCCAAATGGGATAAAATGAAGTAAAAAACAGTTTCACTGATATCAGGTGTGATTACAGTCCTCGGAGATGGTTCCGTCCGGGTGAAAAGTGTCCGTTTATGTGGAAATAAGAAACACAAAGAGAACTGCCGATAGTGAAGTACTGTAATTCCAACGATAAAAATTAAATCAGGCTGAGCTTTCCTGTGCATTGACCTTGCCTCATCCTATGGCTCCTGATGGTTAGCTCTTGAAATAACATAGGAAGCTCCATTACAAACTCCATAATCAGAAATCCCTAGGTGGGGATAATTCCACCTATGCTGTGGCAATAGAGCAGTATCAATCTGCTCTATTTTTGCAAGTATATTTTATTTTATTTTATTTATCTCATTTTGTCAAACTGAGAGCACTATCACTATTTTATACATTCTGTGGAGCCTGACGGAATCCAGCCGAACAGACGGTCCTACCTCTCCAGCATACTCACCAGTGGGGAACATACTATCAAGCATCTCACACAAGAGCCGGTCTAAACTACAGCCAAGCAATCCATATGTGGGGATAATTCCACCAGTGCTGTGTTAATAGAGCAGTATTTCCTGCTCTATTTTTGTGAGTATTATTTTATTTATTTTATTTTATTTCTTATTGTTCCTACTGAGAGCACTATCTGCTGTTTCCTATACCTTTGAGATTCGACGGAACCTAAGTTGGACGGACGGACCTACCATCTAAGTATATCCTGAAGTGGGGATTATACCACTGAGTGCCTTTTATCTCAGAGCTGGTCATAGCTCCATCAAATGTGAGTTCTAAATCCTGATTCTGATTTAATTTTTGTCGTTGGAATTACAGTACTTCACTATCGGCAGTTCTCTTTGTGTTTCTTATTTCCACATAAACGGACACTTTTCACCCGGACCGAACCATCTCCGAGGACTGTAATCACACCTGATATCAGTGAGACAGTTTTTTACTTCATTTTATCCCATTTGGAATTTCTCTACTTTTTATCTGTTTTTATTGATAACCTGAACGGACATTATTACCATATTCATTTTTATTTTCATATATATTTTAACTTGAAATATTCCACCAGTTTTTAGTATTTGTAAATACATGTCTTATATTTATTGACTTCTGGTATATTATCCAACAGCGCAGCCCTCAACTCCTCTCTTTATTTGTCTATCTCAAAGGGTTTCTGAGGGACTCCCTCTGAGGGTTGCAGCTTTTCCGTTATTAAGCGCAGACTCTTCTCTCTCTACTTTTTATCTACACTGTAGAAAGTGGTCACTGTTTTTGTTTTAGAACTGCCACTTGCAAGATTTTTGACTCGCCTTTAATTGCAATATAACACAGGGTTCAACATTTGCACTCTTACATTCGCTGTAGGCAAGCGGAAATTGAAACTTGCAAATGCAAGTTTGCATATTTCTAGTGCCATGAGAGATATTTGTGAAGCAGAATTGGTGCACTTCTGCAGCTGAATGTTCTACTAGAGGTCAATGTGTTCACAGAACATCCTGCACTTAGTAGTTAACTGCTTCTGTTCTTAGCAGTTCGGCCACTGAGAAGTGGGAAAAGATCAAGTCTGGTAGTGGACAGCCTGTGCTGCTAGCCAAACATGGTGGTCAACAATCCTTAAAACGGTTGAGGGCGGGGGGGGGGGGGTCAATAAACCAATATGGTTATATTCATTTTTTTTATATATATGTCATATTTCTGCCACAATGCCCAATTTTTATCACCTGGCACCTCTTTTAAATGATCAGCAGCAAAACATATTAGCAAGTCACGCTAATCATTTAGATTTGTCATGCTACTATATCTCAATATCAACAGGCAGGAGAACAAAACTGTTTTACCGTAAATCACGATACATAAAATAATGCATATCAGCAGTATCAATAGCAGAGTTTCATAACTTTTGTTTCATTACTTCCATAGCTCAAATGGTAATAAAGTAAACTTAGCTAAAAACCGTCAGTAAAAACAGATCTCCTGCTGGTATACTGTGCTAGAAGAATGTTTCACTTCAGACTGATGTATATATTAAACAGTCATTCTAAACAGAATACAGTGAAGTGTAACAGACTTAAAACTGTCAAACAAAACAGTTAAAGCAACAGTAAAAAAAATAAAACTTTTTAAAATCCTTTCAGTTTTCCAGTATATTTACGAGTCTCTGCAGGTTTCCATAAATCAACGTTATTTTCAAGTATACAATATATTCATCCTCTTGTCGGAGATGTGTAGGAAATTGAAAATGATGACTCAATACTCTTTGCATACTCCACAGAAAGATCAAGAGGGTAATCCTATATATTCTATTGAGATAGAAGGGGGATCACAGAAACCAGCATGGACAGAATCTCAAATTAAAGGACCATACTCGTTTTCCTGGCACTATAGTGCCCTGAGGGTGCCCCCACCCTCAGGGCCCCCCTCCCGCCGGGCTGGATGGAGAGGAAGGGGTTAAACTTACCTCTTTCTCCAGCGCCGGGCGGGGAGCTCTCCCCCTCCTCTCCTCCTCGTCGGCTGAATGGGCATGCGCGGCAGGAGCCGCGCGCGCATTCAGCCAGTCCATAGGAAAGCATTCACAATGCTTTCCTGTGGACGCTGGCGTCTTCTCACTGTGAAAATCACAGTGAGAAGCGCCTCTAGCGGCTGTCAATGAGACAGCCACTAGAGGCTGGATTAACCAATTTATAAACATAGCAGTTTCTCTGAAACTGCTATGTTTATAGAAAAAAGGGTTAAACCTAGCTGGACCTGGCACCCAGACCATTTCATTAAGCTGAAGTGGTCTGGGTGCCTATAGTGGTCCTTTAAGCATTATTAATTTAAATTACGCATATAATAGCTCTTATAATAAAGTTCATATATTGAGTGCTTAGTCTATTAATTATGGCAACTCTTAGAATGTACTTAATTAGACTGTGTACTTAACTAGACTGTCTGCCATAAGAATAAATCCCAATAAAGTTTTCTTAGTTATTATCTTATACTGATATATGAAACCTTGTAGAAAGATAATAATAGAGTAAATGTGTCAGTTCGTTCCTCCAACCTCATAGCCTTGTTTATTTTGCCAGCAATCTAAGTCTAGTTATAGTCATAATCATGTCAGTGTTGATGCAAATCAGAAAAGAGTTGCGCTAATCTGGGACAGAACACAGCTCTTTTGTGTCTTTTTGCAACCATACATCTCAGCATCAATTTTCGGATACAACCAGCCCTACGTCCTTCTGGCCCAAATGCTAATGCACGTTTTGGACACACAGGAATGACGTAGGCTTGGCTACAGGCGCCAGACCCATATGAGCTTCCTCTCTATGCACAGTCTTTGTCCTGCTGTGGTTTCATTCCTGATTCATAGTAGCACGTTCTCTGTTCATTGTGTTTCTCTGGTATACCGACTCGACTTTTTATTATCCTGATCTCTGTACTCCTAGACTCCGTCTGACATTATGTTCATTTGTATTTCTGATCCCCTGACCTTGGCTCATTCTCCATCTCTGCTAATTTTTTAGTTAATCCCAGTCATCCTAAGGACTGGTAGTATGCTGCTATTCCTTTTAGGTACTTTTAGGGTAGCATAGGGGTAAGTATTGCATGGTGGTTTACCTTCCTCAGCTTGACAATTATTAATGTCTTTGTGGGTTTTGCCCAGCATTGGGGAAGAATAGAGTAGCTCTGTTCATGTATTTTAGTTTTAAAATTATATTAATCGTTTACTGCCCACAATTTTAGCCACACACACACACACACACATACACACAATGTTACGCACACACAGACAGACTGCTACCAACACTACTGCACATTCCCACTGTAACACACACTACTACCTTAACTGCTACCTAAGCTGTTACAAACACACACAGCTGCACACACATATCACACACACTGACACACAAACACAGAAATACATATACATAGACATGCATTTCGACATTTACACACACTCCTACACATTTACACACACTAAACATATATAAACACTCATTAGTGTCTGTTTATAAAACAATTTGTATTATAATAAAATATATTCCTTGCTGAACATCATGCTGAATCACCCTTCAGAAAATGTGAAGTGCCATAGGTACTAGGCTTTATCTAATCGGTGCCCTTATTAACAACTGGAGGACCCAGATATGCCCTATGCCCATTGCATAAAGTTATGACTGATCTCTTCTACAAAATCATTGTATACAGATCTTCTATGCTCAATTACCTAATGGATGGGCTGTGGTACATCTTGGGCCTTTTACACCTTGTTTGTCAGTGAATGTCTGCTATGAAAATGACCCACAGTATTGTAGTGGTTATGGTGGTTGGAGTATTTATTTTATAGCCACAGATACTAAAAGCCAGAATTGCCTTAACATCTTGTGTATATTCTTCTTTAATGCAGCGAGTACAGCAGGAACACTTTGAACAATTCAAATTTGTTACATCATCAGATGCCTTGAAAGAACACTGTTATAACAACACTTTATAGCCTAGTTGTTCCAACAAGAAAGGTCGATCCTTTCAAGACATAACACACATACACAGAGCAGATTACTGAGTAAGACAAATGTGTACAATGTAATGGTTTATAGACATTCTATTATAGACCATTACTGAAGGTAAATTGTAATCTGCTATACACACTGCCCTCTAGTGACTTGGTGTTGTCCATGTACACTTTTGGTAGCAGCAGAAAGGTATTAGCCCACTAAATTGTAAGTAGAGTACAGAAGTTGATGAGAAACACTTAAACACAATCTATTCGCAGTATGCAGTATCAAAATAAGTGCACAACAAACTGTGGTGTGATAAGTTTTACCCACACCATACTAAAAAAGCACACCTAAAAAATAGAGTGAGTGGAGCTACAATGTACCTTGATACATAGATTATGGTTGGGTACCATGAGAAGAGAGAGAAAGAAAAAAATATTAGTGCAGAGTATTTCTAAGATTACAAAAATTGTGTATTCAAAAACGTTATGCACTCACAAGGAAAGAGCCATTAGTTCACTTGGCTCTAGTGTATATCGCCGTGTGGATCCTAAGGGGGATCCACAACCCTCCTCTAAAGATAGTGATGATCAATGTTGATATAAGTACTGGAAACATTGAAGCATACTATAGTGTAACATTGTGTATATGAAGCCATGTACAAATAGTACTGGTTGCACTTACATGGTTCCAATGTAATCAGGCAGTGACACCATAAATGAAGAGTAGTAGGCTTTCTCAGGATACTTGAATACTCCAAATTATTGCACACAAATATAAAATAAACTAAAGGTAATAAAACACAATTAAAATATCCTAATAGAATATAAAGACACTATAGTCCTGCAATCCAATACCCAACATGTGTTTCGCCAGGATACTGACTTCTTCAGTTTTTGGATAGTGTAACTTCTTGGTTGTAGCATCTTATATATGGGCTAAATTGATTACCTAAATTACCGGGTTCCATAGAGAGCATGCAGCCTTCCACCCATTGATGGTACCTCTTGCCTTCCACTGGGTCTTTCTTTACGTGGCTGCTCCTTTTGTTGGCTTCACTTCTTTTTGTTCGTGGAACACATCCTTGCATTCCACCGGATTGTTTTTTACGCCATTTCCTCTGACACGGCTGTTAACAGAAAGCTTCGAATTTGGAACGTATATGCATTTCACTGTGCCGGTATTATCAAATGTCCATAAATGAAAAACAAAGAAAAAGCAGATAACTGTTATATATTACTTATTAGATAAAATAAAACATTTTTTAGTGGGCAGATGAAGGGGGAACCCAATGTCTTTTGTTTAAATAAATAGCCCCCAATCGTGAGGCTCGGAGAGGGTCACTATGTCCCCTGCTAGTTAATAGATGCCCCAACATGGGGCCATTTATGAGAAGGGGGAGGGTGTTTACAACAGTGAGCAGCCACTGGCTGCTCACTGTTTACTAGACATGCCCCTACTCGCGACATAGCGAGTAGGGGCAGATTAATTACTAATACTAACTAATCTTTACTTAGTTGGCTGAAAGACCAATCTTGGTCTTTCAGCCTTTTGGTAGATAGCTCCCTGATACCATGGGAATTAAGGAGGGTGGAAGGCTGCATGCGCTCTATGGAACCCGGTAATTTAGGTAATCAATCAATCTACTAAGGGGCTCCAAGATGCAGCCACAGCATGGATCAGATCGGAATTTCATTTATTCAAGCGTAGGAAAATTACATAAGACAAAATAGTCTCTACTTTGTCTTATGTTTTAAAGAAAACTAGAGCAGATAGGGAAAAAAGAACAGATCCCGATAGAGGGAAAGCCGAGGAAACGATTAGGGAAAGGTAAGTTCGGCATGGAGGCCGCACGCCAGCAACCGCCGGACAGATTCTATGGGCCCACTAAGACCATGTCCACGCGGCAGAGCACCAAAGTACATTTACAATGTAATGACTCCTAGTTTAAAACACATCCATGAATTATCACCTTGATATATTAATTGTTAAGTTTGACCCAATTAATCCCTAGAAAGTCAATGGCTTCTAGTCAGGAACATTCTTCCAGCAAATAGATTCCTCTGAGTACAGCTCAAGTAATTGAATGAGAGTGGGGTGAAAGAGAAGGGGGTGTAAATAGTGAATTTGCCAAATTACCAAAAATTGGAGTGGCGTGGCAAGGAGGCCGTGTAAGATGGGGGCGTAGAGATTGAGCTCCCCGCTTGCTCCACACTGTTCCTTGCCATGCCGCGTGTTAGGCATGCATATGGGCAAAATACACATGGCAGCTCAAGCCCTTAAGATCCCCTAGGGGATCCCTGGCCTCGTCCCTGTGACAGTATTTGATTACTCCGTCGGACCTCTCCTTTCAGGCCTCCAATGACTCCGATACCATGAGCAGTCTGCACTCACCCTCCCAGAAGGGAGAGACTAGCAGCACAGTCTTACCTACCAGCGCTCCAGCGGACACCCAACCGGACTGGATGGCTTTGCTGCGTAACCCACATAATCAGACCTCAGAGAGGCAAATTCAGACTTGTGAAAGTCTATCATGACGAAGCTGCATGCCCTGCGCGAGAACATACAAAGCCTACACCACAGGGTCTCTCAACTCAAAGCGGACTGTGACCACATGTTGGCGGCGCAGTCTGTGAATACAGACGCCATCCGAACCCACTCTGACCAACTCAGGTAGATGGCATACCACATGGAGGATCTGGATAATAGGGGTCAAAGGCAAAACTTTAAAATCAGGGGCATCCCTGAAATAATGGGCATCTCTGCATTGATACAGGTGACCCTTACTGTATTGTTCAATCATTTTTAAAAAATTTTTTTTTTTTTAAAAGCTCATCGTGCCCTACATCCTAAAGGGCCCCTGGAAGGCCCTGGAATATAATATGCTGCCTGGCAAATTTCCAGCTCAAGAAGGAACGCTAGGGAGACTGAGTGAGTCTTGATGCTCCAGCTATACCTGGACCTTTCACCGGCCACAATGGCATACCATAGGGCAGGGGAGCTGGAGCGCTGGCCTGGCAGGCGCACCCACCGAGGGAGGGGGCCTGGCCGTGGCACCCATATGTAACAAACATCACGCAAATGCTGTCCCAATTGGTTGTTAACCTTACTTCCTGATATGCACTTAACCCCAATCGTAACATCCCATACAAAGGGGGATAACCCTCGAACCTGAGGCAAAACATGACATCGGCCTTCTTCCTCCTCTTTTTTCCCCCCCTTTCTCTCCGCCTCCCCCTTTTTTCCCATACCTGACACCCACTGGACAGACACACTGTACATGCACTACACAAACGATTGCAAACCCTCAACATATGGTACTTATTGGAAAGATTTGTGCATACTTTATGTTTGAAGGGACCTGCGAGTCCTGCTCATGCTATGATCTATAACAAGATAGAGACCTGCGCGTCTCCTCTACTGACTTGCATGAGAATAATAAGAGACCTGCGAGTCTCCCATGACTGTATTTCCTATCGTACATCTATACATTGTGAATATAGGGACCTGCGAATTCCCCCCCACCCCCGCTTGAAGCCATTTGATATATTGTGAACATTGAAAACAATAAAAATATATTTACTTTATTTATTTCTTTACAAAATAGGCCGTGCAAGAATCATAATCGATACTAATCCCACCATATTGTTGTTGTTTTTCTGGAAAATGTTGTGGTTCAAAAACAGAGGGTTAGATGTCCTGTAAGATTAAGTAATTGCCTGGAAAGACTTTATTTTAGGGGTACCACACAAGTCATATTGGTTTCACCTGCCAAGATTTCAGAGTGACCATTGCGTGCAGATGTTATTCCTTTAATCTCTGATCGCTCAGAGAGAACAGAAATAGTACTGTAATATCATCCTTTAGAGGTGATTGGGCTTAACACAATACCTACAAATGAGGCAACATTGTAAACCTGATGGATGGATTATTCCAGAAAAAGTCCAGAACAATTTGAGGCTAGTGGAAAATACAGATAAAATGAAGTAAACCCCTCAGGAGAAAAGACAGCCAAGAAACAAAAAATATTATGTTAAGTTAAACACACAGTAGTTTTGCCAAATATAGCTCATATAAAGAATGCTGACCTCATTCACGCATAAGTGGAGACTCTGATATCCTAAGATTTTCAGATGATAAAGCAGTTGTCTACAATATGAAATGACTTTTAGGCGCCTTTATTGAATGGTAAAATGTGATATATTCTGGATACAGTGACGTTTTACAGCCTCGTCATTTTTTTTTGTTTGTTTTACTAGTAAATTCCTTAAGGCAATGATAAATTAATATCTATTGCTCACCCATGTTTCTTTGGTGTAACAGAAAATGTAACATGAAAAATGCTCTAGAGCATGGGTGGGCAAATGGGACAGTTGCTGATAAATGCTCTACAGCAAATGGTACAAAGCTGCTGATAAATGCTCTAGAGCAGTGGTGGGCAAATGGTAGATTTTGTAATTTCCATGATTTTTTTTACCATTCTAAATGCTGGTAAGGCATCATGGCAATTGTAGTTCCACAACATCTGGGGTTCTATCATTTGCCCAGCCCTGCTCTATAGACTTGCTAAAACAACAACAGTCAATGAATGTCTAGGGCAGGGATGTCAAAAAAAGGAAGATCCCTAGATGTTGTAGAACTAAAACACCCATGGTGCTTTGCGAGCCTTTAAAATGCCTTTAAAACAGCAAAGTATCATGGAAGCTGTAGTTTTAAAAAATCTGGAGATCTAGGTCTAGGGGTTCAGATTATATTCATCACTAATTCTGATTGTCCGTTGATGAAAGTGTGCATTTTAGATGAGATTTGGAGTGGCTGACATGACGTGAGCTAATTCAGCTATAAAACGGAACATCATGGAATGAATGTCGTTTTGCTAGAGTTCCATATACAGAGTTGTGTACTTGTGTGTTGCTTGTAGTGACAGCACCCATGCTGTCTTTTTTCAATATGTGCTTCAGGTGATTGTAAGCTTATATTTCTCAGACAGTTGGTACAAAACGCAAATGAATACTGTATTAATGATGGTAAAAGTAATGTGCTGTGTCTCTGGAGAGGTAGAACTTGAATTGATTTCCACATGACATGTTTTCTCCACCAATAAACCTAATATGTATTCCCCAGTTTGAGGACACGTTTGTAGAACACACGTACAATCTGTGTATTGTGGTAGTAGAACTGACTGCTTAAGTACAGAAAAGTAAAATTTCTATTTCAGAATTCAATGTTGATTAGTTCCTTTTTTGTTGTTGTTTTACCCTTGTATTGATCCTAAATGCAAATAAATGACTGTTTTAAAGCACTCCATTTGCGTTTGAAGCTATATGGAGATGCGTTGAAGGAGTGCAGCAAACAAATTTCAATCTATTCTTTTCATATTATACCATCATGATGTATTTATCATTTAGTAATATGAATCCCTTCCTGTTTACCAAATATTCAAACATATGTATTGATCCACCAAATTAAAACAAATAAAAATAACGCCTTAATTTATCATTTCAGCTGGAGTTCTAAAAATGTTCGAAATCCCAGCAGGAGCAAGACACATCCACATTGAGGAGACAGAAACCTCCACCAATAACCTCGGTAATATCAAAGGACAACCAGTATTAAATGGTGAAAATAAGCCATTCACTTTTTTATTTGTTGCACAATGGATTCTAGCATATCTCATTGCTTTTATTTTAGAAGAGTTATTGTTGCCATAGGAAAGACATTTATTGTATTTGTTGCCAAGGTAATGTTGTGAGACATGTAAGTGACTTATTCTATAATCAACTGGTTTCTGTGCAGAGTATGTTCTTGCAAATTAAAAAATAAAACCGAGTGGGGAAGTGCAAATGGTCATGCAGGTAGGTCATCTCGGTGATCAATGGCTTCACTCATTGCAAATTATGATCATTAAGGAAGCACTTCTGTCAACAGCAACATCATCCGAGCAGTACACAATCCATATCAAACCCATCTTCTACAAATGAAATAATTTATACACAAATACTTAAAAGCAGATTTAATCTATACAGTATTGGCTACTTAAAAATAGAAAAAGGATGCAATATCATTATAGTTTTCAATTAGTGTTAATATTATTGGATACATACCCGAAGCCCTCTCGGTTTTCACCCCAGTGCATTGCCTTCATTAGTCTTAAAGGTTCAATTATTATATATTACCCATTGATTTATACAGATGTACTCATATGTGGAGATTAATATTCTGTAAGCAATTTATTGAGCCCATATAAGTGGATATAAAGTGCAGTTTGTCATGCTAAAAACCACACATTAGGAGGTCAATATCAGGTATATATAAGATGTAATATATAAATATAATGTATATAATGTAATCTATTTCGATATATAAAATGTAATATATTAATATAATGTAATCCATTTCAAGTATATATACAATGTAATATATATATGCAGTTATGTACATTATAATAGCTGCTGCCTTCTCTGTGATTTCTAGTCCCGAATGCATTGAACAATGCTTGGTCTGTACATTTTAAACGCATATATTTTGTTACATCATGCTTGACCACTCTTGCTTTATTTGTAATGTCATTGACAGAAGTGAATTTAATCAATACATTTGTCGCCTTTTCTTGCAGCAATTAAAAACCAAGCAAGCGGCAATTTTATTCTAAATGCCAAAGGAAAAGAGAACAAGTCAAGGACATTTATAGAAATGGGCTTGGAATGGGACTATGCGGTTGAGGATGGCAAAGAGAGTGTGAAAACAAGTGGACCCTTGCATGAATCCATTGTGGTTTTGGTAAGGTTTTCATGGCAGAGTTGCAAACCACCTCAAGCTGATCTGCAACAATTCTCCAAATAAATGTAATGTTTTCACAGAAAAATACCTTCCATTATTTATGTTGATTTTAGGAAATCCTTAGTTTATAAATGTATGGTTTGTTTGTTGCCTTTTCCAAACATCTTTATAAAGAATGATGTATAGTAATGGACCAGCATATTTATTCTGTGCAAGATAAATCACCGATTTCAGCTACAATTTAATTAAAGTTCTATTTTGACATAAACAAGGTAAATGTAAATTAATAATTTATTTTTCTAGCCATATTCTGGAATGAAGGCCTTGCAGTTTATTAAAGGGACACTCCAAATACAAAATAAAAAAGAATAACTGTTTAGTAGATATACCACAAATGAAAACTTGCATGCATTTAATTATGCATTTTTTTATTGGCATTATATCTAAAACAGTTTGTAAAAACTGCACATCTCTTGTCTGCTGCCTTTGCAAGCCCTCCTCTTCTAAGCCCGCCCATACTGTCTGTGACTGTCCAATCACAGACTTCCAAATGCAGCTCAATGAAAAGTCTTTGCAAGGCAAGTGCTCTGAGCAATTGCAGCCTCTTGAGTTGAGTTGCATTTAAGATAACCAAACCAGGAAGTAACAGTAACTGTTGTCTGCTTGAAAAGCCAGGGGGTGTAACCAGAATAGATAATAAAAGTGGCAATTTCTATTGAAATCTACACTATTTCCAAAATGAAAAATAAAAAGAAGACATACTCTTTACACATAAAGTGTTTTAGTAAGCTAAGATGCTTTAGTTTTAAAACAAAAACAAACAGCAACAACAACAAAAACATGACGCTTAAAGTAATACAAATAGCTTTGAGTACATTTGCAGCAGCCTGGTGTTCTGTATTATATTGGCATCTAGAAGTAACACAACCACCTCAGAACTCCACTCTTATGCATCTTACTGATACAAAGTCATGATGATAGTTTTCTACAAAAGAGTATAAATTAGACACTCTTAGTATAGCAATGATAGGTAAACTTGCTCTATCAAAAATTTTATATGTCTGGAATGATTAGCAATTCGTCAGCTGATGACTACCATTAATGCTTGAGAGCCAAGGGTCCAACTTATTTTTGAATTACTAAAGCAGATCATTAGTTCTGCTACTAAACTTTTCATTAATGCCAAGTTCTGTTTTTATATAAGCATTCTCACATGTGAGTCTGGTTTCTTTTAAACTGCAGAAATACTTTTTCTTGCTTCCATAGAATAAATCACACTCTTTTTGCCAGTTTGTGAGATCCTTTCTCGGTTCTCAGTTTGTGAAATTCTCTGTTCTCCATTCTCAGTTTGTGAGAATCTCCGTTCTGAGTTTGTGAGATCCTTTATATCTCCATTCAGGAGACAAGCCTAGAGAACAATATGTTCATAATAATCATATGAAAGTAATCATACAATATCGTACAGTATCACCCATTGTATAAAAAAACTATTATTATTATCTCAGTATCTAAAGTAGTTTGTTATTACCGCACAGATGTGCTGGGAACAAACTTGGCATGTGAAACTTCTATTATATATTTTTTTAAATATGCAGTTCCAATAATGGGTCTCCAGATTTTAAAAACAAATGTGTTTTTATGTAGCACCCTTTAATTCAAAAATTGGTAACCATGCAAAACTGAGATTTTACATTTGGCATAAAGGTATAGTAGGATTAAATATCCCTGTTTATGACCCAAACCCCTGGGAAGTTCACTTTTTTAATTAACATACATGCCGTTAGCACACATTGCATTTTCATCACATTCAATGAGAGGCTTTGAGAACTGAATTGTAAGAAGAACCACCATAGCCAACTCACTGTTAAACACTTCTGTGCAACCAGATCAATATTATAGAGTGAGCTTCCTCATCGCATCTTCAACTGAAGGCTTGGGATTAGGTTTTCGGGGAATCTCTCAAAAATGATTTGATAAAAAATACAGAAAGACTTTGGTAATATGTTCTTGTTACCATAAATCTTCAATAAACTGTCTATTTCTTTGGAGAATGAGGCAGAGTAGCAGAGTAGAATTTTTAACAATAAAATTTAAGGAATTTGAGGCGTCCAATGATTTCTGTGTTATGAAGTAGAAGTTAGTAGCAACATCTGCAAAGATCTATAAATAAAAGTTCATCAAAAGTGGGTGGATTAGTGGAGACCGGATGGAATGCTAGGATTTACTATGATATAAATCCATGTTGTCCTGTAACTCACTGCATTCATACTGACTGCCCCTCATATTTATTAATTTATACATTCAACGACCAGAACCACCAACACATGCAACACAATTAAAGAGTTTATAATTATGTCCCCAAAGCCTATGGGAATTAAGATTACTTTGTTTAAGCTAGGGTTCTTCAGGTGCCCAGTTAATGAACAGTACACCCTCTCCTATTATACTTGGGTATAATTTGATCAGCAGTAACCAGCGACCTAGCCAGAGTAGATAGCAGTGAGCTGCTGTAAAGGGACAGTTCAGAATTGAGTTAAACCCTCACACAACTAATGTTAATGTATTGGGCCCAATGATCACTATTAAAAGAAATGTAATGCTTTGGGTTAATGGTTGTAGTGACACATTTATTTACTTCAGTTACCTTCCTCACGTACAGACAGGGATTTAGTATCTGTCTTAAATGTAGAGTCACCAGTAGTTCATCATGGAATGTGACATGAATCACCAGTACTGTGCTTGTCTCTCTATGGTGGGAGTTCCGTTCATATATATATATATAGTTTTTCTTTTTCCTTCTCTCTCTGTTCTTTTTCTCTTTTCTTATTCTCTCTTTTTTTTAAAATTCTTCTCAAGACTAATTGTGTCATTTGTTATGCAGGTACTTCCTCAAGATGACGATGGAAAAAGCAGCTTGCTGTATAAATACATTATCCACGAAGACCTTTTACCAATGATCAGCAATAACAATGTTCTCCTAGAGGAGATGGATGGCTATGAGTGGGCTTTGAAAAGCTGGTCGCAGTGTTCCAAAGCATGTGGGGGGGGTATGTGCATTTTATGTTCACTCTTTCTTATGTAACTCAATATTTATTGATGTTTTAATAATATTAATGTTATAATAAGGGAAGGTTAAATATAAATACATGTACAAATAATTAATGAACATTGGGAGAAAAAAAAGTACACCACTCTAGAGGAATATAAATAACAGGAATGTTCGATCTTTTGTTTAATGTGATTATTTTGTTTTTATACAGATAGTAATGCGAGCCAAGTGTAACTCTCCATTCCATATAATGTTCTACTGCATTAATATATATTACAAGTATTCTAAAAATTACTTAAAATTGATTGATTTAAAGAAAAACAATTGCATTAGGAATACAGATCTATAGTGTCCCTTTCTTAGGGTATTAGGTCATCTCATTCGGCATATCGAAGACTATAAGCCATTTGTTCTCTTCTTTTTTTTTCCAACTAAGGCTCCTTTGAGGCTGCTTAGCTTTCCACCTCCGGTAACATCACAGAGGAGGCAGTGCCTGCTCTGCAGATGGTCCAATCCAATGCTCCTCATAGAGGGGCCTAAAGTGCATGCACAGAGGGTGCTGTGTGCGCATTCAAATGTTCTCCTAGAAAAGCATTGAATCTATGGTTTCCTATGGGGCTTCTGCATCATGTGACCAAATCATACTGACAGACAGGAAAGGTGGACTTAATCCTGCTTGCCAAGACAATAAGAAGAGAGACATGCCCACCTACGCTTCTAATCTCGCCACTGCAGTGGGCGGTGGTGTGCTGCTATCAGCACACTTAACCACTGTACTGTCTCCCCTCCTTTACCTCTTTGGTCTTTTTTAGTACTGTTCTCTACCCCTTTCCCCTGCTCCTCCTCTCTTCCCTTTCTGCTGCCCCCCTGATTGTCGAAGTGACACGTACACTCCTCTTGCTATCATGTCACTGACACCGGCTTCCTTAAACATACTGTCCATAAATGCTAGGGGCTTGAATAAACCCGAGAGACGGATGGGGGTGATAAGGGATTTCTTCGACAGGCGGGCCTCAGTTGTCTTTCTCAGAAAAATGTACTTTCGGGTGGGGACTAGACCCAAAATGACAAATAACCATTTCCCACGGGTATACTTTAGTAACTATTAAGGGGGCAAAGCCAGAGGCACGTCAATCCTCATACACAGGCGGATACCGTTTGTGGAGGAGGCGGTCACAACGGATGAAAACGGAAGGTTCTTATTCTTGAAAGGCACGATAGTGGGTCACAGATACACCTTTGCTAACCTGTACGCTCCAAATCAGAGACACTATAGGTTCTTCTCTCAAACTCTTCGCAAGTTACAGGTTTTCACTGAGGGTATCCTGATAGTGGGGGAAGATTTTAATTTGCCTCTTGACCCGAGGTAGGACACATCATCCGGGGTCTCCCATGTACCCAACACATTATGGCCATTGGGGCCCTGTTAGCTAGACATCACCTAATTGCCTGTTGGAAACCTCACCACCCAGACAAAAGGAACTACTCCTTCTCTCACTCCCACAAAGTCTGACTATTTTTTCATGACACATTACCATCTCCCGACCTTAACTCACGCTGACCTGGACGCTGCAACTTGTCAGATCATGCCTCGATGACAATCACACTTACATCCCCCTAATTGAGGCCCACTAAGACTAAATGGAGGCTGAATGACTACCTGCTTTCCAGACAGGACATTCTGACGGACGCAGGACAAACACTCCAAGACTATTTTACAGACAACACCCCGCAAAGGCGCTGAACTAAAGAAACATAATGAGTCTAGCATGATGACCCTCATACAGGACATCAGACAGTTGGATACCCTCGATAGAAGGGTTCAGACTCGTATGCAACAGACACAGCTTCTACAACCTGGCCTCTCTACTGAACGCTAGACATCATAGAGACACTTTGTGACACAAGACCTTTTCCCTTCATGGGAATAAAAGCGGGAGGTTATTGGCTAGGATGCTGCAAAAATGCAGACAGCTCACGTACATAGACCGTATTAGAGACAGATCAGACACGCTCCACAGCATACCCAGCAAGATCCAAGAGACGATTAGTGCTTACTACTCCGATCTGTACTCCCTACCACAATCCCGTACAGAGATAGCCAAGGGCAGGCTACAGGACACCATCCAATTATACCTGACGACCTATACCACGACTACAATAGACGGGGAGGTGGCGGACCTCTTGGATGGTCCCTTGACTGTAGAGGAACTAGCCCAAGCCGTGAAACAGTCGAAACCTCGTAAATGCCTAGGTCCTGATGGCCTGCCTGTAACATATTATAAATGCTTTGCAGAAACATTATATTATATTTTATTATTTATAGAGCGCCATCAAATTCCTCAGCGCTATACAATGGGTGGGCTAACATACATGTAATTGTAACCAGACAACTGGACGTACAGGAACAGAGGGGTGGAGGGCCCTGCTCCATGAGCTTACATTCTAGAGGGAGTGGGGTATAGTGAAACAGAGGGTAAAAGTAGGGGTATGAAGTAGGTTGTTAGAAAAGCTTTTAATGCCATAAGAGAGGGTCACTGATTCCCCAAGCAATACCTTGCCACACACATCACGATCATCCCAAAGGAGGGCAAGGACTGAGAGCACTGTGGGAGCTACAGGTGCATCTCTTTAATTGGAAAAACTGGTGAGTGTAAGTGCTCGATATCTATAATTAGCAGTAAATCACCGACAAGGGGTTCTCTCCACCCTTGTGATAGTAAAGATAACAGACAGGAGGTGATCGACGCTTAAGATTATATATACATATATACTATAAGTACAAAGCAAGAAACAGATTATGGTGCAGTACAGTAGATGTTTGTGAAGGGAGTACAAATGGGCCCAATATAGATTCATATACTAAGAACATCATCTGTATCGTATATATAATCTTAAGCGCTGATCACCTCCTGCCTGTTATCGTTACCATCTCTTTAATTAATTGCAATCTCAAATTACTAGCTAAGATGATTGCTATGCACCTGCAGCTACACATACCCTCTCTGGTACATCTGGACCAGGTCGGGTTTATAACGGGACGAGAGGCCCAGGATAACATCATCAGGGCACTCGCCCTACTACACAGGAAACTGGAAGCTTCAGAGGGCCTTCTTTTGCTTTCCACGGACGCATTTGACCCTGACTCCCTTGGGCATGGGGACGCACCTGCAGGGCTGGATAGAAGCACTATACGAAAATCAAACCGTGCAGATATTAGTGAATGGGGCTTTAACATTGGATTTCTCGATACACAATGGCACACGCCAGGGATGCCCCTTGTCACCGTTGCTCTTCGTCCTTGCCCTGGAGCCATATTTGACGGCCGTAACATACAACCCGGAAATCCGAGGCGTAGACGTGGGAGGCACACAGCACAAGATAGCGACCTACGCTGACGATCTCCTCTTTTTTGTAACAAACCCGGAGGTCACCCTGCCCAATATCCTTATGACCTTTTGGGAATTCAGGGCACTCTCAAACCTGAAAACTAACTTCTCCAAGTTTCACATATTAAACGTGAATAACCCTACGGCGCGAGCGGAACCACTGAGATAGAGCCATGCGTTCCAGTGGACAGACCGTAAGATCCGTTACCTGGGCATCTGGCTGATGACACGGCGAACAGACATGTTTAAGGAGAACTTTTCCCCAGTGTCGGACAGGTTTAGAGATGAAATAAAGGAATGAGCATATCCTCACATCTCTTGGTTTGGACAGATATGGTCACAAAGATGAACTTTCTTCCCAGATTGTTATACTTATTTCAGACTATCCCGATACTGACTCCCAGACCTTTCTTTAACAGACTGTGAACTGCTTTGGGGACTTATGTATGGGGTGGGAGGAGGCCCTGTATGAATTTCGATTGACTCACACAACCCAAAGAACGGGGAGCAATGGCCCTACTGGACTTTCACCTGTATTATCAGACGTGCCACTTACTGAGAGTAGTTGAATGGTCTCAGCAGGCGGTCTCTAACCTATGGAAGAGGGTGGAGTTGGGTGAGGCTAGAAAACCGGTTGCCTTAATACCTTGGCTGCCGAGATTGGATTACGAACAGAGATACTCAGCATACACAAGAGACACTCTCCAGGTCTGGCGTTGCATGTTGCCTAAATACAGCCTCTCGGGTTTCCCGTCCCCATTACTACACCTGACATACAATTCAGAATTCCCTCCGGGCCTTAATCCTAAGGCTGTTAGAGACGTGATTGGGGACCACCTTCCCAGTCTACACCATGTTACTTCACCAGACTGACTTAAGACTTTAACTGACGTGACACAAACCACCTCTCCAACACCATTACAAGTACAATCAAATCGGGAGTTATGTGGACACTCTTCCGAGAGGGCGAGCTTGCGTACGAGATCCAAACTTTTTTGAAAACATCTGTATGGCTTTGGACCCCTTGCATCATGGGGTATCTTTCCTATACTCCATGCTACAACTCCGAATCCACTCTGAGCACCCTAAATTTATGAGCAAATGGGAGACAATACTGAACCGTAAGTTCAGTGATGCCGATTGGGAGAAAATGTGTTACCTGACACACAACTGCTCGGTCTTTAGCAAACTGACAACCTGGTATCAAACCCTGGAGGCCCTGCGGTCTATATACCCAGATAATTTGGATCAGTGCTTGAGATGTGGTGAGGAGGCCGGTACACCAGATTCACATCTGGTTGGAGTGTAGGAGGATTAGACCATTCTGGAGTGCGATCCAGGATATGATAGAACTCTTTACAAACGAGCTTGCCGCTATGACCCAGCTTTCCTATTGCTATACTACACTAAGACCCTAAGTCAGCACACAAAAAATCAATCACAATTACTGACCACAGCCAAGGAAGTAGTTGTTTCTACAGTAGATGAGCAATTTGTGTGGCTCCTGTCTTGGAGTAATTATATTTAAAATTTATATAACTTTTTTCTTTTTGATATACTCATCCAGGCTGATAAAAAAAAAAGTAGTTAATGTATGTTTTTATGTCAATTGCTAGTTCATGTAAAATATGTCATTATGTATCATCGTGGACTGATTTAGCTAATTGTCTTTTTCTGCAGGCATTCAATACACAAAGTACGGATGTCGGAGAAAGGGGGATAACCGAATGGTTCACCGTAACTTTTGCGACAATGGTAAAAAGCCAAAGCCAATTCGTAGACGATGTAACCTCCAGGAATGCTCACAGCCAGGGTATTACTAATTCCATAAACGTTTTTTTGTTTGTTTGGGTTTTTTTTGCGTGTCAGCAACCAGGGGCATGAAAGGAGATGTTCCAGCAGTTGGGGCCGGCAGACCCAGGGACTGGAGAAAATCTGGGACTTCAGATAAATGTGACAGAAGATGCATCTTGTCAGTCCTGCCTGCAAGTAGGCAGCGCGGGGCCCAGTAGTAACGATGGTGTTTTCATGTAGCAGCTGGATAACCTGCCGGAATGACTTCCACAGTGTAAGGGTATGCCTAGAGAAGTCTCTGTAAAAATGTGAACCGTGTCCCTTCAAAGGGTACAGTGGGAGAGCATCTAGATGCCCCCATCAGAGTCCAGCAATAATTTGAGCAAAAAGTCTTGAGGAGCTTCCTGAGGTGCTTTTGCAGCCCTGGGGAGACTAATGCAGGAATCAACCACTAGCTGCTTAGCTTGCGTTTGGGTTAGCGCGTAGAGAGGAGCCTCAGGGTGTAATGGCATAATTCAGCACTGGAAACTGGCTCCGGTATTTCCCTAATCCTTACATTGCGTGCTTTAGCCTTATCTTCCAGGTAGGCCATTTGCGATATCAGGTCAGTGCAGCAATTTTTTAGCAAGCCAAGGTCAGCATCCTTTGCCATTTGCATTCTTCTAGCACTCTCTAGATCTTCCTCCACTATCACAATATGGCCGGTAAGCATGGTGACTTCATCCCTGACCACTGACATATCCTCTTGGAACTTTACTCTAATACTAGGACACAGTCTTGCTGCCCTGGGGATACTTGTCATCCGTGTGTACCTGCTGGAAGGCTGGTGGGTCAGTGGGCAAGCTGTTGTTTTCCGATGAGTTTGATGTTAAAGCCTCTGCAGGTGCCATGCTTGAAGTCCCAGGCCATGAGGCTGGTGCATAAAAACTCCAGTATCTTGGCCGTTCTTCTCTGTGCTTTTTCATTTAATTCCCGCTTCAAGCACCAATAAGCAGGCTCAAATCGCTGAAAAATCATGGCAATCAGATGGGAAGCACGAAGCTGCAATAATGTCTGCCGGCTCCACCCCTATTCCTTAAACATTTTGCATTGTTTTGTGTTTAATATATAAATCATCTTATAAACATATAGGAGGATATAGCCTGTTCACCTATTTATTTTATTTACAATAAAGGGTTGCACCTTAATTTTGGAAATACGCATCAGCATGACAATGTATCTTCTGATATGTGTGCACTGACTATTCTACAATATTCCACTGGGGAGAGTTTTGCATAATACAGATCGTTGTGTACTTAAGTGATCTCTCAGATTGTTCTGCTACACTTTCACCCCGGTGTAGCCTGTGTAGTCTAGTCCATTGTAACTGAACGTGCAATTTAATTTATAATTGATAAGAAATACCATTTAATAGCTTTATTTCTGTATTATGAGGTACAGTATCTAAGTGGAGTTATAAAAATTGTAACTGTTTCTTGGATCATTTATAATCCAAGACCAAACCTAGAACAAGATGTAGGCATGCCGCTAACCAATGTGTTGTTGTTTTTTTCGGCCCTCTTGTTGTCTGTGTTAATTGAATTTTAATTACACACAAGAGGCTCCTGCAGCTCTAGCATGATATTAATAGAGCAGGAGACAAGAAATTCTAAATTAAGAAGACTGTGTGCATTAAAGGCAGTTTATTGATTAGATCATTGGATCTCTCTTTAAGTTGTGAAGGTATCAATATTTATTAATTCAAAGTAAACTTCAATATTCCGCTGAATTCAGTCCTCTTCATGGATTCTGTGAGGGCAAACACTGTTGAGCTAGAGGGCTAATGCTGCCTCTGCTTTTTCACTATTCCCTAGACCAGGTGTAGGCAACCTTCAACACTCCAAATTATGTGAACTACATCTCACAAAATGCAAAGCATCAGGGGTAATGTAGTCTACAACATCAGGAGTGCCGCATTTTTCCAACCTCTACCCTAGACGATGAAGGATCTGAGATTGGTTAAGTTTAAGAGATGTTTGCTGAAGGTTAAACAGTTTTATAAAATGAATAAACTCATAAATATGACTGCATTGCATTTCCATAATGCACGTGGAAAGTGATGTTTTATGACCTTTTTGCTGCTGCATCAGTAGAGGAAACGAATAGATATGGATATAAAGCCAATTAAACAAGTTTGTTTTCCATTAAAGATGGGTGACAGTGGAATGGGGGACTTGTAGCAAGACCTGTGGCAAACTTGGTGTGCAGACCAGGCTAGTGCAGTGTGTCCAGCACTTGCAGAATGGGACAAACCGGACGATACATACAAAATACTGCACAGCAGAACGACCAGACCACAGACGACCATGCAACCGCTTGCCATGTCCAGCACAATGGAGAACAGGAGCATGGTCACAGGTACTACATTGTGCTTTATCTGTACCTAATTTTATATATATTTATTTATTTTGTATACATACACATACCATATATTGTGGTATTGTTATAACGTAAAATATTGTTATATTGTCCAGATGTAGAACAATAAAGAAACAATACACTCACACACACCTCTACCCACCCCTAATGGACAGATTGTTCAATTCCTTCATGTATGTGTGGGGGGGATTTCTGTAGTGTAAAATATAAAGGCTAATTACATATATGAAATATAACATTATATACATAGATTAAATGCATACAATTACACTTACAAACACATGAGCTCTTAAATAAAACTAGCGCTCATCAAGCATTGTGGTCACCCTGGCTCCTCGGGGTAAAGAGTTGCAAGTACACTTATAAGGGGCAAGCACGGGTTCTTCTGTGTCTACTGCCTCCACATATTTCCTATATTTTACACTATTTTAAACCATTTGACACTCTCAGCAACTAAAGCATTATGCATGTTACATACTGAAAAATACAGAAAATTTTATCATACTTAACGTAATTTTCTTTTCCTGGCTATTATTTATGGCAGCATCACTTATGGGTAATACCCAAGCTTCACCATAGGGAGGGGGGAAAAAAAATACTCTAAACCAGATAATGCTGAAATAAGTTTAATTAGATAGATTCAACAGAGGATAGAACACCTCTACCAAAGGCCGTAGAGGATGATGCCAAATCCAGTTTGTAGTGCTTGATGAACGTAAGAGGTGAAGACCAGGTAGCTGCCTTACAGATGTCGTCAGCTGGAACTTCTGCCCAATTTGCCCAAGATGTTGCCAAAGCCCTTGTAGAGTGAGACTTTATCTTACTAGGAGGAGTAAGGTCTTTTAATTGATAAGCCTTGATTATAGTATTGGAGAACCAGCCTCTCAAGGTGGAGGTTCTGACCTATCGGCAGAACAAATAGCTGATGAGACTTTCGAAATTGATTTGAAATTTCGAAGTATTTGAGGAGACACTGTCTGATGTCCAACTGATGAAGTTTCACTTCTTCTGGAGAAGAATGAGATGGATAAAAGGAAGGGATAACAACTTCCTGTAGAATGTGGAAATTCAAGACTACTTTAGGCAGAAACTCTTGTTTAGGTCTTAAAACCACTCTGTTGTGGAATACCTGAAAATGGTTTTCATCACAAGAGAATGCATGGATTTCTGACATGCGTTTTGCTGTAGTTATAGCCACCAAAAACAAGGTCTTATATGTAAGTAAGACAATACCCAGCTCATCTAAAGGAGCAAAGGGGTTTTCAGACAAAACCTCTAATACCATCGGTAAATTCCAAGGCGGAGAATAATTCCTTTTCGGAGGTCTTATGCGAATTGTTGCTTTAAAGAATCTGGCAATAATAGGATCAGATGCCCATGACTTGTTGCAGAGAGCAGATAAAGCTGATGATTGGACTTTCAGAGTACTAAGGCTCAGCCCTTTTTCCAGGCCTGTATGAAGAAAATTTAGAATATTGATGTTAGAGGGCTGCAGGAAATCAATGTTGTTTGCTAGAGACCAGAACGAAACACCTCCCATATCTTATGGTAGCAAGAAGAAGTCGACCCTTTTCTGGATTTAAGGAGGGTATTAACCACAGGTTTAGAAATGCCTTGAGCTAGAAGTCTCTCCTTTTCAAGAGCCATGCCCCCAATTTCAGCTGGTTGGGGTTCGGATGAACAGCCGGTCCCTGGGTCAAGATGTCTGGTCTGTGAGGAAGAGGCCAAGGAGGTTCCAGGCTCAACTTTTTCAGGAGAGGAAACCAAGGTCTGCGAGGCCAAATTGGGATGATGGCAATTACTTTCAGACCTTCTTTCCATATCTTTCTTTGTAGTCTGTAAATCATTGGTAGGAGAGGGAATGCGTACCCCAGGTCGAATTTCCATGTAAGGGACAGAGCATCCTGTCCTGCTGCTCGAGGATCCGCATGTAGAGAGTAAAACTTTTCTACCTGGGTATTGTTGTATGATGCCATAAGATAGATCTGGGGTACTCCCCACCTCAGGGTAATCAACTGAAATAAGTCCGGATGTAACTTCCACTCTCCCTGGAGAATCCTTGTTCTGCTGAGATAATCTGCTAATAAATTTTCTGGCCCTGGAAGGTAAACTGCTTTCAACCCTTGTAAATGGCGTTGCGCAAACTTCGTTATAGGAGATAGTTCCTTAAGAAGAGAATAGCTTCGGGTGCCTCCCTGATGATTTATATAAGATGCGACCGCTCTGTTGTCTGTATGTATTCTCACCCAAGCATTCCTCAGGAGATGACGGAACCCCTTTAGCGCCCTGAGAACCGCTCTCATTTCTCTTAAATTCGAATTAAGTTTTGACTCCTTCCATGACCATGTTCCTTGAATCCACGAGTTGTTCAAGTGTGCTCCCCATCCCAGGAGACTGACATCTGTTGTTTTGGTTATCCAAACCGGTTCTTCCAGGGGAAACCCTTGACATAGGTTTTCTTCTTTTGTCCACCAATACAGATTTGTTGAAATCCTTGGGAGGAAACGAATCTTCTGATCCCAATTCCCTGTTTTTGTATCGAAGTGTATGAGAAAATGCCTCTGAATAGGTCGCATCTTCCATTGGGCCCATTTCACTAGGCCTATCGTGGAAGTAAGAGACCCCAATAGGCTCATGAATTCTCTTGCTGAGATGTAGGATTTCTGACGCAGTCCTCTGATTTTCTTCACGATTCGCTCCTTTCTTTCTGTAGATAGAGATACCAGGCCTTTCTCCGAATTTATATTTGCTCCCAGGAATATCATCCTCTGTGAAGGAGCCAAAGAACTTTATTTATCAACCAACCATGCTCCTGAAGGTATGTGATGGTAATTCTGGTGTGGAGATTCACAATATGTCTGGATGGGCCTATTATTAAAAAATCGTCCAGATAATGATAAAGCTCGATGTTCTTTGTCCTTATAAAGGCTACCAAGGAAATAAGGATCTTTGAAAACGTTCTGGGGGCCAAACTTAATCCGAAGGGAAGTCCCTTGAACTGGTAGTGATTCCCCGAAATCCAGAACCTCAGGAACCGGCGATGACTGTCATGAATAGGTATTTGATAATAGGCATCGTTGAGATCGATAGATGTCATCCAGTTCCCTGGTTTTATATTGGGCAGGATAGTGGTAATAGACTCCATCTTGAATGATCTTGTCATCAATTTTGTATTCAGACCCTTTAGATCCAGAATTAGACGCCATTTTCCCTGGGGTTTTGGGGCCAGAAACATAGTGGAATAATGGCCGCTGAAACGCTCTCTGTAAGGAACTTTTTCTATAACCTGGTTCTGCAGCAGCTGGGAAATTATGTTGTTCAGAGCGATTTATTTTCTTCCTTTTGAAACTCTTGAACGAATGAAAGAGTTTTGATAAGGGAATTCCTTGAATTCTATCTTGTATCCTTCCATTAGAATAGACAGAACCCAAGAATCTTGAATATTCTTGGCTCAAACCGGATAAAAGAAGCAAAGCCTGCCTCCTATAACATCTGGCAGGGCCAGCAAACGTTCAGAAGTTTTTGGTGGGTGGTCGAGATCCTCTTCCTCTAACAGGTTTAGATGTAGAGGACTGATAGCTTCTCCAGTTAGAATTTCTGTATTCTTTGCCGGGTCTATATGCTCTATCTCGAAAGGATCGGTCTCTGAATTTTTTATCTTTCCAGTAAGACGCACTAAATCTTCTTTTCCCTTGTGGAAGAAAAGCTTTTCTCCCATCCGCTGCTTTATGAATTGCATCTTCTAAGACTTTACCAAAAAGGAGGTCACCTTGAAAGGGGAGCGCACATAGGGAAGCCTTAGAAGCGTAATCTGCCCCCCAGGAGTGAAGCCATAATGCTCTTCTGGATGCTACTGACAGTGCCATACTTTTTGCTACCATCTTGGTAACATCCAGAGAAGCTTCAGAACAAAATTCTGTGGCTAATTTTAAATCCTTAAGTCCCTCCATCAGGAGTTCTCTACGGACTCCTCTATTAATATCCTCTTCTAAATTATCTACCCAAATTTTGAGAGTTCTGGACAAGGTGGTTAGGGCAATAGCGGGATGTAATGCTGATCCCAGAGCCAGGTATGCTTTGATAAGGTTAGCGTCCAATCGCTTTTCCATAGGTTCTCTTAAATATGCCATGGAGTCTATGGGAAGAGTCGTTCTTTTAGCCATATGGATCACTGCCGCATCAATTTTTGGAACAGAAATCCACGATTGCAATCTTCTAGAGCATACGGATATAGTCTGGGAGTTTTATTTTTTAATGTAACCTTTCTCTCTGGTCTATTCCATTCTTCCTGGATGACCTCCTTAATAGCAGTGTGGACCGGAAAGGAGGGCCTGTTGGACTTCAGATCTTCGAAATATCTGTCGGATTCCTTCTTTTCTGTACTTTCTTCAGGGATTCTTAAGGTTTCTCTGATAAGATAAACCAATTTATACACAGCCTTGGAATCCAGGGATCTTGAACAACTATCTTCCTCTTCTTCCTCTGAAAATTCTCCCATTAAGTCAGAATCTTCTTCCGATTCTACATTACTCTCCACTCTAGGACGCTTAGAGGTAATCATTTTATTTGATGATTTGAAGCCTTCTGCAATAGCGTCTGATATCCATTTTTTAAAATCAGCCTGTGGGGAACTTTTCTTTTCCCATTCATTATCTGCTTCCGCCAGGCAAGCTTTGCACAAATTATTCCCAGGAGGAGCCACTTGGTTACAGTTCGCACATCTATTAGACTTTTCTCTATATTTTCTGGGAGAATTCTCTTGAGACCTTTCTGGGCTGAAATAATATATTATATGCCTACTTTGGAACTCTTTTCCCCCCTTAAGAAAATTTTTAATAATTTTATTGAGGCTCACCTATGTCTTCTAGAGCGAGATCTTGAGGCAGAGGGAGAAGCCATCTACAAAGAATAATTACTACTTAATACTGTATTAAAGAAGAACAAAAACAAAATTTTCAACTCGAAAAATATTAATAAAACAAGATTTTTACCTTTAAAATAGAATCTGGATGTTCAGAGGCAGCTTTCCTAGTTACCAGATGACCAGGGAGGTTATTGACAGCAAAACCGCTCAAATTTTAAACTTTTTATTTTTTGGCACGATATACCTTTAAGCGCGAAATTAATATGCTCAGAGCGCCCGCCGGATGCCGCCAGTACTGCGCTTGCTCTGGAAACTGAGCACAGAAGAGCCCAGGCTCTGGTGAAGAAACTTCTGCAGTCTGCGCCTCCCACAAAGATAATACAGCTCAGATAAGATGAAACAAGAGAATCTAAGCTTAAAAAGAAAACCAAAGTGAAAACTTACTGTTTTGATGATAGGCATTACTGGCTTCTCCATAATACTCTGCCTTCTGATCAGGGGGGTTTTGATGTTTAGCAGGGGAATTTTTAAAGCTACAGCTGACCCCACATCAATTATTTATATATATAATTTATATATCATTTATCCAACTCCATGGTACAGATAATAATCTGTATCTAACTCAGTTAGTCCTGCCTGTGCAGGCTGATTACTGAGTTCTTCAGATGAAGAGAGGCTGAACTTCATCTGGAGGCCCATAGTACACATGGGAAGGTGGCCCCCAAAAAAATAAAAAAATTATCCTGTTTGTCCTGAAAGGACAGGAAAAAAGACTGTGGGTTGGAAGGAGGAGGGACCTTTTATACCCCAGTCGGGTCCAGATTAATTGATTTTTCCTGTCCTGTACCTGATTGGGGCGGAGCTAACCCATAAGTGATGCTGCCATGATTAGCCAGGAAATTAGATTTACTCCATAGGATAAAAATGTCAAACTATATACCATTTAACCACCATGTTTAATGCAGTTTTTATTGCTTACTCTCATAAAAAATGAAAATAGTTTTTTTAACATTGAGTGGCATTTTATTATATATATATATATATATATATTATTTTTTATTTATTTTTTAATACACACTGTAGAGATATTCCAATAGCTACATTTCTTTGTACCTCCTGTGGGCAAAATGTACATGAAACTATAATGGAGTACATATAGGTGAAAGTTAAATGTTGTTATTATTAATTTATTTTTTTAAAGACAGATATACTGTATTTTGCTATCTTATCTACTCGGTTGTATTTCAAGAGATACCTCATTACACAGGAACTAAACTATTTTACCATTTGTTATTTTTTTAATGACTGCACAGCTGTTTTAATACATATCAAGTCCGAAATAATGTAAATATTTGGCTTAAAATACTTTGCCAAAAAAACAAATTGTAGGAACTGCATGTGCAGTGTAGATATGCTTGATATATTTATCTCTTTATTTATGAGACTCTAAGGAGTTGGCAGTGCATGTGCTATCTGTTTGTAGGAAAGCAATGTCTTGGAAGGTACTTAAGTTAAGCATTTGCATAAGAAAATCGCTACACTTCCACAATTCATTTAATTGTGTCTTTATTGACGTCATTGTGTTTGGCCCTAACAGTGCTCATTAAGCTGCGGAGAAGGTATCCAACAGCGCCAAGTAGTGTGCAAGGCAAGCGATAATGTCATTGGTCAATGCGATGGTGACAAGCCAGAAACTATTCAGGTCTGCAAGATGGCCCCATGCCCAGGTGAGAAGTTTCATATATGAGCAAGAATTTATATCCTATGGAAGCAATGAAGGCATGTCTAAGGCAGCTTGCCATATTGGGGGATCCAGCTGCCAGAAACCACATTATTAACATTGAGATAGTTTTCTCATTTTTTTTAACTGCTTAGACCCACATCATAAATATACAAATTGTAGTGCTCACATGTGTGGTATATTACCAAACTCTAACACATATAAACTCTGGTCCGTCTACTTTAACAAATATTTATTCAGAGACAAAACAACATAAAATAATGACACACAATCTAACTAACTATACCAACAAAAACAATCTAATTATATAACAATAACAACTAAATCTTATAAAGTCACCAGATCCCACTCACAGTTCACCATTATAAATATTAGCCCATGTCTGCTCACGTGTCTACTTAGTAGCATAGCCAAGAAGGAACAGGGAGGAATGGCAACAGGGGGAAGTGGTTATCTCTTTCCTGACTTGTAAAGGTATTGAATTACCTAATTACCATACCAAAGGGTAAAGCTTATTTTCCTTGTAAGAAATGTATACCTGAGCTTGGTCACATGACCCCTGGTCACAATATTAGTTTGATGACAGAATGTCACCACAATATGTTAAAACATTTTGTTCAGTTTTAAAACCAAAAAAGTTACCTATGCACTATCCCATATCCCTGTGCACATTTATAGTACCACTCCAGTGGCCATTATTAAAGTGTAAGCTCACCTCCCATTTCAAGGCAAACTTCTTATGTGAGTTCTACACTTACCAATAATTTACCTTGATGCTTTCAGCTAAAAAAACACACTCTCTAATGAGACACAAAAGAGTACTATTATGGACTTCTAAACACTTATTAACACACAAAATTACACACGTGGTTGGTGGCGGCACTGTAACATGACTGTGTAATACAAAATACAAATACACAAAATTATTATTAAAGTACTGCACTCAAACTCCTACTACTCTTGTAGTATCTACATGCCCCCAACACAAAAAGTTATCAGTGCACTGTCCTAAATCCCTATGCACATTTACATAAGTAACTTTTAGCAGGTAACTTTTTTGTTTTTTGTTCCATGTATTGGGACTGATGAATACTATAGCCATTGCTTCTGCCCAAGAGTGCAGGATTTAATTTTCTGTGTTTATATTGTTCACTTGTGGTGTATGAATAAAGTTAATTGAAAGAGCATTTAGAATGCCATAGTTTACCCATCCCCTCGATCCACTTTGCATCCTTACACTGTGACTCTTTTAAACATCCACTATAACATAATTGTATTTACTTAAAGGTAGCATTAAAAAACAGAGTTGTCTGGATCAGTAAACAATCAACATGGAAATATATGTTTTAAAGGAACACTTCAGGCCTATGGGGGGCAATAATGCATCTGATAGAGCAGCATGCAACAAAATGTATTACTGATATATTATTTAGTTGGGGTTTTTTTTGTTGCAAAGTACTAGAGTCAGGTTTTTTTAATTCTACTTTATAGAAAATGTAAAAAACATTTTATATATATCACATCTATCTCCTCTCCATAGCTTATTGCGGAGACGCTGACCCAGGAAGCACCTCTAGTGACCATCTGAGTGACTGCCACTAGTGGTGTCCCTAGGCAGTAATGTAAACACTGCCTTTTCTTTTAAAAGAATCTATAGCTGAGTGTGCGAGCTTGGAGCCCTCCATGCTTTCTTCTACTGCGAGCACCCGTGCTTTGAGCATGGTCACTGCTTCCCGGACTGGTGCTATGTCCGCATTAAACATGGCCTAGATTTCCTTCATTAAGGCTTTGATATCTGCCTTGGTGGAGGGAGCTGAGTCTTCCGCCTCTGTGTGTGCCTGTGGTCCTAGTTGCCGCCTTGGTGGAGGTGAAAGGTCAGCTGTAATGCTGTCCTCGTCTGAGGACAGTGATGTATAGGCTTCAGCAGGTACCATCTTGGCGGGTTCAGGCTGCACGGTTGTGCCCAGGGAAGTGCCTATATCAGGAGATCCCGAGCCCGGGTCCAAGTGCATCTTCTTACTTTTCTTCCCCGTGTCGTCTGGGATTGGGCCGTAGCACTTTGAGCCCAGTAGCGGGGTCGGTATCAGCTCTTGGCTTGGTTTGGTAAGGCCGACTTGCTCCAAAACATGTCTAGCTTGTGCAGGCGCTAGCTCCAATCCCAGTATCTTGCAATACCTTTTTTATTGGACAAATGGTGTCGTTTTTGCTCAGAAATGCTTTACACTTGAGGAAGAAAGGTTCTCCTGGAAACATGTCATTCCTAAATCTGTTATTCCAATTAAGAAGATATTACAAGATACCAATTTCATGTTATTTTACATCTGCATCACTGGACTAATACGGCTGCAATCTCTACTGTACAACAAATCATGGTAGATAGCCTCTCTCAGTTCCACATATATGAATGTGCTCTAGAAAGAATGTACACCTAGTGGGTTTATTCATTAAACTCCAAATTCTGTAACCAAACTTAAATATTTCTGTGACAGAAGGGTGTACACCATGTTTCCCCTGCCTCTTGCAGTACAAAACGGATTGTTCTTTAGTCAGTCTTTATGAATGCACATTGCAGAGTACAGTAAGTGGTTAAGCGATCTGAGCAGTATGTTAGACCAGTCTATTTCTGCACTCATAATTTTATTTGTAGTGAGTTCATCTGCTTATGTTTTGGTGGGGGTTTTTTTAAACATATTTTTGTTCTTCCCTATATCACTAGTGTACTACAATGTAGGGTTGTTCAATTATTCCAATTTCTTTTTATTCCAGATTCCAGCTCTGTTCTAGTTAGACAAATGTTTGAAATTGAGTGCTTATTATCCCCCTTTAAAGGACCTGACAAAAATGCATCTAGTAGAACATTGTTCAAAAGTAATATATGTATGTATAATTATTATTCTTTATATAGCACCAACAAATTCCACATCGCTGTACAATGGGTGGACTAACAAACACGTAGTTGTAACTAAACAAGTTGGACGCACAGGAACAGAGGGGTTGAGGGCCCTGCTCAGTGAGCTTACATGCTAGAGGGAGTGGGTTTGAGTGACAGAAGGTAAGGGTAGGAGTAGGAAAGTAGGTTAGTAGAATAGTATTCACTGAAGACTTAGTGTTTTGATGACCGTTGCAGGAGAGTAATCAGGGTGTGGGGGGGTTGCTATTAACAGTTTAATTGATATGCTTTCCTGAAGAAGTGACTTTTCAATGATTTTTTGAAGCAGCTTCTTATAGAGAAGGAAATAGAATTCCACAGGAACGGTGCTGCCCTAGAGAAGTCTTGAAGTCGAGCATCAGTGGTGGAAGTACGAACAAAGGGTGGACGTAGGTCTTCGGCAGAGCGTAGGGACCTAGATGGGATATACTTGTGTATTAGGGAGGATAGATAGGTTGGAGCAGTATTATGTAGAGATTTGTAAGCAAGAACCAATATTTTAAATTGAGCCCTATATCTTACAGGAAGCCAATGCAGGGACTGACAGAGGGACTGAGGCATGCGAAGTGCAAGCGGATAGGAAGATGAACATAGACAAATGCACCAGAGCACGGAATCCCTCTAATCTATGTTTGATGAAACTTCCACAAGCATAAATTAGAGGGATTCCCTGCTCTGGTATGCATGTCTGTGTTCAGGGACATTTCCTCTAACATAGATGAGTGCACGAGAGCAGGGAGTCCCTCTAATCTATGCTCTGGAAATTTCCCCGAACATAGATTAGAGGGATTCCCTGCTCTGTTGCGTTCGTCTATGTTTGGGGAAATATCGCAGCAGAGCAGGTAATCCCTCTAATTCCCACAACGGATCGCACTTACCACCCCGTGAGAGAGCTAGTCGTAAGTGCGAGCCATCGTAAAACAGGTAGGTTGCAAAATGAGGACCACCTGTGTGTGTGTGTGTGTGTGTGTGTGTGTATATATATATATATATATATATATATATATATATTATTTATACATAATTTTTTGTTTGTTCGTGATTCAAGATGCATGAGAAAGAAGGAAAAAAAAAAACCTTAGCATCTTGGAACTCATCCTGTGTTTGACTGTCCCCTGTACTATACAATGGCCTTGCCATGCATATTCCAAAGTTCTAGATCATGCTTAGTGTTGCAATGTTTAGACCAGGAGGATCTGCATAACCATACAAAGTTAACGTTCTTGGATCATTACTTGGAAACTGTAAATACGTTTATTCCTTGCTGTAGTATTTCATATTTGTTTTCTGTTTATTTGCAGGAAAATCTCCAGGGTTGCCGATACATTCAGAAAACAGTGAAACAATTACACCAAAGATGCCATGGATCCCACCACAAAATTTACCTAAGAATTCCATCAGCAAGATATCTACAAGTACGTTGCTGAAAGATTTGATAGACCTAGTCTATGCAGATGTGATAACACTGGGGTGATATATATGCAGGGGCGCATTCACTTTCACATTAGCATCAGTTTTGTGCGTAATTTTCCCATGTATAAAACTGTCACCTCACCCTTTATACATTGGTGGGTTTTATCTTTAGGGTTATTTATAGTTAATCACTAAAGTGGAAATTCAAGGTGAATTTCAAAAATGTCAAAATAGTCAATATGCAACTGGTCGTACATGATGCACACGCTAAGGGCCAGGGATTGGGATGTAAGATGATGTCGTGGATATCCACCTTATACGATAAACCGCACGCGGCGGTCAGGGTGAATGGAGCACTGACCGCCAACTTTGAAATTAACAACGGGACCAGACAGGGATGCCCCCTATCCCCTCTTTTGTTTGCCATGACCCTGGAACCGCTCCTACAGGCTATAAGACAGAATCCGGACATTCACGGTTTTATTTGGAAGGGGTCAGAACACAAGGTGGCTGCCTATGCGGACGACCTTCTCTTTTTCAACTCTAACCCACGAATCACAATGCCCTGTCTACTCCTAGAATTTGAACGCTTTGGAAGGATCTCGGGATTCAAGCTTAACCTTACGAAATGTGAGGTCCTTAATGTCACCCTCCCACAGAATGAATATGCCACACTGATCTCTGCTTTTCCATTCCGCTGGTGCGAAGGGAAGATGAAATACCTAGGAATTTGGATCACCACCGATCCGCGAGACGTTTATCGACATAATTTTACCACCATGTTACAACAAATAACGTCAGACCTTGATCGCTGGGCATATCCACACATAACCTGGCATGGACGGATCGCGGTCCTCAAGATAAACTTACTACCACGGATCCTATATCTATTTCAAATCATCCCAATATCGCTACCGGCAACCTTCTTCTCGACTCTGAAAACGGTGGTCATCCGATATGTCTGGAGAGGGGAGAGATCCCGACTACGATATGAAACACTGTGCTTACCCAGATACAGGGGTGGCCTGTCACTCCCGGATTTTAAAAAGTACCACCAAGCTACCACAATGCAACGTATCCTGGAGTGGCACGCAGCCGAAAACCCGAAACAATGGGTAACCCTGGACAGAGGTGACTCGGGGACCAAACTTAAGGCTGATGTGTGGCGAGAGGGGACGGGTCGCTGTGGGAAAGAAGAGGATGGGAACCCGTTAGCACAGACATTGAAAACGTGGAAGACAACTAGAAGAATGACACAGGTCTCCCCAACCCCTAGCCCTATGCTCCCGGTTACCCATAACCCCGACATTGGAGGAGGACTCCCATATGGGATCTGGGCGTTTCTGGGGGAAAGGGACTATGTCCCGTTCTGCACAATTCTGGAAGGGGGAACCATACGGCCACTGAACTCATTGCTGGCTGACAGACCACAGATGCCCCTACTAACCCTACACTACCTCCAATTGACACATTATTACCTCAAAAACAGCTGCTACATAGGGACCTTACGTGGTTCGAGGGCCTCTGCCGTCGAGGCACCGCACTTGAAAGGCAGTATCTCTCCTTTACCAACACTTGTTGATAGGAGCCTCCTCGGACAATAATACCTTTCAAAGACGGTGGGAAGCACAACTAGAGATACAAATCACACCAACACAATGGGGAACAGCTCTGCTATGGCAACATAAAAGTTCCTCAAGTTCCTACTACCAGGAGGTCAACTATAAATTGATCTCCTTGTGGTACAGGACCCTAGTCGTATTACAGAAGATTTTCCCGGAGACATCCCCAACCTGCTGGAGATGTCAGGAGGCAAGGGGCACCTTGTTACACCTGTGGTGGGAATGTCGGACTATCTCGCACTACTGGGATCGCATCCACACAGAGATAATGGCAATCCTGGGGAACAACACAGAATGGTCCCGAGAACTGGCCCTACTACATATCACCTCGCAATCCATCCCCGGATACAAGAGATCGATCCTACGCCATTTACTGAATGCAGCCAAATCCTTGATCCCCGTCTATTGGAAGAGATCAGAAGTCCCCACTACGGAAGAGTGGCTCCAAAGGGTTGGGGATATACAGGCGGCGGAGGCGTTACGGGCATCCCAGGCGGGACGTTCAGCAAGGCACGCGGAGATGTGGCAACCCTGGTTCTCGTATCAAGCGGGTAGATAGTGGGCCTCCATCACGCACATAAGGAGTGGAGGGCCGGTGGGTGGATCCCAGATCCTTCCTATCACTGGCCATGACCCCCCCATGGGACACCTTGCCCCGATGGGAGACAAAGCACATGGATTCACACATTCCCTTGTTAACGTAGACCTTTTACAGGACACACACATGCTGAACGAACGTCAGCACGGCGATACATAGCCATACTCAATAACCACACGGACGGTTAACACGTACCTGGAATCCTAAAGTAAATTACGGGACACTGCACACCGACGGGCGACCAAGGAGCTGACACAACATACTAGATCAGACCCCTGACATGCCTATAACGGGAGACAGTACCTGACAGCGGTCTAAACTACAGTACCTTACACGCACAGCACGATCCACCACAAAACGACTAGATAATCCCCGAATATCACGTACCGACTACTCACCCACTCCGATGCGAGGAGGAAAAGTGGAGCCCAAGGACGGACTCTTCTAGACCTACGAAACCTTTCTCCCCCTTTCATTTCTACTTTATACTACAATTACTTTCCCCCCCCACTTAACCGACCCATGGCATAGGAACACGGGATCCACACTGGATGACTAAATGCGGTATATACAATCACACAGGAGGTCGCGATAAGAACATGAAGTGTAACCAATGGATACATATAGGGTTCCACCCCGAATCTAACCAGTGGGAAAACACCCTCATACCATCTAATTACATACCGCATATACACTAGACATGTCTTATGCTTATCTTTTTACGCATGACCTTAAAGCCGCAAATGCTACATATTGCAATAATTTGTTGGATATTCTGGACTGCTGTATAATGCATGTTATGTTATGTCACAACGTTTTACATGGAGGCCTGCGAGCCTCATTTTCTATATCTCCTTTTTCTTTATTGAACTTTCCTCAATAAAAACAGATTTACAAAAAAAAAAAAAAAAAATAGTCTATATGGAAACATTTTGTATGTCAACTAAGCTTTCAGTTCAGCTATACTGCCCTTAAATGTAAAATTTGCTTTAAATTCTCACTTCGTAAAACACCGTTTTCTGTTGTAATAATAATTATTTTCTTTTCTGTTGTAATAATAATTCTTCTTTATGACATGTATTCCTGTGGGGTTTTTTTTGAAATTTTTTTGCCTTTTCCTCTCCCTGTTGGTTTTACCATGGATGTATTCAGTGGTAAAATCAACAGGGAGAAAAAAAGAGCAAAAAAAAAAGAAATTACATTCATAAAATAAGAAGACAAATTAGCAATATTACTAGGGGAAAAATTAACAATATATATATATAAAAACATTAGAAAAGAGTAACTTTTTATACATAACTCCCATATTGTGAAAGTGTAGTTTGCTTTGTATTTACTATAGGACTTTCCTCAAATGGGTTCTAGAATTGAGAATAAAGGCCAAGTTGGTCATTTATTGCACAGGACAACATCCTTGATGATTGATGAACATCTAAAAACACATGGATGTCAAGATCATAGACAACATGGGTTTACTTCAGGGAGATCATGCCAAATGCCAAACTAATCTTATTGATTTTTTTGATTGGGTAACTAAAATTATAGATCAGGGTGGTGCAGTAGACATTGCTTACCTAGATTTCAGTAAGGCTTTTGACACTGTTGCACATAGAAGGCTTATCAATAAACTGCAATCTTTAAGTTTGGATTCAATATTGTTGAATGGGTAAGGCAGTGGCTGAGTGACAGGCAACAGAGGGTTGTAGTTAATGGAATATATTCGAAGCTTGGACTTGTCACCAGTGGGGTACCTCAGGGATCTGTACTTGGACCCATTCTCTTTAATATTTTTATTAGTGATATTGCAGAAGGTCTTGATGGTAAGGTATGTCTTTTTGCTGATGATACTAAGATATTTAACAGGGTTGATGTTCCAGGAGGGATAAGCCAAATGACAAATGATTTAGGTAAACTAGAAAAATGGTCAGAATTGTGGCAACTGACATTTAATGTGGATAAGTGCAAGATAATGCATCTTGGACGTAAAAACCCAAGGGCAGAGTACAGAATATTTGATAGAGTCCTAACCTCAACATATGAGGAAAGGGATTTAGGGGTGATTATTTCTGATGACTTAAAGGTAGGCAGACAATGTAATAGAGCAGCAGGAAATGCTAGCAGAATGCTTGGTTGTATAGGGAGAGGCATTAGCAGTAGAAAGAGGGAAGTGCTCATGCCATTGTACAGAACACTGGTGAGACCTCACTTGGAGTATTGTACACAGTACTGGAGACCGTATCTTCAGAAGGATATTGATACCTTAGAGAGGGTTCAGAGAAGGGCTACTAAACTGGTTCATGGATTGCGGGATAAAACTTACCAGGAAAGGTTAAAGGATCTTAAAATTTATAGCTTGGAGGAAAGACAAGACGGGGGGTATGATAGAAACATTTAAATATATAAAGGGAATCAACACAGTAAAGGAGGAGACTATATTTAAAAGAAGAAAAACTACCACAACAAGAGGACATAGTCTTAAATTAGAGGGACAAAGGTTTAAAAATAATATCAGGAAGTATTACTTTACTGAGAGGGTAGTGGATGCATGGAATAGCCTTCCAGCTGAAGTGGTAGAGGTTAACACAGTAAAGGAGTTTAAGCATGCATGGGATAGGCATAAGGCTATCCTAACTATAAGATAAGGCTAGGGACTAATGAAAGTTTTTAGAAAATTGGGCAGACTAGATGGGCCGAATGGTTCTTATCTGCCGTCACATTCTATGTTTCTATGTTTCTATCCTCATTTCACCAATAACGGTTTGAGAAATTTCTAAATTAACCCCTTAAGTCACAAGCCATTTTTGAATTTTTTGCTGTTTGTGTTCAAACTCAATTTGCATATCTGTCATTTATTGCACCAACACATATTATATACTGTTTTTTAGAGGGCAAAAAGAGCTTTAATCTGATGTCACATATACATAGATAAATTCTCATTAATTATGAAAATTAATGCCAAAAAATGAAAACAAAAACAACAAAAAAAACCACATTTTTTTCACAGTTTTGGCAATAATATCATGTGCATAATATGTCCAGTTTACGAAAGGTAATTCAAAATAAATTCATTTATGTGTCTTGATTTTTAGGTTCTCAAAGCTGTTTATTAGTTGCAACAGTCAAATACAGTATAACGGACACGCAGGTCCCGGCAAAATTTGAATGATCAACATTTAAACAGTTGTATGTTATTATACAAAATGTTAGAGTAAATGTGTACAACAAGCTAGTTTAGTCAAGAGGATGCTCAGGTTGCGATTATGAATTGTTATACTTATAGGCTGTAAGCTGAATTCGGCTTATTGGAGGTTTTCATAATAATTTTTTGAAGCATTGGTCTGTGCTTCGTGGGGGATATGAAGGTTATTAAAGGGCGTGTATGTTCGTGTAGTAGGGTGTGCTCGGGTAAGCTGTCTTGTTGGTCAAATGTGTCCTACTGTGTCCAGTAGAGTTATTAGAGGTTGTCTCCATCCTAGCTGATTGGGTAATATGTGCATGTCTGATTCCTTCGGGGCGGTCTATCATTAAGGTCTATTTGTCCGGGGAGATCATCTTATGTCATTGGGGTGGCTGTCCCCATACTGTTCCCTAAGTAGGTTGATGTCTTTGCTGAGTCAGCCGTGTGATTACCTTTACTATCCCCTTATCGCCTGCAGGTCTCATCCCCAATGAGATGATGAAGGTTATTGGGCCCACTTTGGAGGTCAATAACTGTTTGTATGTTTACCCTGTTTAAGTTCCGAGATATTGTGGTTGAGGTGTTCGCCCCTAGACAAATGTTTGATCATGGATATGTAGTGTATCTGTTGGTAACCTCGAGTTGAGTTAGACTGCATCAGTTATTCAGTCAGCTTATGCATCATCGTTGGAGAACTTAGATGATAGAGAGATAGGGAAAGTAAAGAGGGGGGATAGAGGAGGATGCTGAAGGAGGGATGGGTAGGGGAGGGTGTGGTGGGTTAGGGGATCCCATTGCCTGCGCCTGTGGTTACCACGAGTATCGTATCGGGTCTCATTCTCCATCCAGGAGGGGGTGTGGTGTTCCTTGGATCCGCTGGGGTTCATTCCTGTCTGCGTTTCGACCTGCTATATAGAGCAGCCATGGGCGCCATCGCTCCACATGTTTGTCCTCAAGACCCATTTGGGCGGCCTGTGTTGATTCTGCACCATATATCTCTTCCACCCGCTCCATCCATTGGTGTCTTGATTTTTAGACTGTATAATATGTGTAGGATTTCAGCTTATTTTGAAAGTTACAGGACACAAAATACAAGGACTAAAATAAAATTTCAATGTGAAACAATTTTAGAAGTTGGTATGTTTGTCTTGTAGGTTTAGTAGCCATCACAGAAAACAAAATTGCCACATAAAAGTATAGATTTATATCAAGTAGATATCACAGGCTATTTACCTAAGGTTATTTTGACACTTTTTATGTAGCCATTTCATCACAAATCTCTGCTTAATATTGGAGTAAAATTTAGTTTTTTCTCTATTTTGACATATACACATATAACAAGGTTTTTGTAATGTGTATTTCGTAAAGCTGGTGTGTGCTATTCCTGCACAGAACCCCATATTGTGTTCAGCTACATCTGCTGAGTATAACAATACCCCCATTGTATGCCTTTGGCACTATTCTGGGAAGCTACAATGCCATATAAGAGACAAGGCTATTTCAGCTTCTATAGTTAGAATTTTCATAGATGGATTTGACGGGCCTATGTCTCATTTTTGGGGAATTATAAAAGTTGCCTTTTTGTATTAAATCCGTTTTTATTGAGGGCTATATAAGGAACAGTTTACCAACGCAGGAGTTGTCATGCATGTTTGACAAGCGAAATGAAATGCAGAATTGGTAGAATAGTGGCATTTTGACATTTGCCTTCGCAGAGGCCCATAATGTGTGATCTCTGTTATTGTTAACATCGGCATATTTAACGGGTTTCCCATGCAGGGGAGTGTACGTTTGTCTAGTACTTATTTTAAGGTTCAGCTACAGCTTGTTTTTCGACATATTCATTTTGATAATTAAGCTCGCTGTCAGTGACGTGGGTTAGGGTGTGCGCCAGTTTTTTTGTGTAGTATTGAGTGGTGTATCGGTCTGTTGTTGTTGTGTGGTTATTTTGGCTGGTGATTAGGTTTGGGCGGCGTGAATGTTTGTCGTGTCTCAAGGTTTACTGGGTGTTGCCTGTGGTTCGTCCTGTGTGGGGTTAAGTTTATGGGGTAGGTCGGTCTGGTCTGTCAGGGGTTGTCCTGTGGTGTCTTGTGGTCTACATTGGAGGGGTGGATTTCAAGTGTCATGGGTGGGTGAGTTAGAAGATGGGGCGAAAGGAGGGAAGAGAGGAGGGGGGGAGTGACAAGAGAGAAAAAGGCAGAAGAGAAAGAGAGGGAAGAGAGAAAAAAGGGGAATGGGGTATTTTGCATTTTTGCTGAGTATTTCTTACACTTGATATGTACCACTGTCATAAAATCCCCCAAATTATACTCAGGTACATCTTCTGAGTAAAACGATATGCCCAATGTATGACCTAGACACTATTTTGTGAAGTTACAGTGCTGTAAAAGAAACGTGACAAATTCAGGTTTTTAAGTGTGAATTTTCATTCAGGGTTTTGATGCATCAGTGTCCCACTTTGGAGCACTTGAGCAGGCTACATATTACAACTACACTATAAAGGCATACCATTTCTTAAAGAAGACATCCCAGGGAATTTCATAAGGCATATTTTAAAACCTTAGTGTGGGGTCATTTTTTCGCTAGCCTGTACCATGTGTAGTGATAATAAACATTTTTTCTGCCTTTTTGACACATAAAGTGATTTTGCACAGTATATTTTGCAAATCTTATGTGTGCTAGGGCTGTATATTATTTCATTTGTTGCTCAGCTATGTCGTGTGAGTACAACAATATCCCCGTATATACCTTTGCCAGGTATATGTGGATGTTGAAGGGGAACATTTGAGACGCTGCCATTCAGTTTTTTTCTAACATTGAAGTTTTATGCTGTGTCCATGTTCCATTTTGGAGTAGTTTAGCTGGTTTGTTATTCAAAATACCCCACAAACGCATACCATTTATTAAAGAATACACCATGGGGTATTTCAAAAGGCATATTTTGAACCTTAGCATGGGATCATTTTTTCGCTAGTTTGTTCCAGGTGTAATGGTGATGAGCATTTTTTTTTTAATTCTTTATTTTTGTTGTATATGTGAAAATACAAGTTTGCACAAGATACAAATATAACAAAGAAACAGTTTGTCAGATATAAACAGTTCTACGTAGTAATCATCACAAATTTGTTTTTGTTTTTTCTGTTGTCATTTTTGTTATAGCTAGATGAGCATAGTGTAGATTTAGTAAGACTTTTGCAATAAGGTCTGAGTGATAGGTGAAATAGTTAAGTGATAAGTAATCGTCCACTGGGTTGTGGTCATTGTGTGCTTTGGCCCATCCTGCGCGCTGCTAATATTTAAATTCCAGATCTGGAACTGAAAAAAATATTCTATTATTCAAAACCGGAAAAAAAATGTATACTATACAGTAGAGCATACATAAGTATGTCTTTGTGTTAAAGGAATGTTATAATATCAAACAGAGATTTATTGAGTTAAGTTTAAAATGTCACAAACCTCACCTTTGTTCAGTGCCAGTTATGAATTCTATAATTTCATATTTCTAAAATGGTTTCTCAGATTACACTGAGAGGGTCCCAGGACATTTCTGGTACCATAACCACTAAAGCAGAGTGTAGTGATTATGGTGTTTAGAGTGTTCCTTTTTTTAATAAAATACAATGGACACCAGTACTCTATACAGATTTTGGTCGAAACATGTTTTTGTGAACTATATTTAAATAAAGGTGGAATCCATTATCTGTCACCTTAATGGTTTCTACTTGCTGTAAACATTATAATTTTGTCTTTCTAAAGTGTATTTAATAGTCTATTGTATCTATTATGTTTTTATTGCTATGCTCAACATGTGCATTATAATTTATAGATACAATTATTTACTTTATATTATTTTCTTCCACAGAAGAATCATGCCAAGGAGACAAATCAATATTCTGCCAGATGGAAGTCCTAGCACGTTATTGCTCCATACCTGGATACCATAAATTGTGTTGTGAATCCTGTGGGAAAAAAACAGTCCCAACTAGCCTGACCCCAAATTCTGAGCATGCTGCAATGGAACTCAGAGCTCCTGAAGGGGTTGATGATCCAAGTCCCATTCCACCAGCATCATCCTTCCCAACATCTGTGACCAAGTTGCCCGAGTCTTCCGTAGACAATACTCCTCCTGATGCTCAATTGTCTGCTCTTTTAGCACAACGTTATGTGAAGACACCTGGGACCAATAATACCTTTTTAAGAGAGTCCACCTTGAATACTTTATTCAATAATACCTCAGCAACAGATCTTGGAAATCGGAGATTAGAAGAGCGTCACAGTGGGTCTGCAGCCAGCAAACAAAGTAAGGTCAGCCATTTGGATTCTTCCGATGTAACAAGACGAAGAAGGGAAGGTGCCCAAGATATACAGACTGGCTTCAGTGGCAAAACCACCTCTATTACTACATGAGTTTCAACTTGTCAGTACAAATTTTATAGAAGCTGGGCAACATCATTCAGAAGAGACAATTTTCAGTCAAAATAGAAAAAATAGGCTTTTTTGCATTTTGCCTGTAGCACTTTTTTAAGTCATTATGAGTAATGACTAAAGTTTTTATGCTAAAATGTTTATGAAACCTCTGGGCATTAAGACATTACAGCCCAGTGATCGTTACCTCATAGTGCAGAGCAAATGCACTTTATGTTGTCATAAGGGTGCTACCAACTGGATTTAGAAGAGCGCAAAAAAGGAACATATTTTGGGACATCTAACCTCAGTTCATTCATCTAACCAGCCAACACATTATTTCATTTAAAAAAAAAAAGACTAAGAAGAACGTAAAACATAGTGCTTTCTTAAGTTTAGTATGGACTTTGAGCAACCAAAATCCTAGGTGTAAGCGGTGCTTTATTTCATACACATTCGTTTTGTGTACCTCAGTGAGTCAAATAATTTGCAATGAGCTGCACTGAAATAAGGATTTTAAACTCTAGAACGCTTCAAGCCTCTTCCAACTCTCCATGATAAGGAGCATCGAGGTTTGTACTATTAGTCTGTTGGGTTTCAGTTCATTTGACCACCCTATCTGTAGTTGGTGTTCTCTAGCGTCACTCGTGGGCTTTCCAGCATATGCTGCTGCTAGTAGATTAACCCCTAACTTCGATGTTAAAAGGGACCATTTCTACTTGTTCTAAAAGAAATGGGTTCTTATTTACAGATGCTTAAAGAAAAAGAGGTTTTAAGTCAAGAATCAATTTCTATTTCGTGGAGACTGATTCAAAAAGACAGAAACATAATTGCAAATGTTAAGACCAGCAATATGTCTCTGACAATTTTTTTCAGGTAGGTTTTCTCCCTTACAAATAGCCAAATCTGATTTATGATTTAAGGTAGTTTTGGGTGTGTCATGGCTGAAACTTGTCTTCCAAGGCACCCTTAAAAAAATCCTGTTTAACAAAGGAATTACTGTGCCTTATGGAAAATACAACCCAGGTCAATGTACTAATAGTCAAAATGTTTATCAATTCCATTACACTGTGGATTCTGAGCAGGGAATTGATTCGCTAAAAACTCTGCTGCAGAATGTTTTCTGGCAAAAGCAGGTTTTACTATCAAGTTTTCTGATTGTAGAAGTTATCAGTGTTTTTCATTTTGCTTATTTTTGTAGATTTTTCTTTTTTTACCATTTATTACCGTAATATAAATTCAATGAATATCTTATCATTAGCAAGAGATTGAACAGTTTTCATTTTAATCTTCAATACAGTATCAATCTTCATTTTATTACATGCCAGTGGGGTTATTTAATATCTAAATCCACTCATAGCTTATATTTTGCAGTTCCTTAGGCTTAGAATAAAATCACGATACACTTGTTGAATCTGTGTTTCAACCTATACAAATATAATGGCTGTGTGTTATCTGTTGTGATGAGAGTTGGGTACCTCTCTACTTTTCTCAATGAATGAAAATTACACACAGATAAGGAGTGATGTCACTGGGGTGGATGCGAAACGCGCTAGGTGACACTACCATAGTGGGTGTCACCCAGTTCTTTTTGTTAGCTTTGAGCCCATGTTGTCAATCTCCCTGGCACAAGGAAACAAGAGGGGGGGAGAAACCTTTTTAAATAATAAAATATTATATATTTATTTTTGCAGTAATAAAAGTAATACTTTTGTAAAGCCTTACCTCACCGCTCCTTATACACAGCCCCTATCCTATACCACAGCTCCTACATATACATATTTTATCCCTAACACAAACACCCACACACGCTGGATCCCCAACACACACACATGCTGCATCCCCTTCACAAACTTACTGCATTCCCCCTAGACACAGAAACACACACTGCATTCCTTGTCCACACACACACAATGCATCTACTGCATGCACACACACTACATTAAGTCAAACAACAATATACAGGTAGTGCCAAGAAAACTACTCCACAATAGTATATAATAATAAGAGCAATAAAAAAACACACAGGATATAAAAAGAGTCCACAATAAAACTTGAAAGAATAAAAAAATACCAGATGGTATGGGCAGAGTCTCAAAGGTGGCAATATATCTTCTAGTACTGGTATGGGACTTTTTTGGTAGCTTTGCTTAATAGCAGAATATGAAAAGGAAGCAAAAACAGAGGCACACCAATAGTGCAATATGGTAATACGTAGTAGGACAAACAACACTTAGATAAGATGTCAATTCACATATGGTAGAGCTATAACCAGCTCTAGGTAAAACAGGTTTTGGTACACAGTAGAATGAATGTAAATCACAACTGGATAACGATGAGGAAGATCATATGGAATGACAAAAAAACAGCCAATAGTGCTCTCTATATTGATAGGTAAGTATCAATAAAGTAAATAAAAATATACTTACAATAGAGTGAGCAGACTAACAAATCTATGTATCAAGCCTGGGTGGTATAATCCCCACCAAGGATTTCTTTGGTTAGTTGTCCGCAGTAGGTGATAGGTCCAGATGTCAGGTAAAAGTATAAAAATAAATAATCATAAGTTCTAAAAATATATGGCAAAAAGGCAGGTAGTGAGGTAGCCAAAATACTTTAACAACAGCATAAAAACCACAACGCGTTTCTCACCCTAAGGGCTTTCTCAAGTGGTATAACACACACTACATTCCCTGTACACATATATGCTACATCCTCTACACCAGGGCTGGGCAAACGGCAGATCCCGAGATGCTCTAGAACTTCAAATGCCATAATGATTTGCCAACATTTAGAATGGCAATTCATGATGGAAGTTTGAGTTCTACAGCACTTGGGGATCAAGCGTTTACCCAGTTCAACGTTACATACACAAATGCACTATATCCAGTATACACATCCACTCTACTAAAGTCATTCCATTCAGCGATATACAGCAATTATGACTTGTGAGTACCATTAGTGAGGATTCTGTATGGAGGTATATATGAAGTTATATAGGAATATAAGAAACACCAAGAGTTCCAGCACCGAGTGACACTAACTCTAGTGACACCACTGCAGATAAGTTAGACATCATCATTTGATCAAAAGGAGACCATCTCAACTTTCACCACCACTCTTTTTCACTTTGTGTAATATTTATAGTTCAATATTTACTACATTTTCAGATATATATTTAGGTATTTACCCATGCCATTAATGTTTAACAAAAAGACAGTAGGGTTGTGTAGACAACCAAGTCACGGATGAAACTGTAAAATAAATATGTAAAATATTTGATTTCTTAATATAAAATTATAAATTTAAAAAGAACTTAACAGTATTTTTTCAAGTTAATCTTCAGTATGGATTTTTGGTACCTCTTCTTTTCTTTTATTTTCACTAAATTCAGAGTTGGGGTAGTGTCACCAACAAGATCACATCTGAAGGATTGATGGTCAATTTCATGTTTGCTATAATGTTAATTGCAAGCTGTGAGTGGAGATGATATCTGAAGCACAACTAAACTCACTAATTGCAATGGAAATAAAAATGGAAATTGCATTCCTTTACTTTGCAGAAACCCTACAGGTAGTTTGTGTAGTTCCCCGCAGTATCCAGAATGAGATATCGTACCTAGAGCTTCTGCAGGTAGGTTTGCAAAATGTTTAAATATGTCCTTTGCAATATTGGGATCTCTTTGTTTGAACAAAGCCACCTCTTTAATGATCACAGCTCGGCCTTTCTGACAACCTATAGACTGATAAAGTTATCTTTGCCCAGGTGAGGTGATATGTGAAACCATCAATACTGATGTTATTCTAAGACGATTAACTGTTTAGGCATTGGTTGATAATCAAATAGGCCAAATGTCTAGTTTCAGGTGAAAAGCCTGACAATTTAAGAAAATTTATTTTGATATCCTATACTTAAGGAGCATTCGGAATGCAAACATATTCCTAACCGTATTGTTTCCTGTTAGATAACACCCCACCTTTCCTGTGTAAGGGTTTGAAAAGTGAGATTTACTTACCTTCCAGCCCTTGCCACGTCGGCCTCCACAATGATGTTTCGCCTTTTTGGGAAAGCAGTGAGAGGCTAGTGCGCAAGCGTGGCAAAATAATACGCTGTGCCACTCAAATGCTACACTATGAGCAGCATTTGATCTATAACAGAGTTTGACTCAGCTATATATGTAAACATTTCCTACAGAATGTTTGTTTTTTTAACCCCTTAAGGACACATGACATGTGTGACATGTCATGATTCCCTTTTATTCCAGAAGTTTGGTCCTTAAGGGGTTAAACAAGTGGACACTGCATCCATAACACTTCATTGAGATGGAGTGGTATGGGTACTTTTAGTGTTCATTTAGCCTACATTTAGATTATGCAAAACCTGCTTTGACCAGAAAACATGTATCGGTAACTGTTCTAATAAATTGCTTTAAAAGGACCAGGTTGCAGCATGGTATATGGTTTAGCTAAGCCTAATAGATCTGTATGTATTATCATGTTTTGCGTTTGGTCAGTTTGGTATATTACACAGGGTCCTCCTTACTACCTCTGACATAAAGTTTTGCTTAGCTGCAAAAAAAGGTGCTTTGTAAAGGTTGGATTTTTTTGGTTTTGAAATAATTTATAAGAGGCATTTTGAATATGTATATGCTACCATCAATGGCATAGGTAGCATTAATTATCCCCTGCTTGTATCAGTGTGTTTTTTGATTTTTAATTTTAGTAGTGTGTGGGAATGTGGGGGTATGTCAGTGCTTGTATTATTGTGGTCTTATCCATTTTTGGGTGCCTTGCAATTGTTTCTATATATTTTGTCTATTTTTCCTCCAGGTATGGGCGAAAACAAAGCATCCTCAGTGAGCCCCTCATTTGATAGAGGTATATCGATGATTACTCCTAATCACAGAATTGCTTCCCAAAGTTCACAGAAAACAATCCTTTAAACCTCTGTAAATTTGCATGTAGTATTTGGACAGTTGTCTGTCTCAAGTTATCTTTGATAGCATTATTGCCTTAGATATTCTCTTATCTTACCCTAAATTGTACAAGTAAGAAGAACCTTTTTCTTTAAAGAAATGTAAAATTCATTAAAGGAATACAAAACTGTGTTCCTAGCACTATAGTGTCCTTCTGCAGTTTACTATAGATCTGACACCCACCTGGCAATTTAAGGGTTAAAAAAAAGTTTTTCTCTTTCCTTCTCCTACTCCAACTTTAGCGTGATGGGGGAACCAAATGTGCAAGCTCACACACACAATTGAATAAATGCTTTCCTATGGAGATTTTAAAGATGCTAGACATCCTCAAGACCTCTAGTGGCTGTCTGGTAGACAGGCATTACAGGCAGTCTTAATGGGACAAGGACACTGCACCCAGACCACTTCAATAAGATTATGTGGCCTGGGTGCCTACAGTATCCCTTTAAAGTGGTTTACACCAAAGGAACTTTCTTCAGGATCAGTTGCAGACAATTCCTCCTGCAGTCCTATGCAGAGTTGAAGAGCAAAATTGACTCTGCATAAAAAGTTCAGTAATGCCCTGTGCAGCTTGTCATTGACTCATTATACTTCATAGGTTTATTGTAATTTTCAAATTCAACATATTTATACATTACAGTTGAGTAGACCTATGTGTATTATTGTATATGTGATGTTATTTTGCTCAGTATGCATATAGAGTGATTGAACACCAAGTGGAATAGGTATCATTTGAAACATTGCTGCTAACGTAAGGTTAGAGTTAGGCAGAAGTACTAGGATTTGGTGGCTTAAATGAGAATTAGGGAGTTTAGGTAAAACTGGTTGTCATTATTTTTGCAGCTTAAGGAAATCATGCTAGGGGAATTAAATATACCTCCTTTTTTTCTATACCAATAATAAAACTTGGTGCAGAGAAATAAAATGCAATAAAATTAGCAACCAGCCAGGACGATTATCTCAGCTGCATACTAACAAATACATCTCTAGGAGAAGCTACAGGAAATGTAAGTGTGAATACATTTCGATATATCCTAATTTGTTAAGAATGATTCTCCAGTTTCTAATATATAGATCACTTTTGTTTTTGCTGTTGGAATAGAATTTTTGGGGGTATCAAATGTGATTGAAGCACATTGAATTATCAGTCTGCTCAGAGCCTGAAACCCCTAGGTATTTTGGTGAAAATGTGCCCTTTGTTGCACCAAAGAATATAGAATATATCACACTGATGCACACGCACATACACGCAAACAAGTTATTATTACATGAAGTGGGGCATATCCATTTATATTAGAATTAATTCCTTATTTTTCCAGGTTCCAATCCTTCCAAAACAGCAGTCTTTAATTCACTGGAGGTTAATAAAAATAATTACGGTTGTGTTTGCGAACAGATGCCAATTTGATTGAATCCAAGATCATACAATAAGGATTTTTTTGTCTAATTAAAGGAGATAATCAACAAGCAAATCCTTTAATCATCAGAGAATGTATTCTCTAGAGAGACTTAGCCAACAAGTTATTTAGTTTAGAATGTTCGAATGTTTTGAAAGAACTGTACAAATTCACTCATTTTATGGCTTGTTAACAAAGACATTCGTTTAACCTTGATGGTATCTTGGAACTTTAGCTGAATTTGGGTACATATGTGACAACTTACTTGCTGCAGCTGCAATTAGACTATTAATTGCACGTGGCAAGAACACATTATCTTTGCTAGCATCTGAGATCATTTTTGGGAGCAACCGTATTTACATCAACTGTATATTTGTGCTTTTACCTTTCTCCAATGTTTTCAAACCCATGTTTTTTCTAACCCAATAATTATCTAGGCCACTACAATTAACATTCTATAGTGAGTAAGAAATATAAAAATAAACAGTCAACATTTTTAGAAAAGAGAGTTGAAGTACACATTTTCTGAAATGGATATCTCAGGCAAAGCATTTTCAGCTTGAATGTGAGATGTGGTCAAACATCATCTGTTGTAGCTTGTGGTACCCTCCAAACAGATTCTGCATTGTTATCACATTACATGTGGACTTTCGAATAACATCCCTAATTTCTTAATGGTAACATTAATATTTATGTTTGTTAGCATAATTATCACAAACAAATATCCAACTGGGAACATAGTTTTTATTTTATTTTTATTTTTTATTTTTTATATAAATGTCTTTTTGTTTGACAAATGTTTTTTGCTACTTTATTGTAGCAATTTTTTTTTTTTATAACTACTATAGTCTGCTATTCAACCAAAGTCTGTTCAAAAAGCAATCTATCACTTTGGTTATTCCATAGACCAACAAAAGAGGCACACTGAAAATTTGGAGGAACTTTTCCATATTGTTATGCATAATATAACTCATTCCTGTGCATTAGCCAAGTCCAGTGTTATGGATTGTATAGTTTTGTACATACAAATCAGAGTTTTTAATTTGTTATATTTATTAATTTTGATGTGTTTTTTTTTTTTTTATGTTAACCATGTAAAAAAGCTTTTTTTTTTTTTTTTGCTTATTTTTTTTGAAAGAAACAGAAAAAAGAATTTATCATATGAATAATGAAACTTATGTCTGTTTATTACTATTGTTGCTATACGTTTTTGTATGTTTGTATTCTTGCTATTAAAAATTGAATACACCTCATTTTTGGCACATCTCTCAATCATCCAAAATAAAGAATTAGTCAAGTGTTGTGTTAATGATGGGTTTGTTGTGCTTTTTTATTTTATGTGTTTTGTGTATTTTTGTTCTGAACTGTGTATTTTTATTTATTTTGTGTGTTTTTTCTGTGTTATTGATTGTCAGGTTAAAGGAAAACTGCAAGCACCATAACCACTACCACCACTTGTAGTGATTATGGTGCTGGTGCCCTCCCAAAATAAGTCGCAAATGCTTTAAGAACAGCTTGACAAATTACCTTGGGTATGCCAGGCACCTGCCACCACCTTCTCTTCAGATGTAAGCACTTGCATCCATAGTTGATTTAAAGGACCACTCTAGGCACCCAGACCACTTCAGCTTAATGAAGTGGTCTGGGTGCCAGGTCCTTCTAGGGTTAACCCATTTTTTTATAAACATAGCAGTTTCAGAGAAACTGCTATGTTTATTAATGGGTTAAGCCTTCCCCTAATCCTCTAGTGGCTGTCTCATTGACAGCGCGCTTGAGCATGCGTCCATAGGAAAGCATTATGAATGCTTTCCTATGTGACCGGCTGAATGCGCGCGCAGCTCTTGCCGCGCGTGCGCATTCAGCCGACAGGGTGGAACGGAGGAGGATCGGAGGAGGAGAGCTCTCCGCCCAGCGCTGGAAAAAGGTAAGTTTTTACCCCTTTCCCCCCAGAGCCGGGCTGAAGGGGGACCCTAAGGTTGGGGGCACCCTCAGGGCACTATAGTGCCAGGAAAACGAATATGTTTTCCTGGCACTATAGTGGTCCTTTAATTCACATCCTAGTACTTTTTATCCACTTAATTTGATGATCTAAACATATTTTTGCTCTACTATCATAAACACATGTAAATCTTATGGGTACCGCTAGAATCTTGCCACTTTTGTTAAAAACATGCTATACTCAATACATCTATGCATTTTCTTTGTTTTACACTTTATGGCACCTCCTTTTTCTACTACTCTTTTTAGTTGGGGTACCCCACATTTCAGTCCTGTGCCTCCTTCTGTGTTCACTTTCTACTATTTTCTCTTTACAATGAAATTAGTTCCTTTGGAATAGTCAAGACTAGCTTAATAATCAGTAAACCCTAAATAAATTCACTCTTGGATAACCAGTAAGGAAACCACGACGTAGGATAGAATCAAGAGGGACGGGCTTAAATAGTCACAGCGATTTTCCAAATGGTCTGCATAACATGTGTGATGCTGAAACATCCGAACATGGCATCTCACCGGTGACATAATTACATTGCGTTGTCTGCGACATGAGCATCAGGCAGGTTATAATTGGAGGCTGTGCAGCAGCATCCCACATCAGAAACAATGCTGTTTATGAAGTGTGCCCAGGAGGCCAGCAGCTCGGTGACACGGCAATGCAGTGGCTCAATCACCATATGTATCGTCAGAGTATCACCCCTCCAGCACCGCTCATTGAGCTTGGAGGAAAATGAGAATGGAATGTCTGGACAAGGCAGGGAGCATGTACACTCTTCTTGACCAAACCCTTTCTAATGAACAAGATCATTGTAATCTACCTCTAGTCATGCAAGAATCAAGAATAGACACTATTTTGTCTATTGGGACAGGAGGCATGTTAGAGGAGGTGAACTGGTTGAAGGACAAAGGCTTAAGTAAGGATACATGAAAAACATTAATATGTAAAGGAGGAAGAGCCAAAGCACAGAAGAGTGAATTGACTCTCCTGACAATCTTTTAGTGTCCAGACTAATATTTCTGGTAGGCAACCACAATCTGTCCCCTGCTTGATAAACTGGAGCTGTGTGGTGGTGTCTGTCAGCATGCTCCTTGTAGGTAGAGGATGTCCTTTACAGATGACACTGAATCTGCTTCCACGTTATCCTGAGGTCAGTTAGATGTTTATCCAAAGAATGCATTTCTTTGGAGAAGAATGATGTTGACTGACCGAAGGGTGCTGACCATAGACAATCAGGAAATAGACTATGCAAACTTAGTCCAAGGGAGCAGGTCATCCCAGTAATCCTGGTATTGAGCAAAGCAGCAGATATATTCTTCCAATGACAGATTGGCACACTCAGCATCTCCATTGGATTGAAGAGGAGATGGACAGAGTGATACCAGTCTCCAAGTTAAAGGTTCTCAAAACCTTGGATATAAACTGTCTCCCCTATCAGATACAATCTCCTCTGGTATGCCAAGCATCTGGAACACCTTTTGTAAAGATTGTTGCTAGTTCTCATGAGGAGGGAAGTTTAAGCAAGTGGATGAAATTAGCCATTAACCCATCTATAACCATGAGGATGGTAGGTAAGCAGGGCCGGACTGGGAAAAAAATTAGGCCCGGGCATTTTTCAATTAGAGCGGCCCCCCAAAAAGGGGGCGGGGCCAGAGAAAGTGAGCATGTTGGTTCAATGCGCAGAGCCCCACTGAAGAGCTCTAGCATTAGAAAAAGGCCCTGTATTTGTTCTGCGCAGCGCAAGCAAATGTAATAACATGCTTGCGCTGTGTTTGCTTTTAAATTGTCTCTGGTGTCTCCACAAGTGGGATACCAGAGGACAAAAGGGCCAGGAAAGTGTATGGTGCATGCTTGTGGGATTGCCTGTGTGTAGAGTGTGGTGTGGTATTGTGTAAATAGGTCAATTTTGTGGTGTAATATGTGTGGCTAGGGGCTGTAGAGAGTGCGTGTATAGGGGCATAGTGTTATGGGGATGTAGCGAGTGTGTGCATACGGGCAGTAGTGTGTGTGTATAGGTGACGTAGTGTGTCACTTATACACACACACTACTGTGTGTAGAGAGGGTGTGTTTAGAGAATGTTGTATGTGTTTGCTTACAAGGAATGTAGTGTGTGTGTAGGTGGTGCAGTGTGTATGTAAGAGATCTAGTCTGTAAAGGACCCAGAGTGTGTATAGAAGATTAAGAGTGCATATAGGGTAAGGGATCTAGCGTGTATCTGGAGCGTAATGTGTGTAGTGGTGCAGTGTGAGGGGTGCTGTAGTGTGTGTGTGTGTGTGTATATATATTATATATATATATATATATATATATATCTCAAAAAAAACAGGATGCTTGGCACTCTCCTTTAAGTAATAAGAAAGAACTAATAGCCTGGGTGCTATATCCCAAACGTCAGAAATATACAAAAATCAAAACTGAGGATGCACTCACAGGACTTGGTTAAAGTGAAAAAAAGGGACTTTTAATTATTCCATGTGAATGGAAAATTGATTTTTCTGTACATTTCACATGGAATAATTAAAAGTCCCTTTTTTTCACTTTAAGCAAGTCCTGTGAGTGCATCCCCAGTTTTGATTTTTGTATATATATATATATATATATATATATATATATATATATATATATATATATATATATATATATATAAATAAAATATATTTGGACGTATTGTATGTGTGAGGTGCGCAGCGTGTTTGTGTAAGAGGGGTGCTGTGTGTGAGGGTGTTTTTATCTGCCGTCACATTCTGGGTTTCTAATTTTATTTGTCTGTTAACTCACTGAGGGTTTTTTTTATATAATATATGTGCTGTATATGTGTGGGAGTGAGGGTGCTGTCTGTCTGAGGGTGTTGTGTGCATCTGGGGGTGCGCTGTGTGTGTCTGTGGGGGGCTGTGTATGTCTGTGGGGGGCTATGTGTGTCTCTGGGGTGCTGTGTGTGTCTGGGGGGCTGTGTGTGTCTGGGGGGGCTGTTAGGGAAATTATTTTAAATATATATTTTTTATTTTATTAATAATTATAATATTATTATAATTAATAATTTTAAAAAAAAGTTATGTTCCCCCCCCCTCCCTTCTTACCTTTAGCCTGGGAGGGGGGGGAGCCGTTCTGCCTGGGAGGGGGAGCCTTGAGGGGACCATGCTGCCTTCCCTGGTGGTCCAGTGGTGAGAGTGAACTCTAACCTGCGGGTTAGAGTTCACTCTCGCGAGATCTGAGCGTTGCCGTGGTAACCGCGGCAACGCTCAGAATCCCGCGAGAGGACCCGGCGGAGCTGCTGGTTAGAGCTCTGCCGGGTCCTCTCTCCTCCCTCCCTCACCCAGCCGGCGGCCGCATTTCCCTGCCTCTGAGCCGGTGAGGGAGATCTGTGATCTCCCCACCAGCCCATGGAGGCACACAGCAGGGCCGGCGCTCAGATAGCGCTGGCCCTGCAGGGGCCGGCCGGGGAGATCCCTGCCGGCCTCGGCCCCACGGCCATCGCGGCCCACCGGGCATTTGCCCGGTGTGCCCGATGGCCAGTCCGGGCCTGTAGGTAAGGAAGACAGCTGGGGCATTGCAGAGTCCAAAAGGCATCACAGTACATGGTACAGGTGTAATGTCCACCTTTAATATGTTTTAAACTCTTTGTTGCATTAATCACCCTCTTAAAATCATGATCAATTTGTAAGCACCTTGCTTGTGCCATTATAAAGAGAACGTGTACTTTTTGCATATCAGGTCAGAGCCCAGCCATAAGGACAGCCCAGAACCAAAATGCTAGCAGGTTCCTTCTGCACAAGAGATACAGCAATTCTGGATGAGTGTTGCCCTCTTATGATCCTTAGGGGCACATATTTTCTGTCCTTCTGCAAATGCCCATTCTTGCCACAATAAAGGCACAAAGCCTATCTTTTGCAGTAAGACTTCTTAGATTCTGATAGTTTAATAACCCCTAACTGCATAGGTGCTACAGTGGATGGCTGAGGAAGAGAAGGAGCAGGATTGGAAAAAGTAGGCACTAACTGTACTGGTGGATGTTTTAACTATTGTTCCAGAAGGCTGTCTTTCTCTAGTACGATTTTCAGTTTGGATAAGGTAAGTAATCAGATCCTTTAAGGCAGGAGTTGGCAACCTTGGGCACTCTATTTGCTGAGGACTAAATCTCCCTTGAGGATTTGAGACACAGATGATGTAATTGTGTTAGCGTCTTCTGTGATGCAAGCATCATGCAGGTTATATATTGCAGAGAGGAGAAGCAGTGGCATGTGAATAGTGCAGTTCAGAGAGGAGAGCACAAGGAACATCCATGGTAGGAGCAGAGGTGACTGATTCACAATCAAGCAGTGACATAAGTGACAGAACGGGCTCACATACACTCTACTCACAGAGTCAGCGCAGTTAGATTCAGCCACAAGGAGAATATGGCACAGGTGCGGACCATCTTTGACAAAAAGACACCACTATTTGAAAGAAATAAAGGAAGACGGATACAGTACAAGGATAAAGCACACTGGCAAATGCTGTAAATCCACAGTATTGGAGGTTTTTAAGAGGTCTGTAAGAGCTACCATGAAGATATGGAGAGGGTGAAGAAACACTGAATGCCAGAGTCACGGGTGGGGGATCAAGTATAGAGTACATTTGAACTGTAGTGATTCCATTTATCTCACAAGAAAAGGATACCAGACTAAGTGGCAGCCTAACTTCATCTCTTAAGTAAAATTACTGTAATCATATGCACTAAACACGTTTACTACTCCACAAAGGACACTGAACGAGTGTCACGGTGTAATACCCCAACACGCAGAGTTTAGGATAGCAAGGGACAAGACAAGTATATAACGTATACCAGGCTTTAGAATGGCCGGACTAAACGTTAGACAGTGACAAAACTAGTCAGAGAAGAGCCGAGGTCAGGGTAACAGAGAGAGAGCGAAAACGAGAACTAGCCAGAGTCAGGTACCCGGTAATAGTTTAATAGGAAAATAAGACTGGAAAGGGTTAAAGATAAACTCGGTCAGGAACCAAGTCAAGGTCAATACCAGAATAAACACAATAGAATAAGGAACGCACTAAAGGTTACTAAACAGAAACCCTGATAGGGCAAAGTGAATAGGGTTAGGGGAGTTTAAATAGCCTTACTTAACATTTAATTGGCCCCTCTCATGCCTATGTCGTGAAAACGTGCGTATTTTGGGGCATCGAAATGACGTGGACCAATGGGAGCTAACTTGTGGCTCACACTGCACCTTTAAGAGCACGCTGAGGAACCCGGCCAGCCCTTGGATAAGGGAAGTACTGCCACAACAAGACATTTAGGCAATTGGAACTACAACACTCAGAGATAACCTTGATCGCATGTTGCATGTTGCATTTGTATGTTTGTTAACGCATTGATCAGGGCACTTGGAGTCAGATGGCAGGATATATTAAGAAGATCCTCTTGTGGCAAAAACAACAACTGTTAGACAGGGATATTGGAGTGGGGAGATACATACTGCATAGCAGAAATACCCTGGGAACAACCAATTGACAAAGACAAATATGCAAAAGGATAAGCTTAGAGTGAATGCTGAACATCTACGTGCACCAGAGTTTTCATTAGATGGTTTATAGACACTTATGACATATACAGAGGACAGGCCTGCATTGGATAAAAACATGATTCATGAGTTTGTCATGGGTGTCTCTAAAGCCATAACAATCCAGTTGAGCATTGGCAGGTACAGTGGGAATGAAAATGCATTATGGATGTTTTTTTTTTTATCTATCTATAAATTAGATCCAGGAAGGTGGATTTCCCAAGTAAGGTGGCTCAGCTCATAACCGTAGGCATTAGTTTTTTAAAGTAAGAATATGCCAAGAATGGGGTACATTGACATTGTCACATGCATATGCCATGTTTGATCATATGCTGTAACTAAATACCCATAATTGTTTGCCCAAGTCAGGTGTTTTTAAAACTAGTTTATATGACAGCTCTAACTTTTGCCAAAGAACAGTCTGTGCCCACCCTTTGGACAGGCATAGGACGCCAAGCAATGCCTCAATGGCTGCACATAATGACCGTGCTGCTTCTTGCCCTGAGTCCAGAATTATGTGTGATTCTCATGTAGAATTACAGTACTTTTATGTATCTTTTAAGAGCTATACCTCTCTCTCTCTACTTGGATCCAGCTGATAGAAAGAAGGCTACTCCATTACTGCACAGCATCTTGCCGGGAAAAAAGGACGTCTCCAGCGGCTGATACCCCTCCCCACTGGAGTAGCCGTTACAGATGCCAACTGCAAGCTCCCTCCAAAAACACCTGTGAGGTGGATGGATTATCTCGGCAAAGGAAAAGTGCTCACTAACACAGATGTAGACAGATTTGTGAACAATATTTGAGAGTCCAGCTCATGAAAAATGGGAGCAAAAACAAGTGTTGCGTTTATAATTTTGTTCAGTGTATGTATATATATATATATATATATATATATACCTACATACGAAGAGAGTTGTGATGGGGAAAACAGTGTGGATGAACACCCATGTGTCTGCTGTATTGTCAGGCATATAGCTGATGCCCAAAATGCAGAACTTAAGTAAATATAAAGGAAAATCCCAAGACGTATTACTGGGCCTTAGAATGGCCGGATTTAACGTATAAAGAAAAAAAAAAAACAAGACAGGATAATGACAAGAACGCAGAAAACACGGAAAGAATGAACAAGTCAATAGTCAAGGAATGGAGAATTCAGAATAGTCAGGAGCCAAGCCAAGGGTCAAGGAACACAGAGATCGGATAGTCAGAAGGAAAGCCAAGGTCAAATACACTAGAATCAATACCAGAAACACGCTCTCGGATAACCACAATGGAAACCATGACAGGGCACAGAGAAATGGACAAACAAGGTTTAAATAGCCTAATGTGCTCCCTGATTGGCTGCAGGGAAGCATGTGATAGTGAACCTGTGTGTGTGACATCACATACACGTTCCAAAAGGTATGGCACTATAAAGGTTAATAACAAATCCTTAAAATGAACAAAGCTGCAGGGTCTGGTGTCTCTAATGATTACAGACCTGGCCGCTGTGTGAGGGGGGAGCCACAATTACCATGTGAGAATACCACCAGACCGAGATATGCTCACCGTTCCAGTCCGCTCCTGGGCATGAGAGGACCCGACGGGCGTCCACACGTCAATGGGAATGCCACCGCAACAAAGCACACCCACCGGGACCCATACTGCTCTCTGACAGGAGCGGACCCGGCAGGCGGCGTAACATGTATACTGCTGTATACAACAGCTTGAAACACAACTCTTTTCCCCACCACAACTCTTTTGGTATGTACTTTACAAGTAACGCCAATACTCCATAGCAAGCCAGTAACAAACCACATGCTGATGATTTTAACAACGAAACAGTTGTCCATGAGTGGTTCAGTGGCTTTGCTCCTCTTCCTGAGTTGTGTTTCAAAGCAGACAAATACTCCAAGGTATTCATGTATAAAGTGGAATTATGAGGCAAAAATGTGGTTCTTGTTGAGCTAACTTGCATACGCCTACCCAGAATCTCTTGCAGTAATGAGAGCACTGTTAAAGATTGAGATTTCTGTCTTAAGGCTTTACTGGTATGTGTATTTGTGTTTAGCAATGTAGTAACTATATATATATATATATATATATATATATATATATACATACACTCACGCATACATGTCTGCTGCGCCGGTGCAAGGATTCTTGTAGCCCTAGGCAACAATCCATTTTGCTGCACCCTCATGAATGCAACTCCATACCCAGGGCCGTCTTTAATAATGATTGGGCCCGGGGCAAGCATTTGATAGGGCCCCCTGACCCTAACTCCCTGGCATGCAATCACGATCTCCACTTCCCAACGCAGTAACGGAACCATTTTCCCATGCTTGCAGAGTTGTATTTAGCACTGAGTTGTGTTTGTGTGTTTAAATGGAAGCATGTTTTTGTATGGAGTGTATTTGTGTAAATGTAGGGGTGTGTTTGTAGGTGGTGTTGGTGTTTGAATGCAAGCATGCATCTGTGTATTTTTTTTTTATGCTGGGTGTGTTTATATATATTTTTGGTGTTTAACACAAAGATGTATTTGTATGTATTGTTGACGTTTCAATGCAGGACTGTGTTTGTATGTAGTGTTGAAGGTTGAATGCAGAGGTGTACTTGTGTGTAGTGTTGGCGATTTGAATCATGAGATGTACGTACATGTACACATACACTGCCACACACACACACTGTGATACACAAACACACACTGAAACACATGCAGATACATAGATATAAACACTGACACTCACACTAACACACAAGCAGATACAGACTGACACAGATACACACACTAACACATACAGACACACAGATACACAACCTGACACACATATGGAGACAAATATACAAACACTGACACGTATGAATACTCAGACACACTGATACATATACTGACACACATGCAGATACACAGATAAAAACACTGACTACATACAGATGCACACACACAGATATACAAACGCAGGTACACACACTGACAACGTACAGATACACAAATACATACAATGATAACTTACAGATACACACACTGACACACATACAGACACGCATATACAAAACCTGAGACACATGCAAAGACACACAGACCACATAGAGAAACAGATATACTAAATACAGATACACAGATATACATACTGACAGACATAATGACACACTGACATAGTGACACACACTGACAGACATACTGATACACACAGACGCACACAGACACCCTGACAGACATACTCACACACATACTTAGATACACACACACATACTTAGATACACACACACATACTAAGACACACACAAATACTGACACACACATGCAACGTTTACATTTTTACACATTGACAGGCAGACTGACACAGTGACAGACAAACTGACATGCACACTCACAGACAAACTGAAACGCACAGACAGACATACTGACACGCAAAGACAGACATACTGACACACACAGACAAACTGACATGCACAGACAGACAAACTGACACGCACAGACATACTGACACACACACACATAAGCCCTGACAGACATACTGACACACACAGACATACTAAGACACACATACTCACACACACAGATTTACTGACACACACAGACACCCTGACACACAAATACCCTGACAAACTCACACACATACTAAGACACACACAGAAACCCTGACATACATACTCACACACATACTAAGACACACACAGACATACTGACTCACACAAATACTGACACACACACATGCAAAGTTTACCTTATGGGTTCCCTGGGGTCCGGCGGCAGGCTGAGGTCGTTGGGAGTGTGAGGCTCCTGCACTCCATCTCCCTCCTGACGGCCTCCTGCTCCATCCCGCGCGGCTTCATTATATCTGGGAGGAAGTGACTTACGGCAGTCACTTCCTCCCAGCCTGCTGAAGTAAAACAAGACACACAGGGCCAAAGTGACGTCCGGGGCCTCTTAGTATGGGGGCTCCCGGTGCAGCCGCAGCACCGGCGGGCCCAGGGGCTAGCGGACAGCGGGGCCCAGGTAGCTGCTTTGGGCCCCCCAGGAGCAAGTGGGCCCGGGGCAGCTGCCCCGTTTGCCCCGCTTTAAAGACGGCCGTGTCCATACCTCATGTTTATTCACTAAAATCTGATTGCAGTGAAGAGACATGCAGGGAAAGAGACAAACTGGGTAGACATTAAAGGGAAACTATAGTGCCAGGAAAACAAACGTGTTACCAACGTGACCAGAACTGCCAAAAGGGCGAACATGCCCAAAAAGGGGTCATGTCTGTACAAAGAATTGGAAGGCCAGCCTGGCATCAGTGTCCCTATGTATCACAGTGTCAGTGTCCCCATGTCACCCAGTCCCCTAGTCTCACAGTGTCTGTGTCCCCATTTCTCCCAGTGTCCCCATGTCACTAGGATACTAGGGGACACTGAGACACTTGGGGACACTGGGAGACATGGGGACACTGAGACACTGGGAGACATTGGGACACTTGTGGATACAGACATGGGGACACTGGGAGACATGGAGACACTGGAAGACATGGGGACACTGGGAGAAATGGGGTAACAGACACTAGGGACACAGACACTGGGAAACATGGACAGACATTTGGGGAAACTAAGACACTAGGGACACTGAGAGACATGGGAACACAGACACTGGGAAACATGGGGACACTGACACTAGGGACACTGGCTGGGAGGCATGGTGACACAGACACTTGGGGACACTGGGAGACATGGGGGCACTTGTGGACATAGACATGGGGACACTGAGACATTTGGGGACACTGAGAGACATGGGGACACAAGGGACACCGACACTGGGAGACATGTCTGTCCAAAGAATTGGAAGGACAGCCTGGCATCAGTGTCCTTATGTCACCCAGTCCCCTAGTCTCCCAGTGTCTGTGTCCCCATGTCACTAGGATACTAGGGGACACTGAGAGACCCGGGGACCCTGAGACACTTGGTGACACTTGGAGACATGGGGGCACTGAGACACTGTGAGACATGGGGGCACTTGTGGATACAGACATGGGGACACTGTAAGACATGGGGACACTGGGAGAAATGGGGTCACAGACACTAGGGACACAGAGACATTGGCAGGGGAGGGCTGGCAACTTTAGGCCTGGGGGTCAAAACCAGTCAAGTGGCCCATTGCACCACCAAATCATTTCACCATCCATGCCCACCTTTTCTTGGTTTTAGAACGGATATTGATGTTATGCTAATACCTGCTCCTTCACGGCTCTGACTTTCAATGTTGTCAGAGCGCAGGATGAGAATCTCTGAGCCTGTGCTCTGACTCACTAACTGAGCGCTGGAACCACGAGGGAGAGGATATAATCTGACTACACCAGTGGACCACCAGTGAATCGTTTAAATTGAATATGCTGGTGTCCCCAACTTGTGAGCTGTGTTGGCCGCCGGGCGCCTCTTTTGTCCTGGCACCCTGCGTTACCACACTGCTCGCACACCCCAACGGCTGGCCCTGCTGACACACACTGATGTTACTACTTAGAAATCCCTTAATATTAATACAGACATCAGAGTAAACACCTATAAACTGGAAACAGAGCTGATCCCCCCACATTTATAAAGATTTGCTTACTGGATTTGTTGTAAGATTAAATCATGCCTCCTCCTCTCTCTACCCCATGCGCTGCTCTGTAGGCTGGGAGGAAGTGAAGAGTAATCACATTCTCCCAGCACAGCACCACCTGTGGCTGCATGGGGAACAGCTGGTTAATGTAATGCTTGCAGGATGGCCAGCTGCCGCAGAACCTGTTTGTTCCCGTCTCTGCAAAGGGCTCCAGGCACTGCTTGCTGTGAGTGTGAGCCACTGTAAATTAGGGGCAGAGGACACTTGCACTGCGGTAAAGATGGGTCTGGGCAGGAGGAGAGTGCAGTGCAATCAGTGCACTCCCCTCCTGTGGGTCAACAGTAGACTGGTGCACCTGCCCAGGATCAGAGCCGGTGCAAGGATTTTTGCCGCCCTGGGCAAAAGAAAAATTTGCCGCCCCCATGTGACATCACAATGCCCCACCCATATGATCTGCCATATGAACTAACACCAGTGCTGCCCACAGTGTGTGTTTACATTAAAAGGCCTGCAGGGACCGGCTATAGACACCAGAACCACTTTATTAAGCTGAAGTGGTTCTGGTGACTATAGTGTCCCTTTAATGTGAGGTAAATTATAGATTAGTGTCACTAATATCATACTAGATTGCCTACTTACAATCAGATGAGGATGATGATGGACTGCAGTTTGCACTGGTCTGGTGTAGAACAGGATCTCTGGAGGCTGCGTGCACCTGTGGTCACAAAATTCTATATTCTGGGAGAATTGGAAGCAGCTCCATTTTTTGGGGGCCCCTTACACAGTTCTAGGTCTGGGCCCCAGGGCCTGACGGTGAGCATGCCCATAAGGCCCACTCATAAGTCCATTTATATGTTCCACCCACCCATGTGTTCGCTCACAGAGAGTGTGTAGGGGATGTGTTATGTGTTATTGTAGAGGATATAATATGTGTGCTTATGGCATGTAGTGTATAGGGATACCAGTTTGTGTAGGTGATACAGTGTGTTTGTGTGTAGTGGAAGCAGTGTGTATTTGTGTATAAGGGATGTATTGTGTGTTTCTGGTTGTGTGTAAGGGATGCATTGTGTGAATCTGTGTTTGTATGCATAAGGGATGCATTGTCTTTGTGTGTAAGGGTTGCATTGTGTGTATGTAATGGATGCATTGTCCGTTTCTCTGCGTGTAAGGGAAGCATGTTGTGTTTCTATGTGTGTAGGGATGCATTGTGTGTTTCTGTGTATGTATAGGGATGCATTGTGTGTGCCTGTGTGCGTAGTGTGAAAATGCTCCCTGTCTTGCCCCCTGTCCTATAGAGCTGTCCGTTCTGTCCCTTAGAGCTCTCCCCCACCCTCCCCTAGCGGTCTCTTCTCACACTCACTGTAGCGGAGTAGCCGGGGTTAATCCAAGAATTCTCAGCTGGAAACAAAGCTTCAGCATACAAGAATATAAAAATATAGCATAATCCCCTTCCCCAAGGACTAGACGACACATAGTCTGGGAGTCAACTGGCTTTTATTGCACAAACTCTGCTTTTATGCATTTGTCCCATGCAAGGGAGGTAACTTCCATAATTATTACAGTATCCAATCACATAGTTGATACCTCCCCCACATCTCCTCCCCTTAGATTAACAGTTAAGCTTATTAACATGTACACACTTTTCCCCAATTCGTGGATGTACCCCAAATGGTAGACCTGATCTGGGTGAGCAACATACTCAAAAATCACCCAGATCGGACCAGGGGTTTGGGAGTTATGGCAGGGAAAAGATTTAACCAACCGCACGGGCACAGTAGCCGAAAATAGTTCCATAAATTCTGGCCCTTCGGTCGGTCTCTGTTCGTGTATAAAAAGTCCTGAAAGTCCTTGGCATCCAGGCTTGACTTGGCATTCGGATGAATCCCCTAGTTCACGGGATTCAACATACCGAATGCTGTGCGGTTCGGGTGGTTTATTTGTCACTTTCTGGCGTGCTTGAGGTCTTAGCGGTACTTGGTTAGTCGAATGCCCAATTTGGGTTCCAGGCATTCGACGACCAGGTACCGCTGTTTTTGCGTAAGATGGCCGCCGCCACGTGTTCGGTAGGCGAATGGCAGCCGCACATGAACCTTCAATTAGCACCCTTTGCAACATTGTTGCCTTCGGTAATGAGGGACACATGACCACACCGGGGTGGTCCCTCATTCGGTATTTTACAGGTTTTCGTGTAAACCACAGTACAGGTAGTTCGTGAACCGATTTACTGGTGATTACTGCCTTAATAGTCATACGGCCATTGTAATCCAAGATTATTCGAATGGTTAAAGTCTCTTGTCAGTCTCTTAGTGGCACGGTTTGCCACACTCATCCACCCTCCCTGTGCTCTTCTCATCCCCCCCTCCCCCTCCCTGTGTTCTTCTCACTCCCCCTCCATGTGTTCTTCTACCCCTGTGTTCTTCATGTGTGTTCTTCTCACCTCCCCCCTGTTCTTCTCCTCCCCCCCTCCCTGTGTTCTCATCTCCCCTTCTCCTCACCCCATGTTCTTCTTACCCCCTCTCCTCCTGTGTTCTCCTCACCACCCACCCTCCCATTGTTCTTCTCAGTCCCCCCCGTTCTCCTCATCTCCTCACCCTTACTCTCCCCCCTCCTCCCTGTATTCTTCTTACTTCCCCCCTGTTCTTCTTACCCGATTTACTGGTGATTACTGCCTTAATAGTCATACGGCCATTGTAATCCAAGATTATTCGAATGGTTAAAGTCTCTTGTCAGTCTCTTAGTGGCACGGTTTGCCACACTCATCCACCCTCCCTGTGCTCTTCTCATCCCCCCCCCCCCCCCTCCTGTGTTCTTCTCCTCCCCCCTCCATGTGTTCTTCTCACCCCGTGTTCTTCTCACTCCCCCCTCCATGTGTTCTTCTCACCCCTGTGTTCTTCTCCTCCCCCACCTGTGTTCTTCTCACCTCCCCCCTCCCTGTTTCTCATCTCCCCTTCTCCTCACCCCCATGTTCTTCTTACCCCCTCTCCTGTGTTCTCCTCACCACCCACCCTCCCATTGTTCTTCTCAGTCCCCCGTTCTCCTCATCTCCTCTCACCCTTACTCTCCCCCCTCCTCCCTGTATTCTTCTTACTTCCCCCCTGTTCTTCTTACCCCCCTTTTTCTTACCCCTCCTTGTTCTTCTTACCACCCTTGTTCTTCTTACTCCTCCTTCTTATTACCCCCTTCCTCTTACCGCCCACCTGTTCTTCTTACCCCCTCTTCTTTTTACGCCTCCCCTTCTTCTTACTCCCCCTCACCCCTTCCCCTTCTCTGTAGCATGGCCGAGCTCCTCTCCGGTCCGCGGTGCCCGGCCGGAGTGATAGGAAGGTGCACACTCAGTGTGCACTTCCTGTCAGTCTGACCGGGTACAGGAAACAGAAACTCAGCGCGGAACAGGAGTTTCTGTTTCCTGTACCCGGCCGGACTGACAGGAAGTGCACACTGAGTGTGCACCTTCCTATCACTCCGGCCGGGCACCGCGGACCGGAGAGGAGCTCGGCCACGCTACAGAGGAGGGGAGAAGCAGCGCCACAGCCGCCTAAGGCTCTTTACAGAGCGCTCAGGCACTGCAGCATTAGGACTTTTTTCTAGGGTTTTAAAATTATTTAGGGTGGCCTGGGGGGCAATTGCCTCCCTGCCCAGCCCGCCCCTGGACATGGAGACACAGACACTGGGAGACATGGACAGACATTTGGGGAAACTAAGACACTATGGACACTGAGAGACATGTGAACACAGTAACTGGGAGACATGGGGACACTGAGACACTAGGGACACTGGCTGGGAGGCATGGTGACACAGACACTTGGGGACACTGGGAGACATGGGGGCACTTGTGGACATAGACATGGGGACACTGAGACATTTGGGGACACAGACACTGGGAGACATGTCTGTCCAAAGAATTGGAAGGACAGCCTGACACCAGTGTCCCTATGTATCACAGTGTCAGTGTCCCCATGTCACCCAGTCCCCTAGTCTCCCAGTGTCTCTGTCCCCATTTCTCCCAGTGTCCCCATGTCTCAGTATGTCACTAGGATACTAGGGGACACTGAGAGACATGGGGACACAGAGAGACCCGAGGACCCTGAGACACTTAGGGACACTGGGAGACATGGGGGAACTGAGACACTTGGGGACACTGGGAGACATGGGGGTAGTTGTGGATACAGACATGGGGACACTGAAAAGACATGGGGACACTGGGAGAAATGGGGTCACAGACATTAGGGACATGGGGACACATACACTGGGAGACTAGGGGACACTGGGAGACATGGGGACACTGAGACACTGGTTAGGAGGCATGGGGACAAACACTTGGGGACAATGGGAAACATGGGGGCAGTGGTATATCCTGGATTTGTGCTGCCCCCCCCCCCCACAACAAACACCACCACACAGTCATGCACACACACATGCACATTGACACAGTCACACATATATGCACGCACATTCACTCACAGACACATTCACACACTGGCATACACAAACACACAGATCACATACTCACAAATACCCAGACACAAACAGACCAAAACACACACTCAGAGACACACACAGAAACTCACACACTGACAGACAGGGCCAGTGCAAGACTTTTTTGACACCTTAGACAAAGGTATATTTTGCTGCCCGTTGCTGATCTCGTCCTCAGTGTTTTTATGTGTACAGATACATTTCCACCTGCTTTCCCTTACCTTGTTTCACTCAACCTCCTTTGCTCCTCTTCACACCATTTCTCTGCATCTTTTCATTCTTAGTGCCGCTTTTCACAGCACCAGATTGCACCCACAGCATTTCCCACAGCACTAGATATTGCACACAATGAACCAGACTGCACCCCACTACCGTGACTCTCTCCCCCTTCCTTCCATCTCTCTCGTCTCTTCAATTTCTCCCTCTTCCACCAATGTCTCTCTCCCCTTCCACTCATGTCTCTCTAAGTCCCCTTTCTTCCATGTCTTTCTTCCTCCCTTAAAAATTCATGTCTCTCCTGTCCTTTCATTCCATGTCTTTCTCTCCCGCTCTCCCATCTCTCTCTCCCCTTCTTTTCATGTTTCTCTTCCCCCTTCAATCCATGTCTCTTTACCCTTCCATGTTTCTCTTCTCCCTACATATCTCTTCCCTCCGGCGCCCTATGCAAAGGTAGTGCCAGCTCTGCTCACACACAGATTGGTGTCCCCTCCCTGCTGTTATAGCTGTCATGCAGGGAAAGGCTGCAGCTCCAGGCCCAGGCCCATGGAATAGGCCCATTTAAAAAAAACAAAGACAAAAAATTTTTTTAAACTTTTTTTTTTTTTTACACACTGGCTCTCGATGTCCAGTGTGCTGCCTGTAGTTTTAGACTTTGTGCAGGGTTGTCACGAAACGCAAGGGGGAAGGCACACCCTGCTAATTTTGTGTGTTTTTAATTCCCATATGGAACCGCATGTAAAAAAAACAAAAAAACAAAAAAAAACAGGTTCGGACATGGTGAGGGCACTAAATTGCTGCCCTCCTTAAAGTGCCACATGGGGCCATGGCCCCAACCGGACCCATTGCAGGACCTGATCTGACCCAATATGCAAACTAAGGACAAAGAATATCCCATACTGGAGGAAAGAAATGTATTACCTGTTCTTTGAGTGTCTGGGATTAACATAGGAAAACATAGAATACAGTCTGCAAGCAGACAAAATCGCAAACAAATACTGGCCAAAGGGTACAGAAACATGGTAAAACAGGTAAACGAGCCAAGGTCTAGGATTCCAGAAGTCGGAGTAGTCAAATAATAGTCTTATTATTATTTCCGAATTATTGTTTACACACATATATAATCACGATACACTATTTATAATTAAAAAAAAATATGGGTCAATTGCAGCCTGGAGTGCCATTTATTTTTAATTTTTTTGTAAATTCTTTATTTTTCAGGTTTATCAACGTTTGTTATGGGATACAGAATGAAGAATAGGGAGGGTGTGCATTTCACAATAAATTCAATGAAGAAATTGATATCGAGTGCATTATATCTGTTGTTTCCCTGTCATCATTTGTGCTATATTACTATCTATTAGAATTTCGTTTTGGTATGTCAAGTCCCCGTGGGGTCTTTGGTGTCATTTTTAATGGAAGCTAAAGCATTTCTAAACATTTTATCACTTTTCTGTAGGTAGATGTTTTTTTTTTTACACTTCTCATGGGCATAAGTTAATTTGTAATCAGTTTTTGTATATTTGTTTTTCTCATCACTGCATTCCTTGAGGATATTTGTTGCAGTAGTTAAGTAATACATATTCATAAAATGAGTGTGACTTTCAAGGGATACAGAGTTGTTTGTGTTGTTTTTTCATAGTATCCACAGCTCTTTTTGAAATGTATTTAAAAATACAGCTTTGATTTTCTAAAAGGAAACAGATTTTGCTTTATGCCTTTAACACATGCATCCTGACCTTCCAAAAATGTAAATCAATCTGAAATAAAATATTTGTTTTCATTTCGTCAGTACTAAGATGTCACCTGATGTATTCAGGCTAATTTTCTCCTCTTTTAATGATATCTCATTCTAGATCACATTTTGTCTTCCCATGCTGACCTTTGTAAGTGTTATAGCCTTTTCTGCCCACTTCTTCAAGGCATCATCCATTATGCTGTTGACTTATTTGGAACAAACAGGAAGACCTTACTGAGCAAGATGCTAAAACGATGTAGAAAATATGTTAAAACTGTATTACTATTATTACATTACAATCACCGTTAAATTATTTACTCCAAATAAAACAAATGTTACCATAGGAACATATGACATAACAACCTTTCCTCGTTATATAGGTTAAGCAGCTCTCTTTTCTGGACGTTCCACTTTACAGCAATTTGTCAAAATTAGTGAACCTATATACTCAGACATCAGTTCTGATATGGGCACTTTGTACAAGCCCTAAGTGTGTCACGACAAGTGACCCAAATACGCAGAATATAACCCAAATAGAAAATGTATTACCGGACCTTAGAATGGCCAGGTTTAACGTAGGTAGAATAGTCAAAGATAAGCCAAAGTCAAGGAAAACCAGAGATCAGGATAATGATAAGGAATAGCCGAGTCAGGGAACCAGAAAATCAGATAAACGAGAAAACGAAGAATAGTCAATAAACACAAGCCGAGTCAAAATACCAAGATACACAGACAGATAACAGGATAGCACTATAGGGAACAACCAGTGATCCACAATAGGGCACTGAACAAAAGCAAAAGGCGCCATTTTATAGTGGAGTGTCTTTTACTTTAAATCTACACCCCCAAGATGTCAGGGAGCGTGGAATATTTGGAATTTTTGCGGCATAGCTGCTACAACGTCGGCATGCATGCGCCGCGTCATAAAAGGGGGAGTGCGTAGAGCGGCTGGAGTCTGACATGCCGTGCCGTCGCTGGGAGGAGTCGGCATCTGGAACTACACCTCGCGGGCCCGCGGGAGAAAGGTAAGGTATCATGACAAAGTGACTATTACAGGTCCTCTCACAGCTTTCTTTGAGAGCGCCTACACAGCAACCCACGCCAGAAATAGGTTTATTCAGAGGTATTCAACTGTATAATTGTTGCTGAGCTACCCAGAAGTTTCCTTCATATATTTTCATGAATGAATCTGCTCACCGTAGCTGAGTTATGAGTTATGCATATCACACCAGTTAAAAGCAATTTTTTTTCATAATTAGAAACGCAATTTCCCTGTCTCTCTTTTTAAGGATTATTATTATTATTAGCATTATACAGGGAGTGCAGAATTATTAGGCAAATGAGTATTTTGACCACATCATCCTCTTTATGCATGTTGTCTTACTCCAAGCTGTATAGGCTCGAAAGCCTACTACCAATTAAGCATATTAGGTGATGTGCATCTCTGTAATGAGAAGGGGTGTGGTCTAATGACATCAACACCCTATATCAGGTGTGCATAATTATTAGGCAACTTCCTTTCCTTTGGCAAAATGGGTCAAAAGAAGGACATGACAGGCTCAGAAAAGTCAAAAATAGTGAGATATCTTGCAGAGGAATGCAGCACTCTTAAAATTGCAAAGCTTCTGAAGCGTGATCATCGAACAATCAAGCGTTTCATTCAAAATAGTCAACAGGGTCGCAAGAAGCGTGTGGAAAAACCAAGGCGCAAAATAACTGCCCATGAACTGAGAAAAGTCAAGCGTGCAGCTGCCACGATGCCACTTGCCACCAGTTTGGCCATATTTCAGAGCTGCAACATCACTGGAGTGCCCAAAAGCACAAGGTGTGCAATACTCAGAGACATGGCCAAGGTAAGAAAGGCTGAAAGACGACCACCACTGAACAAGACACACAAGCTGAAACGTCAAGACTGGGCCAAGAAATATCTCAAGACTGATTTTTCTAAGGTTTTATGGACTGATGAAATGAGAGTGAGTCTTGATGGGCCAGATGGATGGGCCCGTGGCTGGATTGGTAAAGGGCAGAGAGCTCCAGTCCGACTCAGACGCCAGCAAGGTGGAGGTGGAGTACTGGTTTGAGCTGGTATCATCAAAGATGAGCTTGTGGGGCCTTTTCGGGTTGAGGATGGAGTCAAGCTCAACTCCCAGTCCTACTGCCAGTTCCTGGAAGACACCTTCTTCAAGCAGTGGTACAGGAAGAAGTCTGCATCCTTCAAGAAAAACATGATTTTCATGCAGGACAATGCTCCATCACACGCGTCCAAGTACTCCACAGCGTGGCTGGCAAGAAAGGGTATAAAAAAAGAAAATCTAATGACATGGCCTCCTTGTTCACCTGATCTGAACCCCATTGAGAACCTGTGGTCCATCATCAAATGTGAGATTTACAAGGAGGGAAAACAGTACACCTCTCTGAACAGTGTCTGGGAGGCTGTGGTTGCTGCTGCACGCAATGTTGATGGTGAACAGATCAAAGCACTGACAGAATCCATGGATGGCAGGCTTTTGAGTGTCCTTGCAAAGAAAGGTGGCTATATTGGTCACTGATTTGTTTTTGTTTTGTTTTTGAATGTCAGAAATGTATATTTGTGAATGTTGAGATGTTATATTGGTTTCACTGGTAATAATAAATAATTGAAATGGGTATATATTTGTTTTTTGTTAAGTTGCCTAATAATTATGCACAGTAATAGTCACCTGCACACACAGATATCCCCCTAACATAGCTATAACTAAAAACAAACTAAAACTACTTCCAAAAATATTCAGCTTTGATATTAATGAGTTTTTTGGGTTCATTGAGAACATGGTTGTTGTTCAATAATAAAATTAATCCTCAAAAATACAACTTGCCTAATAATTCTGCACTCCCTGTATAGTGCCGACATATACCTTAGTGCATCACAATTATTGAAAGGGAGTATTTAAAAGGATGCATTATATGTATGCCCATGTATTGGGATGAGGGCGTAAAAATAAATAAATCTATTACCGGAGCCTGCAGATTCGCAACAACAAAGATCATTAAGAGGTGTTTCTTTTAATTTGTATTTACGTTTTATGTTTGTTTTATAAATGCATTATAGAAAAGCTAGGATTACCTCAACTGGTTTGCATGTAAAAACTAATAAGCATTCGGCCGTATTTAGCAGCTGCTGTTACTGATTTGTCCAGCAGGTGGCAAAGTTATAATGTCGTTTGACAAACCCAGTTAAACTCAGTAACAAAACAGAGTGGCTTCTTGGTATGAGTGCTATCAGTTATTATTATACTTTATTATATTAAAGACAAACTCCAAACCCCAAACCACTATAGCACTTTAGCTTGCTTAACCCCTTAAGGACCAAACTTCTGAAATAAACGGGAATCACGACATGTCACACATGTCATGTGTCCTTAAGGGGTTAAAAGCTTTATGTGTGAAGAGGTTGTCCGTTTTTCTTTTAATTTAGTTTTTTTTAGCTTTGTAAAAAGTGCAGATTTCAATAGGAATTTTCACTTTTATAAATTAACCAGGTTACACCCCCTTGGCCTCTAAGCAGACAGCAAGTAATGTTACCTCAGGAGGCAACAATTACTTAGATCGGGGTACGCAACCTTTTAGTAGTATTTTTTTAAAATTTAGGTGTGTATGTTTAAATATTCTGCTTGTGTTATTTATGAGTGCTGTAGTTACTTTGTAGTGTTACGTATGTGGGCTGTTATATTGTATATACCCATGAGTAGTTTGTAGTATTGTATATTATACCTGTGAATGTGGGCTGTGTATGGTGGCTTTTTGTGGAATTGTGTGGGTGTGTGTTTGGTGTATGCATGTGAAGGGCTGTTTGTGGGGTTGTGTATGTGGATTGCCAGTTGTGCTGTTTGTGGGGACTATTTGTTTGTGGGTTGTTTGTATTTTTTGTATACGGTAAAAGCTGATTCTTCAACTCTGCATATGTCTAGAAGTGTGGGTGGCTTTCTTGGGGTCCAGTGGGGACCAGGCAGGCCAGGTACAGTTGAAGGGCAGGAGTTGCAATAGCTGCTTTGGGCTGCTCTACTCTAGTGCGGATTGCCAGTTCACAACTTTTCTGAGTTTTCTGAGATTATTTTCTCTAAGTGCAGTAATGCATAAATTGAGGGTTGTCCCTCACCACCTTTTTGTACTAGCAGATATCTGAAGCCACACTGGGATTTCTGAGGTCTAAAACCAGTTTGGCTCTACCAGCCTTGAGTGCCGTGCCATAGGTTGCCTACCTCTGACTTAGATCATCTGCCTTGCAAAGATTTCTCATTGAGCTGCATTGAAAGTCTGTGATTGGACAGCCACAGAAACTCTGGACAGAGTTATAAGAGGAGGGTTTGCAAAGGCTGCAGACAAGAGAATTGCAAGTTTTGCAGGTTGTTTTTAGATATACCCTCGATTAAAAAAATAAAATTGCAAACTTAAACGTAACCATCTTTTCATTTGGGGTATATCTACTAAACAGTGTTTTTTATGTCTTGGGGTGGCAGTGGATTGTGCCTTTAAGGATGAAATTCTACCTTTCTCTGGCTGTGATACTATTTACTATGTCACCATTTCAGCTGAGTTTTACCTTCTACGTTTATTGGATAATCATGAAAACATCAACTTTAAACTCATAATGAAAAAAAGAGATGTTGAAGTTACCAAAAATCCAAAACAAGCAACTATAGCTAATTGTAGATGCTTATGAATTTAGAGATATAACTCCTAAATTGTGCATACAATACACAAACTAACAATGTGTGGGGTATTGTTAAAGAGTTTTAAGGGCCAGTCTGCCCAGTTTATATCCATTACAACACTTGTTCAGGCAACTAGCAGATGCACTCGGAACAATGAATCTATCCGTCGTAAATCTTGGGGGCAGCCAAGATAAAACTCATTGTTTATATAAGAAACTGGTTAATGATGATATAACACTAAAAATCTAAAATCTAAAAATATGTAATGCATATATTTAGTCAGTAGATGGTGCTAATCTAATAATGAATTACTCTTTAAAATAAGTTTGGGTCTGTCCTAAGGTTGAAACTGAAGTGTATGTGAATATATGTACCAGTGCTGCTCAGATTTCTTACTAAATTGATGTTCTGAGCGGAATCTACCCATCAGAGGCAGTTACCCTGCTCGCCGCAACATTACAATAGCATTGATTTTATCGCTTCAATTGCACCTGTCAAATGGTGACATATATTAGACAGCAAGTGAACAGTCACTTCTTGAGTTTCATGTGTTGGCTGCAGAAAAATGGACAAGCAAAAAGATCTGAGCGACTTTGACCAAATAGTTATGGCTAGTCTTGTAGTGGTTAGTATCCACCAAAAGTGGTGCAAGGAAGGACAAACAGTGAAACAGCTTCATGGTCATGGTGTCAGGATACCTATACCTCAAAAATTATATCTCTCCTGTGTTCTGATGCACACCCACTCATCCCTCGCTTCCTGGTGTCTTATTATGACATCATATGACATATAAACCTTCCATTGGTCTCCTTTAATAATGTCAGTCTTTGTGGTGCTTTTTGATGATGTATACACACTTGTGTTACTCTATAACCAATCACAACCCAGTATAGAGTATATAAACTTCCTGGGTTTTATTGCCTTGTTGTGCTTCTTGTTACCCGAGAGTGTGTATATACTGTGTATTGGATTTACTGTTTTCTGACCTCAGTTTGTTTGACTTTTCTTCATCTCTGCTATCCTAGACCCCGGCCTGTCTCTCGTTTATGCTCTGTCTGCTTGCAGACATTTAATTTATCTGTCTCAGGCTAGTTCAGCCACTCTAAGGACCGGTATGTGTTCCTTTACAGTTTCCTTTATGTTTGTGTGTTTGGGAATCTCCATTCCTGACACATGGGCACTCAAGGCTCGTGGGGTCCGATGGCTAGTTCATCTGGTCTGATCACACAGAAGAGCTACTGTAGCTCAAATTGCAGAAAAACTTAATGCTGGTCACAAGGCCCGTGCAAGGATTTTTTCCGCCCTAGGCAAAAGTTAAGTTTGCCACCCCCCCCCCCATGTGACATCACAATGCCCCACCCATATGATCTGCCATGTTAACTAACACCAGTGCTGCAGTGACGCCATGTTTACATTAAAAGGCCTGCAGGGACAGGCTATAGACACCAGAACCACTACATTAAGCTGCAGTGGTTCTGGGGACTATAGTGCTTCTTTAATGTGAGATAAATTAGAGATTAGTGCCACAAATAATATACTAGATTGCCTACTTACAACCAGATGAGGATGGTGATGGGCTCTAGCTGCAGTCTGGCTCCACTGGTCTGGTGTAGAACAGGCTCTCTGGAGGCTGTTTGTAGCTGTGATCACAGAAATCAATTTTCTGGGAGAACGGGAAGTAGCTCAATTTTTTGGGGCCCTTTACACAGCTCAAGGTCTGAGTCCCAGGATCCACCTTCATGTTCCACCAATGAGTTTGTTCACAGGGGGTGGAGTGTGTAGGGGATGTCCTGATATGTGTGTAAGGAATGCATTGTGTGAATCTGTGTTTGTATGTGTAAGGGCTGCATGGTGTGTTTCTGTGTATGTACGGGATGCAGTGTGCGTGTCTGTAAGGGCTGCATTGAGTGTGTGTAAGGAATGCATTGTGTGTTTCTGTGTGTGTAAGGGTTGCATTGCTTGTGTCTGTCTGTGTGTGTAATGCATTGTGTGTTTTTCTGTGTGCAAGGGGTGCATTGTCTTTGTGTGTAAGGGGTGCATTGTGTGTGTGTGTGATGGATGTCAATCTCTCCCCCCTCTCTTGTCACTCTCTTCTCCCCCCCCTTCTCCCCCTTCCCATGTCCCTCACTTCTCCCCCCTCCCTTCTCCCCCGTTGCCACTCTTCTCCCCTCCCCCCACTGTCACTCCCCCCTTCCTGTCAATTTCTTTCTCTCCCCCCGTGTCAATTTCTTTCTCCCCCCTCCCCTACCTCTGTTGTAGCGTGGCCGAGCCCTGTATGGTCCGCGGGTACAGGGAGCTTTTGTTTCCTGTACCCGGCCGGACTAACAGGAAGTGTGCACTTCCTGTTAGTCCGGCCAGGTACATGAGACAGATGCTCCCTGTACCCGTGGACCATTCATGTTAATATTACTTTGACACGTATCATCTACCTAGAGATTGTTGCAGAACCCCTTCATGGCAATGGTGTTTCCTGATGGCAGTGACCTCTTTCAGCTGGATAATGCACCCTGCCACCCTGCAAAATTGTTCACTAAGGGCTTGAGGAACATGAGTTGAAGAGTTCAATGTTTTAATGTTCAATGTTTTACTTTGGCCTCCTAATTCCCCAGATCACAATCTGATTTGAGCATCTGTGGGATGCGCTGGAACAACAAATGCAATCCATAGACGCCCACCTCACAACTTACAGGACTTAAAGGGACACTATAGTCACCTGAACAACTTTAGCTTAGTGAAGCAATTTTGGTGTATAGAACATGCCCCTGCAGCCTCGCTGCTCAATCCTCTGCCATTTAGGAGTTAAATCCCTTTGTTTATGAACCCTAGTCACACCTCCCTGCATGTAATTTGCACAGCCTTCCATAAACACTTCCTGTAAAGAGAGCCCTATTTAGGCTTTCTTTATTGTAAGTTCTGTTTAATTAAGATTTTCTTTTTCAAATAATTTTTATTAAAGTTTTAAAATTTTGTTTAACAAGTGATAATAATACAAACATTGTATTAGGGGTAGGAAAGGAAGGGTAACTTGGAAATGGGAAGGGGTATCCATCCATCATTGAAATAAACATAACAATGTATATGGCAAAAATTTTGTACATCAATGCACTTTAACAATAAATATATCAAAGACCATAAACTGTTTTGATTTTTTCTTCCCATTTTATTAATATTGGGAAACCATACATATTGGCTCTATGCGATAATTTGTGTGCCTTGTTTTCTAGAATCAAATTAAAAAATTCTCTGAGAGATGGCACATTTTGGGACTTCCAATGTCTAGGTCAACGGGATGTAGCAGCGATCAGAAAGTGGCCTATGATTATTTTATCTGAACTATTAACCCCTTAAAACCGGAGGACGTACAATTACGCCCTCTAATAGGCGGCTCTAAACGCCGCCGGGCGTAATTGTACGCCCTCCGGTTTTTGTTAACTTACCCGGTCGCCGGCGGTCCCACCGCCGGCGATCGCGGTTGGGGGGACTCCCAGGGAGCCCCCCCGCGGCACGTCCGTCCTCGTCGAAGCCCCCCGGCCATGTGAGAGTGGGGTCCTAGCGAGGACCCCACAATCACATGGCCGGGATAGCTGGCTTCTGTATTGCCGGCAGGGGGGCTGCCTGTAATGACAGGTGGTCCCCCTGCTGGCTGAAAATAAAATAAAAAAAGTTAATGGTGTAAAAAAAAATAATTATATATACTTAGATCATATATATATATATATATATATATATATATGATCTAAGTATATATATACACATATACATACACACATGTCTAGGTGTATTTTACTATTAATATATATATAATTATATATATATTAATATATCAAATTACACGTAGACTGATACTGATTAAATATATATATAATTATTGTTATATATATATTTATATATAATATAAAAAAAATAAAAATGTAAATACGTTAAAAAATAAAATTAAAAAAATAATTAAAAATAAATAATTAAAAAATATATAGATGTGTGTTATTTCGTTCTAACTGTTTTGTGAAATTAATATATATATATATATATATATATATCAAAATACACGTAGAACGAAATAATATATATATCTATATACATAAATATATACGTATATATCACTATATATATACCTATATATAAATAAAAATATTTTTAAAAAATTATATAGATATATACATATATATACACATACGTATATATATACATATATTAATTCTACATATATATTTATGTAATATTTTTACATAATTAGGTATCTTAATTAATTACAATTAGCGGGACCTGCCTGACAACCCATGCCGAAAGTAAAGGGAATTTAATTTGCTAGCACTATATTTAACCCTATAACTTTCCAAGACACCATAAAACCTGTACATGGGGGGTACTGTTCTACTCGGGAGACTTCGCTGAACACAAATATTAGTGTTTCAAAACAGTAAAATGTATTACAACGATGATATCGCCAGTAAAAGTGACGTTTTTTGCATTTTTCACGCACAAACAGCATTACACGGACAATATTATTGCTGTGATACTTTTTACTGTTTTGAAACACAAATATTTGTGTTCAGCGAAGTCTCCCGAGTACAACAGTACCCCTCATGTACAGGTTTTATGGTGTTTTCAAAAGTTACAGCGTCAAATATAAGGCTTGCATTTCAGTTTTTTCACATTAAAATTCGCCAGATTGGTTATGTTGCCTTCGAGACCCTATGGTAGCCCAAGAATGAAAATTACCCCTATGATGGCATACCATTTGCAATAGTAGACAACCCAAGGTATTGCAAACAGGGTATGTCCAGTCTTTTTTAGTAGCCACTTAGTCACAAACACTGGCCAAAATTGGCATTTTTTGCATTTTTCACACAAACAGATACTAACGCTAACTTTGGCCAGTGTTTGTGACCAAATGGCTACTAAAAAAGACTGGACATACCCCATTTGCAATACCTTGGGTTGTCTACTATTGCAAATGGTATGCCATTATGGGTGTAAATTTCATTCCCGGGCTACTATACAGTCTCAAAGGCAACGTAACCAATCTGGCGAATTTCAATTTCAAATGTAACGTGCTATATTTGACCCTGTAACTTCCCAAAACGCCATAAAACCTGTACATAGGGGGTACTGTCTTACACGTGAGACTTTACTGAATATAAATATGTGTATTTTATTGCAGTAAAAGCAAACAGTATTATGACACTGACCGTTAAAATGTCATGTAGAACTAAAAAAATCCAAAAAAAACGTATTTTCTCCCATTTTTTTCATATTAAATTATGTTTCATAGCTAAATATTTGATATTAAATGAAAGCCCTGTTTCCCCTGAATAAAATGATATATAATAAGGGTGGGTGCATTTACTATGAAAGAGGTGTATTACGGTTGGACAGACATGTAGCGCAAATGCCAGGTTTTGTTTACATTTTGTTTTGTTCACAATGTGTACATTTGGCTCCGTCCTTAAGGGGTTAACGGACTCCGGGTGTTTATAAATAAGGCTAGTTCCGAAGTTAAGATGCTAATGGTTCTGTTCACTTTAATAATTAGATCATGAATCATTTTCCAATAATTAGTTAACTTGGGGCAGAACCACCAGATATGGGCCATATTGCCCACTCCACCACAGTCTCTCCAACACCGGTCAGAATACATATTGTTCATGTTGTGTAATCTAGACTGAGCCAGGTACCAGCGATATAAGATTTTATAATGATTTTCAAAATGGTCGGTGCAATACGAGATACTGTGGTGGAATCTCGGTAAAAATAAATTTAGTAGGCCGAGATTACCACGTGGCATGTGTACGTGCATATGCTGACGTATCGATCAGTTGGTTGCACGAGGCAAGATACGATCAGTAGTGTACGGAGCATGTGCAAGAATACAGGATGTAGTATTCCCCTCCTCCATTGTGCTGGACAAGCCATGCGGTCAAGCAGGAAGTTAATTCTTATTTGTAATGATTGGTCAAGAGAATGTGCGGGTGGAGCTTAATATGGGAGGAGTTATGTGCCTATATAGGGAGCCTGCACTATTGTTCAGGGCTCAGAACTTGCTGTATTTTTGGTGACATTAGTCCCTCTGAGTCCCGATCGGTGATCCAATAAAGAATCTCTTCCTTCCTGAAGAAACCTGTGTCCATCCCTCTGTGCTTTGCTTCCGTCAGTTTCTCCGGTATCATTTGGTGCATTGGCCGGGAAGCTCATCGTTCAACGGTAGCTGAGAGGCAGAGGCGTGAGACGGTCTATCTTTGCCCACGTTCTCTACGGCTGCACCCCTGAACTTCTGCGTGGACCTCCCTTCGTCTCGGCGCCACTGGTCTGTTGTCCAGGAGATCATCGGCCTCTACGTAAGAAGTGCTGGGGTGTCCCCGTCGATGAGTGTGAACTCAGGTTCAGGAACGAGGAGGTAAGACAACTGCTGTTTTAGACGGCAGACCCACTAGGGGTATACCGATTGTGCGGTAGGCCCAAAAGGGGTTTAAATCTGTGTATGGAATCTGCCCCCTCTGTCGGAGGGAAGGAGCGAAGGCGCACCGCTCGATCGAACGCTCTTTAGTAAGACCGTTTGATCTGGTTAGTCAGGCGGGGTCCTGTGTAAATAGCCCTAGCCGGACACCGGTGTCTTGTCTAGACTAGCGTTCTAGGGTGTATATTACGTTCGCTAGGTCGGAGGGACCGGGAGACTAAGCGGCGCCTGTGTAAATTCGGTTCGCTAGCTCTCAACCTATCTTGGCTAAGTGGGAAGGCGTGTAAATTTGGAACCCACTAGACTTTTGATAGAGTAAATAGACTAGAAGGGCAATTTTGTAAATTTCGCCCTCTAGTTCGCTATATGTGGTGTTTGGGCAGTGTGGCTAACCAAAACGGGTGTATATAGTTTTAGGTAGTCCATTCAAGGTACTGGCCAATAGTTTAGTTGGGATTGTAAATGTGTTAAAGATTGTTAGTAAAGTGTATATCTTGTTAGATAGCGCGAGCTCAGCCGTCTAGCGAGAGTGTTAATAGTGTGTTGCTGTATCATAGTGCACGGTACCATAACCCTGTATATTTACTGACACTGTATATAAGTACTAATCATTGTCGTCTATTGCATGTTTAACACCGTAACCACTAATAATTGTATTGTGACCTTAAATTGTGCTTTGACCTATGCTAACCGTACTGTAACCGATACTAGTAAAAGACGATGTTACTGGGGTGTGTTATAGACGGGTAATTCATATATAGAGAATTATAGCGTGGGTGACTGTATAGTTTCGCCAAAGGGCATAATATTGATTATTTAGTGACTGGTGTAACAGCTGTGTGTGTACGGGAATTCCCTGAGTGATTATTGTGTTATTGTGTACGTTTCACTCGGTAACTGTACCACGTGGTGCTGTTGCCAGAGGAAACGGGTGTGACTGTTGAATAAGAACGCGTGCATAGTATTCGTTGTCAACGACGTTCCATTGATAAGTATGGGCGCGTCAGAGTCAACGATTTCGGATCCCTTAGGTTGTATGGTAAAGAATTTTAAAAAGGGATTCAAAACATGTGATTTTGGGGTTAAAATGTCTCCTGTACGTTTGGTCACTTTGTGCACTAGGGAGTGGCCTATTTTGGTTGCGGCATGGCCGCCGCGTGGCAGTTTGGATCCAACCCTGGTACAGCGTGTACACGTGGCTGTATCAGGTAGGCCTGAACTTTACGGACAGTTTCCATACATTGATTGTTGGGGGCAGGCCGTAAACGACTCGCCAAAATGGATCCGGATATGCCACGAGGAGCAATGTCGCCTCATGGTGGCCAGGACTTGTTTGTCCACTAGGACTGGTGTTAGGCCCATTTTGGACACGCCCCCTGAGTCCGAGATCCCTTTGCCGCCTCCTTACTTTCCTTTAAGAGGAAGTGACGCGAATGCAGGAAGCTCTGCACCCCTTCCCCTATTGCCCCCATCCACTTCCGCTTCCTCCTCCAGTACAGAATCCACCCCCCCTCGTATTAAAACTCCCCTTCCGGAACCAGGACCAACCCCCATTAGATTTGAATATCCTGATTTGGCGCCACTTCAAACTTCCGGTCAAGCTTCTTCTAGCTCGGCTCGGAGTATACTATTCACTAACTTTTCCCAAAATCAAGTTCCCACATCCTCATGCCCTATTACCTCTCGACCGGAACCTTTAACTGACGCCCCTCCACGTAGCCCCATACTAACCCGACAACTGACCGGTACCCAACAATTAAAACATTATCAGATGCCTCTTCGTCTGAATCCTGGGTCAGCCTATATCGATGCCGCAGGTCAAATGGCACATGCTGACCCAGTCTTCGTATATGTCCCGTTCACGACTACCGATCTCTTGAATTGGAAGACCCACAATTCCTCGTACACTGAGAAACCACAAGCTATGACCGATCTGTTCACCTCGATAGTTCAGACACATAACCCGACATGGGCTGATTGCCAGCAGTTATTAATGACATTGTTCAATAATGAGGAAAGGACAAGGATTAACCAAGCGGCCATTAAGGCGCTAGAGGAGAGAGCCCGTGCTTTAAATCAAGCCAATCCGGCAGCATGGGCCGCAACACATTACCCTAACACCGATCCTGACTGGAATGTAAATGGCGCAGATATGGCTCAACTTAAAGCCTATAGAGATGCTATAATTGCTGGCATGAAAGCCGGAGGGAAGAAAGCTATTAACATGTCGAAGACAGTTGAGGTGATTCAGAAAAGTGATGAAGCGCCCAGTGTCTTTTATGACCGATTATTGGAGGCATACCGCTTGTATACCCCCTTTAATCCGGAAGACGCTGATAATTCCCGAATGGTAAACTCCGCCTTTGTCAGCCAAGCTTACGGAGATATTAAGCGCAAGCTACAGAAATTAGAAGGGTTTGCAGGTATGTCTATCACCCAACTAATGGAGGTAGCGAACAAAGTATATATGAATAGGGAAACAGAAAGTAAGAAAGAGGAAGAGCGCAAGATGCGTAGAAAGGCAGATATGCTAGCGGTAGCGATCGCAGGCGTAGATAGACGGGGCCCAGATAGAGGCGATGGTAGATGGAATAGGGAGCCTTTGAGTAGGAATCAGTGCGCGTACTGTAAGGAAGAAGGGCATTGGAGGAACGAGTGTCCGCAAAGAGAGCAGTATGAGAGAGACTTACCCAGGGCAGGTTACGGAAACTTTAGAGGCAGAGCGAGAGGTAGAGGAGGCCCCGGAGGGAGTAATGGTAATAGAGGGAGTAATGGGAACAGAGGAAGTGTAAGGGAAGATAGGTACTATCCAGCAGCGCAAAGGTCCCGCGATAGAGAAGGTAGGGACTTTGTGGGATTGGCTGACACGGTCATGGAGGACTATTGATACCGACCGGGCTCCATCCCCCTTGGTCGAGCGGAGCCTATGGTCGATGTATCAATAGGGGGAAAAAGGAGTGCGTTTATGATCGACACTGGTGCTGAACATTCGGTGGTGACTAATCAAGTTGCTCCTCCATCTGGAAGAACTATTACTGTAATAGGAGCAACTGGAAGAAGTGCTGAAAAACCGGTTCTTAAAAGTCGACTCTGTACATTGGGAGGCCACGTAGTAAAACATCAATTCCTTTATATGCCTGAGTGTCCAGTCCAATTGCTGGGACGTGATATGCTATCCAAATTACAAGCGCAGATTACGTTCCTACCAAATGGAACAACATCCTTAAAGTTTAATGGACCCTCAGGTATTATGACATTGTCCGTACCAAAGGAAGAAGAGTGGCGACTTTATACAGTGTTGACTAGCCAAAACCCGAGGAGTGATGAATCCTTATTTAACATACCAGGAGTTTGGGCAGAGAACAACCCACCAGGACTGGCCCGCAATATTCCACCTATTAAAATCGAACTAAAACTTGGGGTTTATCCAGTAAGCCTGAGACAATATCATATTCCGCAGAAGGCTAAGAAGAACATCCAATCTTATCTGGATAAGTTCATACGGTATGGTATCCTAAAATTCTGTACTTCCCCCTGGAACACCCCATTGCTGCCTGTTCAAAAGCCCGGTACAGATGAGTATCGACCTGTGCAGGACTTGAGAGCAGTCAATGATGCGGTTGTTAGTATACATCCAGTCGTGCCCAATCCATATAACCTGCTTGCTTTAATTCCGGGCGGGGCTACTTACTTTACAGTCTTAGATCTCAAAGATGCCTTCTTTTGCCTCCGAATTGCCGCAGAAAGCCAATGTATCTTCGCTTTCCAATGGGAAAATGCTGTAACGGGCTCGAAACGCCAAATGACCTGGACAAGATTGCCCCAGGGGTTTAAAAATTCACCTACCCTATTTGGTTCAGCTCTAAGTCAAGATCTACTAGATTTCGAGTCTATCCCAGGAGAGTGTGTATTATTACAATATGTAGATGACTTGTTGATAGCAGCAGTTACAAAGGAAGTATGTCAGCAAGCAACGCACGATCTACTACACATTCTCTGGAAGGCAGGATACAAGGTGTCAAGAAGGAAGGCTCAGTTGTGTTTGCCAACTGTCAAATATCTGGGATTCCATATCTCTGAAGGTCAAAGAATTATGGGGCCAGAGAGAAAAGAAGCTGTGTGCCAAATACCGATACCCAGGAATAGAAGACAAGTGCGAGAATTCTTGGGGGCAGCAGGCTTCTGTAGGATATGGATTCCCAGCTACGCGATACTGGCAAAACCTCTGTATGCAGCTATCAAAGGTACAGAGCACGACCCCTTCTTATGGACTCAAGAACAGCAAACGGCATTCGAAGATGTGAAGAGGGCTTTGATGAGTGCCCCAGCATTAGGTCTACCTGACCACACACGGCCATTCTACCTGTATGTACATGAGCAAAGAAGAATGGCTGTGGGAGTATTGACACAGTACTTGGGATCATGGCAAAGACCTGTTGCCTACATGTCTAAGCAACTGGATGCAGTGGCCAGCGGACTTCCACCTTGTCTAAGAGCTGTAGCTGCAGCCGCCCTGCTAGTAGCTGAAGCCGATAAACTCACTCTGGGTCAAGAACTTTATGTACGAGTTCCACATGCAGTACAGACGTTGTTGGATTACAAAGGAAATCATTGGTTTAGTAACAGCCGTATGACCAAGTATCAAGCAATGTTGTGTGAAAACCCAAGAGTGCATTTAGAGACTGTAAATACCTTAAATCCAGCTACCCTTTTGCCACAACCTACTGAAAGTCAACATGATTGTTTGGAAGTAATGGATGAAGTATTTTCAAGTAGACCAGATCTTCGTGATTTTCCCATCCAGAACCCTGATGTTCAATATTACACCGACGGCAGTAGTTATGTAAAAGAAGGGATCCGCTATGCAGGATATGCAGTAACAACGATAGACAAGGTGATAGAAGCTCGGCCACTGGCAAAAGGAACATCAGCACAAAAGGCAGAATTGATAGCACTGACACGAGCGTTACAATTGGCTGAAGGTTTAAGAGTGAACATCTACACGGACTCCAAGTATGCGTTTTTAACCACTCATGCCCACGGAGCTTTGTATAAAGAAAGAGGACTATTGAATTCAGAAGGCAAAGAAATCAAATACGCAGCTGAGATCCTACAACTATTGGAAGCAGTGTGGGAGCCGAAAGAAGTCGGTATTATACATTGTCGGGCGCATCTGAGAGGAGATGGTGATGTAACCAAAGGGAATCGGATGGCAGATAGTGCAGCTAAGCGTGCTGCTGAATCAGGAAGACAGGAATATGTGGGGCATATAGCTGCTCTTATACCAACTCCACTGTCTCAATGGACTCCAATTTATACAGCTCAAGAAGAGGAGTGGTTAAGGACTGAACCTGGAAAGTATTTGGAGAACAAATGGTATCAGTTAGAAGATGGAAGAATAGTTATTCCAGCATCACTAGCGGTAGAAATTGTCCAAAACTATCATAACGGGACACATTCTGGGAGAGACAGTACAGAAGAATCTCTCAGAAAACATTTCTACATACCAAGATTGTCCAACTTGACTCAGGCCATTGTACGTAGATGTGTAACGTGTGCTAAAAATAATGCAAGACAAGGACCAGTAAAGCCACCAGGAGTCCAGTTTATGGGGGGACTTCCCATGTCCGATTTACAAATTGACTATACAGTGATGCCTAAATCGGGTGGACATCGCTACCTGCTGGTAGTGGTGTGCACCTATTCAGGCTGGGTAGAAGCATGTCCTACTCGTACAGAGAAAGCAGGAGAAGTCGTGAGATTCCTGCTACGAGAAATAATACCCCGATATGGACTACCCTGCTCTATAGGATCGGACAATGGTCCAGCTTTTGTTCATCAGTGCCTACAACAATTGACTCATATGCTTGGTATAAAGTGGAGGCTTCATACGGCATATAGACCCCAGAGTTCTGGTAAGGTAGAGAGAATGAATAGAACTATTAAGAATCAGTTGGCTAAAATGTGTCAGGAAACCCAACTTAAGTGGAACGTTCTCTTGCCCATAGCTCTATTGCGAATCCGTAGTACACCTACCAGAAGGATGGGCCTCTCTCCTTTTGAAATCATGTACGGGCGACCACCTCCCGTGCTTGGTAACTTAAGGGGGGATTTGAGTCAGTTGGGAGAAGGAATTACCCGGCAGCAGGTTGTAGAGTTGGGTAAGACTATGGAGGAGGTACAGAAATGGGTACAAGATAGATTACCTGTGAATATTTATCCCCAATTCATAGTTACCACCCAGGCGACCAAGTGTGGATTAAAGAGTGGAATAATGTGCCGTTAGGGCCCAAGTGGAGAGGTCCTTATGTTGTTCTTCTGTCTACCCCTACAGCGATAAAAGTAGCCGAAGTGGCTCCGTGGATACATCACTCCAGGGTTAAACCAGCAGCAGCCGATTCCTGGCAAGTTACAGCAAATCCAGAGAATCCCTGCAAGATCCGGTTAAAACGCACGACTCAGTCGGAGTGACGAGGAACCTTGTAGATTACAAATTTTATTGTTCCAGAGACTTGGTAAGTGAGTGAGAAGGCCATAATAAAGCCTGTCCACTCACCAACGAGTGTATAAGTCAGGGAAAGTCTTGAGGGGACCCCTGTGAAGGCGAGCAGAACTCCATTCCCTGCAGTCCTTACATCCTGGAAGCTGAGGTGCCTTCACACGGACGAAGACTGAGGATGACGACGAAAGATGTATTTTTAATAATGTTTATTTATGTGTATTTTTATATTCAGGAAGGTAGAGGTACTAACACTCCTAGCTGTGAGGTATGCATTAAGACTACAAGAACAGGTAACCATATATCCCAGACCCTAATTTGGCATTCGCAATATGAGTGTAAAGGAGATGTATCAAGATGTAGATACTTAAATATAGAATATAATGTGTGTCATTTAGGAGTAGGAGAACCTAAGTGCTTCAGTCCTGAGTATCAACCCCGTACAATTTGGTTGACTCTCAGAAATGGAGATTCTCAGGGGACCCTAATTAATAAGGCGGTATTAAAATCCGTATATTCTTCAGGTGCTCTGCTATTTGATGCGTGTAAAGCAATATCAAGTGGTAGAAAGCCGTGGAATGTATGTGGGGATCTTAGATGGGAGAGGGCGTATGGGTCTAACGATAAATATATTTGTCCCAGTAGTAAAAATAAATATGTAAGTCCAAGATGCCCAAATAGAGATTATAACTTCTGCCCATATTGGTCTTGTGTGGGGTGGGCGACTTGGGGACAGACAGCAGAAAAGGACATGATTGTGACTAAGTTGCCTACTGATCCATATTGTAAGTCTATGGAATGCAATCCAATCCATATACTTATAAATAACCCTGACAAGTTCTTAGATAAATATGGTATTTTATTTGGGTTTCAAATATATGGGACGGGTTTAGACCCTGGGACAATATTGTTTATAGGGATAGAGACTGATACGGTAACCTCCCAAACTCATCAAGTATACCATTCCTTTTATGAAGAGATGAGCATAGTTAATAAGATCCCCCATAATGCTAAAAACTTGTTCATTGATTTAGCCGAGAGTATTGCCGGTAGTCTTAATGTTACCAACTGCTATGTGTGTGGAGGTACTAACATGGGAGACCAATGGCCTTGGGAAACAAAGGAGGTAATGTCCGGTTCTGAGGCAGTTGACCAATTAATATCTACACAAGCCGACTATCATATGAGTGTTAGAGGTAAATCTGAGTGGAGATTGAAGACCTCCATCATAGGTTATGTGTGCATAGCGAGGAAAGGAATGATGTATAATACTTCTGTAGGAGAATTAACTTGTCTAGGGCAAAAAGCTTATGATGATGATACAAAGAATACAACTTGGTGGTAGGCTTCAAATGTCTCAGAACCATCTAACCCGTTTGCAAGATATGCCAATTTAAAGGACGTATGGTTTGATCTATCCATCACATCTAACTGGAGAGCCCCAGCAAATTTGTACTGGATCTGTGGTAAGAAGGCCTATTCGGAGTTACCACAGGACTGGGAAGGGGCATGTGTGTTGGGTATGTTAAAACCATCCTTCTTCTTGTTGCCTATTGAAACAGGTGAGACTTTAGGTGTTAAAGTGTATGATGTGAATCATAGGAAGAAAAGAGGACCCATAGAGATAGGTGCCTGGGAAGATAATGAATGGCCTCCCCAGCGTATTATAGATTATTATGGGCCAGCCACGTGGGCAGAGGATGGTACCTTTGGTTATAGAACCCCTATTTATATGCTCAACCGCATTATAAGGTTACAGGCGGTGGTTGAGATCATTACTAGCGAGACATCACAAGCGCTCAATCTTCTAGCGAAGCATAATACCAGGATGAGGACAGCAGTTTACCAAAATAGATTAGCCTTGGATTATCTTTTGGCAGTAGAGGAAGGTGTATGTGGGAAGTTTAACCTGAGCAATTGCTGTCTTCAAATAGATGACGAAGGGCAAGCAATAGCTGAGCTTACTAGCCATATGGTTAAACTAGCGCATGTGCCTACTCAGGTATGGAAAGGGTACAATTCAAGTAGTTGGTTTGGTAGCTGGTATGAGTGGTTTGGAGGGCTTAAGGCAGTGGTAGGTGGAGTCCTACTGATTTTAATGTTGTGTCTACTCCTGCCGTGTCTTATACCCTTAGTAGTTAGGTCTGTGCAAAACCTGATAGAAAATATAGCAGAGAGGAAGGCTGCTGCACAGATAATGGCAATTTATAAATATAAGGCTCTAGATCAGGGAGAACCAATGCAGGAAGACGAGTGTTGAAGATTCACATAGTAGGATAAGTCTGGTCTGGTTCAAAGGTAACTTGTGGTGTATGCAAACCAAGGTTAAGTGATGCCTCAAGTAATTGTAAAATATCAAGAGGCATCAAAGGGGGGAATGAGGTGGAATCTCGGTAAAAATAAATTTAGTAGGCCGAGATTACCACGTGGCATGTGTACGTGCATATGCTGACGTATCGATCAGTTGGTTGCACGAGGCAAGATACGATCAGTAGTGTGCGGAGCATGTGCAAGAATACAGGATGTAGTATTCCCCTCCTCCATTGTGCTGGACAAGCCATGCGGTCAAGCAGGAAGTTAATTCTTATTTGTAATGATTGGTCAAGAGAATGTGCGGGTGGAGCTTAATATGGGAGGAGTTATGTGCCTATATAGGGAGACTGCACTATTGTTCGGGGCTCAGAACTTGCTGTATTTTTGGTGACATTAGTCCCTCTGAGTCCCGATCGGTGATCCAATAAAGAATCTCTTCCTTCCTGAAGAAACCTGTGTCCATCCCTCTGTGCTTTGCTTCCGTCAGTTTCTCCGGTATCAATACCTTTTAAACCTTTAAAAAAAAAAAAAAAAAAAACATTCTTCTAAATCGTACTGGGCACCCAACTCCTTCTCCCATGACAACATATGTTTTAATTTAACTAAGGGCTTGGCGTTATGAAACAAATAGCATACGGATATCATACCTTTACTAGCGGGCTGTATAAAAAAAACTTTCTCTAAAGGAGCTAACTCAAGTGATTTATAGTTTTTATCTGTTTCAGATATCTGGTACAGTTCTTTCAATTTGTCAATGATTAGCATACATTCCAGTTCACATACATTTGATAATCCATACTTAAATTTTTCCAAAGAAAGAATAGCATTGCCATAAAAAAAAAAATTGTCCAGGTTAGTTATAGAGCAATCCTTCAACAATTCTATTTTTAAGGATGGTATATAATCTTTCAATAACTCAATAGGCATTGCTCTAAATAAACTGGGAGACTGGTCATTTTTAAACACAATGTCCCATGCCTTAAGCGTAGTCTTAATAGATAAAAATAATTTTGTAATTCCAGGTCTTTTCTTTGGATTTAACCAAGGTAATTCTGATAATCTAACCGGTAAATTTTTTTATTCTTCTATTTCCATCCATCTGGGTTTAGCAACCTGGTTGTTAAAGCTCACAACCACTGCAGCCTTAGTGGTGAAATAATATTTGCGGATATCGGGGCCACCGATACCGCCATTCGATTTATGCAGGGAAGTGAGCCTCACTCGGGCAGGCTTGTTCCCCCAGATAAACTTCAGCATTGTCGAGTGAACTTTATTAAAAAATGATAATGGAATGGACAGAGGAATGGTCCTAAAAAATATATAAAGTTTTGGGGAGTATCGTCATTTTAATAGATGCGACCCTCCCCAACTATTAGAGCTCCATCCCGCCCCATCTCTCCATCTCTTTTTGTAAGTCCGACCATGCTTTCCTCAAGTTGTGATTGTGCATATTGACCATTGCATAAATTAATAATTAAGATTTTCTTATCCCCTGCTATGTTAATAGCTTGCTAGACCCTGCAAGAGCCTCTTGTATGTGATTAAAGTTCAATTTAGAGATTGAGATACAATTATTTAAGGTAAATTACATCAGTTTGAAAGTGAAACCAGTTTTTTTTTCATGCAGGCTCTGTCAATCATAGCCAGGGGAGGTGTGGCTAAGGCTGCATAAACAGAACTTTA